>JALPQD010000168.1:33196-1233196 GCA_023101885.1 Typhlomys cinereus
TCTCTCTCTCTCTCTCTCTCTCTCTCTCTCCATCTCTATTCACAATTTAAAAAACTCACTCTGGAAAAAGCTCACAGCTCTCTTGCTAGGAATATTTTTTTTTCTAAGTTGGCTCTGAAATTCAAGGCTGGTCAATGCCCTCTTTGTTCCCCTTGGTACCCGCCCTCCTCCCAAAGGGAGGGCTGCCATTGACAAAATGGGTGGGGAGCCTTAGAGGCGAAAAGAATTTACAGGATATGAAAATATTTCATAAAACGCCTATTACACTTACACTGAGGTAATAAAAAATAGAATAATCATGAAGGATTTTGTGACTTGGCATCAGTATAAAATCAGACGCTTGATGAAGTGGTATGAAAATGATGATTTGGGTAGAAACTGTACATGTTCCTTTGCTATATTTCCCTGTCACCATGAGACAGGAAGAGTGATTTTGTGTTTATAGAAAGAGCCAAAAATAGCATCATGACTATATGGCCAAAGTTCTAAGAGTCTCTCTCTCTCTCGCTCTCTTTCTCTGCCCTTGAGTGTGTGTGTGTGTGTGTGTGTGTGTGTGTGTGTGTGTTGTGCGCGTGTCTATGTGGGGGGTTGTCTAATGTGTGTTCATGTAGACATCTAGAGTTAAGATTTATTTTTAAGTGAACAATTCTTACTGCTCTCAGAATTTTAGCAACAGCACTAATTAACTGTCACTCTTCTTTCATGAAAGTTGAGTTGTCCACAGAAAGGTTTTAATATCCTTATATGTCAAAAAATTTTAACTTTGTAAAGACATCTACAAAACTGCATTACATAATTCAGAATGACTATCAAAATGCTATAAAATCTGGATGGTATTTGTATATTTCCTTTTTCTGTTGTTTACTATAGCCATTTGAGTAGTTATGGCCATTATTTCTGTTTCAATGGCTATTTCATAATTGTAAAACTGCAAAACTGCAAACTCTAATTTGCTAAGACCTTACCCCTTCAATGTTTCAAACTAAAAACAAATCATATTCACCTTACACTTTGAAATTATTTTGTCAAAGTCTGGGATATTGAAGAAGCTAAATAAATACCACATAAGTAAATTATTAGCAGGGAAATCCCACTGTCCCCAAACTTCTGCTGAGCACACCATCCTTCCACGTGTGTGCATTTTGAAACAAACTAAACGAATGTTAAGATACAGAAAATGAGTATTTTTTAACATTCTAAACTGATATTGCCGTGTGTCCTACATCTTTTCAAAATCCACTCTCAGGCTTTGCCCAGAGGCAAAACAGGAAAACGATGGCACATTCACATTGGATAAGTGCTCAGATTCTGTGCTCAGAATTTAGGGACCTTGCACAGTAGCACAGCGTTGGTTTCAAGGCAGAAGTGTTACCACCTTCAGGCTGAAAAGTCAGTATCACAGAATCACAAGCCCAGGACACGTCAGTGGAGGCTGAGTAAAAACCAGGCCATGCTCAGGCTCTGAGACCAGGCAGTGAGTAGCTCAGTGAGGAAGACTGGTGACCTGAGTTCCATGGCTGGAGACCACATGGTAGACGGAGAGGACCCACTTTGAAAGTTGTTCTCTGACCTCCACACAGGTGCCACAGTTTGCATCCCTGTTCTTTCTCTGTCTTCCTCCCACACTTCCTCCCTCTCTCTTTCTCTGAAACCACATTAAAGACAAGAAAAACATTTTCGTTACAAATATAAGCAGCATTTTCAGTGGTGTGAGATAGATTCTTCCTTCCCTTCCTTCCTTACTGTCACGTCCCCTTTAACAGAACCTGTGACTTTGAGCCAAGGACTACAGACATCCAAAGTCCTTCCTCCCACCCCAGCAGGGAAGGGGCCTGCAGAATGAATCCTGAGCCTTCACTGTTTTCTCTTTCTGAACTCCAGCTGGTGTTCCCCACTGGCAGACTCCTCCTCCAGTCCCTGGCTGAGCCAGCTAAGATGTAGGTCAGAGTCCTAATTTCCAGAGGAAAGGGGGAGTGGAGAAGTGAAGCTGGAAGGAGGAGCACGAGACTTCTAACACAGTCAGTACGTCCTCTTGCAGGGTGTACTCCAAGACGATAAGTGACTTCTGTGTGTTCTTTGAACTATTTTGTACCCGATGCATGCTTTAAACACGTGAAAGCAATGATGCATATGTATCTGGAGTAGCATAATGTGTCCAGGTTTTTACTACAATCTGCACAGTACCAATAGTAAGCACATTTTTTAAGATTTCACTCGTCATGTATCCTACCTTTCTTGGATTGTAATTCATGTCATGTTTATAGCTGTCAGTCATAAAATGCCTCCTTGGTGAGTCTTTATTCTAAAAAAAAAAAAAAAACAAATTAAGAAAGCATGATTCAGAGTAACCTAATTAAACCAATAAAATTCACCCAAATAAGACTGGGTTTGGAAGAAAGGCGACCACATGAGGACTTCATTTTCTAGTAGGCGTGGGCATCAGTATCTTGCTCCACATCCATGTGGAGTCCCCTGCCCAGGTCCAGAAAGGATGTAGATTCAATGGGGTTCCTGGACGTGAGGCCCCTGTTTCTGATTTTCTAGTCATCTCAAAGATGTACACCTGTAGGCCATCTTAATAACGTCAGTTACTAACACTACCTAAAATGTGTCTGATGATAAACATTTTAAATAACATTTTAATTTCTCATAAAATGGAGATCACATGACCTGCAGTGACAAAGGACCACCCACAAAGGGATGTCTGTTGCCAAAGCCCAGGCATGATAGTTTTCCCAAGTGGCCTCTTCACCCTGTCTTCTAACAATATGTCTGAAAAGTCAACAAACTCACCCAAAGAAGTGAGTTTTGAAAGGCAATGCATTAGAGAAAGCTAAAACAAGAATCTGTTCATTGAGGAACCGCATTGAGCTTCATGAAGCCATACAGGGGATGGGGAGATAGCCCAGTGGGTAAAGTGCTTGCTGTGTAAGCAGGTGGATCTGAGTTCAGATCCGCAGCACCCTTTAAAAAGCCAGGCATCTCAGCGTACTCCTGAGATCATGTTATTTACCAGTGTTAGGGGAAGTGGAGAGAGCAGCAACTGGTGGCTGGGGACTTTCAGGCTCAGTGGGAGACCCTGTCGCCAAAAAGAAAGGTAGAACGTTACAGAGAAACGCCCAGTTAACCTTCGGTCTCTGCATATGCATGCACGGACACACACACACACACACACACACACACACACACACACACACACACATCACAAAGCAATAAAAGGAACCAGGTTTGTTTTCAATATAAGCAAAGAAGTGCTTCAAAGCTATGTCTGAACTGTACAAGTGACATTGACTTTAACCTAAAAACATCAGTGTCTTTCTTCTGTTGTCCTATGTTTTTAGGCACCTTTAAAGTGTGAAACTGTGGGGCTAGGGAATGTGGCTCAAGGGTTAAAAGAACCTGAGTTTAGATCCCCAGATCCCACCTGAAAATGCCCGGTGGGTATGATGGAAGGTGGAGCCTGGGAAACCCCAGAGCAAAGCAATAAGAAGATAGAGTAATCCAGAGTGATTCCAGATGTCACTCTTGGGCCTTCACTGGCACACGCATTCAAGTAGCTCCCCCCCACACACACATACACACATGCACACAAGAAAAGTGAGAAATTCTGAAGTGCGTTGGCCTCCTGTCCTTGGACTTACTTGCTGTCTGCTGGGGTTGGAACATGCTTCTTAGAAACATTAGACATTGGACAGCATGAGAAGGTGGATTTATAAAAAGCAATTTGTTCCAAAAGCTCCCCCCTTGTGCAAGAGATAAATTGAACTTGTGAAAAGCCTTCACAAGGATGCACGCTTTGCTTGTGGTCTCTGGTGGAGCCAAGCCATTTATCCCCTTGGGAGTATGTAGCCCTCATCATCCAACTAAACCTGCCAGTGATTTGATGGTTAATTTCCCAGTTTGTAGGTCTGGAAGAAAGTACACGTCTTTCTTTATATCCAGTCTCAGGCATTTTGTATAGCAGCACAAACATATTAAGCTCTCCCATCAAATTTCAGCTGTGTCCAGTCCTTTCCACTTCCTGAATGCTCTTCTCTACAAACAAAAATTTCCACCACCAACGTCCCTAAAATACCTTTATTAGAGATTTGTAGGTATGAAGAGGTGAGACACCTTGGCACCATTCTTCTCTTTCTTTGTCTTCTCTCCTCCTTTCCTACTCTCCAGATTGTCCTTAGCCCTTCAAATCACACTTCCTTCAACAAAAAGAAAATAAACCATACAACAAACCTATGCAGACAATTCCCAAATTAGAGGGGCTGACTTGTAGATTTTTAACTTTAAAATAGTGTGATGCTTGCCCATGTTACAATTCTGTTTTTCACTTGTGTACAGTCTTTGACAAATGGCCACTTACTCATTTTTAATAAGGTTTTGTTAGATGATTTTTGCCAAGAAATGTAGTCCATGTAAGTGTTCTGCAAACCTGGGAGTAAGGCCAGCCTAAGCAATGACACTCAATGGACTAAGTGTATCCTGTTCATTGCAGAATTACAATATTTTCAACTTTTGCTGGGCATCCTAGAGACATACTCACATCATAAGCTTAAGGAACATCTACCTCTGTATCCAAATCTATCAAACATTCAACAGAGAAGAAACTCACCATCCTCTAAAGGAAATCTATGGTCCCCAAAGGCTACCAAAAAAGATAAGGAACAGAACCACACAGCACTTGTATATTTCTGCTATGCACAAATAGCATTCTGAAATATTGACTGAAAAATGCACTGGTGACCGGCAGGGCTCCCAAAATAAAGGGTGAGAATAGACGTACTGATGAGTATGTGAAACAAAGAAGGAAAAAGCAAGGGAAGAAGACCGAGCTAGGCAGAAAACATTGGATTCCTACACATTTTTTGCTAGCTCTTCAGGGAAGAAAGCAGTCTCAAAAGAATGCCCATGGGCTTTGCTCCTGACAGAGACAGTTACATATCCTACTTATGGCCTGTGCTACAACTTGTGAGACATCAAAGTAAGTAACGGGAGAAAAAGAATTAAAACTACATAAATAATGTTAACTTTCTTGAAAATATTTTTTAAAGAAGTTAGAAATTTGTTTAGAGAAGGAATCTATATATCTCACTTGAGTTGCTAAAATGTCTGTGACACAAAAATTGTTTCTTCTAGCACCTTTCCTTAAGTAAACTATCCAAATGCATGCCGCGGCTTTGCCATTGAGCAGACGGCTTACAGTCATTACATAAAATACGCATGTCAAACTGTTGGAATATAAAGGAATGAACCTGATTTCCCATGCCACATACAAAGCCCCTTTCATTACCTTGTAATCACATCTCACACTATGTGAAACCAAAACATAGCAAACATTCATAAATCATATTCCACAGCCATGACACCTTTCAAATTCCTAATATCTTTGTAACAGATCCAACGGGTGGTTTTGGATATCTGGAAAGTATTTTGTTTTCCAGGGGAAAGAGAATGCTAGAACCCTGGTCTAGTTGTTGCTTCTAGGAATTTAACAAACTGTGGATTCATAAATTAAGAAACTAGACAATGTAGTTTGCCAAAGGAAGTGAGTTGGAATGACCAGCTGTAGACCACAGTTTTGGAATATAAATAACAGACTGCTTGGCTTGCTTTTATTTATTGTTAGTTCAATATAAGAAAGGGAAGGAAGGAAGGAAAAGGAAAGGAAGGAAGGAAGGGGCCTGAGTCAGACGACTTCGTCAGTCGTAAGGACCGGAAGGCCTTCAGGAAGGACGGCCGGCAGGCGAACGCGAGAAACGAAGATATACATAATAGCCCGACACTCATAGCGCGACCAAGAACTAACTGCAAGCGAAATCCCCGCATCGCGCCCGCCCGCCCGTCCCCCCTGCCTGGCCTTCATTCTCCCTCTCGCCCTCTCTCCCTCTCCTCCCTCTCCCCCCCCCGCACTCTGCCCGCCCTCCCTCCCCCTTCCTTCCTTCCGGCCTTGCTTTAGTGCCTTCCGTCCTGCCTGCCGTCCGTTCCGTCCTCCCATCGCCAGCCTCCCTCCCTGCCCGCCGGCCCGCCCTCCCGCACCATCCCTCCCGCCCTCCCTCTCTCCCCCCTAACGAGCCACCCGCTCCCGTCCGCCTCACGCGCGCACGACCTGCCCCACTGGCGCCGCCTTCCCCCCCCCCCCCATCCTTCCTTCCTTCCGCCTGCGGTCCGTCCCGGCATTCCGTCTGGCGTTCCTTCATCCGCGTTCCTTGCTTTCCTCTCTTCCTTCTTTCTTTCTTTCCTCTTTCCTTTCTTCCTTTCTTCTTCTTTCTTTCTTCTTTCTCTTTTTTCTTTCTTTCCTTCCCTCCTTCTTCTTCCCTCCTCCTTCCTTCCTTCCTTCTTCCTTCCTCCTTCCTTCCTCCTTCCTTCCTTCCTGTCCTTCCTTCCTGCTAAGGAGAAACCTGGCATTGCATGCACGTGACTATCAGCATCACTGGACATTGAGATGGATGATGGGAAATGGTTTGAGGTAGAAGGTATTCCTGCCAGTTTGTCAAATATAAATGTAAAGAAGTTTAATTTAGCACAGCAAAACTCAAAAAGTCTTTTCACAGCTGTGGACATTTGCATTCTTGGTATACCAAGAGAGAGAATCCTAAAAATCCTATGTGGTGATAAAGCATCAATAAAGAAAGGTGAGACTTGGCCTAGACAGAGAGTGAGGAAATGATACGTGAGCCACCTGCGTGCCACCAATGCCAGGCCTTCTGAGTTTCCTTGCTAACTCAGAAGCAGAATACACTGCTTGTCACACACTTCCCATAGCCTCTTTTGAGAGGACAATTTACTTGCGAGCTCATTCACCACGACAGGAAGCGGACATCTATTGCTGCAGTGACCACAGACCCAACATTTCAGTTATTTTGGGTCATGTTAAGATACCCTGAGTAGTGGTCTGTGCTTCCTGAGGTCGCAGGAGAGTCATCCCAGACACCAGCACACCTTGGGAAGCCAAACCCAAGTGGAGGCAAAGATCTTTGGAGAGAGCAAAAGCAGTCACACCACCCACAGGTTTTCTACTGGAGAAAGGAGAGTTGGCTTGGTCACAGGTGCATAGAACCTCCCGTGAGAGGAGGCAAACCCAGCCTCTTCCTGTCTCCCGCCTTCCTGGTTCAAATGTGTGACTTCCTGCCACCTGTCACAAAGCTCCCTTTATAGGGCTGTGGATAGTCAACATCTAAAACCCGTAGCCAGACACATTCTTTGTTTGAAAAGTTACACTGCCTTGGCTATTTCACTATAATGATGAAAAGCTTAATACTTGGTATTTTCAGAAAACTATTGCATTAATGAAACACCATCCTAATGTAAACATTCTGTGGCACAGCCTGACTAGTCAGTCTGAACTTGATATGTTTTGTCTACTGGAATATCCTCAACCCTGTCCCAGTATCTGGCATCTTGTAGGTAACCCATAATATTTATTCAGTAGCTAATGTAGAAAATGATACACTAATATATTTAATGAAAGGATATTAGTACATTCAATCTAAAAACCATGTACAAAGAGCACACCACCACAGTCTACTAAACCACAGCCGTACTAAATACTTTCCTAGGCTCTATGACACTTGAAAGGCTTAGTATTGTAGGTATTGTCTTTGAGATACAGATGTCAAAAATGGAATGACTGTCATTTAGTAAGTTCTGGTTATTGGAATGCTACATGACTTTTGATGAGTGGGACTATATGACTGCATTTTTTTCTAGCCACAGCTCTCATACCTTGGGACTACCCTGGCTTGGGTTTCTCAGTATCCAAACATTATGCAATGTGTCAGTGTTGGCATCATGCCAAAGTCAGACAGTGCCCTGGAAGCTTACCACATCCCTGTCAGAGGCAGGAATGAGGACTTGCTGAGTCTTGTGGCTTTCTTCCAGGAACAGGAAAACATGAGACAATGCCTCCAGCCCCAGTCATCTCTAGGGCAAGTCAGTCTTGGACCAATTCACTAATTCTTCTTCTCATTCAGTCATTCTCTAAATATTTGCTTAATGCCTGCTATGTTCCCCATGCAATGATGGGAATGAAATTGATTTCCAAATAAGGACAGCATCATTGGGTGCAGGTTACTCTGTGCTGAGGATTATGGGAAACCTTTGCGTGATATCTCCTTGGATCTCCCAGCAGCCTTCTGAGAGAGCTGGGCAGGGCACAGAGAGGAGCTGTTGCAAAGTAAAAGGTTTCATGGCTGATGACCACACACACTTTGCTTCGGTTGATGCCCATCTTGCCCCACCCCCATAGTGCTCCCCTTCCTCATCTCTTCACATCCTTCTGCCACCATAGGGTCCCATTTCCACTTCCATGCCATATGTATTATGTGAACCCTCCCACAAGCTTCTTCCATAAATCTTTCTGTCCTCCCTTGGTCTCCTCTAGTTCCTTTGCTTGTATTATACTCACTCCCAAAAAAATGCATAGAAATAAAAAGCAAAGGGGCTGGAGAGGTGGTTCAGGGGTTAAACTCTGCCTTGCAGGCGGAAGGTCCTGAGTTCGGATCCTAGACCCCACGTATAGACACCTGGGCAGAAGCAGGGGCAGCCTGCATTTCTGGTCCTGGTAGGGCGGAGCCTGTGAATCCGTGGGCAGAGTAAACATGGAGGAGATGGAGGTGGTCTATGGTGGTTCCCGAATTTGTCCGTGGTTCTACACACACACACACACACACACACACACACACACACACACACACGCGCGCATATACACACACGCACAATTGAATAAAATAAAATAAAATAAAATAAAATAAGAAATAAAAAGCAAGGATCAGCATGTAAGAAAGAACGTGCAATGTTCATCTTTCTGAGTCTTGGAAAACTCAATATAATAATCTCCAGATCCATCCATTTTCTGAAAAATTTCATTTTTCTTTAAGATAGAGTAAAATTCCGTGACTATGAATCACGTTTTCATTAGCCATTCATCTGCTGTCAACATCTGAGCTGGTTCTATTTCCTGGCCCTTATGAACACAGCAGCAATGAATACAGATGTGTCAATGTCTTTGTGCTAGGAGAATCCTTCAGGTATATGGATGGCAAGATTTTGAATACATGTTGGTCAGTCCTGAACTCACAACCTTAATTCCCCGAGCAATAATGGACTTTGATCTTTCTAAAAACATATGCTCAGACATATTTACATGTATAAAAGTAAAATTGAGGGCACCTTCTATGTACAGAACCTTTGTGGGGTTTCTTTTTTGTATGATACTAATGAAAACATAGCAGAATTGTAAGCACTAGTTTCCTTAGTAAAACTGGGTTAAGTTTCAGTCATTTTGGTCATTTACTGCCTGCCCATATGACCTTATACAGTCAGTATTAGTCAATGTTAGTCATAGAAACATATGGCTTAGACCATGACTGGCACATTATAAACACTACTTGTTTTGACTCTTTTTCAATGATTCTTGTTCTGGTGTGTGTGTGTGTGTGTGTGTGTGTGTGTGTGTGTGTGTGTGTGTGTGTGTTCACATATATTTGCCTAAACAGTGTGTGGAGGTTGGAGGACAACTTGTGTGAGTCGGTTCTCCTGCTTCACTTTGTCGGTGCTTCACTGAAGATACCTTTACGCACTGAGCCATCTTGCCAGTTCCTTAACTGTTTTCTTTTAATTTGGAACCACACTGAAAAAAAATCACGGGGAGAACGTTAAGTGTTAGAGGAAAACATAAGTCCCAGACCACACCCTTAAGATGTTATGTACTTAATAAATGACGCCTTTGAACACCACTTGCATGATATGTCTGAACCTCAGGATGCTTCTAGTTCATCGATGCAACGCACCTTCCATTGCCCCCTTTGGAGGCATTGCACTCTAGCTTGTCTGGGATTTCAGGATTAACACATAATCTCCTGAGATGAGGATTCTAGCCTAGATCTCAGCTATCCATTCTGTCACCTGAAAAGCAAACTTTGAACAGGTCTCCATGGCTCATACACATCAAGAAAGGGACAAGTTTTTAAGAGGACTTGAGCCTAGTAAGAGAAATGCACCACTGCTGCCACTGACGAAGGGAGAATATGGCATGAAGAAAGGTGGCTGCCAATCCCTTTTGAAAGATTCGCAAGAGAAATGATGCATGTGTTCTTTCTTTGGAAGAAAATGGCGATTGTCTTATGATCACAGTTTGAAGAATCTATTGTCGGCTAGCTTGCAAATGAATCTTACTGTTAAAGGTCTTTCCTAACCATCATCCATTAATAATTAATTAATACCCCTTACTCGCCCCTGTGCTTAGTAGAGAACTCCAGGTGACCTATGGCTAATGTGAATGCTCTTCCCAGTCAGTCTGACAAGCAAGCACCATTACATTCTGAGTTTTAAGTACTAAAAGTCTTGCTCGTCCCTTTCTGCCTCTTTCCAGTATTCCAATCAATAGACCAAATTTCCTCAGCTTTAACCTACACTGAGCTTCTAGCCCACTGTCAAATATTCTGATGCTCAAGTTGGAAATGATTCTTATTAGTTAGTTCCTGTATTTGCTGAGCACTTGGTTACAGACATGCTAGTCTCCTGCCATCCTTAATTGCTCTGAAAGTCATGATTGCTACAGATTTCTATCTACTTGAGACCATTTGGAGATGAGAAAGAAAGATCTAAAGGAAGAAATTAAGATATTATTCTTGGAATAGGAAGAAATATTTTATTTATTTGCTATGGTTTGTTTTTCAGTGTAGCTTGAAGAAAATGTGTTGTGTGTGTTTGTGTATGTGTGTGTGTGTGCGTGTGTGTACACTCTACAAGGATCCCTGGCTGTGTCTCCCTTGACTCACACTAGAATAAGTGAACATTAGAGAGTTGGTGAATTTCTAGTAGGCAGGGCCATCCCCAGCACCACAATTAATATCCAGTTTAATATGACAATGAAGTGTTTGCATCAAATAACTATGTAAAATGAGCCCCAGCCTGCATTTCAATAGGAAGAAGTAATCTGGAGTACATTCGCTGAAGTAACAAATGACTCCATGTTTTCAGCTGAATACTACAGTCTTTTGATATAGAAACAGACTGCAAAGATAAATGTTATTCAGAATTAGGATCAATGAAGATGTTTTTCTTTAAGTATAGACTTATGGGTCAGTAGAGTGCTTTTGGCTATTGCCTTTGCCAATGCCAGGAAGTGGTGGCATTCTCAGAAGAATGCCTACTGTGGCCCACACTGAGCTTGCATGCATAATTACAAAGACTCCAGCAATTATGGTTTATCTGAGCCTCCTTCTGAGGGTTTTAGGATGGAGAAAATATTTGCTAGAGGAAGTCTTCATCAAAACATGATTTGCAAGAATGTTGGTTACACAGTTCTTTCCCCAGTGCATATGACTGAGTTCTGTAAATAACAGTGTTGAATGTTACAACATCATTGGGAGCTAGTCAAGTGGGAATATTATATCCAGTTTTTTTATAGTGTGGGAAAGCTGGAGCCTCTCCTGGTTGATCATACTGAGCTAACCACACTCATTTCTAGTCTCTCAGAGAGATTTGTCTTCCCTAACAGTTGGAAAGCTCTCGGCCAATGGAGACTACATTTTAGCTTTCTTCTGGAAAAATATTCATGATGGATTTTCATGGCAGACGCCTTGGAAAGCACAACATAAAGAATAAAAGCCTGTCAGCCACACTTCTGAAACCAATCTAGTGCTTAAACATTTATACTTCTATTCAGTGTTTTTCAAGCATTATTGTATATAGCAATCATGTTAAATGGAAGTTCTGATTCAAGAAGGCTAAGGTAGAATCTGAGATTCTGTATTTCTACAAAGCTCTAAGCATTACCAAGACTGACAGCCCATGGATCACACTAGAACCAGTGTGACATCTGCTGCTATAACCTTCATCAGACTGTGTAGGAATGCTCTTACATTTTTTGATAGTTTTCCTGCATGTGTTGATGGAATTCTTTTATTGATTTGATGATTTTACTTTTTTGTATATATGTGTGAGGTTTGTGTGTGTATGTATGTATGCATATGTATGTTTGGGGTTGAAAAGTGTTTATGTGAGTTATGTGAGACACATGTGAGTACATATTCATGTAAAAGCCCTAGTGTGTTATTACATCATTCTTTGTCTGTTTTCCACTGCATCTTAAGACTGGGTCTCTAAGTAAACCCACAGCTTGCCTAAGAACTATTTTGGCTGGCCAGCTTGCTCTTCGGGCTCCCAGGTTCTGCCTTCCCTGATGGAATTCAGGCACTGCCCCACATTTTACTGGAATCTCAGGATGCAGGTTCTAGGGACCGTTTGCTTGTGCAGCAAGCACTTGAACTTGAACCTTCTCACTGTCCTCTTTTATTTTTCTTAATTCAACAGGAACAAATGAGTCTTAAGGAGCTTCCATAACCAGAAAAAAAGTGGTGCTTTGTGATTTCAGAAAGAACATGGGTGGGTTTGATCCCCAGCACGGAGAGAGAGACAGAAAGGGAAATGATGCTGGAAAAGGAGAGGGAAGGGGAAGGAGGGAGAGACTGAAGTTGCTTCTGAAATATGATGAAAGGGTAAAACATAACACAGCTGATAAGACAGATGTGTTTAGCAAAGAGAAGAATTAGGATATGCTAAGGAAAGGGTCAGGTGGGAAGTTTTCTCTGAAAACTATGGAATGTGAAGAATGAGGCCTCCATGATATAATCCATGATAAAGCCAGAATTCTGTGTCTGGGAAAAAGTTGCAAAGATCATCAGAATGTGGACTCTTAACAACTTTCTCCCTATTTTATCTCCTAGGGCAAGTCACTTAAGGCATTTTTGTAGGCTGGCAGGTGATTCAACATCCATCCAAGGGTCATGGTGTTCCACCAGGTTTCAATAATATCACCTCTTTTCTACCACACAGATTCTCTATCAGGAACCACTGCATCTGAGAGAAGATGGCAAGGATATTGCACAGAAATAGAAATAATCATTTTCCAGCACTAAACTTTGTCATAAATTTTGGGCTGATAAGATTCTACATGAATGAATGTGCTTTGTCTGTGAACACATGGAAAAGCAGGCAGCTTAAGCTTATTTGACCACTTGGCCTGCTATATCCATCTGTGATGGGTTTGCACAAGATAAAAGAATTATTGCACAAATTGGAATTGTAGAGCTAGCTATTTCAATGTTGCTGTAAGAACCAGAAATACAAGAATTTGCTCTTGTATTTGACAAGATCTGTTAGCTATCTACGCTGTATCTAATAAAGTGCTGGGAGACAAAAATGGAAAAATGTGGTCTCCTTTCCTGCAGTCTAATAGAGGAACAGCTTCTGAACCAGACAGAAATATCTGGTACCATGACATATGGTACCATATGACAGTACCATGGAGGTACTGTCAGTGCATAAGAGGGGTGTGGTCATGCCTCCTGGAGGAGATTCAGGGATATATCAATAGTAAGAGATGGTTGAGAAAAATGTAGAAGACTTCAGTGAGATTTGCAGAGGAGAAAGTATTGCAACCAATGAGCAGATTCTCCACTTTCAACCAGTTCATAGTCAAGTTTTAAAGATGCAGTCATTCCCTGAGTGTAGGGTGCACGTGCGTGCACCGGAACAGATGCACCCGCTTACTAAGTGAATATTTGGCAAAGAGATGGTAAGGAGACTGTGAACTAGAAGACTGATGTAGGAGAATGGTGGGCAGAGCTTCAGTAAGGACACAGTGAGAGGAAAGGCAACTGGCTCTGTTGAAAGAATGACAAAGTAGAGGTTTGAGAGGAGGAATATGCCACTTAGCACAAGACAGAGTAAACTTAGGCAGTAAAGGAAGTGTGTCCTCAGCACTGCCGAGTAGGATAGACTTGAATACACTTCATTTGAAGGTCTTGGTTCCATTCTTCCTCATACTCTCCACTGGCTCCCCTTTCTTCCACTGGTTTTGCTCAAAGTGGTAGAAAGGACTGAAGCATTTCAAGAGGTAAATTTTAAAACCCTAGCATTCCAGAACCAGTACCTGAGATTCAGTCTTTAATCTCACTAGATTAGGTCCTTTGTGACTCTGGGACCTCATCCTGTTTGGAGGGATGGATGGCAAATTCTCTCCAGTGCAGTCAGCTTCAGAGGATGAATGCAAGAAAGCTCCAACAGAAGCAAGAGGAGCGTGGAAGACGAGGGATGGATATCAGAGAGGCAGACAACGCTTGGCCACAGCTCATTGGCAGTCTGTTCCCCGAAGCTTCTCATAGCTTGTGAATACTTATTAAGACTGCGTACATCATGTCTGGTCAACCATAAACTTTTAGAGGACAGGGACTGTATCTTACATTTTATCTCCCATGCTAAGTAAAATGTAGCCAGCCAGAAGACAATGAATTCATGTCCTTGAACAAATTGATACACACGGAAACTCTGATATGATTGTGGTAGACACAGAAAGGACAGGCTGAAGGTATTGCCACGTGGGTCTTGAGTGGGAAATGACAGTCACTGGAGGCAGTTTCCAATGTGTGTACTGAGAAACGCTGTCTCACATGAGGTACTTCGAATGTGGGGAAAAGAATTCATAATCAAAGCAGTTGGGAAAGATAAGTTCAGGGGCTGGGAAGATGGCTCAGTGGAAAAGACACTGACTGGCATAAGGACCAGAATTTGAATATCCACATAAGAAACCAGGCAGATGCAGCAACTTCCTGTTATTACATCACTCAGGAGTCAGAGATAGGAAATCCCCAGGGCAAGCTGGGCAAGTGACTAACTCTGAGCTGAATCACGACATCCTGCCTCAGTCATAAAAGCGCAGAGTGACAGAACAAGACATCCAACATCAGCTTCAGGCCTCGCACTGCGCATGTGCATGTGCGCGCATGTGCGCACGCGCGCACACACACATACACACATTCACACAAGCTCACAAGCATATAAACATGCATACACACATACACACACCTCCCCGCATAGCGATGAATATGTTACATCATGTTATTCACGTGTCGTGTTCCTCTAAAGTTACATGGGGAGAGGAAGATGGCATTTAACTAAGGAGGGCTCGTCTATAGCTGGCATATCCCTACTTCTCATGCTCATAGTAACGGCTGCTATTGTTTTCCATAAGGAATTCGCCACTTCTTCCAAGGTGACCAAGCAAGAACACTGCCCTCCCTGTGGAATCCTCACAGTCCACACGACTGCAGTGGGCATCCTGCATCCTCAGCACAGTGGCTAGCGGACCCTTCTGGCTTCTCCCAACATAAGCGAGGGATTCTGTTCCCAGGGTTCTTTCTACTTTTGTCAAAGTAACAGAAAGAGAAGGAAATCCTCGCATTTGTTGCATTCACAGCTGCCTGGAGCAGTTGTTCTGGCGTAGGAGATTGACTGAGTGGATTTAAATTTAGTGCCTCTGATTCCTTGATGCCTTAGGTAGAGAAAGGAGGATATTCCTGCAAAAGTGACTCAGGTTTTACGTGTACATCCCCAAGGAAAATTCCTCATCAAGGATGCTAAAAATCAAAGAAAAGGAAGTCATTTCCAATTTATTTCTTCCTTACTGAGGTCGTGAATGGAGATGCTCACTTTCATTGTGGACAATTTTAAAGTACAGACACAAACAGGAAGAACGCTATTAGATGCCTTTCTCCTCCTAACTACCAGTGATGCATTTCTCATCTGTCTTCATTTATAGCCTTCAACATTTTCTATTTGTGCTCAGGGTTATTTTAGACTAACCTGCAGATAATAGGCCATTTTGTCTGTGAATTCTTTGCTTTACCAAACTGATAAAGCACATGAATAGCATGATACATATTACAGTAAATATACACCCTGTTATTGTCAAGACAGACACAGATAATGGTAATGGTGGTAATAGCTTAATATCGCCCAACAGTTGATACCAGAATTCAAGGGTTATCACAAAATACTTTTATGGAGCATGTCTAATCAAATCTAGATCCAAACAATTTGGAAGTAATCCCTTCTATTTTGTTAGCTTCTCTCATATCTCAGCCTCGTGTTTTAGTCCCATGTTTTTCTCTCAATATTAGATGTATTTAAAAATATTTTTCAGAATTTATTGTTCCGTACACTCAAACAGGTAGATGATCTTCTAAAACGTGGATGAAGGGTGAGGAGATAGTTCAGAGGTTGAATCCTTTGCCTTGCAAGCAATGAGACCTGAGTTCAAATCACGTAAAAATGCCTGGTAGAAATGGCAGTGACCTGTATTTATGTTATTGGACAGTAGAGCATACAAAACCCCAGAGCAAAGCAATAAGGATATAGGACAATCTAGGATGATTCCTGATGTCATTTTTGGGCCTCCCCAGGCACACGCACTCAAGTGACATAGGCACAAGCACAGTCACACACACACATGCAGATGCGCGAACACACACACACACACACACACACACACACACACACGAAAGTGGGTGCAATGTATGTAAAATTCAAAGATATTCCAGCCTTTGTGCTTTAAATCACTCTTTTGTCCTTCATTATTTATTGGTTGGAAAAAGCAACAGAAGTAGAGTTTGTATGTAATATGTGTGTTTGGTAATTATACATGCTCAGAACTTATCTTTCCTATGAATGAGCAAGTACTCCAGCCCAATTTACTATTTCTAGGTATGAAGATGCCCACAATTGATATAAATCAGTCAAAAGCTTAAGTGTACTGAGCCAGTGTGTGTCTTAAAATTTTGCCTCTCTGCATCTAGACTTCTGAACTGCTTTCAGCACATTTATTTCTTTTTCATTTTTATCAACTATTATATAGTACTTTTAACCGATACACAAAACATAAGAATTTTACACTTTAATAGATATAATGCCAGTATCCACATGGGGTGTCAACCTTACACATAGTCATGACTGCAAACGAACATCACAAAATAAAACCCAATGACTTTCAGAAGCAGGATCTGGCATTCTTAAAGGTTTTGTCAGGTAGCAATCCTTGTTTTAGAAAAGCTACATGCTAAATGGGCCACTTCATTGGCAAAGGCAGTTAATTTCTAGGTCTTTATTTCAAAGAAATGGGAAAGGAAAGATAAATTGTGAAGAGAATTAGTAACACAATCTTTCAATAGTAAGTATTCCAATTGATTAACTGTCAGACCAACCATTTCCCCAACTTCAGCAAACCAACTCAATCTGTCTTCTGACATATTCTTTGCAATTTGTTAAGGCTTCTGTGCAATCAAGAACACCAAGCACTAACTATTAGTTCAGGTTTGATTCCTAGGTGGGAATTGTCTTCCACACAGAAAGCTGCACATTGCATAATTCCACAACTCAGTTAATCAAAATTCTAATAACAGTCAAGGAATGCCTGATAGCCTCAAGTCAGCATGGAAACGATGTAAGCATGACGTTTATCTTTATCATTGTCATCCAGATTTGTACAGCTAAGCTACCCCTGCCTGCTCTGAATGTAATAGAGTTGCCCCCACCCCATAAGCCATTTTTTTTCCAATATGATTAATAAAGTTCTCCTCCTACTAAATATAAATTACTTATGCAAGCATTCAATATTGCCAGATGATGACTTGGGGAGGGGTGATTGAAAGAACAGGTTGTGCACCTAAAATCCTATTTCTAAGTCAAAAATTCTATTCACTTATGGCAATAAGAGGTCTCAAGCTGTTGGTTTTCTAACCACGTGGAGGATGCTATTTTCTGGTGTTGGTTCTGATAAAGCAACTTTAATGTTGTAAACCTTTGAAAAACTCAAATTTAACCAGCCAATAGAAGAGCCATGGCATGCATTTGTCTTAAAATGAAAGCCAGGGAGAAGTTAAATTACTTACTGAATGGATAGAAATCTTTCCCCTGATATATAGCCTAATTTTTCAGTACATCTCCCAGGAAGAGTATGTGGCAGTTTTCATTTAAATCACTTTATTTCCACATTTCGCTTCATGCTAAAGGGAGCACAGGTAAGATATAATATTGTTGCTCTAAAAGGGCAGTAATTGATTATCATATTGTCAAAGAAGCAACCAACTTTCCCACAACCAATGATGTCAAACCTATGTGTTCACATCACAGGGTTTCATTCATCTGGGATAAAAAGCATCCTCAGACCCTACAACTACCCAATAGGCTTTTGTGATGCACATAAGATAGTCTCACCTCTCTTTCCACAACCAAAAGGTATGTGTCTCAGCATTTAAAGACTTCAGCAGAAGTAGACTGAGTGACGGTCCAGGCTGACAGCCCAGGATGGACCATGTCCGAAGGAAGGGGGAAAAAAAACCCAAAAATCTAGAGACACTTATTATATTCATAGATACAGGAGACACACTAATAATAAATGGTAAGCTCAATCTTGGCCTGCATATTGGGGACATGAAGAAACAAGAAAATCACATTTTCAAGAACTAAAGAGATAGGCTAGCAAAATGGTTTAGTGAGTAAGGCACTTGCCTCCAAGTCTGCTGACCCAGTTCAATCCCCAGAGCCCATATGTTAGGAGAGAACTGACTCCTGCAAGTTGTTCTCTGACTTTTCTACATGTGCACCATAGTATATGCATGCCCAAATCCATGTGTGCACACAAACACACATACACAAGTGTGTGCGTCAAGCACACATAATTAAGTGCCATGACAATTTTAACTAATCCCTATTCATAGATGAAATAAATATTTTAGGATGGTTTTCTGTCTTGTATAAAACCCTCCTCTGGTTTTCTGAAGTTTAACACAAACATGATCCCTCTTTTCTCAAGAGCACCACAAAGAAGCACAAGGGAAAATTGTAGTGTTTCCAGATCCAAGACTGTTAAAATCATCAGTATCTACTTCCACTTTCTTTTTCTGTGGCATTATAGAAGGCTTGCTAATATTTCCATTTCAACCCTTTTCTTCCTTTTTAAGGAATTCTGAAAAAAAAAATTTTTTTTGGCTAGCAACGCATTAAGTGAAAGAAAAACTTTCCAGTCATTATTTGTAGCAAGGATGATGGAATAACACAGTGGCCCACAGAGAGGGGTTTTAGAAGCTCTGCAAAGAGCAGAATCCTGTCTTTCACCATCCATGAAACAGGCATCTGACATGGACACTGCTGCTGACCATGAAGCAAGTTTCATACAAACAGCAAGAAAGACTGGATTCTTGACAATAAGCATCATGGCCGGGAAGCCACAACAGCAGGAGGGTGAAGCCGTGGGTCACACCACATCCCCAGGAAAAACAGAAAGCAGTGAATCAATGTATGCATGCCTGCTCACTCTCTCCGTGATACGTGAGAAGCTGGTAGTGGCAGATTCCTGGTAACCCAAAACGTTTGTCTCCAAGTGCTCCAAGTGGCAAAATTTAACAGAGCAATGCAACCAATTAAGCTAATTTAGTGTTTATTATGCACCTAATGTATGCGTGAAGACAGAGCTATTGACAAAGACTACAGGTGATATAAAACATGGAGCTTTTCCCCGGGAATTTGGGAGTAGGAGAAAGGAAAAGATCCAAGTATGATGAGCAAGAAAATCTGAGACTCAAGAGAAGAAAATAAGTTTATCGGGTCCCTGGTTTTAAGCTAGATAAGTAAGGAAATGAAAACCCCAAAACACTAACAAAGTTAGAAGAAATGTAAGATAATAATTCACTGAACATTCTGATACAGTGGGTGAATGAGGGTAATAAGCCGTGTATATGAAAATACAGAGGAGCAAGAGATGGTGATTCAGAATGGGAAATGTGAGTGGAAGGCTTGTGTGTCCAAGGAATCCTGGGGAAGAGAATGTGCATGGAAATCCATGGGTTTCAAGTGCAATGAGACTTGAGAGAACCCATGAGGTCAGTAATATCAGGTATTTGTACTCTACTGGACAGACAAGTCTACCAAAATAATATCTAGACTTGAGGTGAATAGTAGGCATGTTATTTAATTGAAAAGTTCTGTACCTCATAGAAAGTTGTCTATAGAGGGTCCTAGAGGGTAGGGAAACTATGTACTTTCACTGTCACAGGATAAGGGTCCTCACACAGCAATCTAGGGGTGACACTTCAAAGGTAATGTTGCATGTTCCCTTTCCCTCCACCTCATTCACACACATGCACCAAAGTTGAAAGCTAAAAAGAAAGGATGATAAATTGTCCCTGAAATGGTTGAAGGAAATTGTATTCTTGGGAGAAAACAAGGCTTAAATTAAATTCCAAGAAGCTAGTGAATTTCTGTGGAGATGATGAAATTTTTCTTCCTCGTGAAATGAGACTTCATAAAGACAGAAAATAGTGGAAGAGAGTGGAATAGGAGGAGACTGGCCAGGAGAAAGGAAGTACAGGAAACTGTTGGCAGAAAAATGTGGAGAGAATAGAGAGAGAGAGTAGAACTGCCTTTGGGGTACATGAGGATGGGTCCTGAGACATGGGGGAATTAGTGGGCATCAGAGGTTTAAGAAACACTGGGGACAAGAGCTTGGAAAAGTGACTCAGACAGAAGCCACAAGTACATCTCAATATAATGTTTGCTGTAGCGGCCTGTGCTGAGATGTCATGACATGACTCACCAAATGTTTTCTCAGGTGGCTGAAATTCTAGAGCTCAGATACCAGCCTCTTGGTAGGAACCAAGTGTGGCTTCACTGGATCTCAGATAAGTCCAATAGAAGGACAACAAGAAAGCATTTGTGAAACAGTTAACATGGATCGTAGAATCTAAATTCCTGTCAGAAAATATCATTTCAAATGTCTTGCAACGGACAGCAGCAAGGAATCCTCATCATGAATTCTGGCTGTGCTGTCTGAACTACTAAGCTGGAGTTCGAAATGAATACACACCTGGGCTTGGAGAGTACTTTCTTAGCATGCACAAGACCCAGCACTACATCAAACAGGCCTGAGGATGTACCCCTGTAATTTCAGCCTTTGAAAAATGGAGAAAGGAGGGTTAAACGCTTGCAGCCATCCTCAGCACTGTAGCAAGTATGAGACCAGCCTAGAGTAACTGTGAGATCCTATCTGATAGATGGATAGATAGATAGATAGATAGATAGATAGATAGACAGACAGACAGACAGACAGACAGACAGACAGACAGACAGACAGATAGATAGATAGATAGATAGATAGATAGATAGATAGATAGATAGATAGAAAGGCAATAATTAGATACCCACCTCATCTTTCCAGATATTCAGATCAGAACTGGAGCTATGGCAGTGACCACACGCAGTGCTTAGGCTATTGACATCAGCAGTGTGAGCTGTGGGGTGGTGCTGTGGCATTTGTGTCCTCACTCAGTAGATTCCACACGGGACCAGCGTCCTCTTTCCTGACATCTTGTGATCCTGCTTCCCCATTCTCAACTGATTCCTACATTCCAGCACTCTCCTAGCTAACTCAATTTTGCCTTAAATCCAGTAGACTTGGTTTCTCAGTCTAGCAACTAAAATCTCCACAGATAGGAATGTGTTGATCCAAAAGTGATACTGAAAGTACTGAGACTGAAAGGAAGAATGGGAAAGTGAGCCACGTTGGACAGACAGCTGTCCAGAACTTGGCTGAGAAACCTGCCCGGAAGCAACCCCTGAAGTCACCCGTTGCTCTTGAGCACAGATCCGGGGGCCCTCAGTGACCTTAGAATTAGCAGAAATGGAAGGAATACCAGTGGATGCTTTTCACAGAGGTCGAGTGAGAAATTGACAAGTTCTAACTCAGGAAGGCCATCTTTAAGAGGCAAGCTGGAGATTACCAGCAACAGATAAATTGGAGCCAAAAGACAAGCTTAATCGTACAGGCCTGTCTTAAACAATTTTTATAAAGTTGTTTCTGCCTGGAAGAGAGGGGGAAAAAAAGCAGATGGAAGAGATTGGATTATGGGTATTGCCTTCCCACCCAAGGTTATTGTTTTAAATTGCCTCAGGGCAGAGGTCATTAATCTGAAGTCTGGGAGGACGGCATAGCATAGAATCCCTTGGCAGGAAGTCAGGAATTCTCAGACTCACCGTCTATTTCTAGAAAAGCTCCTTGGCTGTGTTTTTAGCCATGGAATTGACTGGAAACACCTGAAGCCTACTGAGTTCTTGGAGGAATTGTGTTAGGAAGGAAAGCCCAAGGCTAAACAAACAAGAGCCTATGACCATTTGGATATTAACGATTCCCTGAACTCCTAAATTTTCACTAACAGGTTATAAACTACTAAAACCGTGCACTTCTGCAAAACTCATTTGCCCCAATGTTCATCTCTAATGTTTTACCATAAAAGAGAGCGATGTTCCGGAGAGGGCGAGTGCTATAACCAAGAGACTCGCTGAGTACGGAAATGTCTCAAATATAATAGGACTTCAGTTCCTCATCCCCTAACAGAGTTGAGCCACGTGAAAGCTAGGCGGTGCGGCCTTCACTACATGATAATTTAGGGGCCCTACCTCTTTGGCATGCCTCTTTTTAGTTACCCTGGTAGTTCCACTCCAGTGAGGTGCAATGACAAGAACTAGTAACACCTAGGCACACCTGTTGGCGATTTTGTGGGCCCAGCAAGCAAATGATACATGACCTGTGCATGAACATTCTTCAAGACCAAGACCCAGCTTATAGGAAGGAAGCACACAGAAGGCTGGGAAAGGAGGCCTAGCCAGGTCCCCTGGAAGAGAAAGAAACAAGTATTGAAAAACAGCCAGTCATTTCTGCCACAAAGAAAAAAAGAAAGGAAAGAAAATATATTCTTGGGACTAACACTGGGCTTAGAAAATTGGGGATTCAGATTCCCCTCCGTGGTGTCAAGATAGAAATTCCTCTCTCGCAACCCAATGCAGGTGACCTGAACCGTGACTGCTGTTGGATGCTTCTTAATATCCTTCTTTACAGAGTCAGGCTAGAGGTGGACAATGTTGCACCGAATATTGGATATGCCACCATTGAAAACTTACTTCTGAGCTACGTGCTCTTAGAGCATGAAGTCAGAAGCAAGAAATACAAAACCCAGAAATCTTAGGTATAAAAGTGGATGTTGACGAATGAAGAGCTATGGGTTGTTGCCAAGGAGGTATGAGGACATTTTATGTCATCCAATATGTAGGGAGCAGTTCGCGTATATTTAGATGTAAATGAACGTGTCCATAAAGAAGCATTCCTGATTGCTAGCACAACATTGACTTCTGATTCTTCCATTTAAGCAGAATTAACTTTTTTCCTTCAGATGCCCTGTTCTCTTCTTGATTTTATTTAAGCAGAAATGTTAATCACATTCCTTTTGCCTGCAGTAGAAAAGGTTATATAACTCTGGTCATGGGAATATTAGGAGAAATCTGGATGGCCTGCGGAAAATCTTTCGTTAGGAGAACTCAATCTCTTTTGTTTCATGTGACGCTTACATGTACATAATGTACCATGTCAACAATGTGTGTCCAAATGGAAACTGATTGAAGCAAAGTCAACAGGAGAAAAGAGAATCTATGTAGCAATTATAATCTCTTAAGACACTAAATTAACTTGACTTAGAGACACCCAGTAAGAACCTCTAGATTCCTCAATATGCAGCATCGGCTATTTTGATTCATAGTTAGGATGTTTTAGGTTAGATTTTTCTGTGACTTTAGTTGTAAGCCTGTCTTAGTGCATTACAGGTTAGACAAACTGTAAAGGAAAAAAACATTTCCTACTATTCTGGAGGCACAGAAGTTCAGGATTTAACAAGGGACTTCTGTAAGCTTCATCCCACAGTGGATGCAGAATGCTCACTTTTCTAAGAAATCCACTCAAGTGACTACAAACCATTCTCATCATAATGATATTAGTCTGTTCATGAGGGCAAACCCTCACAACCTAATGACCCGTTAAAAATCCACAGGAGATTAAATTATATTGAGGATTGAAATTCCAGTATATGAACCTTGGGAAGCCTATTCAAATCCTTATGAGCTCTGAACTAGTAAAGACACTTTATATAGTCCAGTCCAAATAGGGGCTGCTACACAGGAAAACCAAGATTTAATGCATTTTCTTTAAAAAATACTGTATAATAAATCTAATAAGTAGACAAAGATAACATTGAGAACATATGTTCCTAGATAAAAATGTGTGCACATATGTCTGGTTCATGAAGGTAATGAACTGAAATTTATCCAGGTGCATTGTCTCAACTAGTAACACGTATTTGGCACACTGAAGTCAGCCAGTGGTGTGTGCTTGCCTAGGAAATACACAGCAATTACTTTGGCATAGAATGCAGTATCTTGGCTACCTTGGGGTGGGCTGCCTAGCCATTAGTTTATTTAATCTCAGTTACAAGTCCTACAGCATAGAAAAGCAGATAATTTACCTGCAGTTTCCATTATACATTAACCAATGTGTTAGACAGATGAACAAAAGCAGAAATGGAGCTTTGCAGTGGTAGGTAGCTTATATAGTATTTTGGGATCCAGGATTTGTTTGTTTGCTTGCTTGCTAGTTTGCTTGTCTGTTTGTTTGTTTGAGGGTTAACTTCAGTTTTGTTCTTTTTTTAAATTTTTTTATTAATACATTTTTATTATTATTTCAGCTCATACAAACTTAATAGGTACACCAGTTCCCTCCCTCCCCCCGTACTCTCTGCTCCTCCTCCCCACCCCCCTTCCTTCCCATCCCCCAGTGCCTCCCGCCCCAATTCCCAGAGAGTCCTTTCTTGTGCATGCCTGATTTTCCTCTGGGCCCTCCGCTCCGATGACGTACAAGGACCCAGTGGCCTTTCCCTGAACCCTTTCCCGTGTTCCCCTTAGGTATAGGAACACTGCTGTGGCTGCCAATCCTTTGCCTCCAAAGATCTTGGAGCCTTTAGCAGATGCTAGACTTTGTGAGGTCAATAGTGTGTTGGACAATGCGCAGGGCATGTAAAGTCCAATTATGATTGCTTCAGCCCTAACTTGTATAGAGTATCTTACATATCATTGCTCCTCCCATCCTTTTGCTCTTACACTCTTACCGTCCCCCTCTTCGCAAATGTCCCTGAGCTTCAGGATGGGGAGAGATTAGTCTGACCTAGTTCTAGGTGGTTGATATAGAGTCTCTGAAGTTCTGGATTGTGGTTTGTTGATTTTCTTTTGCAGTTTTGCTGCTCCTGCAATGCCCTTCACTCCATCCTGGTGGGCATTGTATGTTACCCCCTAGCCAGAGACAAAAAGCTGTTAAACTAGAGTCTTGTGATAAAAGCACATTCAAAGGTAGATGTAATAAAAGTGGGAAACCACAGTGTGAAGGGGTCTATCACCAATTTGCACAATGGTTACAGTTCCTATGAATGTTTCCAAAGTCACCATAGATCACTTTCTATTTTATTCTTTCCTATTCTATTCTTCTATTCTAATTATTTTTCTAGTCTAGTCTTTCCACCTTTCAATTATTTTGAATGTATAATGGTGAGAATAGATACTATAAATAATGCATGGACTTTTTGCACCCCTTTCTGGTTAAAAAAAAAAAAAAAAAACTCCAGGCTGAGCTACAAGAAGAACCTGGGTAGCAGCTGCTGCAAGGTCTGACAGGGGAAGATGTGTGGACTATTAGGAAAAAAAAAATTTCCCTCTTATTTGAGAGGAGATGGGAGGAAAGGCGCACAGCCTCCATCCTCCTATTTCTGAACTCCTCCCATCACTCTCCCTCCTCCGCAAACCCCTCCCCAGCATGTAGAACACCAGGCAATGCCAAGAGTAGTAGGCTTCCCTTGCTTTTCCTTGAGGGTTTAAAGGTCTGTAAGACTGTTGAAGAAGGGCTGCGGCACGGCTCAGCAGGTAAAGACACATGCCCATAAACCTGGCTACTTGAGTTTCTTCTTCAGAACCTACTTCCAAAGGTTGTCTTTTGACTTCCACAAGTATGCCTACATTCATGTTCTCTCTCTCTCTCTCTCTCTCTCTCTCTCTCTCTCTCTCTCTCTCTCTCTCTCTCACACACACACACACACACACACACACACACACACTCACATTTTTACAATGGGGCCCATCATACTGTCTACGGCAACTCTCTCCCTATTCCCAACTTTAAGCTCTCTCTTCTGTTCTAATGCTCACCTGTCTTAAGCTAAACTATGGTTCTTGACCACCAGACCTTCAGCTCTAATAAAAGTCATATTTCTTCAGTCTTAAAAAATAAAAGACAGTAAGAGTAACAGCCTGAATTTGCACAAGCCTAGGTAATAGGATAGGCATGATAGTTTCATTCCTGAGATAAGGCATTGATTCAGTAAATCCTTTGCCCACTTTTTTCTCAAGATAAGAAACATCCTGGAAGCAGCATGGGTATTACAGTCAGGGGACCTGAGTGCTAACTCTGTCTCTGTCTCTGTCTCTGTCTCTCTCTCTGTTTCTCTCTCTGTCTCTCTTTCTCTGTGTCTCTATCTCTGTCTTTGTCTCTCTGTCTTTGTCTCTCTCTCTCTCTCTCTCTCTCTCTCTCTCTCTCTCTCTCTCTCTCTCTCTCTCTCTCTCTCTCAGTAGTCTAGGCCAATCTTGCACAATCTTGCACTTATGATCTTCTGACCTCAGCCTCCTGAGTAACTGAGATTATAGGCACGTGGGTATCATTGACTGGACTCACCCCAAGTGAGCTTTGTCGTTTGTCCATGCACCTTCCTTCTCATATCCCTGAATTAAGGTCACGATAGCTAAACACTTCCTTCGTTCATGTCTCTTCTTACGTTACCTCCTTTCTAAAACATGAGGAATAAATTAGGGAAAAATTATATATGCAGTGATCCCTTGGGATGCATGAAACAGAAAGAAAGGATCAGACCAAAGGAAGGAGAGAATCTGTGTGTACCGTAAATGCAAGACACTGGCCAAAACTATTAATCACGTTGGAAGTCCAGGGTATAGCATCAGGCCAAAAAGAAAATACTGAATTTCCATCTTTGTGTCTTATGTTAAAGAGAATTCATATTAGTTCTTTCAAGGATATATGTCATTTTCTTGGTACTGTAATACAAAGAAATTCAATATTTCTTAACATTAAAAGAATGGAGGCATGTCAGAATTATAGACTATTATTTAGCAGTAGTAGTTTACAACAGTAAAGTTACTAAGAGTAATTAATATGAATCTTAATTAAGCATATTTCCAGACAGACTTTTAACATTTTAATTTTTTAATGGAGCTCATTTCTATAATACAATATATACTTTGTTGTCTATTTTTTAACAGCGTATAGATCATAATTGCATTCTTAGAAGACATTGGGAGTTTATCATTATAGATATTAATGATTATGACTTAAAGAGTTTTTAACTATATATACACAGGTGAAAAAACTATGTCATGTATGAAGATGAATAGAAAGGACTGCACGATGGATCTGACTCTTGGGAAAAAAGAGAGAGAAATGGCATGATGTATTTATTTTTAAACAATTTGACTCCCATAAAGGTGCAGTGAAGAGGGCGTGGCTGTTGACCCTAGGGATGTGTATCCCAGGTGCATCTCTGCAAAAGTAATTAGCAGCCTTGAGACTGAAGCAAAAGCACTTCTCACCCTTCAGACAATCTCAGGCTTGCATGACTGTCCCTCCTCAGTGCCATCTCATGCATCCTCTTTTATCTCTGCCTCATGACTCTGTGGTCCATGGGCATCTGGTCATCCACCTCCTCCTTGACTTCATCTGCTCAGTCTAAGGATGACGTGTAGGTGGATATATTTCAGCACTTTAAGCAGTGTCCTTGGCAAAGGGTGGTGGCTTATTACACAGCCTGTGAGCAATGTTAATGACATTAAGTACTTTCATTTTGTTTTAAAAGTTGTAAACTATTATCTCATGCATCATCTTGCTTAATCCTCATGACTAACATGCTAATTGTTGCTTATTGAATTTTCTACTGAAGAAGATACACCTACACTTGAATTCCAGTTCTTCCTTTTATGGATGCTTAGGTAAATTATTTTAAAATTTATTTTTATCATTATTATGTGTGTGTGTGTGATATAGGTATATGGGCATACATTTATGCCACAGCACATATGTGGAGGTCAGAGCAAAATTGTGTTGAATCACTTCTCTCTTTCCACCTTTACATCGGTTCTGAGAATCCAACTCAGGTCATATCAGGCTTACAGCAAGTGTGGTTACATGCTGAACTATCTCGCTAGCTCCAAATTATTCCGTTTTTTTCAAAGGCAATGTAGGTCAGTTTGTCCTAGAACTACACTTACAAACCTGAAGCTTACTGAGTGCTGGGATTAAAGATATGCAAAATCTCACATGACCCAAATCATTTACTATTTTACAGGTCAATGTGCTTATTCATAAAATTAGAATAAAATATCTACATGAACTAGATCATATGTATAATATATCCTTCACAATGACAAACACATTGTAAGTGTGAAATAGTAGTTAATTGGTATTATGTTATCTGAACAGAATTCTTGTAGATGTGAATAACATTATAAATATTAAACTAAGATGGTATGATATGGTCCAGGAACATGATTCAGCCTGACGACCTGAGTTCAATACTCAGAACCCACAAAAGGCCAGATGTGGTGGCTGACATCTGTAACCCCAGCACCTCTAAAGCAAAGTGGGAGGCAGAGACAGGAGAATTGACCGGAAGCTCACAGGCCAGCTAGTATGTAGCACACTGGTACAGAAACAATGAGAAAGATCCTGGTCAACAAAGAAGAAGACAAGAACCAACTTCTGAAAGTTGTCCTCTGATCTCCATGCATACTGTGGCATCCATCATGCAATGAACTCCCATATGACAGCAATAGTAAATAAAGTTTAACTTTTTTAAAAAAAAGTTACAATATCATTAAGAGTTCCAATCATGTTCTAGTGAAATATCATCCTGGATAATCTATTTCCTTAATAATGTCTTTGTTTCAGAACTTGAGATAGATGGCATTGGTTTTACTTATGAAGTTCACAAAGCTACCCTTTTCCCTCAGAATAAACCACAAACCTCCTAAAATTTTTCCATAAAGCTACCAAAAAGTGAGTAAATTCACTAAAAGCACGGCTGTTTCATGCTGCACTTGGCGTGTGCTCTGTACCTGGCCAGTATGTACAAAGAATTTTCCATACTCTGGAACAGTAAATTGTAACCCCTTATGTTCTCATACTGTATGACCCCTTTCCTTCTATGATTCATCCCAGAGGTAACTGAGCTTCCTCTAGGTTTCCTTTGGGTTATGACCACCCAGATAGCTCTGCTTCTCGGGATTGGTGATTTGCCCCCAAACCGGCATCAGGATGCTCCTCAGCAGCCTCCTAACACGGCTGGTGGAAGCTTTGAACGCATCTCTTTTTAAGCTGCTGGCCCCGGCCTTGGGAAGGCGTGCCCCATGGACACTGTTTGCTGACATAAGCCAGCCTTGCAGGGTCAGAAGTGGGGCGCGCTTTGATCTTTCACGGAGAGGCACGTTGTCTCCGTGTTGGATGTCACCATTGGACTGTTTCACAATTTGTGGCACTGGGATTGCCAGGAGGACTGGGCAGAGGTTAAAACTCTGAGCGGATGTTAGGTGCACACAGGTAAGCCCTGGACAGAAAAGTAATGGGAACCCAGGGGAGAGAGAACACATGGATCCAGACTCCAGTCAGGGCTCAGAGACAGGAGCAAGCAACCAGTCACCGACCTGCTGTCCCCGGGCCAAAGCTGCAGCTGTCTCGCAGCCACGGCTCTTCAGACAGAAGACGACTCAGGATAGACATTAAGCAGCTATAATTCCAAATCATGATGTGCTATCAGGTAAAGACACCTGAAAGTTCACTGGCTGAAAGGCAGTTCATTTTATGAAAGTCTCTACCTTCTATGTAGGAAATGACAGATGCCTTTCATTTCTGATACAACCACTAATAAATTCTAATAAAAATGTATTGTTTAGAGGCTGGAGGGATAGTTTAGTGATAGACTACTTACCTAGCATGCATAATACCTGTCCTAGTTAGTTTCAATTGTCACTTTAATGCTTGAGAGTGGGTCTCTGGGCATGGCTATGAGGAATGATTTAGTGAAGGCAGGCCTCCCAACAAGACTATGGGAAATTGTCCTAATTGCTTAATGGATGTGGGAGGTTGCAACATAGGTGGATGGGACCATTCCCTGAGCAAGTGAATAAGATGGAGACAGTGAGCTGGCTGGGATGTGGCAAGCCAACATATTTGAAAGCAAGCACAGCACTGGCTCATGTCGGCTGCTCCTACCGTGCACAGGCTGTGGACAGCGACCTGAGCTCCTGCTGCTATGAAGTCTCCCGCCATGATGAATTCCAACGTGGAAGTATGAGCATGAATAAAAGTGTCTTGCCCCCCTAAGTTGTTTGGTTAGGTATTTATTAGAGCAAGAAAATAAGAAATTAACACCATGCCTGAGTCAGTTCTCAGTCACACACACATATGTTTTGGAAGAATTCAGGGATATCTAGCCTATTTGCCTAAGTTCTTTTCCACATGAATTCATCATTTTAAAGCATGCTTATGATGCTTCTAGAAGAATCATTAAATGCATCACTAATGATTGCCTTGAACTCTTTAATACTTGTAAAAATGATACAAATATATTAAACAAATTAACAAATACTCTGTTTCCTTCCACTTAAGGTATTGCTGCTTTGATAATAATAAAGAAAATATTGTGATAATTTTATATTGCAAATATAAGAAATGATGAAATTCAGAGGAAAGTGAATTCCAATGAAGGATTAAATTAGACACAAGATTAAGAATAAAGTCACAGTATCTGATGCATGTGAGCTACTTGATTAACATTAGCTTCTTTTTGAGAAGTTCATTGTTTTCTATGAGTGGACCTGAATGATATTTCATATACCTAAAACTCACCAAATCTCTGCATCTTTTCATTTTAATTTGTATCCTCTCAAACTTTGTTATGAGGTAGCACATTGAGAAATATGCCATTTTGTTTTTATTGTTCTAATTACAGTAAGAAATAACCTCTGGAAAAGGGAGTGTTTCATTTTGATCTTTTTACTAGTTCTCATGTACCTAATACCAAACGTGTAGGCTCAGTCTCATCCTTATGACTCCATAAACCCAGGAGAGAGGCACAAAAAGTGTTCCAAGAACATACTGGGGATAAGGAAGCCCACTCAACCTTTCTGAATCACTCATTCTTTGTCTGAACACTTACATATGCAATGTAGGGCCAGAAAAAGATGCAAGCAAGAGAATAATAAGGAGAACAATAAAGGAGGATTAAAGTCACAGCTTGCAGGTGTAGCAGTAGAAACTGGAGTTTATTTAAATGAAAAAGCTCTTGGTGCCCAGAGAAAAGGATCAATATGCAGTGAAGGAAATAAATCCAGTTTTGCCCTTGCCAGCTTCCACATAATTACAAAGGCACAATAATAGCTACCAATGTCTCTGAAGAGGGAGATTGAAGGAAATAGTACACACATTGGACAGGAGTGAGATGATAGGAGCCTATGCACCCCTTTATAGTGGTGAGGTAACTGAATTTGTGGTTGTGGGGTATGGGGAAGCACCTGTGCATGATCTGTCTGAAGGAGATTGAAGGCTGTATAAGAATATCAGTGCACTGTTGTGTGATATTTTGTTGCAATATGTTTTATTCACTTGCTTAATTTTAAACACACTTTATAGTTTTATTGCAGGTTTTTTTAATTAGCCTTCAGAATAATGAATTTTATTATGACATTTCCTATTTTTCAACGTTGTAGCTTATTTATTTTAGATAGAAAAAGAAAGGGAGAAAGCGAGCAGGTAGCATGTTCAAGTCAGACACTAGCTTTCAGAATGTCAGTTCTCTCCTTCCACCATTTAAGCTCTGGAGATCCAATTCAGGTCACCAGCGTTTTGCACAGGTGCCTTTACCTGCTGAGTCACCTTACCAGCCCTCATTATGACATTTTCATATATGCGTATCAGTTTCAGATTCACCACTGTTGCTCTCTTATTCTATTCACTGTCCTTCCTTAATCTCATCCTGTTCCACAATAGGCTCCCTTCACTTTTATAATATGTGTGTATGTGTGTGTCTTCATTTAGATTCCACATATGTGAGAAAAAGCATTTGCATTTTTGTGTCAAGCTTATTTCACTGATGTGATGATTGATGGCTCTTTCCATCAATTTTTCTACAAATGACATCAGTTTGTTCTTCCTCCTGGTGGAACCAAACCCAATAATGTATACACGCCACATGTCCTTTGGCTTTTCATTTGATGATGGACATCTAGGCTGGTCCCATCTCTTAGTTATTGTGAGCAAGGTTATAGGAGCATGGAAGTACAGGTGTCTCTGGTATATGCTTAGATTCCTATGTGCTTCTATCCATAAGTTGCAGATTTAACTTCAATAACAATCCAGAGAATCCAAAGAATGAAACCAAGCAGAGAAGTAATAATACACCCACAAAAGTGTGCAGGAGGAGAATTTGTGCAATAATCAGATTAAAAACAAATGATAAGAGGAAATGTGAAGAGGAGAAAATACATTGAAATACAAACATAGAGCCTGTTTAATTGATAGCACTGTTGGCGTTGCTTGAGATAGGTTCTGACTGAGTCATCTAGACTGGGTTTTTGAATTCCTGGGCCCAAGTGATCTTGCACCCTAAGACTACAGATTATACATATGCATGCAATCAACCACACATAGCCTAAGTGTTGGTTTTCTTTTACATTTTAAATGTTTTGAAACATTTACACATTAATTATGGTGTGTGTGTGTGTGTGTGTGTGTGTGTATGTATGTGTATGTGTATGCTTTTGTACTTCTGCACACAAATGCTGCAGTTGTTAGAGGATAAATTTCATGAGTTGGTTCTCTCCTTCCATCCTGGGGCTCCTGGGGGGAGGTGACAGATGAGTTCGACTTGTCAGGCTTGGTAGCATGTCATTCACCTACTAAGCTACCTCACAGCCCTAAGTGTTGACATCTGATTAGGAAGGTCATCCCACTCTCAGCATCCCCTTTGGGCAGTTATTTGTTGATTGCAGTCTTAACTCCTCACCAGACACTTGTAGTCCTCTTACCTCAGCTAAAACACATATTGTGTTCTTGCAGAAGGTCTTTTAGTTCTTAAAGTGAAAGCATTTGCAGAAATGAATGCATAGCATTGACCACTGCATTCTCGTTCTGTTCCAGTATGCCAAAGGGGTCACTAGTCCAATCTGGAGATACAACATTGATGATGGCATTGGAGACAACAGAGTTTGAAATGAGAATAAGGTAGGGAACAATAGATAGTGACATACATGGTAGGCACCAAGGTCCACACATATAAGTGTGTGTGACTCCCCAAGGGAACCCAGCAATGAGGTGAGGTAAGAAGCCTAAACATGAAAGGGGGTTTCCAATGATCCCTGAGGTGTTCATCATGGCGACCCTGGTGTCATTTCCGTACTGGCTCTTCATGGTGTCTGATGTGACCTGGCCGCACATTCAAGCGTCTTTGTGCCATAAACATATTGACCAGGATGGGCGAGGTCATACTGCCTCCTAATTTCAATGACATTCTTGCTGAACCTATGTGTTTTGTGAGGAGAATTGTGACAACATTAAAAGCATAGATTTCTTACAGTTTCATCCCAAAATGATTAAAAAATTAAATAAAGTAGTCTTCAGAAGAAAAAGTATTTGTGTATTAGTTCAAGACTCCCAGTAAGGGATCTGGATTAACATGATATTCATGTTATATGTATGTGTGCATATGTGTGTACGTTCGATGTCACAGGTCTTTCTGCAGCTGCCTACCCAAAGGTCATTAAATGTTTCCTTTCTATTAATAGAAACACAATTTTGAAGAGGTCAATCAGCCGACAATCTCAGACAGGACCTGACATAGCCCCAGGGTACAGGAACGGGAGTCCATTAGCTTAAGCCACTCATGGTAATCTCATTCGTCTCTGTAAGTGGCTAGAGAAGAGATGACCTGAGAGCCATTTCAGGTCAGTGACATAACAGGGAGAAGCCTGGAGTGTCCCTTCCTTTCTTGTTTGTCACACTGAAGTAAAAACACGATGCCTGGAGACATTGCAACTGGCCTGTGCGCACAAGGCCAAAAATGCCACCCTGACAATGTCAAAATTCCCCTGAGAGCAGCAAGGGAGAAGGATGGAAGCCAGTTTCTGTGATCACATGTTACAGCTTCTATAACTGAGGCTACTCGCTCAGCTGCAAGACACACTTGCAGCTTAAAGGCCACTATCTAGTTACATTCAGAAGTATTTAGATTCTGGACTATGTGTAACTGTCGTGAGCACACCTGGGGGGCCTGTGCTGCGGACTTCTGCCTCCCCGAAGGTCTGTGCCACTCAGCAGTAACCACACCACGCAGTAGACTTGTGAGCTTATTACCTTCACCATTCCTTGTAGGCTTCAGAAGTTCAAGAAATTATTTGGGCAAACCATCCCAGTAACATTTTTAAAATAGTTCAGTGCATTCTCTTATCATCACAGATTCAGATAGCTGAGGTATTGGCAAGGTTGCTACATCTCTTTTCATGAGTACAGTTTCCATTGGAAAAGTAGTTCTAAAAAAGGACAGATAATTAAAGTACGACTAAGTGCTGAAACATAAATGCATGAGTATTGTTATTTTTTTATTATTATTTATTCAACTGTGTGCATATGCGTGTGCATGTGCGCGCGCGTGTGTCTGTGTGTGTGTGTGTGTGTCTGTGTGTGTGTAGAACCACGGACGAATTCAGGAACCACCATGGACGCCTCCACCTCCTTCTGCCCCGGGATTCACAGGCTCCGCCCTACCAGGACCAGAAGCGCAGGCCGCCCCCGCTTCCGCCCAGAGTCTATACATGGGATCTGGGATCCGAACTCAGGACCTTCCGCCTGCAAGGCGGAGGCTTAACCCCTGAGCCACCTCTCCAGCCCCCGAGTATTGTTATTTAAAAACATCATTTCCAGGGCTGGCAGAAGGTCCTGAGTTCGGATCCTAGACCCCACGTATAGACGCCGGGCGGAAGCGGGGGCCGCCTGCGTTTCTGGTCCTTGTGGGCGGAGCCTGTGAATCCCAGGACAGAGTAAACATGAGGAGGTGGAGGAGGTCCATGGTGGTTCCCGAATTCGCCCGTGGTTCTACACACACACACACACACACACACACACACACACACACACACACACACAATTAAATAAATAATAAATAATAAAAAAACTTAAAAAACACATCATTTCCATACTGGCTTTTAATTAGTAATTTTTAACATTTTAGTTAAAATTAACGGCTGGAATGTGTCTCTGTTGGTAAAAGGCTTGCCAAGCATACGTAAAACTTTGGATTTGATCTTGAATATCACATTAATCAGGTAAGGCAATTCCAACTACAAAGAAAAGCAAAACAATCAAAACTATTGGGGCTGTTTAAGACTCTGTTTCAAAAAATAGACATATATGCAATTTGAATGTGAGAAAGGAGAGAGACAAGTATATACACATGCATATCATGGTACAAGGGTAGAGGACAGAGGGCAACTCCCTTCCACTGTGTGGGCCTTCAGAGATCATGTTCAGGTTCCCAATTTGTGATCATGTACCTTAGTCAGTGATTTATCTTCCAGTCTATAATATATGCTTCAAATAAGCTAATTTGAGACTCTGATTCTGGGTTGATTGGAGAATAAACAGAAGTATTTTGAATGTTTCTTGTGGCTTCTCCTCACATTTTGCTTTTCATCTGTGAACATTTATTGGGATGTGGTTGGCTGCTGTTTATACAGAGGTGAGGAGGAAAGAAGGGAGGGAGAATACAAATTAACTTTAGCTTTAAAGCAGGTGTAGTCATGTGCACCTTAATCCCAGGGACAGGAGCATGGGAAGGATTGGGACTTGGAAAAATAAATAAATAAGAATCTCAACTAATAGCTAAATAATAAACAGGCAGACTACAATTATACAAGCTACCCTGGCTAGACTAAAAAAGGAAGAAGATGAATAATTTTCGTTTTCTCAGTGACACATAACAACTATGACAAATTTGCTAATGTATAATGACAAAATGTATTCTTTTTCAATCTGGAGGCCAGAAGTCCAAAATGAAGGTGTTGGAAGCATGTGTGCTTGTTGGAGCCAGGAAGAAGACAGTGTTCCATTCCCTCCCAACATCTTGTGGATTCTGGCAAGTTCTGGTATTCCTTAACTGGATATAGGCAACAGGCCAGCCTGGCTCCACCTTCATGTACAGTTCTTCTGTGTGTGTCTTTATCTCTAAACGTTCCTCTCCAATAACTATATACATAAGTAAATTCTTCTCCATTCTTTACAAAGACTTTTGGATTTGCACCTAACCTAATCCCAAGATGATTTTATTTTGGAACCTCAATTAATTGTCTCAGTTTATTTTATGGTGCTATCACTGAACAGCAACTGAAATAATTAACAACTGAATAACTGCAAACTGAATAATTAACAATGACTAAAGGTAGGGTTAGCTCATGAATTTAAGACTAAACAGCATCTCTAGTAAAGCAGCATTTTTTGGTCAAAATATTCTCGAGTCCTGAGGCAGTACAGTGTCACATGGCCAGATATCTTAGCTCAGATCTGTCCTCTTCTGCTTTAAAATCCACTGATTCAGGAATAACATTTTGGCTTCTTTTAACCATAGTTAGCTTCCAAAGGTTCCATCGCTACATACCACAGGTGCAGACAGCTGCCACTGGTATCTCCAAGAGGAGATTACATTCCAGTATGAGTCTTGGTCTTCTCCATTCAAATCACAACATGGCAAAATTTCCAAATAAGACCACAGTCTGAAGATTGCTTGGGGTATAGATTTGAAGAAGTTGGAAGACAACACTGTACAGTCCAATATAGGTTGTAACAGTATTCCTTAAAAATAAAATAGGGGTCAGTAAGTTAGGTATGAGGGGTCACCTCTGACATCTCAGCATCAGATAAGAAGGCAGGTATAGTCATAGGAATAGCAGGTAGGAATAGCAGAAGGGTCACGACTTCAAGGTTAGTCTGAAGGAGAACTTGTGCCATTTTTTTAAAATCAAGGGTCAACAAATTGTAGAAACTTTAATTCAACAAAGATACACTTTTCCCAAATTCTATTTATCCAGCTTATTAAGCTTTTCTACAGTATGCTCAAAACACTGTCTTATCTGGGCTTGGGAGAATGACTAGCCACAATGACTCAGGGGCTAAAGCCTTTGTCTCTCAAGCAAAAGGAACTGAGTTCAAATCCCCAGATCCCAAATAAAAACGCTAGGTGGATATGGTAGCAAACTGCAATTCTGACCCTGGAAGGCAAAGTCTGGGAAAACTGAGAGCAAAGTATTAAGGCGGTAGAGCAATCCAGGATGATTTCCACTGTCACCCTTGAGCCTCCACAGGATCACACAAAGTGCCCTCTAGTACACACATACGTACCATTCCTGGTGATGAAATATGCACACACATACTACTGAGTGGTCCAGGTTGGCATGCACATTCAGGCCTATGGAGATACACCCCAGGAGCGACCTGCGGATGGTAACGCATTTCTGTCCCGGCTGCTCCTTGCTCCATGCTGGAGGCTGCCTCACTGGCGAGCAGCTGCAGGAGCTCTTCCCTCCTTGCTTGTCACAGTTTCTTCTAAGTTTCACCAAGCAGTAAGCTTGGAGTTCTGAATCAATGCTTTGAAGGCTGAAGGGCAAACCCTTCATCCTGATTTCTGATGGAAGGTGCAGAGGCAATAAGCTGGAACTCTGTTACCTCCCATTCCCCCACCCCCCTCACCACCAATACCGTCTTTTTTCTCCCTCTGGCTCACTTAGGACCTACTTAAAAGCAACTTACTTGTTCTAAGCTCTCTATCCTCTGGGAACGCCCGAACATCAGTGATTAGGCCAAGGCCTTCCCCAGATGCAATGGAACTTCTGTATGGAGAAGATTTCTTGCTCCATTCTCACAAGCACATGTAACACAAGAGCAGAGGTTCTATTTCTTGTTTACAATGAGTTTCTACTTGCAAGTTTGCAACTGCCTCCAAGCTGGACATTTTAGAATGAATATTGTTAGATATTAATGGTCCAGGAAGTCTCCCCAGATCCTCGGCTTCCATCTGTGGAAGAGAAATCTCACATGTGCAAAGAGTTTGTTACTTGGCTTCCTCGTCCAGCCTGCTGAACTAGATCCATACTATAACCCTTTTCATCCAAGAACTTTCCACCCAACTCCAGATACACAGGGCTGCAAAACAGGTGTGCAAGGAAGCATTTACTGGTGAAAACTCAAAGAAATATATTTTTAAAAATTCTTTGGATTAAAATAATTTACCATTTATGAAAGATAAAATCATATTTGCATACTGACAAGGTAGATATTCTTCTTTATTTTTATGTAAAAAATATATCTTGATTGGTATTAAACACTGCAGTATATAACATCATCTTCAAAGTTTTTCAGAGTTGATCAATGCTGACATTTTTATCATCGTCCATGCTGCAAAAATCACTTGCACAATTACCATAATACAAAATAGCAAAAGTTATTCAGCGATCCTTGGAAATCCTGTCCTAATCCCAAAAACAAAATTCATCAAACAATTATTAGTGAAACCAAATGTCAGCAAGTCAAACAGCAATTTTAAAAATCAAACATCCTAGCACAAATCAAGCTAAAGACATGTATACTTATCAAAATATGAAGTCCTTGTTTTTCTATAATTAAACCACTAGGTTTCTGAAAGAAAAGAAAACTTTGTATGCACAGCCAACATGCTGCAATTGGTAACATGCAGGCATTTGGAATCTGAGGCAAGTGTTCCAGGCTGCATAAGTTCATTGCGATGTGTGGTAAGATGCTCATAGCCAATGTGTTCAGGTTGCATGTTCAGAGCCCATGTGTCAGGAGCAAGTGCAGCCAGAAATGCTTCAGATTCCTTACAGATGGGACTTTGAATTAAGTTTTAGTGGCTATGTGTTCAGAAACCTTTTTAATCATGCCAAGTTTTTCACAGCTCACATAGAGTTACTCAACTGCAAATGAGTTCTCAATCTACAAGTCTAAAGCGTGCCCTGTACTTAAAGCAAAAATATATCTGTGATAGTTAGACAGAGATGTCAACTTGACAATTTAAGGCTGGATCTCTGGACATCGTTGTGGAAAATAAGTAGTTGAGTTAAACCCTGAACAAGCCTGAAGGAGATTGTCAGATAGGAAAGACCCAGACCACAGTGGGTGGGACCACTTCCCAGGCAGGTGGATAAAATGAAGGGGGCTGGTTCAGGCAGTTGGCATTCTTGGGCATACTTGGACAGATATGCCCTTTGGCAAGTGAGGTATGTCCCTCTCTCAGCAGTCCTATGGATACAGTCTAATCAGTTCCCTTAGTGCCTCATATTGGTAAGGACTCTCCTGCCAAGCTGGACGAAAACCTGCAACTAAATTCATAAGGAATAATAGAAACCCTTGTTTCCTTAGGCCATTGTGTTGTGAATTTATCAGCAACATGGAGAATAACTGAAACGATATCTTTAACTTTTTAAAAAATCTACAGTTGAATTTTTCTTCTCTCTCTAGGGCACCAATTCACACTAACCAAATCTGAGATATTAATTTACACTGAAAAATGTAAACACTGGTAGATTATAGTGCTTACCTTAACAGATTGCAAAGGTGTCTTCTCAGTGACAATGTGTATTTGAGAAGTAAAGTTGAAAGTAGAAGCAAGGTTATGATTATCAAATGAGACTAAAATAACCAAAGGTGTATAGCAACTTATCTACCTTGGGGTTTCACAAGCTATACATAGGAAAATATATCTCATATTAGCCCTTGGCTTAATGCCATACTCAACACACTGCCCAGTTCTCATTTTCAACTTTTATCACATTAGAGAAATATCTGGGATTAGATCTTAACTCTGCTTTGAAGTACTGAAGGTATAGGAAGCTCACACGCGCACGCGCTGGACAAAAGCTTTCACTCCTGAGCCATCTCTCAGCACAATTTTTCACAGTTACATGAAGAAAACTGGAGTAGAATCAATCTGTTCATCTCAGCAGCACACAGTAGACATGTATACATCCTGAATCAATAAATCATCTCTAGGAATCTTTCACCTCTAAATGTGTTTGTTGATGCCATTTGTTTAGTTATTGTTTGCACAAAATCTTAATGAACTTAAAGCTGAAATTGGTAGTCCGTAAAATATCTTGGTAGGAGAACCTTTGCTTAACCTATGTGAGGGCCTGAGTTCCATCCCCAATATCACAAAAGCAGAAATACCGAAGTAGCAGTCTCCTTTCCTTCGCCATCAGGATTAGTCCTCAAGGACTAATTAATCCTTAACTCTGTCAAGGATTTCTGGATGCTTTAGTCAGTGGTATGTCCACTGATCTAGGATGCTTGCTGGAGCATGAATCAGGTCAGGAATATGTTATCAAAGACACACTGGAGGAAACACAGTGGGCCGCACAGGTGAAAAGATTTGAAAAGAAGAGGGAGTCTGGCAGAGGAGATGCAAGTTTGTAAGAAGAAAAAAGAGAGGGGATGGGGTTTGGATTTAAGGGTTGAAAATTTAAATTCCCTATATTTCTGTATGCAACATTAAATTAAGAGAAAAAAGCAACACCAAATTAGTAAATGACTTTCTATTATTTATTTTTCCTTAGCAGATGCCCTCTTGTTATGCCTTCGCAGAGTGATCAACAAACATCTTTTGTGTGTGTGTGTGTGTGTGTGTGTGTGTGTGTGTGTGTGTGTGTGTGCTGTGTGCTGTGAAGGACCAAGGGTGACTTCAGGAATCATCCTGGACTGCTTCTACCTTCTTCTTGCTTTGCCCTGGGACTATCCAGGCTCTGCCCAGCAAGGCCAGAAGTGCAGGCTGCTGCCATTTCTGCCTGGTGTTTTTACGTGGGATCTGGGATCTGAACTCAAAACCTTCTGCTGGGAGGCAGAATCTTAACCCCTGAGCCATCTCTCCAGCCCTTATTGTTATTATTAAGAAGTAGTTTTCTCTGATGCTATCCTATTCAATCATTCAGGGAAGCGTCCTTGCAAATACTCCTTGGGTCAGACTGGCTTCCTGACCAAGGGAAGGTTCACTCTCCCCTATTATTGTCCAGCTTTTTCTTCTTCATATTCTTAGATCATTTTCCCCTCCCTTACCCCAGGCCCAGCGCTCTACTTCCACCTCCGACCTTGTTTTTACACTAATAATCTAATCACTGGTCTTTAAAACCAGCTCCTCTCCACTCCTGTCCCGTGAGTGCCTCAAAATTTATTCTCATCTTGGATACACTCCTCCTGATCTTGTTTCTCTCTCTCAAGAAACCTGCCTACTGCTTTTATACACCCAGTTCAGAAGTTCAAGAAAAGTAGGCTCGGAGGGAAAGCAGGAGAAAGAGCAGCGACCCTCTGAGCCTTCTGCTTCTCGGAACCGGAATGATCCACATCTGTAACAACCGCCCCTCCCTCGGTCTTCTTGCCCCGCCATTGGATTGTCCCAAGAACCCAGCAACCTTCGCACCCCCTGAGAATCCCCCGCAGGGTGGCTGGGAAAGGAAGTCAGCCAAGCTTCCTGCGGCCACACGTGTCTTCCCTCACCCAGCTGCCACAGCCTTCAGCCTGCACAGGTCGCTGCCCGGACCCCGACCTCGCGGGACCACCCACAGGGCCGCCCTGCAGTCCTCCGCCTGCAGCCCGGCGCCCTCCTCTTGGTCACGCCTAACCTTGCTGGGCTGGACCCTGCAGATTCCACCAAGGTCGCGATGAGCGGCTGGGAGAGAGCGTTTTAAATCCGGTTACTAAGGAGCCCGCAAAGGGAGTTGAGGGGCTGCACCTCACACAGGAATTGGACCCACAGGAGGAGAACTAGAGGTGCAGGGACTATGGCAGGGAGGGGTACTGCCTGATACCTGGGTGTGGGCTGAGACAGCTGAATGTTCACATATCACAAGCATCTGCCCTTTTCCCAGTTCACCAAGACACAAGAAGATCAAAGCCCACTAATTCCTTCAGTGTTCTCCCGCCCCGCGGTGGACCTGTCCCAGCAGGGGGACTGTCTCTGTTCACAGTTTCAGTCTGAGGTAGGATCTCATACAGCCCAAGCTGCCCTCGGGTTCATCACGCGGGTGCCGATGCATTGAACTTCTGATCTTCCTACGACAGACAGACCGCCAGTGCTGGGGTCGTAGACATGTGCCCACCCTCCCAGTTTATGCAGAGATGGGAACTGAACCCAGGATTTCGCGCTTACTAAGCAAGCTGTTTACCAACTGAGCTCCAGGTACACAGCTCTGTTAAGAATTTGACTGCACGATGAGCACAGTGTCAATGCTGGGTGTGAGAACTTTGCAACCTGTCCCTAGGAAGTCTCACGGATCGGGGTGACATTGCCCATGTGACCACTTTGGTTCCTCCTTTGTGGCTAGGTCCTAGTATTTGTGTCCACCATGCCGAAATGGTCACTCTTTACTATTGCTGTGAAAGGACACCCATGTCAAGTTACTTAAGGTAGAGAAGGAATCTATTTACTTTAGGGTTCCAGAGGGTAGCTACAGTCTTTCAGGGCAGAGATGGCATGGCTGGCTGCCAAAGCTGAAGACATGCTGTGTCACATCCATCTGAGACGCTAGCCGACTTCCCAGAGAGTCTCTCTTCTGTTCTGTGGTTCCTTTCATCTGGTCCACTACTGGGAGGTTCCAATGCGATCTGTGGGAGCTCCGATCGGATCAAGGGCTTTGTATTATTCAGATAATCTGTTTAGGTGGTCTCAGTTGATTTTGCAGTGTGGTCTCAGCTGATCTTAGTTAATGTCAGGTATGTCAAGTTGACACCAGGATTAGCTATCACACATGCTATCAGTGTCTGCTTAACCTCAGCGAAAGGCCCATCGCCAGACGTCACCCCAACGTTACCTGGCAACTTTATGTGGCAAATCCATACACCTGCGATCCCATGCCTCCCCCCCACACACACAATATTAAATCATAACTCTAGGAAGCACATTGATTTAAAGGTACTGGCTGTTTCCTGCACTATCATCTGCTGATCAGTAGAAAATTTTGATGTTGCAGGTGACTTTGGCCCTACTATAAATCCTTTGGGCTGTAGCAGCAAATTGGTGTCTGAGACATAAGTTTTTCAAGTTCCATGTGGCAAATCTTCCATCAATAGATAATTAAGAAAAAAATCATACATGTGTAAGAGAATTGATTATAGCACTTACCACATTTTCAAAATTTCTCTGAATACCACATATCTATTGACTAATAAAATTATCATACAGCCCTACTATTAAACACTGAATGAAATTTTGTATGTCTTTATTCATTGGTGCAGAAAGTCCACTGTGATTCATGTCTAAATTTAAAAGAAAGCCAAAAAAATGGCCCCTACAATTTCACTTATGATCAGTTTATACTGACACATTGCCTACACACAGATACAAAGAGGAAGGTATTAATCAAAATGTGTGGAGATTAATCAAATCTCCAAAGTGGAACTTTAAATAATTTCAAGGCATTTTTTTTCTTTTATTGTATTTTTCTAGCAACATTCACATGAAGCAAGATTCACAGTTTTTAGGCATTGAGGAAAAGATTTAATTAACTGTCCTTATTTCTAGGACAAGACAAGCATGGGGATTTATAATCAGACAGGCATGTACTCAAAGCAATTCATGTAGCTATCCGAGGCACTGGACACACTTGCCCATAAAAAATTTTATTTCCTAACACGAAAGTTACCTAAAGATTCTTCCAGAGAGAAGAGGTGAACTTCCTTGAGTTCTGTTGCACTATGCCTTTCTTTCTTTCCTTCCCTTCTGTCTGCCACTTTTCCACCAGGAGAATTGGAGCAGGGAAAAACAGGCTCAGAGCCTCAGGAAAGAAGGGAAGTGAAATAACATCAGGAAGAGAATACAGAGGAATGGAAATTCGCATTTTTGCTTCTGTAGTCTAGAAAAAATATATTATTTTTAGAAGAAACCACATATTTGAAAACTAAATGTCATTCAAAAAGTTGTCTTTCCTGTTCATTATATTTTCATAGTGTATTAATCTTAAAATGAAATTCACTCAAAATGTTTTCAGTCTAATTGAAATTTTTTAACTTTTGACATTTTCATATGATGAATTTATGTCTTTTCAGCCCTTATTAAACATTCACACACCCCTGCTCCATCCCACTTCACGTGCTTTTCTTTCATGCCTGTTACTTTCACATCTGTTTGCATGCGTGACGACCCACTGGGTTTCTTCTGAGATATCTGCACTGGCAAGTGCTGGAATACTTGCTGGGGCAGGGCTGAATGGCCAGGGGGTGAATTATTGAGTGAAGAGCTTCCCTGCTATTTGGCACTGGCTTCCATAGTCTCTCAGGGGTGGTGTAGTGTTTCCTGAGATCTTCCCTTATGCATCTTGAAATGTTGACAGACAACTACTGTGTAAGTCTAGGGGAAGTGGACATCAAGCAGTGAACTCTGGCGTGAGGCAGGCCTGTCGTGAAGACGATACTGTCTGGCAATGCCACCTCCCACCTTCAGGCCCTGACATTCCTATGGCCCTTCTTCTGCAAGGTTCCCTGCACCTTGAGATGGGGAGTGTGGGGGGGAGTGCGGGGGGGGGTCTTAATGTCCTGTTTAGAGCTGAAACCCAGATCTGAAATCCATTTAATTTTAAAAACAAGTAGAGCTGAGCTTCAGGTGTCAAACAAATCTACATACAAACCAAATCCAGCTATTTACAATGTGACAAGACATTTCACTCATTTGATATACTGTTTTCTCTCTCCATTTCTCTAGGTACTAGGAATGTAGTGTGAGCAGGAAAAAAAAAATCTGGTTTAACTTTTAGAGCTTGCATTGCAAATTACATAACGCTCTTTGTAAGACAATAACAAAAAGTTGGCTTATTGTTAAGTAACCAGAGCTAATGGATCATTAATGGATGGATGAAAACTAATTCAACTCCTATGGAAGATCATTTGATATTGCATCATATTGTTGAACATTGGAAGTTATATAATACAACAATTTCATTCTTAGGCATTTTCCAAGGATATATCTCATACATGTATACCAGAGACTTTTAAACATTACTGTTGGTCACAACATTAATAACCATAAAACATTCAAAATACAAGAACCATGAAGCAAAAACTGGATTAATAAATTTCAGCATTTTTATAAAATGGTAAAGACAGATAAACTAAAGCAGCATGCAATATTACAGTAAATCATGGAAAGGTCCATGCGATGGGATATTTTACCAAAGCGACCATAATAGCTTCACGTACTTTCCACAGGTACACTACCACCTTCCCCCACCTCTTTCACCAAAAGGTGGGATCTGTGTTCCTTCCTCTACAATGTAGGTGGAATTTTACCACCTAATGTTTTTTGACTTTATGAATCCTCAGTTCTTAGGACAGATTCTGTGTGGCTTCTGAGGGGAGATGGTACAGGTCCTGTATGGCCTTGTTCAGATCCTCTCCCTTAAGATTACAAAACTGGGACAACCCAGCAGAAAGCACACAGAGAACTTCATCTAGCTCCATTTGATTCAGATCCCTGCAATTCCATATCATCAACCCAGACACCAAAAGCATGGGTGGAGACATCTGGAATAGACTACACCCCCTCAGATATCTGACCCCAAACACATTCGAAACTGAAGCCGGAACTCCCCAGCCAGAGCTGCCTTGAGTTCTTGACCCCAAGATGACAGGGTTTGTCTCTGCTTAAACCCGCCCACCAGAAATGATGGAAATTAGTTTAAGCCACTGAGATTAGGGTATGTGTCTCAGGAGCAGGCAACAGGAGGTAACACTTGCTGAACAAAAAGATCACCTGCACGACGTTTTACCTGCATGACATAATCCCCATGGTGCTGAAGAGGTAAAGCCAAATAGTGCAACTTTATTGAGGAATCAGTGAAGAGGTCTGGGAGCGCTGCTCAAGGATAGACGGCTTATCCAAAATGCATAGTCTCTGGTTCAATGTCAATTGCCCCCAAGAAAGCAATGAAGAATAAGTGTGTAGATTTTGATGCTAGTATCTGATTTTACTACATTTGAATCAGAGAGAATTTGTTTTATTTCTACTTGTCAGAATTCATTTTCTTTTCAGCACTCAGTGATCTGTTTTGGAGAATGAAATTTGAGTACTTCAATGATACTTGCTGTATCCAAGATAAAATCTTTGATATAAACATATGTACATACATTGAACTTGTCATACTAATTATTCTAGTTTTTGAAACAGTTTTGATCTGTTGGAAAGATGACTGTATTTGTCAGGGCACGTCCAAGAAGCAGAATCATTGAGAGACATACATCGGATTTCACCAATACAGAGCTTGAGAGACTCCACCATCTGCCACGCATAGAATGAAGACCCAGAAAAGCCGGAGATGTAATCCAGCCTGTTCCAACAGCTTGTGAAACAGGGGAGCCCATTGCATAAACGTCTGTCCCGGGACAGAAGATGGGGTGGAGATGAGTCAGTGCTAAATGGAAGACAATGAGTGGAGAAAAAGCATTCTGTTCCTGTAAAGCCTCCAGGGTTGGACTAACACCTAACACAGTAGGAAAGATCAATGAACCCTGAGTTGAACCAAGCAAACAGTCTCAAAGGGAAACACCCTCAGACACACCCAGAAGCAATATTTAATGGGGCACTCAGCTGACCCGCAGAATTAACCCATGCAGTGAAACCGAGATATGGTATTCATTCATACCGGTGCTTCTATTTGTTTTCACATTTTTGAAATTTAAGCTTTATTCATATTGACTCATTAGGCCACCTGTTACTGATATGAACTATGAACCTTTATAGTTTAATTTAATGCTGATTACTCTGACATATCTTGAAATACCATCATAGCTGTCTTTATTTCTGTTTTGTATGACATTGCCTAGCCTTTTTGCTTCTCTTTTGAATTAGAATTTTTGGGCCTTTTTCCTCTATAGTCAAACTTTGAATTTTCAAGATCAGTCATAACCTTTCTCCTTTCATACAAAGTAAGATCTAATGATGTTTATTAGTAAGTATGACATCTTAGGTCTGTCATTTCACGAGTTGTTTACTATTTCATTGTGTCTATGAGTCCAGACAATAACCACTTCTACCACTTCTGTGATAAAAAAGTAATTAATATATGTATGGTTTTGCTTATACGATCATTCATATTTGTATTCGTTTGTAATTTGCAGTTAATGGGGGAAAGGAAAGACCTGATCATAGTTAGATACAGGTGTCAACTTGAGAGTTGAAGACTTGGAGTTCTGAGCACAATTGTGAAGAACTGGTAGTTGAGCGAGGTCCTGAGCAAGCTTGAAGGATATTGTCCGCTGATGGTGAAGGCCCAGCCCATGGTGGGTGGGGCTGGTTCCTGGGGAGGTGAATAGGAAGGAGGAATCTGGTTGAGAAAATTAGCATCTTTCTCTGTATTTGGTCAGACATGCTGGTGTGGCAAATGAAGATTGTCCCTCTTTCAATAGTTCTGTAGATATGATGTGGCCAGTTCCTTCTGCTCCTGGTGTTAGTATGAACTCTCCCGCTAAACTGGACAAGGAATTGTAACCCACCAAGAATCATAAGCCAAACTAAAAACCCCTTGTTCCCTTAAGGTGTTTGGGGATGCATTTATGGACAACATGCATAGGAACTGCAACAGACCTCAAATGTAATGCTGTGTTTTCAATTTTGCTTATTTAAGCCTTTAACTCTATGACCTGTTTAGTTGGTGTCTACATGTTTACTCATTTTACTTCATTATGTGGGAATTACATATTTCTCTGCTGCAGCAATGGAACCTTTATAATTATAACAATATAATATCTTAAATTTCCATTTCTTTTGGCAGCATCTATTAACTCTCCATTATGAGCAATAATAAAATTAGCATGCTTCCTGTTTCCTCCCCTCCCCTTCCTCTTCTACTCTATTACCTTTTTTCCTGTTTACTAGTATGGCTGCATGTGCTGATCTTCCTTTCCCTTGATCTGTGGGCTTTCAATGGTATTTCCTAACTCAACTAATTATAGGGTAGACTATCAGCAAACTGACCCTCTTGACCCTCTCCTCAAAATTCTCATTGGTTCCATACTTTCTCCACCTAGAAATATGTAGCACATATATTTGTTCTATGTCTATGTATCCTCACACTTGCTTTCATTTTTTTCCAATGCATGTGGATATTTAATGTTCTTTGCCAATGCTTCAAAGATTTCTGTTATTGCCAGGAATTTCATCAAACATAATTCATTGAGACATTGCTCCTTGTGGCTCTTCCTAACTGAAAAGTGCCTGAAGTCGATTTGAGTGTGGAGGCACACGTCTGGAATCCCAGCACTAGACAGTCTGAGGTGGGAAGAAGGAGAGTTCAAGACCAGCTTGGACTTCATAGTAAGACCCTGTAAGAAAATGAGGGCCAAGGAAATAGAAGTGCCTAAACTGAATTGCGTCTTCATAATTTCAGGATAGTGGGGCTGGAGAGGTGGCTCAGGAGTTAAGCCTCTGCCCTGCAGGCAGAAGGCCCTGAGTTTGAATCCTAGACCCCAGGTATAGACGCCGGGTGGAAGCAGGGGCGGCCTGCGTTTGTGGTCCTGGTAGGACGGAGCCTGTGAATCCCAGGGCAGAGTAAACGAGGAGGTGAAAGCGATCCATGGTGGTTCCCAAATTCGCCTGTGGTTCTACACACACACACACACACACACACACATATACATGCACACACATGCACACATGCACAATTGAACAAAAAAGAATTTCAGGATAGCATCATTGGACATTTAATCTATGGCTTGTACTTCCTTCTAGGAATTCTGTGCAATGCTACAAATATGTTCTTTATCCGCTGATAAATTTTTACTGTTCTTTTTTGCATATTTTTATTTCTTTGCTTTATCTTTCATTCAGACTGTGCTTGCTGGCCTCTAAATGTTTGTTTGTCTGTTTGTTTATGACTAAAGTTTATTGCTCCAGTTATTCTTCATCATGGTGATAAAATACTCTGACCCAAGTAACTTAAGGGAGAAAGGATTTATTGCTTGGTTTGCAGTTCTAGAGAAGATAGAGCCATTGTGACCAGAAATATATGGTGTTAGATAGGGAGGCAATACAAGAGGAGGCTGAATGACACATTTCAGTTGAGACAGAGAGATAGAGAGATCATAAAGCACAAGTAAAGGTCATAGGACAACTCTCAATATTCAGCTCTTTCCTCGCTCCTTCCACCTTGCTGAGACAGGGTCTCTCTTGTTTCTGCCACTCTATATTCTAGGCTACTCAAGGCTAGCTGGTCTGAAATCTTCCAGGAGATCCTTGTATTTTTGCCTCCTGCCTCACCGTAGGAGTGCTGGGATCATAAGTGTGCATCTGGATTTTTCTTGTCTTATGTTTCCAGGGACAGAACTCATATCATCATGTTTGTCCAGTGGGTGCTTTTTACCTACTGAACCATCTCAGAGGCTCCTGACCTTTTCTTGAAACAAGTGATATATAGTGTTAGTCCTCTAGACAGAGCACCTGCCATGAGATAACTCAGTATGAGCTCGTCAGTCTTTGGGCTTCTGTGTATCACCTCTTTTGGCTCTTGGTCATTTCTCCATGATTATAGGTATATTCTACCAACTAAATGCTTATTTTTAATGGGCAGGATAAGCGTTGTCAAAGATTAGATACCTTCAGCTATTCATGTTGTCTTTCTGACATCTTAAAAATTTGAACCATAAAACTGAGTTCATTTTATATGCAATGAAGTAAGAAGTGCTTGAATTGTATTCATTGAAGTTAGGAACTATAAAATTGTAAACCTATTGCATACGGAAATTTCAAACCTCAGACAAGACCTGGAACAAGTCAGAAGCATCATCTCATGAGAGTAATGTCTGCAAAGTGTCAGAAGTTTAGAACCCCCAAGTTATGAGCAGATATTAATAGTCAGAAGGGAAAAGAAAGGAAGTCAATATAAAGTGTAAATATTCATTAGCTCTGGCAGTAAAATTTTCGGGGAAATAATCTGGGAAAAAAAGAGAGAGAGAGAAACTTTTTGGCCATGGAAAGATCAAAAAGGCATAAAATAATGCTTATTATAGTAAAAATAGTTATTGCTATTAATAGGTTCTACTTCTATTTATTATGCTAAACTTTAGGACTTGAGAGTCTCTTTAAAAGCAAATATCTCCAAATGTGATCTTAACTAATCAAGTGGCACAAAAGCACCAACAATATTTTTGGTTCTTGGTAATATCATTTGGGAACATAGCCCAAATGGATCTAGGCTAAGGATCCTAGTGCCTGTGATCCATGCTAGACTTTGGGGGGTCATTATTATGTCAATCATTGCACAGGTCATGCAAAGTCCTATTATGGTTACTTTGGCCCTAACAGGATTAGTGTTCCCACACTAAAGGGGACAAGAACTGGCTCTAGGCAATGCTACTGAGTCCTTACACCCCATTAGAGTGGAGGACGCAGAGGGAAGTTTGACATTCACACTAAAGAATACTCCAGGGATTGGAGGGTGTAGCAGTCCACCTGCATGGTTGCTGATAAATGACCAGAACACAGCTTAAGGGAACAAGGAGTTTACTGTCTTACGACAGTTTGGTTACAGTTCATAGTCCAGCTTGATGGGAGAGCACACACGAACACCAGGGCCGAAGGAACTGGCCACCATAACGGCTGAGAGAGGGACAATCCTTACTTGCCAGACCAGCATGTCTGGCCAAGTATACAAAAAGATGCCCACTCTCTCAACCAGGTTTCTGTGATTTATCCAAGGCCTAATCCCACCTACCATGGGTTGGGTCTTCCTCAGCAGCTAGACAATGTCCTTCAGGTTTGCTCTGGGCTTAACTCAACCATCAACTCTCTACACCTGTGCCCAGAGCTCAAACCCTCAAGAGTCAAGTTGACACTTGTGCTTAACTATGACAGAGGGGAAGGGGAGCACTGTGAGAAAGGGAGGGAGGGGATGAAAGAAAGGGGAAAAGGGGGGAAGGAACAAGGGGGTCAGGGAGGGGTGAAGGGAGGAAGGGGGCCAGGGTACCTATCAAGTTTGTATGAGTGGGAAAAAAAATCTAGGCTAATGTCTTGATGGGCAGCACTCTAGAAAAATGTACCTGGGTTGTAGTTTAACCTAAAAGAAAAACAAGTTCATCTATGCCCTAAGTCAGACACGAATTATTTATACTAGGATGACAAATAATTAATAATGAGAAATTTAGCTTCATATTCCTGTGAAGCAAGCTGCATTGAGCAATGAAAATTTTCAGAATGGCTTGGTAAAGTTAGGCTGGAGTCCGTGCTTCTGGTGGTCTTGCAGGTAATTTTCATCCCAGTGGGAACCCAGTGCCTGGATTTTCTCCATTAATGAACCTGCCTTCAAGGGCATCTATTTAATTCTGAATTCAAGCCACCTTCTTGCTTAGAAAATGTACATTGCTTAGACATTGTACATTGTTAATCACCTTTTTTCATTTTCCACAGATGTACTAATCCTTACCTCCTGTCAGCCTGCCTCATCACTCTTTCAATATACATTTAACATGTCCTTAATTAGTTAGATGTCATGGTATTATTGTGAATTGACCCCCGCAGGTTCGTGTATTTAAACACTTTGGTCCTCAGCTGCTGGTGTTGTTTGGGAAGGTTATGAAACCTTTATGAGTTGGAAACCTGCTGGAAGAAGTATGTCGCTAGGAGCAAGACCTGAGGTTGGATAACCAAGCCCCTCTGACCCCCTCTACTCCTCTCGTCTTCCTGAGTGTAGCTGCAAGGTAACGATTGGCCTCCTGAGTCTGTTATCATGACTTTGCTGATAACATGTGTCCCCTTAGATGATGGACTTCATGCCCTCTGCAGCTGTAATAATAAACCCTTTCTCCTTTAAACTGCTTGGGTCAGAGTATTTATCACAGCAACAGCAGATCACTAGAACAGTTAGATTACTTCTTTCCTTCCATTACTTTCACCAGCATACAAGGGTACAACTTCATCCCTCTTATTACTGTAACACTTTCAAATCACACTGGAGATACTTCAGTCACGCGGCTTCCTCATTCACATGCTTACAAGCAGCAATCATTTCTTGGCCAGAATTTCCTGCTGTTTCTTTGGCTTTCCCATGGATGTGGAGATTCTTGTCAGCTCTGGATTGATACTGCTGTGTCTACTGACTAAATATTCAATCACGCTTCCTTTCTACCCTGTTGGAATTCAGATTTTAAAATTTAAGTGGTAATGCAAAATGTCTCCCTGAAGGCCTGGAATGTAGCTCTGTAACTCAGTAGTAAGGACTAGCTTTAAACGTACAAGACCCTAGGTTCCACTAGAATACAAGACATAAATTAGCAATAACGTGGAAAAGATCCTGTTATAAATGGTGCCTTTTTCCTGATAATTTCAGATGTACCTTTCACAAAGATTACCCTTCAATCTTCCTTCAGTGCTCAAAAACAAATTCATGATTCACACTTTTAATTACTAAATGAGTTTATAGTCATATAACCAATTGTAATAATGTCATTACTTACTATAAATTTTAAAACCCAAAATTAGTCAATATTTCATTATAAGTGCCTAACAATGGTAAAAAAGGAATTTGGGTGTATGTGTGCATGTGTGTGAGAAAGAGAGAGAGAGAGAGAGAAGAAGAGATCTCACTATACAGTCCAGATGCTTAGAGCTCATTAGATAATCCAGGCATCTCCTGCTTTCCTGAGCCAGAACATTGTGTTCACAGTCACCACACCCTGGAGGAGTTTGTTCCTAAGTCAAGGAACTCAATGGTCCATGCATGAGCATAGAGAATATCTGGGTGGAAAGCATTCTTTCAACAGGTCCACTCATCTGTTCGGTGGTACGCGCCTGCCAACCCAGGACTCAGGAGACCCAGGCAGGGAGGGAGCAAGCTCAAGGCTGACATGGACGATGGAGCAATACTCTGTCAGAAAGAGAAAAAGAGGAATTCAATAGATATTTATTATCAACTGTATTTTTGACACTCTTTGGGCTAATATAAATGTACCCTTGAACAAAATAGATGAAAATATACTTCTTTTTGAAAATTACAGCCTAGTATCTGGTAGGAAGATGATAGAATATAAACAAATAATGTTTATTATTCATATTGATACACTGCAAAAAATGTAGAAAATAAGACAGCATCACACAATCTGAATATACCTCATTTTTTTCCATTCTGGTATCTAGTAGTTTCACAGCAATACTCACTTCTTTGGTACGAATCTGTCTTAGCTTCATGACCTCCTTGCTAGGATAAAGTCATTAACCTTAACAATTTAGGGGAAGAAGGGATTTTACTGGTTTGTGTTTCCAGGATACACTCCATCACTGAGTTATTCATGTTGCCTTTGTGATATTCAAAAGGAAGTTGGACATTGGAGTAGTGCCGATCCTTTAATGAAGGATCTGTTAAGTATGGTTAATGCCACTCTTTCTTCTTGTATGCATTCTTTCAATTTTTAATGTTGCAGATGTGAGTACAATGGATTTATGATATTTTCACTTCTTAATCACACACATACCCCATCCTCCCTCCTTTTCCCCTTACAACCTTTCATCTCCTCTGCCTGACTCCCTCCTATTTTCAAATCTTCTCACTTGTGTGGTCCACTGTGTTTCATCTAGCTTGTCTTTCATGGCTTATGCCTGACATGATCACGCTTCAGCAAGTATCATAGATCAGTGGATACACCACTGAGGAAAGCATCTTCCGATTAGTCCTGATCTGTCTCTCAGGGAGGTGTGGAGCTTCTTGGGACCTTTCTGCTTTCATGGTAAGATGTCAATAGGTGAGATGAAATTCCTTTTTTTTTGAGGATTAATGCAGAGTTTATTAGAGGAGGAAAAAGAATGGAAATCATGGACATGAATTCTGAGAAGGGAAAGAGCGCTTAGAAGAACTCACGGATTCCAGGCATGGAATCTATGAGGGATGACAGGAAAGTCAGAAAGGAACTCATGGATTCAGAAAGCCACCATGTAATTCTTTGAAAGTATGAAATCTTGTATACCACAGCCCTGTGATGTTCAAGAGACACTGTCTGGCCCCCTGCTGTCCTACTTCAGGCTCTTATAATCTTATTACCCCTCTTTCAAGATGTACCCTGAGCCTTGGGGTGGGTATGGATATGGAATTGAAGTCCTATTTAGGGACAAGCAGTTCACGGTCACTTATTTTCTGCATTTTGGCAAGTTGTAATTCCACTCTTTCTTGAGGGGTGGGGTTAATTTTTGCTGGCCAGATTAGTTATCCGGAGAGAGCACTGGAAAGTGAGGAGGCCATCTTGCTTCATTTCTGCACACCTGCACGTCCCCCTGTTTCCCTCAATGACTCGAGGCATGTGATGGTGACAAGCTCTTGGGATTCCCAGGCTCCAGCACTGTGGACCCACGTAAAACTCTTTCCTTCATACAGTTGTCGATCTTAGGTGTTATGCCATAGTAGCAGAGCACAGAGTAAGACAGGCAGGGGATGAGGTAGAAAAGAGGTTGTTATGTCTTCATAACGTGCTTGTAGGTGTAGGAGGAACGGACCAGGCAGGCCTGTGTTGTCTGTATGGGCCACATGCATGAATGCAATTTCCCCAAGCTACACCTGCTGCCCTGCCTGGTGCTGACATCAACCGCCTGGCTGAGAGGACCAACCCGGACAGGACAACTCAGCAAAAACACACGCTGGGACTTATGAGATGTTGGGTGGGGTATATAAGCTGCCTGATATTTACAATAAAGGAATCTGCGAGCCTGCAAACCTGAGAGCCTGAGAGCCTGCTTTGCCACTCGCCTGACTTTCGGAGTCTGTGCCGTTGACTCTGCTCCTGCTTATCCCTGCCCCCAAGGGTCTCCGTGGGCCCCCCGAGACTGCTACACCTGGGATTATAAACCGAATAAAACCTCTTTCTCTCCTAAGCCATTTGGGCCAAGCATTTATTGCAGTAATGTGGATATAAACTTACACATTCGGACATCCAAGAGAACAGTGATGAGACAAATCCGACTTTGGCTTTAAGAGGCTTCCTCTGAATAGTGTCCTGAGAAGGGTGTAGAAACAGAGTCAACTCAAAAGGCCTGTGCTGTAATGGAAGTGCAAGAAGAAGGGCCACAAGAACGGAAGTGAGACAATGTCAGACTCTGGATGTAACTAGAAGGCAGAAGTCAACAGGACTTGCTTAATGAGCATAAATGAGCCATCTGAAGGAAGCGAGGCAATCTCTATGGGATGGAGAAGATCGCAAAACATTGAGGGCCTTCGGTGTGAATGAGCTCGCTGAGGGGTGGGAGGGACAGTTGAGACACCCAGCAGTGGCGGGTGTACACCAGCACTGGCACAGCCGGGAGCTGGGCACTGGGCAGCACCTGTCATCCCCAGCACCTGGAGGGTGGCGCAGAAGGATGGCCTTGATGTGCTCACGAGAAACCTGAGCAACACAGTGAGAGAGAGAGCGTAGGAGCGAGCCGGGAAAATGGGAGGGCAAATGTTTCAAGGAAAGCGTGTTAAACTTTGCTGTACCCTGCTAATTTTAACATACATTTATTTCTCTTTGTGCAGGGTGTGGGGGGCAAGGGTGCAGACACCACAACTAGACACTCATGCAAGATCTTAGAACAAACTTTTTTTGTCTTTATTACGTTTATTTTTTCCCAATCATACAAACTTAATAGGTATCCCATCCCCACATCCTCCCCCCTTTTCCCTTCCTTTCACCCCCCTCCATCCCTTTCTCCCATCCCCCCTTCCCCCCATTCCCTGGAGCATTCTTGAGTGTGAAAGTCACACTTCCCTTTGTGTCCTCCACTCTAATGAGGTGTAAGGACTCAGTGGCATTGCCCAGAGCCCTTTCTTGTGCACTCTTTAGTATAGGAACACTATTGTGACTGTTAATCCCTTGCCTCTAAGGATCCTAGTGCCTGTGATCCATGCTAGACTTTGGGGGGGGTCATTGACATGTCAGTTGCCGCAGTCCATGCAGCCACCTCAGAGTCCAGGGCTCCCCTCGACCAAGTGAAGCAAAGAGTCGGCAAATGAGAGAAAGACATACACACCTCTGGGCTGGGTGACTCTTTTATTTGAATTTTGTAGCAGCTTTTATACTAGAAAATTTTGGGGCAAAGAATGCTGCACCTATAGAAAGACATCTTTCTAATCAGCAGGAATCACCTTTAGGATAAACATTCTTTAAGAACTTAACCCATTGTTTGAGGGTGAGACACAAATGAATCCTTTTCACATATTCACAGGTTTTTTCCCAGCCCTACAACAGGTTTTTTTTTTTTTCCCAGCCTCTCAGTCTCTCTAAATCTATCTATTTTACAAACAATCACAATCACCAAACAATCACAGGGTTTAAGTCTGTATTGTTGTATTTAACAAAGATTTCATTTGAGATTTAGTTAAAATACACCAAGGTTGAGCTTCTTATTAATTTGTGTTATATCTATTATACATTTTTGTAAATGGTAAACGTGAATCTGTTGGAGGGAGCACGTGTTATACATTAATTTTTTTCTTTTTGAGGATATCAGATTTTGGCTGTTATCATATGAGCTGGCCTATATTAGGTTAGAATGGTAGGAACTATATTAGGATTTATTTTATTTTTTATTAACTTATGTGTTCTATAAGAAATAGTTGTGTATTAATTTTAGGAATTATTTTATTACTATTTTATGAATTTATGCACTCTATAAGAAATAGTTGTGTACTGGTTCTAGTAAACAGATGGCATAGTCTCATATTTATAGAATTTCTGAATTAGTTTAACAAGAGTCATACTTTTTAGGGAATTTTACCCATCTATGGTTTAGAATTCTTGAAGTTGTTTTCCAATTTCTTTAAAATCAGCATACACATTCTGGCTAACAAGTGTATTTATTGTGTATGACTGAACATGAAATTTCTAATTAGAAGTTAATTTAAAGTTAAAGCAGGCTTGGTTTTTATTTAGGAAACAAAAGTCTTAAGACAAATTACTTGACATCTCCAGTTTTGGGAGTGGGAGCCTAGGGGAAATGACAACATAGCTATCCCTGGAGAAAAAAAAAAAAAAAAAAAAAAGAGATCTGGAATAGATAGGAGGCTAGCCCAATCCACAAAAAAGACAAGAACTCATCTGTCAGAGATAGGGGTCCTGTAGAGTCCACAAAAAGAGAAGATCTTGTCTGTCAAAGATAAGAGGCAAGACTCCAAGGGGAGTGGTTCTTAGCAATCGCTCAGGCCCCTAGCAACTGTCCATTTCAAAGAGTAGGCTGCAAGCCTGACAATTCCCATATGTTTCATATCTTTATTATTTATTCCAAAATAAGCCATATCCTGTTTCCAGAAGGTGCTTTCTTGAAGCTTTTCTTTCCCAAGTTGGGACCTGGTCCACCAACCTGGTTGGCACCCTGTCTCCTCCCTCCCTCCACTCCTCTCCAATCCCCCTTGCACCCCCCTTTCCCATCCTTTCACCCTCCTCCCTCCTTTTCTCCCAGTGCCCCCTTTCCCTACCCCTTCTATTCCCTGGAGCATCCTTGAGTGTGAAAGTCAAACTTTCCTCTGTATCCTCCACTCTAATGAGCTGCAAGGATTCAGTGGCATTGCCCAGAACCCTTTCTTGTGCTCCCATTTAGTATGGGAACACTATTGTGACTGTTAATCCCTTGCAGCTAAGGATCCTACTGTCTGTGATCCATGTTAGACTTTGGGGGGTCATTGACATGTCAGTTATTGTGCAGGTTATTGTGCAAAGTCTGATTATGGCTACTGTAGCCCTAACTTGTGTGGAGTATCTTGCATATATTGTTGCTCCTCCACCATCTTTAGCTCTTACAATCTCACCACCGCCTTTTCCCCAAATTTCCCTGAGCTTTAGGATGGGGAGAAATTAGGGTCTCTGATGTTCTGAATTATGGTTGGTTGTTGTTTTCAGTTTTGCTGTTCCTGCACTGCCCTTGGCTCCATCTTGATTGGTATTGGAGGTCATCTCCTAGCCAGAAATAAAAGGCTGTTAAAATGGAGTCTTACTATAAGAGTAGATTCAAAGGTATATATGGAATAGGAGTAGGAGACTGCAGTTGGGGGGGGGGAACAGTCTCGCATTTGCAAGATGGTTACCATCTATCTGCCAGTCTCTATGCCTTTCCTGACTGGTGAGATCAAACTCCCTCAGTCACAGTGACCAGGAAGGAAAATGAGTTTTATTTTATTTATTTATTCTGTGTGTGTGTGTGTGTGCGTGTGTGTGTGTGTGTGTGTGTGTGTGTGTGTGTGTGTGCAAGGGTGACTTCGGGAATCATCCTGGATCGCTTCTATCTCCCTCTTGTTTTGCTCTGGGATATACCAGGCTCCACCCATTAGAGTCAGAAGTGCAGGCTACCACCTTTTCAGCTTGGTGTTTTTTATGTGCGACCTGGGATCTGAACTCAGGACCTTCTGCTTACAGAGGCAGAGTCTCAAACCCTGAGCCATCTCTCCAGCCCCCAGCAAATAACTAAGATTCAGCTTTCTCCTCCTGCCCTGTTGGATCTAAGGATCTACCTTGGGCCTCGAGGAACTGCGGAAGGTGCCTTTTTCCACTGAGTATCTCCACCAACTTAGTGTTATCGGAACTAAAAGATGCCATCTGGGCAAGATAACGAAGAATGAACATTTCCCTTGTGGCCAACTGCATTCTAGATTTGTTTGCTAACCTCAAGCTGTGCAGATGTAGCACACTGGTAGGGATATGGGACTTACTGAGACGGTCTCAAGAGAGAATGGGACAAGAGGAATTGGGCACCACAGGGGAAAACAAAGGATCTATTTTGGGATGCACTTCTATTGTTATGACCAGCAGAGAAGTGGGTTGGGAGCTGGGAGAGATTGTGTGGTCAGGAGAACGGTTTTTATATTTTAGTTTCTAGGTCTGGGCAAATTACAGCACATTGCATGCTGAAGGGAATGGGTCAGTGGAGGAGAAGAATTTGGTGACGCAGAAGTAAGGAAACAATTATTCAAGCGATATTCAGAAGTGGATGAAAAAAAAAGTTCTCTAATGCCCCAAGTGGAGGAGTCAACCTCAGAGACTGGCAGTGATAGGGTATCCATGGTTACAAGGGAAGCAGAACTGTAAGAAGATGGTAGGAAATGTGTGTGTATGCGCGTGTGTGTGCGCGCGCACACACGCCTATGTTGACATTCATGTACTAAGTAACTTCCCAAGACTTCTGCCTACTCAGGGAAACAAAAGTCAGAGCTGTCAGGGCTACATGTAGGTGGGAAGTCTAAGGTAAGCCCGGAGGTGTGAAGCAGGAATGGGTAGGATTTCTGGATAGTGCCTACCCAGCCTAGCAGCATTTTATAATCCTGCTTCCTGGAGAGAGATTCCAAGAGTATTAAAAAGAAAAGTATACTTGGAACAGCAAGTGACTGCATATTTTAGCAAATGGGTATGCACTGTGTGGTCCTGCCTCCCAGAGTCATAATGTTATTCTTCTTATTCCATTTATAAGGAATGGTGGGTTAGCATCCTCACAGTGTAAGTACAGAGAGTGAAGTTGCATCCAAAGCGTCCATAATACGGTCAGGTGTGGCCAAATGCATACTTGTGATGCATGGGGGGGAATTGGGTGGGGGGATGGCTGGGGTTGGTGTCCATCAGTATAGCTCAGGTTCAGTGAGAGACCCTGTTTTAAGGTTCAAGGCAGATATTGAGTTCACCGGTGGGCATCGGAGAGAGCGTGTTCCTTCTCTGCTTTATTCAGTCTGCCACCTGAGCCCTTGAAATGGTACCACCCACATGCAAGGTGCATTAAACCTTTCTAGAAACATTCTCACAGACACACCCAGAGGTGTGTTTCCATGGTGATTCTAAACTCAGCCAAGTTGACAGTGAAGATTAACCATTCTTGTCACCTTGGAAACAAGTTAACCTCCGAGGGTCTTGGTTTTCTTCTTTAGAAAACAGAGAAGGTTAACACCAATCTCACTGGCGTGCTTGAGGATCAACAAAGAAAACACGCAGCAATCACTCAGTACACGGATTGCTGCCTAAGATTGTAAAGCGAGAATGCAATAACAGTTAGGAAATGGTTTTTGAAATTAGCACCTATATGAAACTGTACAAGCACTAGTTGTCCGTTGGATTTAATTCCAGTCCGTTGCTCTTTACCTCTTTAAGAATCAGTATCTCGGATCTGTTTTTCTTTTCCCAATATTTTGACAGCAGTTTATGCAAGAAGTTTATCCCACATGGAAAGCATAGCTACACTGTGTATATATAGACGGAGAATCACAATGATATCATAACACTGGTTGACATCTGTGATCTGACACTTCTTTCATGGGCAGATATTGCTACTGATGGGAGCATGAAGCTTTCAGTGGGTCTAACTGACTTAGTGAAGCTCAATATCAGGGCTTGATCATTCTGTTCCAGAGCCACAAGAAAGTCTATGTTTTTCATATTTTTTATAACTTTGGGGTTAAGATGTTTGCTTAATGTTCTTTATCATTCAAAAGTCTCTGATCATAGAAACCTTATCCTTACTAACACAGATGTGCTTGCAGGCTACTAATGCCCTCAAGTACCTTCTCTATGTTCACATTAAGATCTGGACCTACCAATTTTCAATAAGTTGTACTTTGACAAAATTCTAAGATAATTACAGTAATTTTTTTAAAAAAATGTTCAAGCTAAAAATAAAAATTTCCTTTAGCTGGGAAATTTCAAAGAATTTAGTGTGCTTGCTTTTTCTTTTAAAAAGAGACTTATTAGATCTGAGTAAGCTAAGAATAAGAAATGCCTGACATTGTGCATGTAGCTTTTAAATGTGTCTGAGTGTGTTTGTTATTAACCTTGGACCCTCATCCAAGAGTAGGTTCAGAAATAGAAACTAGAAACTGAAATCTAGGTTTTATTTCTGAATCCATGGAGAATTACATGTCTCCTATTTTTTTAAACACTGATACGTCTATAAAATGGCAAAACATTTTTTGATTCTTAATTACATGTTTTTAAATAAAACTGATATTTGTAAGTGGTTCTTGGGTTAAATCATATAAATATTTCTATTAGCAAATGATTGTAAAAGATATAAAGTCAATTTGCATGAAGGGACACAAGTTAATACCCAGGCACAAAAAAAGATAGAGTTACCCCTGCTATGTGTCTAGCAGCAGACTGGGCCATATGGTTCTTGTCTCATGGGTACCCAATGAACTCATGCATGTGGATAACTACTCCACCAGGCAAGAAGTCATACAAACAACAAGCACAATTCATAATGAAAGAGGCATGCTGTTAACACACTATGTCTCTATAATGAACAGTACTGAACTTTATAATGAATAATTTTAGTAAAGGGATGCACAATATAGTAATATAATTATCAAACCGGAAGGACTGTGTGACCTTTCCCCACCTCAAACTATGACAATGGTATGGGAATCTTCCCCCTGGGAGACTCTACAAAAATGTCTATATGCCCCAGATAAAGGTGCCACCACAGACCAAAGTACGTTATGGCAAAGTCCAAGTTGACAGGCCAGTGAGCTTTTTGGGTGGGGTTTACTTATAGGAACAGGGGGACTCAAAGGGAGCTACATCATAGCCTGAATGAGACTCCGGGAAGGAAGCTGCAACCTTGGGGTCTCCTACAGGGTTTGCTCCTTGGGGTCTCCTGCAGGTTGCTTGTCTGGCTGGAGTGTGACCGCCCACAACCAGTGCTTTATTCTTCACTTGAATCTTGTTCGTTTCAGGAACCTCCTAACCTTTAAAGAGCTTGCCTTCAAGATAGAAGGTTTTACTGCTGATCCTTAATGAGTTTCTCTCTCTCTAGAGTAAAATGTTTCAAATTGCTGCAGAGACAGACAGAAGCTAACAGCCCGTCTTAAGGGCATGGGGAGGGTATGGGCAAAGTCCAAAGGGTCATCATGTCATGCCTGGAAGTCAACCCTGGTCAACTCATAACCACCTCCCGTCCTTCTCACTCAACTACCTTCACTCCAGGCCCATTTCCATGACTGCCTGATAAACAGTGGTGAAGTGCTATGAAATATGCTTTTTGGTTTTCTTTTCATTGGAACAGTAAAGAACTGTTTGCAGCACCAGTGGAATGAAAATGAAACCAGTCTGTAAATTCACTGTCTTGTTATGTAATAAATGGAAAGCATATCCTCTCTCCTGTGGGGGGGGGTGGGCAGCAGTCTAATGAGGCCTCAGCAAACTTGATGTAAGTTAAAAGGAAGCCTTACATTTCAGCTGACATTTTCTCCTAAGAAAACAGTCACCCTGTTTAATTCAATGAGAAAAAAATATTAAATAATTGATGAGGATTTGTGGAGTTGAGAATTGTAAACAAGACAGTATTTCAATAAAACAGCTCTAAAATCACTGAATAGACTTCCTGAGTTGTTTTTATTTACTCTTTCTATAGCACCTATCATATCAATACTGAGGCATAAAAGCATCAGGTATAATATTAAGATGGAACTATCATGATTTTATCTAATTTTTCTCTTGGTGAATTAAAATATAGACAGCATTCACACACACACACACACACACACACACACACACCGTGTGACTCTTCTTTGTTTTCAAGGCTTAAAATGCTTTAAGTACTATAAATATACTGTGCTTGAGGTCCAAGGATTTCAAAGGAGTGGCACTGCACTGTAACCTGTGAATGACTTGGTCCTGATGCTTAGATAAAAGTGTCAAATAAAGGATGATGCAGGTTACCAACTGAGGCCTGAGCTTTTAGACACACCTGTGAAAAATTACTTGAGGTAAGGCAGACCCTGAATATTACTGACTGCTATGGCAAGAACTGGCCCCTAGTGCGTGGGACTATTTTCTAAGCAAGGTGAATAAAATGGAGAGAGCTAGTTCAGTATGTTGGTAAAGGACAAGGTAGATTCTTCTCTCAGCTCTTCTGTGGATGTGGATGTGGCCAGTTCCCTCAACTCCTGATGTTATATGAACTCTTATGCCGTGCTGCTGAACTGTATTTGAGAATCATAAGCTGGAATAATTCCCTTGTTTGCCTAAGTTGTTTTGGTTATGTATTTATGTCAGTAATAGAGGAGGAGCTGCAACAGAAGTTTATTTAAAGACAAATAAGACATAAATTGCAGAAATACTGGAGATAGTAATGGCCTTGTGTCTGATGGTTCTTGTCTTGGTTTCATTCTCGTCTTAGTTTCGCTCTCGTTTCTGAGAAGCTCTCATGTCTGTTGCCATTTCCAAGTCACCAGTAATGAGCTGTATGGTGGTTCTCTGCTGCAACTGCTAAGCTTATATTAAGTGCTTTCGCATCAACAACTGACAGATGGAAAGGGTTTGTATTGTTAACACTTAATGACAGATTGCACAAAAATCCGTGTGTGTGTGTGTGTGTGTGTGTGTGTGTATGTGTATGGCTGTGGAGGCCAGAGGTCAGCCTTGAATGTTGCTCCTCAGGAGTCTTTCCCTTGCTTTTTGAGACAGTTTCTCTCCACCCTGCAGCCTAGGGATTGGTCAGAATGGGTGACCAGGGAGCTCCAGAGAGCCTCCTCTCTGCCTATGCAGTGCTGGGATTACATGAATATATTACTGCACCTCGCTTCAAGAGTTTGGGAGATAAAGTAATATGAAAGCATTAAATGTCCCACTTTCCTTCCCTATGCATGTGACTGTGCTAGATTTGCTTCTGTACAATGGGTTGCAGTGGAGAATAATGCTAGCAAAGTCTTTTGCCCTTTAGGTGGTCTTCTAGACTGGAGGTAGTTGCAGAGGGACAGAGGGACAGATGCAATGACAACGGATCTTATGTTAGATGGTGATACATGCTGCCCAAAGCTAGGTAAAGGGCTTGTGGGGTCTATGGGATGCAATGACTTGGTGATGCTGCTCTGCAGAAGGTGAGCTGCTTTTCACGGCACAGGGAGCTGCTAATACATGTCTAAAGCAGAGGAGTGGCCTGTAGAGTTGCTTCAAGGAAGACTTTGTTCTCTCTGTAGCGACTGACCTTTATGGCCTTTATTTTCCACAGCCAGTATCATCTGGAGTTGAACTCACATATTTACATATTTTATCATTTGTGGACTGGATGATGAAATGGGAGACCTAAGTCTCGCTAATTCATTATACATAGCTCGTCCTTGTCTCGAAAAAGAAAAGAAGACTGGAATAAAAACAGGGTCGTGATAGGAAAGAGAGTGGAAGAGGGAGGAAGAACGAAATGCTGAATTGCAAGAAAAGGGGAAGGAAAGAGAGAAGTCTGTCTCAAGGATATAATTGCTCTAGGCAATGGATCTAATTTATTTTAACTATATGTGTATTCTAATTTGGAAGGTGGGTCATTTACAACAGATGCATGTGCCAAATCTTTATAAATTCAATTGACTAATTCTGTTTTTTTAAAAAACCTAAAATATAGAAGCAGTATTTATTTCTTTGGATTATTCTTCTTAGCCCAAAGCATATTATTTTGGTAGCTGATTGTATTAATCTTCAGGTGTATTTCAATGTATTAATCTTGTAAACAAACAAGTTATTTGTATTGGAAGACACTCACAATTCTGGCTAATACAAAAAGAAAAGAATAGCTGATGAGGAGGTGAATATTTGTAATTTTGGCACTTGGGAAATAGAGGCCGGAAGATTGCAAGTTTGGGGTCAGTCTAGATTTCATAGTGAGTTGTAGTTTTAGCTAAGGAAACGTAAGAAGACCCTGTCTGAGAAAACAAAAAGAGAGACAGAAATTAACCCGCACAATGGCGAGCACTTGGGAAGTTGTTCTCATGAGTCCACAAAAAGGTGTGTCATGTGTTGAACTTGAGCTATTTTTGTAGATGAAGGTACAAAAGACCTCAAGAGCCCTTCATATCCTTGTAAAAAAAAAAGTTCAACCCAGTTTTCCTGAAGTCAATAAAACCAATAAAACCTTTGCTGAAGGTTACCTCGTGAGCCAGAAAAGCTGGAATTGGTTTGAATCTCTCTAGTTCTCACTACCTTCTTCACCAGTTCCACACAGCTGCCTCTCTGACATTTGAATCTGAACTTCAAATGCAGTTAACATTTTGGGAGATATAGATTTACTTTTCTGATTACAACTTGCTTATGCACCTTTTTAATTTTTGAAAATTATTTATTATTTATTCAATTGTCCGTGTGTGTATGTACGTGCGTGTTTGTGTGTGTGTGTGTGTGTGTGTGTGTGTGTGTGTGTGTGTGTGTGTGTAGAACCACGGATAAATTCTGGAACCATCATGGACAGCCTCCACCTCCTCCTTGTTTACTCTGCCCCAGGATTCACAGGTTCCACCCTACCAGGACCAGAAATGCAGGCCACCCCTGCTTCCGCCCAGCGTCTATACATGGGGTCTAGGATCCGAACTCAGGACCTTCTGCCTGCAAGGCAGAGGCTTAACCCCTCAGCCACCTCTCCAGCCCTGCTTATGCACCTTTTAAAAGCTGACATTCTTTTATTTTTTTTCTAAGACATGTAAATAGATGACATGGAAAGAATGATTGTAACCACACTGTGGGAGTTGATGAAGCAAAACAGGTATTCATATTTTGCCTTTGGTATGTCACACACGAATTAATCCAAAATTGACTGTACTGTGGTTTGTATACTTTAATGATTTATTGACCATGTTGTGTGGAAAAATACATTGAATACCATCAAAACATCTTTAAAAATATAGTTAGAATTTATGTCCTTAAATGATGGTGGCAATAACTTGTAATTTTTTTCTTTTTAAGCTGTCTACCAGCAAGAATGCAGTAGAGGGTGTCGGTGATATAATGATTTCTGCTTAAGATAAAGCATGACATAAAATTATATAGCAAGAAGGCAGACACTGTTACTCCAGTATCTCAGATTCCACCCAAGAGACTCTTTCCACCTCTGCTTGCTTGTCTTGGAGACGATACGAGACCTCTCTCAGTCCTGATCCTGGTAATGTAGCTGATATAGTGAGGCTTCTGAGAAGCTGTGTGGACATCTTTGTTTTTTTCCTTTACTTGTTCTTCGATTAAGAGGATTCACACTGAGCCACCGTGGAAGACTACCTCTGGATTCCACTGCTGGAAGAGTCGGACCAAACAATTGATATCACAGGGTGGCACTTCCTTAAGTTTCTATTTGCAGAGGAAAGCAATACCAATCTATACCACAATCTTCTTTTCCTCCTTTCTCTTTTCCTCTCTCCCTCTCTACTCTAATTTCATTTTACTTTTTTCTTAAATTTCAAAGCAGGTTTCATTTCTCTCTTGATTTCCATTCTTTCCAACCAGCTATGCTGTTAACTTTACCTTAAATCATGGTAGATCTATTCAGATACTTCCAGATTTATCACAATTAAAAACAGACTGTGAATTCACTCCTAGAACAAGTTGCCTAGTTGTAGGTTGTGAGTTTGTGATGTTGTCCTTGTATGCTATTTCATTTCCCTGGCTAACTGAAGTTCACAGTTGACCTTTACTCTTACTAAAATTTCACTAAATATGCCACTCCAGTGTCATGGCCCATGAAGCTGTCCCAGGGCTGGGGAATATGAAAGGTGAAACAAAAGAACACACAGAGACTGAACTATAGAATATAGCAAGCTGGAACAGGTGGAAAAATCCCACCATCCCAGAGGGAAAGTGGTAAGAAGACATTGACCAGTCCTTCCAGACTTTATTTATAATCAGGAGGCTGGGGATATGTATCCAAATCTAGATGTGGGACTTCTGATTAGTAGGAAGGGAAGGTAGGATTATGGGAAAGATTTCCTAGCTTCTAGTGCATTCTCAAGATTGCCTTGAGAGCCAGAGAATCAAATCCTTCCAGATATTCATAATGGCCAGAGAGAGATAATTTATTTTTATACATTTTTATTATTATTTCAGCTCATACAAACTTAATAGGTACACCAGTTCCCTCCCTCCCTCCTCCTCCCACCGAACCCCCTGCTCTCCCTCCCCTCACCCCTCCCACCCCATCCCCCCGTGCCTCCCGCCCCAATTCCCAGAGTCCTTTCTTGTGCATGCCTGACTCTCCTCTGGGCCCTCCTCTCCGATGACGTACAAGGACCCAGTGGCCTTTCCCTGAACCCTTTCCTGTGTTCCCCTTAAGCGTAGGAACACTACTGTGGCTGTCAATCCCTTGCCTCCAAGGATCTTGGTGCCTTTAGCAGATGCTAGACTTTGTGAGGTCAATAGTGTGTTGGACATTGCGCCGGGCATGCAGTGTCCAATTATGATTGCTTCGGCCCTAACTTGTATGGAGTATCTTGCAAATCATTGCTCCTCCCATCCTTTTGCTCTTACACTCTTACCGCCCCCTCTTTCGCAAATGTCCCTGAGCTTCAGGATGGGGAGAGATTAGTCTGGCCTAGTTCTAGGTGGTTGATATAGAGTCTCTGAAGTTCTGGATAGTGGTTTGTTGATTTTCTTTTGCAGTTTTGTTGCTCCTGCAATGCCCTTCACTCCATCCTGGTGGGCACTGTATGTCACCCCCTGGCCAGAGACAGAAAGCTGTTAAACTGGAGTCTTATTATAAGAGCACATTCAAAGGTAGATGTAATACTTATACCCAAAAGTGGAATCGCAGGGTCATATGGCATTTGGCAATGGGAAGGGTCAATCACCCATTTTTAATCTGCCGGATTATATGCCCTCCCCTTCTGGTGAGTTCATACCCCCTTAGTTGTCAATGATCAGGAATGAATGTCTGTGAACTTAACTAGGTGTCACATTACTTTCTTGCAGTCCTTGATGGAGGCCTATGTTCTCTACTGTAACATGGTCACTTCTCTCCTTGTTTCTGGTGTGGCCCTCCAACCCCATCCCTCCTGTTCATAATCCTTGCAATTACTGTAGGTAATACATAGATTTACCTATGAGTGTCTCAAGATGGGCTGGGTGGGTTTGGTATTAGGAGCCACCTATTAGGGAGTACATACGGCGCTTAATTTTCTGGATCTGGGATATTTCACTTAATATAATTGTTTCTAATGACATCCATTTCCCGGCAAATTCCAGTAATTCATCTTTTTTGATAGTTGAGTAGTACTCCATTGTATAGATGTACCACATTTTCCTTATCTACTCGTCAACTGTTGGACATTTGGGTTGATTCCATGTCTTTGCTATTGTAAACAGTGCTGCTATGAACATGGTTGTGCTTGTGCTATCGAGGTGAACCTCTGCTGTATGGGGGGTTATACCCAAAAGTGGAATCGCAGGGTCATATGGCATTTCAATCTTTAATTTCTTTAAGAATCTCCAGACGGCTCGCCAGAGTGGCTGTATGAGCCTGCACTCCCACCAGCAATGTAGGAGAGATCCCCTCTCTCCACATCCTCTCCAGCATTTGTTTTTGTTTGTATTGTGGATTTTTGCCATCCTGACCGGGGTGAGATGATATCTCAAGGAAGTTTTGATTTGCATTTCCCTGATGGCTAAAGAAGTGGAGCATTTTTTAAGATATTTGTTAGACATTTTAATATCATCCCTGGTAAAATTTCTTTTAAATTCCAGGGCCCATTTTTCAATTGGGCCATTTGTTTCCTTGGTGTTTAGTTTTCTAAGTTCTTTGTACACTCTGGACAGCAGAGCTCTATCAGATATGTGGTTAGTGAAGATTTTCTCCCATTCTGTGGGTTGCCTTTGAGCTCGTGTGAGAGAGATAATTTAATACATGAGACATTTCAGGTCTAACTAGAAATCCCTAATGATTACCTGATATGGGCTCCAGAAAACTTCAGTGGGTTTGATCCCAATGGGAATGAGATCTCTTTTTCTAACAGGCAGCATCCCAAATATCACTTCCCCCTAGTTTGTCTATCTGCAGTTTTGACCTTCATTTTTCTTTCCCAGCCCTTATACCTTGAAGTCTCATGCTTCCTTTACTGGACTATGGAGATAGCGGGTGCTATGCAGTCCCATCTCAAGGTCTCATTTACATTCTTGGTGTTCAGCCTTTATACTCAGTCAAGAATTAAACTTCAAGCAATTTTGTTTAGCAAGTTAAGTTCTCTCCACCCCCCTCATCAGTATCACCCAATATTGGCAAGAATACAGGGTAAATGGTACATTAAAAAATGATGGTGTCATTGGAAACTGGTGATATTTCTGGAAAAAAATATTTGGTAGGTTTTTTTCTGGAACCTTTAAAAATTTATAATCTCTATTTCAGCAATATACCAAGAAAAATTGCCGTTACAATAGAGTTTTCCCTTTAACCAAAGAAGTTTAAGGTGTTTATTATATACGGGAACACACTGCAAAAATTTCACAAAAGGTCTGATGTTGTGAGGCTGTTTAATGAATAATGGTGATCACTGTAAGGAAAAATCATGAATTCCTAAAGGCAAGACCAAAACATTGGTAAAGGGATTAGCAAGGTGGCTTAGCAGGTAAAGATGCTAGCACAGAATCTTGGTGACGCACGCTCTTCCACCGGAGCCCGCATGGTGGAAGTTGTCCTCTGAATTCCCCATACAAGCTGTGACTCATGAACCTGTGCACTTTCCTCTTCCCTGCCCCCCAAAATAGATTCATGAAATACTTTAAGGAAGCATTGATAAACGTTTCAGTAAATAATAAATTACAGTTCAGAAAGCAATTAATCTTATGGGGGGAGGGAGATGCAACTGGAATGGCCATGCAGAGAACTCCAGAAACATAGTGTACCTTCAGCTAAGTGACATTCCCAGCAGCATGCCTTACCACAGTGTGACAAGTGCTGTTTTACATGCAGGACACATTTCAAATTAAGAAAACAATGGCCCTCTTCAGAGGAGTCTTTTAGGTACAACTTTTCCCCCGTGTTTTTCTTAATATTGTCAAGAGGATACAACTCAGTCCAGAGTATTTTGATTTTGCATCTCATATTATAGTCATTCATTAGTTTTTATTGTCTCTGATTTTTATGGTCCCAAGAATTAAACTCTGGCCTTCTGAATGATAAGCAAGTATTTTTACCACCGAGTACATCTCTGGCCCTATTCATTAGTTTTACAAATTACCATATCTAGGTAATTCCTTGCATATGGCATGAAGGTAAAGTGATATTCTTTAAACTATATTAATTTTAAATTATAAACTATAACATTTTTCAATTCTTTAAACTACATTAATATTAAGTCAATTCTTTCCAAAGGGGTACTGTCTACATTTGCAAAGTTTAATAAAAAGTCAGGATTATGATTAATCATCTCTCACATGTCCCAGACATTTATACTGTTGATTACCTCTACTAAATTGCAGTGCCAATGTTTATAAACCAACAATTTGCAAAAATGTCATTGAAGAAACCAGTTTGCTGAGAATTTTTTTTAGAGTTGTAAATCTGAATTTTCAATTAATATAGTATGGTTCTATATAATTCTAACAAAAGATGAAAAGTAGTGTAATGATTAAATACTATTGAAATAACTAAGTGTGAAAGGGATAAAAAAATTAAAAGTTTAACGTATCTTTTCATGTAAAAATTTCAAACTAAAAATTGAGCAGTACTAGTTAGATCTAACATGCAAAGGTGTTTACCAACACATGTCAAAGTTTCATTTGTTGTTTTCAATATATACATGTCAACAGAAATCCAAGATTTCTACATAATTATACATAAAGGTATACCATTCAGAACACATTCATAGGTTACCTATTACATGCAAGACCATATTGGGGGGTTAAAAAAGTAAGTAGATGTGTTAGAACTAATGAAAATTCTTTTATTTTTACTGAATTACTTGTAACAAATGAATCCTCTATAGTTAGGAGAGGCAAAGAGGTGTGCATAGAAAAGTAAAGTAAGAGATCACCATCTGTTAGATGCCTACTTGAGCCAATGTATCACATACAAGCATAAGTGTCAATCCTTAAACACAAATAGAATATTTGAATATGTGAGTAGGTGAAAAAAATGAGAATCACACACACACACACCACACACACACACACACAAATGCTCATAAACTAGTTAGATAAGGTTGAGTTAGCTTTTCCCTTAGATTAAAAGGAGCTTAGAGAAGGGAAAAGCAAGTTTGGGATGAGGAGATGGGATCTGTCAACCTGTCTGTGGGATTTTGGAGTGTTCTCCTGGTGGGAACAGAGAAGCCATTAGTAAAGACACCAGAGTGGCTGGGGCATGCCTCCTTGAAGAGGCAGCATGCGATATGGAAATCAGTGGGTTCTGTTTTAGTTATAACTCGCTGTGGCAACACCATGTCTGATCCAAACGCCACAGGGGCCAAAGGGTTTTTTCCAGCTCAGGATGTGAAGTCATATCAGGAGAGTCACAGCATCAGCAACCACGGCAATGGTCACACCCCGGCAAGAGCAGAAAGCGGAGACCCCTGCATGCATGCATCGTGCTTGCTGGGCAGTCTGCTGAAGCAGACAGTCTCCTCCAGGCACACCCAGGCCTGTCTTCAACTAGGGAATCCCTTCTAGGCTTGGCTCAGTGTTTTACAGTTTGACAATGGATATGAGGCATCACAGGCTGCTTGAATATCATGGCAGTGTACTGAAGCATTGTATATGATTAAGCCATAGGGCAAGCTTTGCTTGGGAAAAGTGCAATGGAGAAAATGGAAGGAGGGGCCAGAAATGCAAAGCTAGGGAACCTAAAAGGGGTGAGATAAGAATATGAATCTGAAAGTGTGACTGGAGAAGAGCACACGTCAAAGATATATATTGAATGCATTTAAATGACAACCATGAAAACCTGTATGGATTATAACAAAAACAAGTTAGGAACTCCTCCTAAGTTTCAGACTCCTTTATCATTCAGATCAAACACAAATTTCTCCTATGACATCACCAGCTAGTTCTAATATGATTTTCTTATACTGGAGTGGGAGAATTCTCTCTGCTACATATGATCACCAATATACATATGATACACCAACATACATACGTATGTTAGAAACACAGGCAGTAAAACTCACAAGAGTACATAACTACATTTAACTAGAGGACAGATCAAGATTACACAGCTCGTAGAATCACTTATTTTTTACTTGCTATTAATTCTAATCTATCAACAAAACCTTTCTTTACTGGAGAAAATAGAAAAAAAACGCAATCTTCCTCAGCCCTACCCAGGTTTAAACATCTGGTCTCTTTGTTCTTATTAATCAATAAGTTTAAAACTTAAAAGCAAACACAATGGAGACTTTTTTTTTACCATATAGAAATTGGGTGGTACAAGTGTAAACCTCTTCATATGTAAAGATTTATTTTCCTCTAAATACTGATTTTTCATTGCCTTCCTATTGACTAAGTATAAAATCCAATAACAAGTTTGTGGGTAAATAATATTTGTTTTCACCTTGAGTATTTTAAAATCTTTAGTTGTAAGTTTTGCCGTATTGTTTGTAGATATATGATCTGTATTGAAGATGTTTAAAGGAGACCCTCTTTTGTTTTTTGAAAATTGTTGTCATAGTTAGGCACAGGTGTCAACTTGACAGTTGAAGGTTTGAGCTCTGGGCACATTTGTAGAGAATTAATGGTTGAATTAAGGCCAGGGCAAACCTACAAGAGATTGTCTAGCTGATGGGGAAGGCCCAGCTTATGGTGGGTGGGATTATGCCCTGGAATAAAATACAGAGAGCTGTTTGAGAGAGTTGGCATCCTTGTGTACACTTGGCCATACATAGTGGTCTGGCAAGTAAAGATTGTGCCTTTCTCAACCATTATGTAGAGATGGTGTGGCTGGTTCCCTCAGCCCTGGTGTTGGTTCATGCTCGTCCCTCAAGCTGGACTACAAACTGTGATCAGACTATTGTAAGAAAATAAACCCCTTATTCCCTTAAGCCGTTGGATGGTGATTTGCAGTTGCAGGCGCAATGCAACAATTGTGTTAGGGAAAAGAAATCTAGTGAGTGTTCTAACTCAGAATAACAATTTTTACCCTCTTTGTTAATCCATTTTTGGGTTATTTTGATAATAAAGACTAAGAAGTGACCCAAATCAGTTTAGTTATAAACAGTATAGAAGGTATATATAGGATCAGAAGTCATAGATACTTTCAAACATGGCATTTTATGTCAGTAATTTGTTCATTTACAGTGTCAGAATTACATGTTCTTGATAAAATAATTTTACCATCTTATTTCTTCTAATGTTTCATATCCCTGCCAATATATGCAGAATACAAATGTCTAAACATACCCCCCCCCCAAATGCAGCTGTCACTGCCAGGTCAGATAGATACTGTTTTCTTACCTGGTTCCCTTCTGTCCACACTTGAAGTTTCAGGTTTTACATAGATATAATTTTATGAGTTGCATTGGTAATGTATAGGGCTACACACACACACACACACACACACACACACACACCCTAGTGCACTCATTCCCATCCTCTGAAAATTCTTTGCTTTACCATCTCATTACCAGCTCCCAAAGGGAAGTAATTCTTCCTTCGAAACCTGTGTCTTTCATTTTTTTTTCTATCCTGGAGTTGCCTTATTTTAGCATTTCTAATTTCTACTTAAATGTCAACAATTTTTTAAAGCTGCAAGCATGTTTTTTTCCCTAATATTTGATGTATTTCCCTCTCTTAACCACATACCCTACTCCGACTCTAGATATTAACCTTGACCTGCCCTTAATTTCCTTAAGATGGATTCTTAATCATCATCATTCTATTAACCTGAATGTAGCCGCTACTTCAGGGTGGGGGCAGTTAGCATATAGAGGCGTTCGCTGTCGCTTATATTTATGATCTGTTCGGCCGCTCAGCTCTCAGAAAGAGCTGTTAGCACAGCTGCCACGATGACATAATTTCTTATAGCATCCTTAGTTAAACTCACTCCCTGCCTCTCCCAGCCCCACCCACTGAGAAACTTCACAAGTGCTTCCAGTGGAGGCAAGTTTGTCGTTTAAATATCACATGATCGTGGATACTCTTCCATTTTTTCAAACTTGATTTTTCTCCTAGTTTCTCTACGGATGGAGGAGAGGAAAAGACAGTTTCCCCTCTGCCCAAGATCAGACCGCTGCTGAAGTCCTAACTAGTCCCAGGAGACAGTCCTTCCATCTCGGGGATCCCAGGATTTCTTTTCAAGGGGTTCCTGCTTCCTCACCTCTCTGCTCCCACTTTTTTTCCTCCTCATTCCTACTTTGCTGAAGGAGTGCTCCACATATGTCAGATGCACCCAGTTATCTCACTTGGCCCCCCCCTCAACCTTGCTTAATTCCGGAGACCCGCTGATTCATCCTGCCTAGACTAGGAAAGGGCTGGACCACCTTTCGCGGTCCCCCCCCCGCCCCTCCCGCACAACAGTGGCCGGGCGCTGAGGCCGCATCCAGCCTTTGTGTTCGTTCATTAGTCAGGCACCCAGGCCCTTCAGTGCTGGGAAAGTGCCAAGGTGCCACACAGATGTAGAGGCTGGCTGCTCCTGGCTTGAATTTGCTCCTTTGCGCTCATTTCCTGTTCCTCCGCCTCTCCCTGGTTTCTCTCCCCTCCCACCCCACCCTACCCCACCCACCCACTCCGCCCGACAGCACTGCAAATCTTTTTCTTCTAACACAAACTTCCCCTTCCCGATCTTCCACCCCTGTGGCGGCTTCCCACGCCAGGCGGACTCGGGGCATCCGACAGGGGTGTCGGTGTTGGGCCCACCCAGTCGCTCACCTAGGCTGCAAGAAAGTGGCACCTCCAGTCCCTGATCGCCAGCGACAATTTCCCAGGCCAACCCCGCTCCTGCTCCTCGCCCCCTCCGACCCTCCCGCGCCGAGTGACCCCAAGCCTTCCCAGCCTCCCGGGAAATGGCCGGGCCGCCCCCTCCTTCTCCACGACGGGAGCCCGCGGAGCCACTGGCCAGGGCGCGCCGGTGGAGCGGCTAGGGAAGGCGGCCAGGACCCGGGCTCCCTTCGGATGACAGGGCAAGACCTTCCCTTGCCTCTACCCGTGGTGCCAGGGGTCCCAACTCGGGTCCCGTCTTCCTTCCACCTAAGACCTGCGACTTGGCCGCCGCTTTCCTCCGTAACTGGCGAGGGCCGGCACCCGGGTGCCCGCGATGCGCAGCCCGGCACACACCCGCATTCATCCCGCCAAGGTGACGCGCGGTGAGCGCAACGTGCCCGGCTCCCAGACTCAACGATAATCCTACCCCAGGTCTCCGGGTCTAACCCTCCGCCCCGCGACCCCCAACCCTAAAGCCAAGGTGCGGTTTGCGGGACCCGCCCCCAGCGGGACCCCATTGTTGCCCGCGCGGGCGATGCTTAGCGCCCCGCGGCGGACCCCACAGTCTAGGCCGGCTCCGCCCACACCTTTCCAAGTTAGCGGGCGGGCTAGCGGCGGGGACTTGCTCCTGCTCAGCGGCCCCCTCCTCGCAACGCCCCCACTTGGGAGGCAGGGGAGAGTGGGGGGCGGGGGCCGAGCAGGCTCCACGCTTTATTTGTCTCCGAATTCTTTCCCTCGGGCCGCCTAGGCGCGCGGTGACACAATAGAGGGGACTTGGTGGCGACTCCGTGTGAGTCTCGCCCGGGCGAGTTGGCACCGGGGAGGGTCCTCCCAGGCCAGCCGTTCGCAGAGCTCCAGGGGCCATGTGTAGGTTATTTGGGGTGCCGCAGCGAGTTGGTGCAGGTGACTGGGCAGCGCGGCCCTGGCCTTCAGCCGGGGGGCGGGCACAGGGGTGGGGCGGGGTGGGGCGGGGTGGAGGCTCCCCGGACCCACCCCCAGCCCCTGGCCAGGGCAGCGCGGTGAGGGCCGGGCAGTGGGTGTTGCCTTTACCTCTGCGATCTGGGAGGGGTTAGTTTCCCACAGGGGATTTCAACCATCACACTCTGAGCCCGCCTCCTAATCCTCGGGCGGAGCGGCTTGGGGGCCCCATTTTATGGCCATAAAGCGACTTAGCGCCTGCTGAGCGAGCCCCTCCCCGCCGCCGCCCCCGCCCTCGGCCCCACCCCGGGGCTCGCCCGCAGCGGCGGGGCTTTGTTTCTGGGGAGGAGGGACCCGGAGCTCTTTTGTTTGGGGGTTAGGTGTCTTCACCCCCCCCACCACGCACACCCCGCGAACACACACCCCAACCTCGCCCCACCCCGCCCCACCCCCGCTCCTCTCCGATTTCCTGAGCTGCGGGCTGCGAGCGAGGAGAAGCGGCGTCTTGCTACCCCCTCGGCTGGGCCCCGGGGTAATTTGATGCGGGCCTGGCGAGGCTCCCCACGCTAGACCCGGGCTCGCGTCTCGGCAGCCTCCACCCACCGGCCCACCCTACATTTAGCGCATCATGTGATCCGGGTAAGTCATTTGCAAGTACAACAGTTCTCTGGGTTGCCCCCCATTCATTTCCTGAGAACTGCAGAGAGCAGCTGAGAGGCTCTGCTTGTGCGTGTGCGTGTGAGTGTGCGCGGGTGACGCGCGCGTGTGTGTGTGTGTTCGCGCGCGCGTGTGAGGGAGAGAGAGAGAGAGAGAAAGAGAGAGAGAGAGAGAGAAAGGGCGAGAGAGAGAGAGAGAGGGGGACTGTGAGGGAAAGAAAACAATTTCTCCTGTTCTGCAGCTTCTGTTCAGGTCTGTGCCGATTCCGTTTCTTATCAAAATAAACAACCCCCTCTTTTTTTTTGCCATCCCAAATCAGACCCTATTCTCTTAACGTATTTTATTTTCCTTCTGTCATCTGCTCAAGTTAAATCATTTTGGTTGGTCTGTGTTCTGAAGGGGGGGGGAGTATTGGGGAGCGGGAGGGGGTCGGGGAAGGGCGATGCTCTTGCTTAGCCAGGAGCGGTGGTCGGATTCGTGGAGAAGAAAAGAGGGAGGTTACTTCCCCCCACTCTCCTAAAACATTTTTAAAAGAACTTAGGAAGTAACGTGAATTAAGCCAGTGCTGTGCTTCCCCGACTTGGAGTCGTCGATTGCCGTGTTTGCCTGACAGTTGCCAAGGATGCGAAATACAATCCCAGGGCTCGGAGGAGGGTGTTAGGGGGTCGTGGAAGTAGTTGGCCCTCGGGAATGGGTGGGCTGAATGAGGAGCCGAGCTGGCGCACCAGGGCGGCGCGGGCCAGGGTGCGCGCTGGAGAGCGGAGAGGAAGGGGTTAAGGCGGAGGTAACGCTGCTGGCTCGAATAGTGGACCTGGTGCTACATTCATTATTGTCTCTGGTCGTAATGATGTGGAACTGTCACTTGCTGCACAGCTCGATCCGTGGAAGTAGCCGGGGGCTGGCCCCGTGGTACTTATTTTCACTTACGAAGGATATGGCCGGAGTTGACACGGGGCAACTTTGCGAGGCCACCTGGGCCAGGAAGTCGGTGGAGCTGGCCTAGGAGTCGCTCCTCTCCCGGCAGCTGGCTGGGAGGGTAGGACTTGACCTCAGCCACGGCGGCCGCCGTTCCTGCTCGATGCTTCCTGCAGGGAGAATCTAGCCTGCTTTGTTGGGCACAGCGCTGTGCTACGAGAACTTTGCAAACTTTTTATCTTTGGGGAAAAGGGTGGGGTGCACTCAACAGTTTTGTTTCGAAGTGCATTTGAGGCAAATGCTTGTGGAAAAAAAGTACCAATTCCTTTGTTACATGCCCTGTAGCTTCCCAGCCCCCCTCCCCCAGCGCTTCGAGTTTTGCATACTTTAATAGTAATAGTCTTAATTCAGCTGATAAAAGCCGACTATGTCGAGTTAAAGAGTATTAGTACAGCGGAATGCGTAATCGGGATAAACAGTTTGTGTGGCTAGTATTGTCGATCTCTAATTTAACTGTACAGATGGCTTAAGTCTTGTTCTGTGTGGATTGTTTTAAATAATTCTACCGACTAATAGAATTCGCCACCGAGTTCTAAGATATTTTAACAGGGCGTTACCATTCGGTTTCCCTGTATTACCTCGGAGGGGAGCAGCCGACTCTATTTACATTTAGTGCGTGTGCATCTAGCTGCTTCGGAGACATCTGCCAATCAAATACGCGTCATTCTGCAAATCCACCTAGCCGCCTCTATGCCCTTTTCTTAGTGGAGGATAGAGTTGTTTAGATAAGTAAATGCTTTGAAATGAATTTGATGGCTTTTAAAGCAAGCTGCAGCTTGTGAGGTCAGTAGGAGTGGTCACTTTGAAGAGGGACGGTACACTGTTTTCTCAGAACCGCTTTTCAAATTGCCATTCAATTATAACCGAGGAGCCCCTCCTCCCAAAGATAAAGAGCCTGGTGGTGCTATTCTCAGATCTCATTCGCATATTGTTTACAAATTTTACAGGTTTTTAAAAAACCTGGTAGAAATTGATTACCCGAGAGGGAATGCTTTTAGGCTAGAAGAATTTTCCATGAAAAGCCTTGGTAGCAATAGGATGTTGAAAGACAGACGTTTCAGTTGCATAAGTTAGGTTTTTATCCAGGCGGCTCGCTCAGTACGCTCCACTGGGGAGAGTGAGCTCATTGGAATTGGGAAGGGAGCAATTTGAGCAAGAATTGTCAGAAGTAGTAAATGCGTTTAGGGAAAAGATGGCTTATTCTATCGACTCAGAACAACCGAGATGTGTTTAAACTGGACGAATCAGAATGTTTTCACATGATAATTTCATCCACTGTCAGGTTAAACAAAACATTCTTGGGGAATTTCTGTTTATTATTGAAGTCCTTCAGTTATTTATTCAGTACTTAATAAGGCATATTTCAAAGCAACTTCAATCAGCTAAACTTCATTGGAAAATGCTTTTTCTTATTGTTTATTGAAGGAAAATGATTAGGCCAAGGAAGTCTCCACATCCCCCCCCATCCCCCCAGAAAGTTCCCTTTCAAGCAATGAATGTCATCTGGGAGGAAATGGAAATGGTCCTGGTATAGCAAGTGGAGACCTTGACCTTCCCAACTCTCAGCCAGAGGTTGTTTACTACAGCTGCAGCCTCTTCCAGGGCTGAAAGGGAAGGTACTGATTGCAAGCCCCTCCCTCCCAGGGCCTTAGAGAACAAATCAGGATGCTTGATGCTGGGTTCCAAAAGCATGCATCAAGCTGGACTCCATCTCTTGGATTCTGATCATGTGCAAATATACGTGTTGCTCAGAATTTTCTTCTGGCTTCTGGTGAAGGGAAACACATTTTCCAAAGCCTTAGAGAGTTATGCTACAAAGTAGGCTGTTATCGACTTGATGAAATAATTTGATTTTAAGCCTAGGTGTGTTCTGTCTCAGCACAGATGATTGAAGTACTTAGCCCTCCAGGCCCACACAAAGGATATTTCGAAGTGGAAATGGTGACCAATCTAAAGTTTTGAAAATTCTTAACCTTGTCAAGTGGTATTGTTAAGCAGTTGAGAATATAAAATATGTTTTTTCTGGTCATTTTCTTCCAATTAATACAAAGTGAAAAGTGTGGAATTTTATGTTTATGTAAATTAAGTAACATTAAAATCAAATTAGGTTGGGATGTCAAATGCTGTTTTCTTTATACTTGGGAGAAAGATTTTTGAGAGTTTCAGGTTCAGGACTCTAGCTGGGATTTGTGTGTTAATATGAAATAATTGTGCACAATTACTTAATGGCACAAATTCATTTGAAACTTGCAAATGTAATCTTTTTTGGATAGGTAAGTTTACTCAGTTTCATGTTGATTAACGAGCAGGAACTCCAAATTCCCATGTTAATATTATTTGTTATTGTTTTTGTCTGGGAAGTAACTTGTATAACTTATAACTTCTGAAACAGGTTGAAGCTGCCTTTCTGTGCCATTCATAGTTTGTGTTTCCAGTTTGTACCTCCAGTGCAAGATTATAGACATATATCATCACATTTGTTCTCCCACTTTTTCTCTCCCTCCCTCCCTCCCTCCCTCCCTCCCTCCCTCCCTCACTCCCTCCCTTCCTCCCTTCCTTCCTTCCTTACCTTCTTTCTTTCCTTCTTTCTTTTCTTTCTCTCTCCCTCCCTCCCCCTTTCCTTCCTTCCTCCCTCCTCCCTTCCTCCTCCCTCCCTCTCTCTCTCTTTTACTTTCTTTCTTCCCATCCCTTCCTCCCTCCCTCCCTTCCTCCCTCCCTTCCTTTGCCTCTGTCTTTCCTTTCTTTCCTTTCTTCTTTTTTCTTTCCTTCTTTCTTTCCTTTCTTCTTTTTTCTTTCAACTCAAAACTTAGAAAAAATTCAGTTTCTGAGTTATCCACAATTTTCTACTTTAAATGCCTGCAAAATGTAAGGGTAAAACTATTACAGTCACAGGCAACACCCTCTAACCACAGTTTTAACTCGGCCACCACGCCCATTCCTCCCAGAAGCAGATTGGAAGCTAACAGATGGGCCTTGCCCTGTACTGGGAAGGTCAGCTGGCCTGTTTCTCTGTAAGACCTGCTTGGGTGCTGGCTCTCCAGCCAGAGGGCTGTGTGATTTAACCCCCCAGAATTCATTCTCAGTGCCCACATCAGCCACACCCAGTCTGATGTCAGTGACCAAGTTCTTGTGGTCAGAAACACATGCTGTGGATTAAATGGTTACTTTCTCTATATATTCTCAGTAATTAGGTTACAAAAGGATTTTTCGGTTTTGGGTGTTTATTGTCATAAAGTGGCTACTTGAGTAGTCATACTGTTACATAAAAATTTGTTCTGGTCTGGCAGTAGATTATAAAATATTTGCCTAGACAAGTTTGCTCTGCTCTGGTCTTTCTTCCTGCCCCCCCCCCCCCTCCAAGTTAGAGCCATACTTTCCTTGCTAATGTCATGGTGGATATTTTTGAGTATTCATCAGTGAACAGCACCAGACAGCAATGTTGTCTAGGTACTGGGTATGTAACAGAAAATCTTTATAATCCTGTTCCATGGAAATTAGGGAGTAAAAACAATTGGAGAGCTTCGAGCTATTTTTCTTTCTCCACTCAAGTCTTCATTACTGCCTGTGACTCCATAGCCAGAAATTATGCCTTGGTCCAATGTTTACCATGCTCCTAGCATATTTAACTTTCCACTGTAATTCCTGTGATGATACTAATGTGTGTGTGTAATGTATATATTACGCACACACATATGCATATATACTATAGATACATAACGATTTGCCATATATATGGATATTTTTTATGCTTGCATTTTTATATTCTCTGCCTGTACTGCTGTTTATATCACAGATATTATGGCTAATAATCATAATAAGAAGCTCCCTCATATCTGTAAATAAATAAGGAAACATGCACAAGTAGGAAACATACACAAATATAATCAAATTTTGCATTTAATCATGCTGTTCTCACTTGGGTCTAGTAAGCTAGATCATAAGAGAACATAAACCAATTCATAAGAAAACATAAAACCCACCCTGCCTCAAAGAAAACCAAGATAAATGATTATGAAATAATATGTGTGCTTTTGCCTAAGGATAACCAAGATAATTTTTGTCAAATATGAAATTAACAAAAGATAGAGCATTTGTCATGGAATCAGGTGTCCTCCAAAGCGAAGCCTCCTGCGGTAGCAGAAATGTCTCCTCAAGGGAGGCACCTTTCTTGCTTTAGAACTGGGGATGACCTCGGTCAAATAGTGGAACTGTGGTGGAGTATGTGGTAACACTGTGAGGACTCTAAGGTACTTGTATGATGGTCACTTTCTCTCCACTCCTCCCCCACCAATCCAAGGAGATGGACTTCCCAGTTTCTCTTAAGTGAGCCTGTAAATGACACTTAGGGAGAATTTCCACGTGTGGGTAGAAACTGCTGCCAGTCAAAGGTCATGAATCCCATTCCATCCCCACCAGAGCATTGCTCTGCGACCTTGAGAAAGCCGCTCTTACCAAGTGTCTATGTAGCTGGAGAGGAAAAGTGACTGTTAGCATGTGCGGAATGTGGGTCGCCTGTTCGTGTTGCTGAAAGGAACGATGGAGATCAACACCCTTTCATGATCATTTACAGAAAACCCAGACTGAAGATTGAATCACAATGATTGGCTGTCAGTTGAAATCCAAGGGGCTGGGGATGGCGCCTGTTCACATAAGCACTAGGCCTTGAGTTTGGATCTTTAGTGCCATGTAAAAAGCCTGGCATGGTAATATACCTCCGGAACCGCAGCACCGCGGGGTGGAGACAGGTAGATCGCCAAGGCTCAGTTGCCAACAGTTTAGCACACAGTGAGCTTCAGCTTCAATGAGTGACCGGGGCTCAAAGCCTAAGGTGAATAGTGATAGAGCAAGACAGCTGATGTCCATTTATGGCCGCAATACGCATTGGTCACACACTTGCAGCACCCAAAGGCACACATGCAAACACACACACACACACACACACACACACACACACACACACACGACTGATAAACCCTTTAGTTTTCTTGAAGGAGTCCCCATTTAAAAAGAAATGGAATTTTTAAATTTATGATTTATTTCAGAGTGGAAATAGGAAATGCAGGTCCCCCGTGGCACACTTCATACATATGTGGCTTAAAGTGCATAGGGGCCCTTATGTGTATGCATATTTGAGGACTGCTCTAACATATGTTTATTTATAGGCACATTTCTCCAGCATGTGCATTTCATTGCACATACAAATTTGAGAAAATGAAGACATTTATTTGTCTTCATTTAATTAATTGACATGATCTCTCCCTAACCACATTTGATCAAGTTAAAGAAACAGTGTAAACGTTGATTTATACTCTGCCTAAATGCTTGTTTTTACAAGGGCAAATGGAAAAGACTGAAGCTTCATTGGCAGTATGATCCTTCCCTTTCACAGACATATGGTTCCTGACTCCTGTTCATGTTAAAACTGTCGCTGTGAACATCGAACATGTTCTGTAGCACTCTGCTTTATCTCCCTTCTTTCGTTCCTTCCTTCGTTCCTTCCTTCGTTCCTTCCTTCGTTCCTTCCTTCCTTCCTTCCTTCCTTCCTTCCTTCCTTCCTTCCTCCCTCCCTCCTTCCTTCCTCCCTCCCTCCCTCCCTCCCTTCCTTCCTCCCTCCCTCCCTTCCTCCCTCCCTCCCTTCCTTCCTTCCTTCCTTCCTCTTTCTTTCGCACAATTGCAGTCTGTATTCTCTAGTCTCTGATACTCCTGATTACTCATTGGTTTTCCTCGCTGCTTTCTCCCAATCCCAATTTCCTTGTGATGAGGAAACAAGTATCTCCACAGGCACTTCTATGGCATCCCACACAGCCTGACGTGATGACCTACACAGAGTAAGTGCTGAAATCTCCTTGAGACAGCTAATTGAGGACAGGTACTGTATAGTCCACACTCTTTCTTTTTGCAATAAAAAGTACCATAGTATTTTGAAGTCAAACAGGATAGGGAGATAAATATCATACAATCTATGTAGATTTTTTAGCTGTTTCACCAGGCAAGTTAATTCTCCAAGTCTCAGTTCACTCATGAGTAACTGAGGCCAAAAGCAAAAGATATAGATGAAGTATCTAGTATAAAATGTTGCACAAGTCTTAAGTGCTCAAGAAATACTCATTTGCCCATTGTACTGATGCTTATCTTCAGAGCAGCCATAGGAAAATACACATGTTAGGCACTGGGTTTTCCATGTGTTAGTTTATTCAGTATATGCCATTGTCAATATATGTGTTCAATATATACACCTTCTTTGTGCGCGTACATATGTGTGTGTGTGTATGAGAGGGCACTGTGGAGGATGAAGGGTGACTTTGGGAATCATCCTGGAATGCTTCTATTTCCTTTTTGCTTTGCCCTGGGATTTCCCAGGCTCTCCCTACCAGGGTCAGATGTGCAGGCTGCCTCTGTTTCCTGCCTGGCATTTTTACATGGAACCTGAGATCTGAGTTCAGGTCTTTCTGCTTGTGAGGCAGAGACTTACACTTTTGTGTAGTGTGGACCTTTGAAATTATAGGTTCATAAACTAGTTATGTGGCAATCTGTACAGTTTGTTTTATGCATTTGATTCAGACTTAGTCACATCATTTAGTGGATGTCTCTTTGTTTTGGCATGCATATTTGTGGGAGGGATAGTACATGTATGTATGTGTATTTGCATGTGTGCAGGAATAGTGTATATAGTTGTGTATATATGTATGCAGAGGCCTGTAGTTGGTGGGACGTGTCTTCTTTGATTACTGCCCACTTTTATTGCAGTGGGCAATAATTGCCCTTGATTGAACCCATGGCTTGATTAGCTGACCTCACTGGCCAGCTTGTACTGGGCATTCTCTGTCCAGAGTGCTGTGATTAGAGGCAGCTACCCGACCTTCATGTGGGTGCTGTGGATCTGAACTTAGTCTTCAAGGTTGGGGGACAGGCACCTTATCCACCGAGCTATCTTCTTGAACAATGATGTGCCTCAGGTCACTGTATTGATGCTGTAGCTCAGTGTAGCCCAGGATTTAAGTTATCCTGCCTCGGTCTTCTGAGTATCTGGGACTGCAGACATGCACCACTGGGCCGAGAAGATTCTGTTTTATGGAATTAGAAACAAGCAAAGCAATGCAATCACAGTCCATAGCTAGTTAACCTCAGTGGGAAATTTGAACACTTGGAATTCCCCTGAACTTTGCCCTCGTTATTCAGGCTTTCCACCAGCATTACCTATAGCATTCCAGAGTTAGTCTCCAGACAGAGCAAGAAGGGAAATAGTTTACAATAATATTGTTTAGAGCCAGTTTTACTTTGTATGCCATAGATTCTATTGGTTTACCACCTTAGAATACATTTACTAGATTATTCAGTAGAGAAGCCAGTTATGTGTTTGCTGATATATGTACTAGTAAAAATCTTGAGACCTAATCCAAAACAGTTATTTTAGAAGGAAGTTGCTATGGGATGCTCTATGAAAGTGGTAATCATAGACCAATAAATTCTGATTAATGTCCATTCCGCTAGTGGAGAAAGCTATTAAGGCTAGAGGCCTAGGAGAAGTTATAAAAATATTTTTTATAAAAATGCTGCAATTATCCCTGTGACCTACACATTTTTTTGTAGTTCCTATGTATATGGAAACGTATACACAAATGGGTAAGGCATTAACATTAATGAGCTGAAGATCCAGACAGGGAAAGAGCAAAGACTTGCACAGAAAATGACAATACCAAAGTCCAAATTGCATAAGTGATTTGTAAATGAAGAGAGTTGCTTGAGGAAAGTTCACGGGAAGAAATTTGCTTCCTGGGAAGTTGGAAGTTTCAGGGGTTTAGTAGGTAGATGTCAAAATTCTTTTATTGAAAAAGGTTACTTTTTTTTAACATTTTTTATTATTATTTCCGCTCATACAAACCTAATAGGTAGACCAGTTCCCTCCCCCCTCCTCCTCCCCCCGAACCCCCTGCTCCCCCTCCCTCCCTCCCCATCTCCCAGTGCCCCCCCCAATTCCCAGAGAGTCCTTTATTGTGTATGCCTAACTCTCCTCTTGGTCCTCCTTTCCGATGACATAAAAGGACCCAGTGGCATTTCCCTGAACCCTTTCTCGTGTTCCCCTTAAGCATAGGAACACTACTGTGGCCATCAATCCCTTGCCTCCAAGGATCTTGGTGCTTTTAGCCGATGTTAGACTTTGTGAGGTCAATAGTGTGACAGACATGGCGCACGGCATGCAAAGTCCTATTATGATTGCTTCAGCCCTATCTAGTGTGGAGACTCTTCAAATCATTGCTCCCCCCATCCTTTTGCTCTTACAATCTTACCGCCCCCTCTTCCGCAGATGTCCCTGAGCTTCAGGATGGGAGGAGATTAGGCTGGCTTAGTTCTATGTGGATGATATAGAGTCTCTGAAGTTCTGGATTGTGGTTTGTTGATTTTCTTTTGCAGTTTTGCTGCTCCTGCAATGCCCTTCACTCCATCCTGATGGGCACTGTATGTCACCCCCTGGTCAGAGACAAAAAACTGTTAAACTGGAGTCTTGTTATAATAGCACATTCAAGGGTAGATGTAATAAAAGCAGGAATTTTAAAAAGAAGTAAATGAGTAAACCAAATGTATGCAAATAGTGGCCATAAGCCAAAACCATGTTTTGTCATCTGGGTGCTGGATTCTTTCTCTGTTATCTGCGAAACTGATGACATTATTGTGTTTTTAGCAAATGTCTTTCCTCTGCTTTATCGCCAGAAAGTTTTCTCTGCTAAAATTAGATCCTAGCAAGTGCTTGGCCAGTAGGACATATGGGTGGCTCTGAAGAGTTTAAAGAAGGCTTATCTGAGCTAGGAAAGGAAAACCAAAATAATAGCAAGGACTGATGGAATAACTTGATGTGAACCTGCCTATTGAACAAAACCTCTTCTATCTAGGATGTTTCATTTTTGTAGGACAAGAACGATAGCTTTGCCAAAAAAATGTTTGAGATATAGGAATAAGCATTTTCTTAAGAGATGAACAATAGAAGGGAAAACGTGATGTTGTAATTTCGCAGGTGGTCACAATCAATCCTGACATGCTGGGGATTTGGGAATTGACCTTAAGGTGGGAAGAGTTCAGGGGTCACATGCCTTGGATGTGCGTCATCTCCTCTGTTTAGGTAGAAATACAGGAAATCGGCATTTTATTTCAGAGATTCCACAATGATATAACTGAACTTTTACTACATCCACGTGAAGTCCTAAGGGTTTTCTTGTTGTGCTGTGAATGCTGTGGTTTGAGTAACATACATCATATATACCGAGGCACCATGTTAAAGGATTCTGACTTTGTGTTGTATTTGCAAGTAGCCTAGACATTAAGACAGTTGAGAATGCTTGAGAACTCTGGGCTAATAAGAAACAGCATAATGCCAGGTGGTTTACAGAGTGGTTTTACTTCGTCTTGGTAGACCTTCCAGGTGACTGCACTCTGGTTTCATTGATACAGGTATAGAAGAGAAGGGTGACAAAACTAAGAACGTGGATTACTCATACCAGGAAAAGAAGTAGACATTTGCCAGGTTGAGAGCTGCATAGGTCTATCTCTCCCTTTTACTTCAATTAGTATTTCTCTATGGTTGAACATTTTTCCTTCGTGGGAAAATTGTGATTGTTCTATTTAAAAGATTTTTCAACAGTTTCATTTCTTATTTTTCATGCCATCATATGACTATCTTGCTATCTTCATCTCTGTGAGGTAGGCTTTTGATAGACCGCATTGCACAAAGAGGTGAACCGTGTAGCTTGTAGCTCGTGTGAGCAGTCCAATGAATGAACTGAAGATGAACTCCTATCCTCTTCTGAAATACCTTAAAAAGTGCCATAGAAAACTCGGCTCTATAGAAAAGCTCCGAGAGGTCACCTTTGGTGAACCCTGGAAAGGAGCGTAGTTAAAGGGAACCAACCTCCTAATAGACTAAGGAGTGGTCCCCAACTGGTGGATGATGAAGAAAGAGGCTGGGTGCCTACGCGCGAGGAGAGAGAAGCTGGGCTCAGCTTATTCTAGTTCAGCTTGCTTTCTTTATTTAGATTTTAATGTGTCTAAAAATACCATAGATATTTTAAGATTTAAGTTTTGGTCTTTTTAAAGTACTTTTAATCTTATCAGAAAAGCATTTTTTTTTTCCATTTGAAGCACATGTGTTTTCTTCAAAAGCTGTTAGCTTGTATGATGCATCTTAAAAGCGTTATTTCCAACTCGTGCACTGATCGGAAGGTAAGGCCTTTACATGTGTACTTATTTTTTCATTATAGGACTCCAGTAAAGATCTGTTCAAAGTCAGCTTTGTTTTGTAGAGTGTTACCTTAGTGAGGAGTAGTAATATTTGCAAATGCGTCTTCTTATAAGTTAGGTAGAGACGTTCCTTACCGGCTCCTTTTTGTTTCCCACAGTCCCCTTGCTCTCTAGTCAACTGTAGTATTGTTCTGTCTATGGGCTGTGCCGTGAGAACTCTTGAATCCTGTCAAATTTTCTTTGTGTCCATAAATATTAATAACATGCATATATGACAGGTATTTTTGATCACTGTTTATAGTAATCATCTAATGACTTTTGAAGTCTTTCTCATCTTTTTTTTTTCATTCATGACTGTCTGAAGAAAATCTGTGTACCTACTACAGTATGAATCCATTAAAAATATAATACACTATTCTCAGGTAAGACTCATCCACTGTCTACTCAATCATTCATTTGTCCATCAACAGACAGCAGTGGCCACTAAAGCCCAATGTCAAAATGTGCCTTGTTCGCACCCTGATAACCCTACTGCATAGATTCCCAGAACACGTGTTGCCACTCTCAGTTTACTATGATTTGTATTCATGAGTGTTGTGACATTGTTTTGAAAAGGACCTGTTTACATTTTCACTATCAGTAAAGGTAGAGATGCCTTTGCCCTGAGACCCCATTGGGGGAAGTGGACACATTTCTAGTCTGAGAGTTGTATATAGTGGTATCTCCATTTATTTTGATCAGCATTTCTCTCTGGCTAGTGACTTTGAATATGTTTCCTTCATAGGCAAATTGGAATCATTCTCTTTAGTTTTTATCTTTTTTGTGGGAATTCTTTATATTTTACAACTCTCTGATATCTGCATTGCAAATCAGTTTTTCAAAACCTGATCTCTTTGCCTGTTTAAGAGGAACCTTTGATGTATAACATTTTCAATTGTTCTGATCTTTGCCTGGGTCCCTGTTTGGTTTAAGGTTTTCTTCCACTGATGAAATAGATGTGTCATCTGTGCCTAGATTTAATTATTTCTGTTTGTGTGTTGTCTTCGATCCAGTTGACTTTGTGTGCAGTATAAAAGTAGGAGTCTGTTTTTAGGTTCAGAAGCATGGCTGTGCTTTCTGAAGCAAACATGGCATCATTGGTCATCAATTTGAAAGTTTGGTTTTGTGACAACTAGTTTCAGATATCCACTTGACACTGGGAGGTGAGCCTTGAGGCAACTGATGAGGAATTATCTAGTTAAGTCAGATCTCTGAGCAAACCCATAGGAAAGTGTCTTAATTGAAGTGGGAAGACCCATGCATTGTGGGTGAGACTTTCCCTGGGCAGTTGGATAAAGATAGACAGCTAGTCGGCATTGGACAGCTTCAAGCTGCAAAGCCAAGTCATGGTCCTTGTCTATTCCTGTTCTCCTGCCCTTGAATGAGGCGTGGCCAGGTCCTTCTGCTTGTTCCTGATGGACAATCCAGCGTGGATTGTCTCTTGCCACGGTGACCATATTCTGGATGAGGGAGCTGGAATACAATCTCCTGAGTTGTTTGGTTCACACAGTTTATTACAGCAACAGAATATCCAGTTCCTAGAAAATAAAAATTTACTCTTGCTCAGGATTTTTATTTCCTTGTGTCCTGGAGTACTGTTCCTCTTTATTAAGTACTTTACCCATCTCTCCAGCCCTCTCTTTCTCCTTTGAAACACGGTCTCACGAAATTGCTCAAACTCTCCTTGAACTCACTCTGTAGCGTAGGCTACATCTAAGGCTGAATTTTTTTTTCCATTTAGAATGATTTAAAAATGTAAAAGTAAAAAAATTCAATTCAGGGCTGGAGAGGTGGCTCAGGGGTTAAGCCTCCGCCTTGCAGGCGGAAGGTCCTGAGTTCGGATCCCAGATCCCACGTATAGACGCCAGGCGGAAGCGGGGGCGGCCTGCGCTTCTGGTCCTGGTAGGGCGGAGCCTGTGAATCCCGGGGCAGAAGGAGGTGGAGGCGTCCATGGTGGTTCGCGAATTCGTCCGTGGTTCTACATACACACACAGGCACATACACACACACATGCGCACAGTTGAATAAATAATAATAATAAAAAAAATTAAAAAAAAATTCAATTCATATAATAGCTAGTTGGTCCTAGTGATAGAGGTGGTGTGTTACTGTGACTTTGAGGAATTAACTTCTCATTTAGTCAGGCTTTGAACTTCCCATCTTCCCAATTCTGTCTCCTGAGTAATTGGGTTTACTTGGCTGAGTTCTTAGTAGACTTCTGAATGTTACATCAAACTTGGATTGCTTATATAATCCTACTTCATCATGGAGTGTTATCTCATTATAGCTAGTCTTGATTTTCTAATTTTTAAAGACTCTTTCTTTCTCTTCTTTCTTTCTTTCTTTCTTTCTTTCTTTCTTTCTTTCTTCTCTCTCTCTCTCTCTCTTTCCCTTCATCCTTCTTTCCCTCCCCCTTTCCTCTCTTCCTTCTTTTTGTCCTTCCTTTCATGGGAATAATGGTAAATTTTTTTTCTATTTCTTTTTGTTTTTGAATGCTTTTTTCTGTTTCTGGTCTTAAGGCATTTTCAGATCATAAAAATTTGAGAATTTTTAAAAATATTTGTGTATTTTCAGGGAAAAAAGTGGGAGGGAGGGAGGGAGAGAAGGAGAGAAAGAGAAAGAAAGAAAGAAAGAGAAAGAAAGAGAAAGAGAGAAAAGAGAAAGAAAGAAAAAAGAGAAGAAAGACAGAGAGAGAAAGGAGGGAGGGGGACAGGAAAAAATTCACAGCTCATGGATATCAGTGATTTAAAAAGAAGAGAGGGACATCACTTCTGATCTTACAGACATTGAAAAAAATAAGGTATGAACATGTCTCCCTCCCTCCCTCTCTCCCTCCCCTTCCCTCCCTTCCTTTTCTTTTTTCTCCCTCTCTCAAATAAATAGATATTTAAAAACCACTAATAATCAAAGACAGGTGTGTGGTGATGTATATCTAGAATACGAGAATGAAGGATGCTACAGCAAGAGAACTGTACATTTGAAGGCAGCCCATCCCACATAACCAAGGCTGTATCCCCCCAACAATAATAATTAATAGAAAATTCAAAAATTGTACTTTTTCCATTATATTCTGCTGGTTCTAGATTTTTAAGTTTTATCAGTATTTGTTAGTTGTATACAATAATGGGTATCATTATGAGATTTTTCATGTCTATTTTATCTTTTGGCCATATTTAATCATTCATCCCACCTTCACCATCTCTTTCCCCCTCCCTCTCCTCCTGGTCCCAAGTTGTCTTCCTTTTACTTCCATGTCTTTCATTTTCAACAGTGAATTAGTTAGTTATTTACAGGAGCACAGGTAAGGGTTCATTTCTGTTGTTAGCACATAGGTATCTTACCAGTGGCTACACGCGGCAGCTATCACTTCCCTGTCTCTACCTCCTCACAGAGCGGATCCCATGGACCATTTCCCCTTAGCTGCCTGTGTTAGTTTCATTTTCCTGTGGAGGAACAAAGATAGGACTCAAACATTTAAGGGAACAAGGGTTCATTCCTGCTCAAGATTCTCAGTTGCACTTGTCAGCATGGCGGAGCGTTGACCTCAGCACCTCAGGCGTCGCTGAGAGGAGGGCCCTCTCACTTGCCAGTCTGCCATTCCAGGCCAAAGGATGTTGAAGCAACAATCCCGTTCTCCATCTTACACGTCCCTAAGGAGTGGTCTCCCTGCTCTGGGCTCCCACAGCCTTCTCAGGGCTTGCCCTCACTAATGCCTCACAGAGGTGCTCAAAAGCTCAGCCTTCAATTGTCGCAGTGATGCCAGTATCTACTGACACACTGTCTGCAAGGCTAGATCACTTATTTGCTTAGACATAAATTTATATCTGACATCATGTGATTTTTGCGCAGGATATTTCCAGCAGGTGCAGGCCTATGAGCTGGTCCAGAGACAGAAGCAACATAGTTTCTGGAGCCTGGTGCTCGAGGCCAGCTTGGGGAGCTTAGTTACCTTGAACGTCTCTGATATGACATCTTTCCCATCCGGAGGTCTGATTTTATTGACAGCTTTCTCTCTTGACAGTGGGCAATTTTTCTTTATGTCTTGGATCTCCAGATTTGGGGCATGATCTATTCCTATCTTCAGTTCATTTTTGGGATTAATGTTGAGTTGCAGGCATTGTTCACATACATTCTGCATATTGAATAGCTCAAGATAATAACTGCTAATGCTGATTATTGCTTTTACCCATTCCATGGGTCTCCTTTTCATGTTGTTAATAGTTTCCTTTGATGTAAGTACTTTTTGTGATTTTTTTCTTTTATTGGCCCATGTACATTGTAAATGATGTTAGCTTTCATAGAGAAAATGTTTTACAAGGAATTTATGTATTAAAAGGCTTCTTTTTCAAAGACAAGCTTTGGCTATGTCGTTTTCTGTCTTTTCTTTCTCCTGAGGGAACTTTGATGAGCTCATTTTTTTCCATATCATTTAATTTCTGTTCTAGTACTTACTTTTACTTTTTCACTGATTGTGTGTGTGTGTGTGTATGTTTCTGTGTCCTGTGGTGTGTGCATGTGTGTGCATGGTAACAGTGCAAGCCTGAGGAGGGCTTAAGGTGTCCTCCTCTAGCACTCTTCTCCTTTAAATGTTTTTACTGAACCTCTATCTCAACAGTTTGATTGGTCTGTTGCGCACATATGTGATGTCAGTAACGTGAAGAACTTCTTAGGCGAAATGCACTTGGCTTGTCACTGAGCAGAGCGACCAACGGAAGGGAGGGAAAGATGGGAGGAAGGGAGGGAGGTGGGAGAGAGGGAGGGAGGGAGGGAGGGAGGGATGATCTGGGCTGGTGGTTTGCACGGACAGTCTGTCAGTCATGGTTGACAGGCATGGCGGCAGGCTGGAGAGATTACTGGTCACATTGGATCTGTAGTGAGGAACTGGAGAGAGAAGCTGGGCTCCATTAACTTTATCCTCATTCATTCCAGGATCCCAATCTGCATAATGTTGCCTGCACTCAGGGGCGACCTTCCCTCCACGGTTTAACTTTGCTGTAAACATCTTTACAGCCACACCTAGAGTTTTGTCTGTCAACCCCCTTCAAGTTGACTGTCAAGATGTGCCGAATGACTGAATGACTGAATGACTGAATGACTGAATGACTGAGTACATGACTAAGACACAGACACATCTCTTTACCTCTTGGAAAGCTGGCCCAATAGGAGTGCTAGGTGCTCTCCTCCTCCTCTTGCTGTCTGCTGGGTCCTTGCTGCACTCTGTGCTCTCGTCTTCAAGGAGTATCTTTACCTACGTGGATCATCTACTTTTGATGGCACTATTTATTTACAGAATGCCTTCTTTCCCCTTACTTTTTTTTCTGGTCTTCCTCAGCTGGGGGCGTTAGTGCTACTTCGATTCACGTGTTATTTTGGTTAGAATGATTCAGTATTTTCATTAGAATGTTAGTGTAATTAACACTGAATTATTGCTTATCCACCGGTGGCCTCCATGAACACTCATCTCAGTGAGTTGTCTTGTCTTCTATTTCCTTTCTTACCAGGTCCAGTCCTGGCTTTCCCCAAGCCCCTCAGTTGTTGTAATAAGTTTGAATCCATATTGTTTGTTTTCTTTGCATATAGGATGCCCTGCCATTCATTAATCTCTTCCAGCAAGCTGTCCTTCATGTGCCTTTACAGTGAACCTGATGTGTAGTCTCTCAATCTGTTTTCACTAGGGGAAAGTAGTGAACTGTCAGTCAAGGTGCAATGGAGGTGCATGGGAATATTTTCGTACCGCTACTTGGTTGACAATATGGGGCATTCACTTGGAAATGGCCTGGGAGTTCATGAAATCCATGAACGGGTTGAATCAACAGGCTAATCTACCTCAAAAGAAGTGAAATAAGAACTTATTTGAAACATTGGGTCTGGGTCAGTGAGCTGACTTAAAAAGTAAAGCTGCCTGCATTACAGTCCTAGGGACCTGAGTTCAAGCCCAGAATCTGCATAGTGGAAGGAGAAAAACTTCAGGAAGTTGTCCCGTGACCTCCACGCTCACTGTGACGCATGTGCATGTGCCTGCTGGCTCCCTTTCTCTTCATAAAAAACACTAAAAAAATGGGATTTTTTTCATAGTTTACACATTTCTAATGGCTTAATAATGATAGCTTTCTTTTTATGTGATGGATTGTATTTTTTTCCACTTAAATGATATATATATATCACACACATATATAATTATATATACACACACACACATACACACACACACATATATAATTTTGGTTGCTTAAAGTTTTTTTCTAGAATTTAGGAATCTTGTTGGGGTATTAGTTTTTTTAATTATATATTTGTGTATTTCTTCCCAGTCCTCTTGCTTCTAGTGATCATTTATATTTGTAATCTGCAGATGCTTGTGTCTTCAAAACAATTTTTTCCCTTTCCTTTGGTTGAACTCGGGACTTTGTCTATGCCAGGCAAGCACTATGCCACTGATTCCTATCTCCCGCCTTCCCGTAGGCAATTTCTAAAGAAGCATTATTTTCCTTCCATCTGTCTCTTTTCCAACTTTAGTTTCCTCTTATTTTTGTATTTGGTCTTTTGTTTTTGTCTTCTACCCGCTTCATTTTTTTTCTTTCAAAATAATCTTCATAGTCTTACTGTGTTCTTTGGGAGGAGTGTGTGTGTATATATGTGTGTATGTGTATGCAAATGCTCACATGTGGAAGTGGTTATATTAATGCTGTGCGTACATGTATATGCAAATGTTCACATGTACATCAGTTGCAGTAATGAGTGCAGTGTATGGACCTGTGTGCAAATGTTATATATATAACATTTTTTTCAAAGATCTTTCAATATTTTTCAAAATCTACCTTATTCATCTTTCAGTATTTTCTGATTTCTTATAATTTTGCTATAAAATTAATTTCAGTTATCATACAATTTCAACTATAAAAATTTCATGCTTACCTCTTTTGCAGGTAAAGACTTAAAAGAAAACATGACCAAAAGTCAGCGTTTCATATCACATCATATAGAATTAGTTGGTATAAAGTTAGAACTGGGTGGTATCACAAAAGTTAGTAGAAATTATTAGATGGTGTAAAAAACATTAGTGTAGATTACTAGATGATATTCAAAAGGGTTTCTGCATGGCATCCAGTCATGTCATTTGCTCTGCTTCTTTTATGATCCTGTCATAGTTTCTCTTATCTAAGATTTCAGAAATTTTGGAGAGTACTGGCTATTTTTGAGGGCTGTTTGCTCTTTTATTTTACTTTGAGGTTTTCCCTCATGATTAGATTGTGTTATGGGATTTGGGAGGTGTGTCCCAGAGCACAGTGCCTTTCTCAGTGTATCATGTCATGAATACCATCAGCTCCTCCGGATATCAATTGTGATTTTAACCTTCTTCACTTCCTAAAAGTAATTTTTCTGAGTTTTTAACACCGTGAAATCATCTTTTTTTTTTTTTTTTTTACTTTCTCTTTTTTTTTTTTTTAGAAAAGTTTTTATTTTGTTTCCTATTTCAATGCCTCCGATAAAGGTTAAATAGCTTTGGTGCTTATTCTAGCATGTATTCTTAAAAGAAAAAAATAAAGCAACCTCTTGTGTTTTCACTGGAGAGATACTCAGCACATAATGTAAAATTTTGAAAAGCTGAAATCACCTTTTTTACGTGCACTTTTTAAGTGTTGCCCACTCTGAGGTGGGTTTAGAAGATGTGAGTAATTTCCACTTCTTTTTAAAGTTACACTAAAATGGACACTTACATTCAAATGTATGCATGTATTTGTAGTTGCACCTTGCATTATTTTTTTCTTACTCTGATTTTCCAAGTTTGGTTGAAGAACTTTTTCAGGTTTACTTCTCTCTCTCTCTCTTTCTCTCTCTCTCTCTCCCTCCCTTACTTGTGTTACAAAATCATCAAGGATCCTTACGCATGTTCCTGCTCCAGTCTCCAAATAACATTAACATTCCCCCCCTCCCCCCGCCCCAGATCTCTAGTGGATTTTATCCAAGAGTGATATTTAGAGACCAGAATCTGGGCAATGGATATTCTTTTTATGATTATTATTTATTATTTATTCAATTGTGTGTGTGTGTGTGTGTGTGTGTGTGTGTGTAGAACCATGGATGAATTCGGGAACCACCATGGACGCCTCCACCTCCTCCTTGTTTACTCTGCCGCAGGATTCACAGGCTCCGCCCTACCAGGACCAGTAGCGCAGGCCGCCCCGCTTCCACCCGGCATCTATACGTGGGGTCTAGGATCTCGAACTCAGGACCTTCTGCCTGCAAGGCAAAGGCTTAACCTCTGAGCCACCTCTCCAGCCCTGGCAATGGATATTCTTATTGCTTACCATATTAGATGCTGTTTTTAATGTATATTGCAACTGGTAGAAATAGCCAGTTGGTCAGTTCCTTCCTTCCTTCCTTCCTTCCTTCCTTCCTTCCTTCCTTCCTTCCTTCCTTCCTTCCTTCCTTCCTTCCTTCCTTCCTCCCTTCCTTCCTTCCTTCCTTCCTCCCTTCCTTCCTTCCTCCCTCCCTTCCTCCTTTCCTTCCTCCCTCCTTCCTTCCTCCCTCCTTCCTTCCTCCCTCCTTCCTTCCTCCCTCCTTCCTTCCTCCCTCCCTCCCTCCCATCTTCTTTCTTTCTTTCTTCTTTTCTTTCTTTCTTTCTTTTCTGTCTTTTTCGTTTCTTTCTTTCTTTCTTTCTTTCTTTTCTTTCTTTCTTTCTTCTTTCCTTCTCTCTTCTCTTCTTTTCATTTGAGGTTCTAAAAGAAATTTACTGCAATATTTCTACTTGAAGTAGTAACCTCCCTTTGCCTTGATTAATTTTCTATTATATTCTACTTGATATAAAAAAGTATAACCTCCTTTGATTAATTACATAGAATTTTTTATTATATTTATTTTCCCAATTATACAAACTTAATAGGTAACCTGGTCTCTCTCTCCCTCCACCCCTTCCCAGTCCCCCTTGCACCCTTCCCCCCTCTTCCCCTTTCTTTCACCCCCCTGCCTCCCTTTCTCCCAGTGTTCCCCTCTTCCCCCCTCCCATTCCCTGGAGCATCCTTTAGTGTGCATGTCAAACTTCCCTCTGTGTCCTCCACTCTAATGAGGTTTAAGGACTCAGTGGCATTGCCCAGAGCCCTTTCTTGTGCTCCCCTTTAGTATGGGAACACTATTATGGCTGTTAATCCCTTGCCTCTAAGGATACTAGTGCCTGTGATCCATGCTAGACTTTGGGGGGTCATTGACATGTCAGTCATTGTGCAGGCCATGCAAAGTCTGATTATGGCTACTGGGGCCCTAACTTGTGTGGAGTATGTGATCATCGCTCCTCCCCATCTTTAGGCTCTTACAATCTTACTGTTTCCTCTTCCACAAATTTCCCTGAGCTTTAGAATTGGCTGGTCTGCTTCCAGAGAAAATAGGCCAATATCAAGTACTGCAAGTCAGTAGTGAGACATCAGATCACCCACTTTCCTTTCTGGTCACTTGTGGCTGAGGGGGTTTGATCTCACCCGTCAGGGAGGGTATAGAATCTGGCAGATAGATGGTAACCATCCTGCAAATGGGAGACTGTTCCCCCCCTGCAGTCTCCTACTCCTATTCCACCTACCTTTGAATCTACTCTTATAGTAAGACTCTATTTTAACAGCTTTTTATCTCTGGCTAGGAGGAGACCCTACATTAATTACATAGAATTTTTACATTAATGTTTTGTGATGAACATAGAACATGCAGATGTCTTTCACCAAGGTGTGACTGCCATTTTGTTTTTTTTCCCGTTTTTTCATTGCTCCTGTGTTTGGACTTACATGTATATGTGGGTATACATGTGTATATGTATGCATACATGTTTGCATGTGTTTGGGCTTATAAGTACATGGGGTACACATATGTGTACAGGCCTAATATTGATGATATTGAGAACATTCCTCCATCACTCTTTCACCTTACTCTTTAAGGCTGGCTCTCTTAATCAAGCCCCAAGCCTGCTAATGGAGCTAGTCTAGCTAATCCGTTTGCTCTTGTGATCTCCATCTCCTTCCATGACAGAAGTTAAAGGTGGGCCAGCAAAGCCATCTAGCTTTTCCAAAGGTTCTAGGGATCTGAATTCCGACCCTCGTAAATGCTCTAAGCACTGAGCAATCTTGCCAGCTCTCAGTTGTCTTATCATCGTTCTTTGGTAATGTTTTTCACTTCTTGGTGCCCTGATGTGGTTGGTGTATTTTATTATGAGCACAAACTTCCGGGCAGCACCTCTTTGTAATTTGATAGATATTTCAATATTAATAGTATTTCATTGATCTTACCAGTTAGTGCAAACTTTGAACAGGGACTTCGCCTCAGTCCTAATGAAAGTTTAAAGAAGTTTTGAAATTACTGTCTCAGTTTCTAGCATTTGAAGATCACAGCAATTTGGAATAAGTATTTTTTAAGGTCTACTGTGATATCATCTTAGACTGTATGAGTGCATTTGAAGTCACAGAAATTAACTAGTTTTCTTTGCATGTATACACTGCAAAGGGTTGTATTTATTTGAGAGACTGAATCCTTGAGACATATGTCTTCAACTCTCAATTCTTAGTAGCTTGATTCCCGCCACTCAGCTCCGACTACACACGCTGTAAAATGTTCATGACTACGCATAAAGAATTTACAGAGATTGAGTTCTCACTTAAAGGAAGTGTTTGCAAAACACTGTCTAAACAAGAATGTTTTCTGAGCAAAAATATATAACTGTGGACTTTCCCCCCTAGAATCAAGGGGGACTTGGACACTGTCCATTGATCTGTTGTCAGGCATTGTTAGAGTAATTCTTAGTGCTCAGCAGGAAAATGCTGTTGAAGCGCTCTCGTTAAGCCTCAGTGGTTCCTTTTGACACAGGATATTGCAGAAAGGGGAAAGACATACGAGCTTTTCCCCCTTATTTTATTTTTCCTTACTTTTGGATTTATCTGTAGATTAAGCTTATTTCCTTTGAATCCAAGATAGGAAGCACATTTTCCTGAGTATCTTGAATACTGGGTTAAGTGGGACTCCCTTGCAAGGACGCACCCACATCTGAATTCCTGGAACATGTGAGTGTTGCCTCATTTGGATAAAAGGGTCTTTTGTAATGACTCTGTCATCTTGAGATGAGAACATTCTGGATTTCTTCCATCTAGGAAAAGTTCAATGACAAGTGTCTTTTTATGAGGCAGAAGGTAATGGCCTTGGGAAGCCAGAAGCAGGGATTGAGGTGATGAGACCGCACGTTCTTGGCAGACCAAGGTATGCACACAGCCCCAGCAGCTGGCAGAGCCTCGCTGCCAACCTGTCACCATGCCATGGGATGATATCTGTGCAGTAATCCATTAAAGTAGCTCAAGAGTTAGCATGATGCCTAATGAGACATCCAAGAGGAATAGCTTCTAGGGATTTTAAATATGTATGTATGTATGTATGTATGTATGTATGTATGTATGTATGTATGTCCCCCACCCCAAGAGGGCACTGTGTGTCCCTATTGAGGACTAAGGATGACTTCCGGAATCATCCTGGATTAATTCTACCTCCTCTTTGCTTTGCTGTTGGTTTTCCCAGGCTTCGTCCATCAGGGCTGGAAGTGTAGGTCACTGTCTTTTCTGCCTTCTGCTTGTGAGACAGAGTCTGAACCCCTGACCCATCTCTCCAGCCCCTACTAGGGATTTTTTTTATATACCCTCTAAGAAGAGGTTCAAGGAGGCGAGGTGTTGATGCAGTTGCATGCGGCGCTCATTCACGGTTGTGACATGAACAGCACTCTGTCAGCAGCCAGGGTCTTTGGACTGAGCAGAGCAGTTTCTGGAAGCTCTGCTCCCTGGAAACCGCCATGTCTTGGACTTGTAGCATCTCTGCAACAAGATATCATTCAACACCTTTGAATTTTTGCCTTCTCATTTGCTCTTTGGGCTCAGTCTCTTTGGCTCCTTAAGGTGTTGTCTGATCTCAATGACCTTTTCAGAAGACAACATTGATTTTTAAAAATAACTCTCTTTTTGTGATGAGGTCATCAAACTCTTCCATTGTGGTAAGATAATAGTATTTTCGGGTCTGCCAAACACTAAGGACTTCGCAGACCTAATGATATGTGTGTGCAACTGTCTCAGGAGCTGTGGGGAGTTGGACCTCACGTCCTGTTAATTCCTGCACACATTTCCTGTATTCTTGACACAGTTTCCAGGTTATATATAACACATACTACCGTGTAAATGTCATGTGCATATTAGTTGTGCTGTTCTTTAGAGAATAATAGCAGAAGAAAAAAGACTCGATACACATTCAGCATAGAACCAAATTTGAACCCACATTTGTTTGGACTCTTGGATACAGAGGAGCAACATGTATATACACGCTCTATATACATACTTTTGAATATTTTATTTATTCAAAAAAGGAGAAGGGAAGAAAGAGAGAAGGAGGGAAAGCGGGTAGAGGGAGAATCTGACTTGCCATGGCACACGTGTGGGGTCAGAGACCACTTTTGGAAGTTGGTACTCTTCTTCCGTCACACGGACTCTGAGCTTGGACTTATGTCACCACATCGCATGCAAGTTCATTCACCCATCGAGTCACCTAATTGGTCTTCCAGTTTTGAGACTTCTTTAAAAATGTAAGAACTGTTCACAGGGCTCAGACTTTCTAGCACGGGTTGTGGCTTTGTTTAACCCATAGACTCTAAGTCCAGTGCCCGGTTCTATGCTGATATATTAAATTACTGGCTCCTTTTCATTCTTAAAGAGGCTTATATGTTTTGGCTGTAAAGAACAGGTATGACATATGAATTTTTAAAAGCCTTAATCCAAGTACAGTTGACTGAAATTTATCTTTTTCTAGTCTTAAATTTTGAAAAAGTTTGGTAGTGTAAAATTTAGGATCTTTGCTTCCTAGTCAAGGGGAACGTCTAGCTTTTAAAAGAACTTTTTTGTTCCTGTGTGTGCTACACACATGCAGGCATGCATGCGTGTGTTTGTGTGTGCATGTCTCGGCATGCATGGGGAGATCAGAGGGCAGCATGCAGGCATTGATTGTCTTTCCACCACGTGGGTTCAGAGAAGTGAATTTAGGTCAGAAGACCTAGCAGGCGGGGTTCTCCAGGTGTCCAGAGAGATCTGTAAAGAGCCCATTTTCAAGTTCCAAGAAGGAGAGGAAGCATAGTGTCTAGTCTTCTCCAGTCTCTCCAACAGAATGCATTGTTAGCTCAGTAAGTAAGAGCTCTTCAAGATTTTCTTTCAGTGGCACAAATGTTTCCATCTGTAAGATGTTTCACTGAATATTTAAAGACCCTTCGACAAAATTGCATTCTTCAGGGTGAGCGGTTAATGGAGCATTTTCAGATCATCTTCTGAACGAGCTCTATTATCAAATTGTCTTCTCATTCTTCCATCCCTCTCCTGAAACATCGGAAAGTGCTGGTAGATTTAGACACTGTCAGCAAGTTCCATTAGGACTACGCTACATTCTTTCGAGATGAATTGGTTTATGTATCTGAAGGATGATTCGTTTATTTAATTTTTTTAAAGATCATACAAGATGATTTAATTTCAACAAGACAAATAAAGTTGACTATCATTATACTGAGCTTAGCATGAAAAGAGAGTTTAGGAGACTTGAGCACTGTTTCCATCTGTCCTCCACATCCTATGTGCATTGAGTTCAAGACAATCAATAGAATTTGCTCAAGCAAAGGGTAATTTGAGATACTGCTGAAATCAATCTGAGATGCAGAATTAGAGTAGTAGTAGTCAGTGTTGCTCTCGCTTCATGTGGCTCTCCTGTTTGTAGATTACAAATCCTTGCCTCCTCATCTGAGACTCTTATTTGAGTCATATCTTTTACTACCCTGGACTTCTTTCACAAGATCCCCCATTCAGTTCAATTAAGTTGAGGTGCACTGAGTATAATGTAATTGCTGAGGGTAATGTAAAAGCATTTAGCGTCTTGGTCCCTCTAGGATCTATTTAGTTAGTTATTTAATCCCTTTGAGCACCATGCCACCTGTAAAGGGGGCATAATGTCTATTCTAGGTTTTTTGAGCGGATTGAAAGTTGCCATCTCAGTGCTCGACACAGCATAAGGTCAAAAGCTATAGCTGGTGTTACTAGTAGACGCTGTTTCCAGTCTTTGTCCCAGTAAAAGAGATGAGGACTTGGTAGCTTTGGAAGTCAGGCTGTGGTAGGAACTGTCACCCTCATGGGGCAGTGGCCTCTTAGGGGTTCTGGGTGTGCTCTGTGGAAGGACCCCTGATGAGCCACGCCTTGAAGGGTGCGGTCCACTAGAGTGGGTGGAGGGAGAGGAAGGGGCTGTCCACACATAGGAAGCAACTTGAGCTGAGGGTGAGGCAGGAAGTGCTGGGTGTGTGCCGGCGCGCAGGCCTTCTCTGTCCAGTCTCACCCACAGACGTGCTTACTTTGGAAAGATCTGGGGCTTTCAGAGCTTCAAGCCTGCGGAGAAATGAGCCATGTTTCATTTCAGAAAAATCTAGATTTCCAATTTCTCCTGAAAAAAATGCAACAATCTTGCAATGATTGTTTGAAGTTTATGGGTCTTGGTCCTGCATCATTATAATTAGCATGTTCTTAGGTCATTAAATATGGTCCAAATCTTCTCTCTCTCTTTCTCTCTCTCTCTCTCCCTCTCTCTTCTTCCTTCCCTCCTTTCCTCTCTCCCCCCTTTTTTTCTTATACTTTTTATGATGTAAGGTCTCATGTAGCTTGGAATGGCTTCACTCTGCCACCTTAGTATGTTTCCACCTCATTGTTTTCAAAAAGCCTTTGATAGTATATGGCATTAATTCTTGCATAGGAAATTTTATTTCTGCAGACAAGTGCTTCATATTGACTTTAGTGAAATTTAAGTTTTATGATGTAAACTCTTGATTACTGAATTTATACTTCTTTTGTGTGTGTGTGCTTATATAAGAGGACATTTTGAGTATGTGTGCCCGTGGAAACCCAAGGGTGATGTTGGAAAGCATTCTGGACTGTTCTGGATTGTTCTTCCTCCTTATTGATTTCTTCAGGGGATTTTTTGGTTCTGATTTTCAGGGTCTAAATTATGTGGGGTCTAGGGATTAGACTTCAGGTTTTTTTGCTTACAAGGCAAAAACCCTCTAACCCCCGAGCCACACACAGCCCTATATTTACATCTTTGAGATTTGTGTTTTAGATTAACATTTGGTGTTTATAAAAATATTTTACCTCTAATTTTGTGGTTTTCTTTGCTTTTTCATGCATATGTGTATGAGGGTTTATGTGCGTATGTGCATATATGCATGCATGTGTGGACACCCAATGTACTTGTGCGCAGAGGCTCAAGGGTGATCTCTAAGTTGTTATATTTTGAAAAATAAGCTGGCTTATTACTTCTTCTTCTGGTTCTTCAAACAATTCTACAATAAATATTCTGTTGTATCTTCTATTTGTTTATTTCAAAGCAACTGATTTTATATATATTTTTTACGTTCAGTTAGAAATTCTGAGCAAGAAAACCTGGCCTGTAATTTCTGGCATTGAGATTTTCTTGAAAATTCCTTATCACACAACATGTGGCCAGTTTAGATAAAATTTCCAGGCATATGTGAAAACAGTGTATGTGTTCTTGGTTTTAAAATATGATTTGTGTATGGTAATGTTAATTCATCTTTTGCTCTTGAATTTTACTTAACTTCTTAAAGAAAATATTTCAATGAATTCTATGTAAATAGTTTCTGCAAGAATCTTAGAACCAATGAAGTCAACAGGAACATGTAATGCCCTCTGATATCATGGTGGTATAAAAAAAGCTGGTTCAGAGGCTCTAAGAAAACCTAAATGATAGACACAGGATAAATTATTATTCCATCACAGAGGATATAATTGTATGCTCATGAAGATAAATATCTTCCACTAAAATAATTTAGAAGGTGATATTTTTATGATCTGAACAGTGTTAAGTGCCTGTATCACATGCAGTTTCTTACAAGGAATATGAATAATGTTCCAAGTGAAGAAGTAAAGAATGTTTTCAAAAAGGCTTGATACCATAGTGTAAAGATTAATTAACTGACGTTTGATAGAATGAAGAGTGAAGGTCACAGGTACAGTACTTAAGCCTTTATTTTGATACTAAAACCATCATCATCATATCTTATGATGCTATTTTATTTGTGTGAAATGGTGTATTTTTCCTGGAATCTTTACACAGAGCTTTTGTCTTGACCATTTGTTGGATCTTGGCTTTTGAAAATCATTTCCCACTTTGTGGCTCTACTTGTTTCCTCCTGTTCATATTGGCGCCATCCTTGAAGAGAGGGCAAGTCTTCGTGGTTCGGTGTAGCTTTTCTGCTGTCTAGTTTCTCATGTGTGGTTTACCTTGCCAAGCTGATACTGTACACAGTGATGTGAATGTGTTTGTGGGGGGGGTGAGAGAGAATACGAGGTTTTTTTTGATTAACTGTACTATGTGATTATTCACAAAAGAGAGCAACAAATTGACTTTTCCCCTATGACTTCTTTAAGCATGCTATTTTGAAATACAGTTCATCTCTTTTGGCTTAGTGATAATCTGCATTGTAATTTTTGGTTGATAAGATGGGAGAGAAATCGATTGCAATGGGCCCCTAGCTAGACTATTTAGAGACAGAGCCTTGGGCATCAGTGTATCCACAGATGATCAGTGTCCTTTTAAGAGGCCGAAGAGGCTGCCGTAGCCATTTAACTTCCACCGTGTGAGGACGCAGGCACCATCTTTGAGGAAAGAGATCTTACTACGTCCCAAACCTGATCTTGGCCCTCCCAGCCCTCAGCCTGGGAGAAATCAATTTCCTTAGTTCATAAGTCAGCCATTCAAAGAATTTTTTTAATAACAACCCACATGGACTAAGACATTAATTTCATCTTTTTTTTTCCTTGAGCCCTTCTGAGTTTGAACTAACTCCTTGGGGAGGAGTTCAGAGTCATAACAGAGGAAGAAGCCTTCCACGAATTGTTTGCTCAGTGTCTTCTGTGGACATTGGACAGGTTTGACCTGCTGTGTATTTCTTCTCTTTGCAAGAAGAACAGAGTCCCCTCATCATACTTGTGGTGCTGAAGAAGTGTTCCATAGAATGTAATCTGCCTAGAAGTTACGAATATTGTGCATGATCGTGTGCATGGTTTGGTTGCTTTGTGTTATATTGAGCCAAGTTCTTGCTGACTGCAGAGACCGTCTTCCCATCTCTCTGCCTCTGGCTTGAGAGTGCTGGAGTCACTAGCATCCTCCGCTATGAGTAGCAAACACGTTGCTTCTGTACCAATGATAATACAGACTTTCTCTGCACACAGATCAAGCTCATATTAAGCATGCAGGAAGTGTCAGGGTTGCTTGTTAAGAACGCAATGCACTGAAAAATTTTTGCTTCAGACGTTTATTTATTTATGAATGTAGCTTGTTTTTGGAAACAGGGTCTTAGCCAAGGCTGGCTTTGAACTCCTGGGGTCCTCCTGTCTCCTGGGATTATAGACATATGCCACCCTGTTTGGCTTTAGAAACTATTTTAAAATTTCATATCTTGAAATCTAGCGTTGAGTATAATGAAGTGGGAACTCAGTTATAATGTATGCCAAATGGATCTCAATTTTATTCTGTTAGACAATGTTCTTTCTCATAGCAAAGAATGTTAACCACAGTTTTCTCTCATATTTAAAATAATGAAACGTTTTGGAAACTTCAATATATTTTATTAAATACTTGAATTTATTTTTAATGTCTAAATATCCAACTAAAATTGGTGCGAACTAATAATGAAATAGCTGTCTTATTAAAACAGTCATAGATGTTATTATGGTAGGCGCCTGCTCAAGGGTGTGTAAGCATTTCACGTGTATAGGTGAAGCCTCTCACAGCTGGGAAACATCAGGTTGATTACGAAATGGCATTGATTGTGAGTGCCAGAACTGTGACTTCGGAATAGCTCTGAAACCCTGGTTTTCGTCATTCAGCTATGCAGGGGCTCAATGAACTTGGTAGAATTCAGTGAAATTCATGCATCCTCCCTACCTCCCTTCCTTCTCTCCTTCCATCCCTCTCTTCTCTCTGCCTTCTTCTTTCTTCCTTCTGTGGGAGATTGAATTTAGGATCTTGTGTCTGCTAGGTCAGTGCCCTCATAACTGAGCTACACTGCTGGCCCTGCCAGTGTGTGTGTGCAAATGAGCACGTGTATGTGTGCATGTGAAGGCCAGAAGTCAGCCCTGTTTATCTTCCTTAGTCACTCTCCACCTTATTTTTGAGACAGGCTCGCTTGTCTCAAACCTGGAGCTTGCTGATTCTGAAAGAATGGCTGGATGACAAGCTCTAGTCATGACCCTCTCTTTTCTTCCTTCTTTCCTTCCTTCCTTCCTTCCTTCCTTCCTTCCTTCCTTCCTTCCTTCCTTCCTTCCTTCCTTCCTTCCTTTCTTCTCTCTCTCTTTCTTTCCTTCTTTTTTTCTCTCTTTCTTTCTCTCTCTCCCCCTCCTTCCTCCCCTCCCTCCCCTCCTTCCTCCCCTCCCCTCCCCTTCCTTCCTCCCCTCCCCTTCCTTCCCTCCTTTTCTCCCCTTCCTTCCTCCCTCCCTCCTCCCTCCTCCCTCCTCCCTCCCTCCCTTCCTTCCTTCCTTCCTTCCCTTCCTTCCTTCCTTCCTTCCTCCTTCCTCTCTCCCTCTCCCTCCCCCTCCCTCCCTCCCTCCCTCCCTCCTCCCTCTCTCTCTCTCTCTCTCTCTCTTTCTTTCTTATGTGTGGACTCACATCCTTATGCTCAGGTGTCAAACGCTTCACTGACCAAGTCATCTCTCCAGGCCATCCATTTCTTTTTGAGACTGAAAGGAAATTGCCATCTCATAGCAGTTTTTATTTTATTGCAATAGGGGGTAGTGTCAAGAACACGGGTGTCTGGGCTTAAGTCTACTTCAGTCCCCTTATTTGTGATATCTATGTCTTCCCCACACTGTGCAATAACAGCTACCTGTCTTCATTTCTTTGGAGATAATTAAGCACAGTGTTTTAATTTTTCTTCTTTTATTCTTAGTGCTTAGGTATTGAATTCTTTAATGATAATCTCATCCTTTCATGGCACAGACTTTCCCCCAGATACTTTGTTTAGGCTAACCTGTTCAGAATGGAAGCCAAGCACTGCTCTCTGTTATTCTTGGTGAGGGTGAGCCAAGAATTCAGCTTGTTCATTCTGCCCTGTATGAATTTACTCTTCAAATAAATACTCTCTCCCGTTCCTTTTTCCCATCTTATTATATTATTTCTCTGTCTCTCTCTCTCCCGCTCTCACTCACACTCTCTGTCTTCTCCCTCTCCTCCTCTATCTCATATATCCATCCATAAAAAGTTTAAAGAAAAGGAAAGGAAGTAGTTTTTTTTAATTCAGAAATTGCTAAATAAGTCCATATTTTCTTAGACAGTAGGTTTTTCTGATAGTAACTGACTATCAGAACTGCATAATTATTCCCATCTTACTCAAGCAGTTTATGAATTACTCATTTACGAAAATTGGTTGATTGATTGATTGATTGGTTTGTCTATATACACCATCCTGGCCTGGAATTTTTATAGCCCAGTCTGGTCTGAACTTGGAATCTTTCTCTCTGCTTTCCCCTGCACTCCAAGGGTGAGAAGCACAGACTTGGCCACCTGTCCCAACTGCCCTTGGTCTCTTTAGTCGAAGAGCAGACCTGTCATATTTGCAGCGGAGAAGTCATTCATTTCTCCCCCGTTTGGCCCCAAATGGTGCACGGAACCCAGTGGGGACCCAGCCCATTGTGGAAAGACAGGCTCAAGGAGAAGGAGAAAAGTCAGTTAATATGGGTGGTGCCATAGGGCTCCTGAGCTCCTGAGCAGGGAGAAAGGGGCCTTAGCCCATTTGCAGGAGTATTCCGGGTGCCAGCTCACTGTCAGAACCTGCACATTGTGTATTTTGTCTCCCTATTACCAGTCTCTTAGCTTTTGCATTCATTTTCCTACAAACTTGTTACTTCCAAAGACAGACCTAATGAACTCCAAAGTTTTCAAAGGTATGTATATGTATACTTATGTATATACTGATTCATGAACTTAAACTTTTCCTTAATGTAATATATATAATATATAATATATTTTTTGAAAATATCTTATGTAATTCAGGCTGGCCTCGAATTCTGTAAGTAACTGAGTCTGGTCTTTAACTCCTAAGCCTCCTGCCTCTAGTTTCCCAGTGCTGAGATCACAGTAGGTGTTCATCTCCACCCTCAACTTGGAAAAAGTTTTCTTGAGCAAACACTACTCTCTCCCAGAATTGCATACTAGCTCAAGTGGTGATACAGTTTCAGAGCAGTGGTGTGGAAGGGTGTTGGTACCATTCGGAGGAGTGCAGGATGGTGAAACATGGAATCACTGGAGACAGAGCAGCAAACATGGTGTCTGACCAGTCCGGAAAGGCTGGGTTCTGGTCATTCAAAATGTCTGCTGAGCTATTCATCTATCTGCGTGGGTAATAAATGTCACTTTCTTCCTTCTGCCGCAATGGTGCATTGGACACTCAAGGAAAGAAATTTGGTGCCTTCTGCATCTTCATGAATCTCAATTTATGCGAATGTGCAGGAATGGCAGGCTGTAAAGTTATGGTTGAATAAACGTCGGGCAGTGCAGAGCGTAAGTTTAATCACTTGCCAAATAGCTCTACCTGTCTGCAGAGATAAAATGGCGCTCTCTCCACACTTCTAGAAACAGAATGTACAAATCACTGCAATAATGTACTAAAAATGTGTTCGAGTGCGATGAGTCACAAGGCCTCAGAGCACCCCGTCTGGTAAATTTCCACACACATCTATTTTGTTTTTCAGTATGGGATGTGCGCTCGTCTCTCAGTAAAAGATAAAACAAACTTTCTAACCCATCCTGGGAAGATAATTGCTCCACTTGGAAAATTGTTTCCATCTTTCTAGTACTGCATTTAATCTTTAATATCTATGATCGTATAGAGTTTCACCTAACCTCATGCATTTGTGTTGAATTGCCATTTGTTGCTACATCATTCTCTAAAGTCAAAACTATAGGTCACAATAGTCAGAGTTATATATTATATAACTTGAACTTTTCCTACAGGATTATAGCAGATCAAGGCTTTGAAATGAGGCATCATTACATCATGTTTCATCACCACACATTCATAGTGACAATGAAGTTGCCTTCAAGATAGGCTGTCTGGTAGCCAAGACTGGTCTCCCATTGACTGAGTAGTTTTGATGTGATTAAAGGTGTGTGCCACTTTGCCTGGCTTTGTTTTTTATTTGTTTGTGTGCATCAGTTTCACTGTGTATTGATCAAGAGTGGACTGTACTTTGCTGTGTAGTCTAGGTCAGCTTTAAGCTTGAGATTTCCCCCTGTGTGCTGGTATATAGAATCTGAAGTTGTCTTTTTGATTTGGAATCATTTGGATATTGGTGTGTTTTCATCAGAAACATTATTAAGTCAAGCAGAGATTGAAAGTTATCATGTAGCGCTGTCCATACTTGGTTCAGAATTCCCTGTGGGTTGTCTTTAGCTACTTTTAGGAGATTGCCTGTCAGAGGTGATCACGCTTGCTGTTACCTCCCCTGAACTCTTCACTCTCTGCCTTGGCAGATGTACAGTGCCTTTGAATCTGTGTTATGCAGTTACATTGCTGTGACATCTCCCAGCACCTGGTCAACATCTTTTACCAGACAGTTACATCGTTTTATTATGTTGCTTGGCCACCATGTCACAATAGTCAAGTGATCTGCTCAAAGGATATCATTATTTAGTTACATTAAACTTTTTTAAGCTCTAGATTTTTTTTTTTTACAACCAGATGAAGTTGTCATCTGGTGATAAAAATGCTGAAATATTTTAAGCTAATTACTAAGAAATACTTTTCAGTTCATAACAAAATTGCAAGGGTCATTCAGTTGTGAGTATTTCAGGTTGGCTCTGTTATATTCCCCTTCTCTCTCGTGCGTGGTCTTTCAGTAGAATATTGGCAGGTGTTCCTTCTTTCTGTTATGTGACAGTCCTTGGACTCAAGCCACTTAGGGAAGAAAGGGAGATTTCTTTGGTAGGTGGCTCCAGGGAGAACATGTTCTGTTATGGAGAGAATCTAACAGAGCAGATACGGCTGAACGCAGAGGCAGGAGGCTGGTTCAGGTCACCACGTACATTGGGAGGCAGAGCAAGCAAGCGCTGAGAGGAAGCAGGGCCCAGCTACCAAACCTGAAGACCCTGGGACATGCCTTCCCCAGCAAGGCACCGTCTCTAAAAGGTGCTATAATCTTTCCAAATATTGACACCAGTTAATAATTCAAACACACGAGCCTGTGGGGACCACTGACATTCACATCATGTAGTAAGTGACCTTTAAACATTATGCCCATTCTTTCTTAGTACGCTAGTGTGGTTTCACCCAAATGAGCAGTAGAGAGTTCCAGGGTGGGGAGTCCACAGTGATTGACAGAGCACCAGCCTCTGAACCCCAGGTCTTAGATGGCACCAGCTGTCTCCATTCCATTTCCTTCCCTTCCATAGGATCTGGAATGGCTGTTGCCGCTAGTGGTCTCTGGACACTTGCGCAGTCTGCAGCTGTCTTCTCTCATTCCCTGTGATGCTCATCACAGGTATAAACAGCACAGGTCTGATGTCCTATGCGGCGGTTACGTATCTTTTGTTTCTCTCAATGGCTTCCACGTCTCCTTTCTGTAAGATGGTATTTTCCTTTTATTGCATGCATGGTACCATCTGGTGAGGCCATCTGAGGTCACACTAATCCCTGTCTTCATCAAAGCCACACCCACCAGGTTTACTGTCTCACCATCGCTGCCTGATGGCTGGCCCTAGCGACAGTCTCCAGGTGGTGGCTTTCACGCCCTGTGTTCCTGCGGCTAGAACCAGAGTACACTGTGTGAGACAGCCTTCCTTTCTTACTTGTTCCCCTTGTTCTTCTGTGGCTGTGAGAAAGTACTTTGACCGTAGCGCCTTAAGGGAGAAAGGCTTTATTATTTTGGCTTACAGTTCTAGAGCAGATACAATCCATCATGGTGGAGGAGGTGTGGCAGCAAGAGCAGGAATCTCTGGTTGTTGCATTTCAGCCACACTCAGGCTGAGCTCTCCCTTCGGTCCCTGTGTTGGTGTCTTTTAAAATGTTCCATTCGTCCCTTTGTTAATTTTGGAGGGGTCCAAGGTAGCCACCCTCTGTCTGTTGGAGCACTGAGAAGCAAAATATCTGACGTCTGTTTGCTCAGTCCTTTCCCTCTTCTGCCTTGCTACTCTGTGTCGTCCTGGTGTCATGTCCTTCCCTGTGCCTCTCTTGTTTTTCCTGAGTTCTGCCACACCCCGCACATGGCTGCTTCTCTCCTCTTCACCCTGCAGATTTGGGGACACTGGGTCTTGTGTATCACCCTCCTTCTCCCATACCACTGCACGTCCTTGGATGCTACTCGCCCTAAATACAATAGTTTACATTGTATGTACTATATGTACTATAGCATCATCCATACAACTTTTTGTGTTTGCAGTTTGAATTCATAACAATATTATTATTTTTGAATGCATTTTCCCCTGTCTTGAGGCACTATTGTAGGCCTAGTACAGAAGTGATCACTATGGAGCCATTGAGTTATGTGCAATGAGCTGTCAGAAGTGGGAAGGAGAGGCGTCAGAGAGGTACTCATTATTTCACACCGTGTGCTAAGATTGAAAGAATAAACATTTGAGTTCGAGTCTTACATCCTGATGTAAGGCTGACTTAAAGAATGCTCTCGGGTTGCAGAAACAGAGCTAACCAATATTTTCAACTTCAGTAAGTTAATTTCACAACATTATCTTCTCTGGGCTGTGAGGCGATAACATCTTTTTCTGAAGGGGGAGATTTTTGCACTGTAAAGGTTTTACATGCACATAGGGCAACACGATTTCTCAGAACCCATTGGTTTCTCGTGATGATTGTGATATGAGTCCATTAGCAAAACTGAGTCAGAATAAAACTCCTCCTCATCTCTACTCAGTTAATGGAGTGTGTGGAAACTCTCCTTGTGTTACGACACAAGCACCAGGGCAAATAGCATATCAGCACTTTAAGGATTTGAAAGGCCTCTATTCCATGTGAACTTATTTACTGGAGTAATCTTGTTTCATATGCAATTGCTTAATACTGGCTTAAACTGACTAGTAAAATCTTCTCTAAAAACTGTTAAGCCCATTATGAAGACTTTATATAAACTTGAAGACAAGGGCTTATTCATACAGTGGTTCTTTCTTGTGGTCTTGTGGTATTGGTTATAAAGCTAAGAAACATGCATTCATCCTTCGGATTAAAGTGTATGTATGTTTGATATACCACATTTATGCAATATGCAGATCTCTAGGCAGAAGGGTAGTGGAGATTTGGAGATACCGGCACTTTTTTTTCCTTTTGTAGATGAATGTGAGGTATAATGACTAGTCAATAGTGACACCATTTTTTAATTTAGTAGAGTTAAGAACCATGACAGGGACTTAGATCTTTAGCTCTTAGTCCAGACCAATGCAAGTCTTCCTGCTTCACAGTTTGGTAGTGGTTATGACTACCTTTGTTGTTGTTGTCATTATTTTTTGATTAGTCCAGAAGTTTTCCATGACAGACTTTGGCCGGAAGGGATGCAATAGCAGTTAATGATTACCTGGGTTATTTTTAGCACTTCATAACATTGTGTTCAAGGTCCTTAGTATAATTCAAGATTCTAAGCAGTGAGATTAGCTTTAATGCGTGATGAGTAGAGAATATGAATTATCTGAAATGGTTTGATTCCTGGTATCAAGATTTCTGGGATTTATGGGTAGATGAAGGGACAGGGTGTCCATTTATGGAAATGAAAGTTGCATGTTGAGTTGTTTACTCAGTAGTAGAAATTAACTGCAGCTTGTAAAGAGAAATTTATTTGGTTGATTATTGCCATGGTCAAGTTTCTCTCCTTTTGTAGTATTAGGAATGGAGATTGGAAAACTGAATTCTGATTTTCTGTGTGGTGGGTCAGTAGCAGAGGCTACATGTCAAAAGAAACAGTTTGTTGAATTGAGGGTCTGTTCTGTGAAAAAATAATGACATGGTGCTTAGAAAATATGTTTTGCACTTGCCGACATTTAAATCATAAAGACACATGAATATATGCATAACAAGTTGATATTTTAAAGTCTACTTTGGAGTTAAATGCTTGGGAAAATGCTTCAACTTTACATTCTTCTAAAAATGTTCAGATGTAGGAGCTGGTGTGACGCTCAACCAGTATGGGGCCTGCCGCACAAGCCAGAGACCTGAGTTTGGATCCTCAGGGCCCACGTAAAAGTCTGGCATGGTGGTGCTGTTCTTTTGTCTGCAATCCCAGGGCTGGTGGGGGAGGGTGGAGTTAGAGGGATTCCTGGATCTCACTGGCCAGCCTGCTGAGGTGAGTGAATGAAGTCAGGTTAGTGAGAGACCCTGTCATTAAAAATAAGATGGAGTGTGAGGAAGACTACCTGTATTGATTACATTCTCATGCATAGGTATGGGCACCATGCACATATGCACATACTCCTATGAATGTGTAATATATTAAACACACACACACACACATACACACACGCACATACACACACGCACACACACATACACACACACATAGTGGAGAGAGGGATATTAGGCTCTAGTATTTAATAGTATCAAGTCTGTCTAAACATCATATCTCCGCACTGCAAGCCATTAGACCTTTAGGTCAGAATTGTGCTGTTCTATAACTTCCTGGGATTGACAGGAAGGGTTCTAAAAGTAACGAAAGATCCTTAAGTAAACTCTGTAATTTCTTCTGAAAATCAGTCATGTCAGGTTCAGTGGCCCAGTATTCTTTCTGTATTTGGTTGTTCATAAAAACTTAGAGCGAGGGGCCGGAGAGGTGGCTCAGGGGTTAAGCCTCTGCCTTGCAGGTGGACGGTCCTGAGTTCAGATCCTAGACCCCTCGTATAGACGCCAGGCGGAAGCGGGGGTGGCCTGCGTTTCTGGTCCTGGTAGGGCGGAGCCTGCGAATCCCGGGGCAAAGTAAACAAGGAGGAGGTGGAGGCGTCCATGGTGGTTCGCGAATTCGTCCGTGGTTCTACACGCACACATACATACACATATGTGCACACGCTCATACATGCACAATTGAATAAATAATAATAATAATAATAAAAACTTAGAGCAAGCTTAAGTAATGTTGTCCCACCAAAGGTAAATATAAAATAATCCCATTCTTAGGATTTGAAAGTCATTTATAGATGGTCACAGAAGTGACACTGCAGTGAACCTTTTGAGAATGTCATGTCTCCATGTAAACTTGTTTTCTTTCCTTAAACTTTATTATTGCAAAGCAAAACTTAAAATAGAAGTAGACTTCATGCATTGTATAGGAAACATAATTCCCAAACCATAAATAGAAATTCAACTTCAGAGTGCATTCCACAGCACACAAAGACAGAAATTCAAAGGGACCCCACTTCATCCCAAAACCCAACTAAATCCACAGTCTCCAATTATAAGGATCACATTACTACACAAATCTTTCAAAACCGTAGGCAGAACTCATCACCCAACTATGCACAATGTCACACTCCACCAATCCTTGTCTGCCTTTGCGGTTCACACCAACACACCCACCCCTACCTGTGAATCCCACATCACAGAGTTTGTCAGCTGATCCAAGCATATCAGGTCCGTAAGGAGCTATAATAAGCTGAGCGTGTTCGGCAAGCTCCACAATCACATTGGAATTCCAAACCAGAAACTTCAGAGTTTGATGCTAGCATCCACATTTAATGAGACCATGTGGCAATTTTTTATCTTTCTGTGTCTGTGATAACTCACCCCACATTATATTTTCTAGAGATATCCATTGTCAGCAAATTCTACAGTCGCATCCTTTCTGATAGCTGAATAGTATTCCATTGTGTATATGTATCACAGTTTCATTACCAATGGGCATATTGGTTGATTCTATTTTCTTGTTATTATACAGGGCTGCAATGAACATGTTTGTGTAGTAAGACATGGAGTCCTTTGGATAAACTCTTTATGAGAACTCAAAAAGACTTACATACTAATCTTGAAGACCTTAAAAGGTCATTATAACAGTTTTGCCATTTTTTGAACATAGCATTTGGATTCTCTGTAGGAATGAGATTGGTTTGCAACTTGATATTTAATATTTATTTTTAAACTGTTTATATTTATTCGTGAGTGAATTTTAATTCCCAGTGCTGGAGAGCCAACTCACACAGCCTTGCACATGTAGAAAACTGCATTCCCAGTACACTAGTGTGAACTTTAAAAATTGTAAATTGTGAAACATAAAATGGAAATAACTTACCCAAATGGATGATATCTAAAAGCTGAACTCAACAGTATGTGACCTGATATTTCTAGCCAATCTTGGATGCCTTAGCTAATATTCCATACTTGACCCAAAACATTTCTGGAGCTAATAAGAGGATGCTGTCCACTATGGCAGGTTGTGGCCAGAGGGGACCCAGGGCACTGGCCATACTATGTCTTCAGGAATAGCCGAGAGAGAAACAAACAGCAGAAAATGCCTCCAAGCTTGCCAGCCTTTCGGCTTGGGACATCTCTCCATCTCACCCCTGTGGACTGAGTCTCCCCACATCAATTAGATAATGTCTTGCAGGATTGTTCAGAGACTTGCCTTAATTCAAGAATTCTTCACAGGCGTGCCTGAAGGCTCAGTCCTAACTGCCAAGTTGGCACCTAAACCAGTGTTCGACTCTTTTGCCTCACGCTCCCCTCACTGTGTTGGGGTCTTGCTCAGAGTACCAGCCCCTCTCCATCTGGTTGGAGCTGTGGGCCGGTTTACTGTTTATTCCCACAACAGTCAGCCTCAGGAGAGGCAGGATGACACATTGATAATCTGTGTCTTTCTTACCTTGCTGTGATTTCAGCGATACCAGAGGTGTTTTCTTTTCATCTAATGAGCAGCTGCCGTGTGTGAGTCAAGGATGAAAGAATGATGCCTGTAGAGCTTTCCTGCTGTAGATTTTACCTACTTAGTTTCCTTGGAAACAGAAAACAGGATTTACAAATATTGATTTTACAAAAGCTTAAAGAAAACCCTAGGCCCTTGTTTTCTGCTATTGCAACAGTTTCTCTGAATGATTCTTCATTGACCACATTTTACTTAGAATAATCTTGCAGAGTAAGCCTTCTGTGAAATCTGAGATGAGGGTTATTATTTTGTTGCCTGTGTTGCTTCCCTCCCTCCTTCCCTCCCTCCTTCCCTCCCTCCTTCCCTCCCTCCCTCCCTTCCTCTCTCTCTCTTTCTCTTTCTTTCTTTCTTTCTTTCTTTTCTTTCTTTCTTCTTTCTTTCTTTCTTCTTTCTTTCTTTCTTTCTTTCTTTCTCTTTCTTTCTTTCTTCTTCTTTCTTTCTTTTCTTTCTTTTTTCCTTTCTTTCTTTCTTTCTTCCTTCTTCTTCCTCCTTCTTCTTCTTCTTTCTCTTCTTTCTTTCTTTCTTCTTTCTTTTCTTTCTTCTTTCTTTCTTTCTTCTTTCTTTCTTTCGTCTTTTTTCTTTCTTTCTTCTTTCTTTTTCTTTCTTTCTTCTTTCTTTCTTTCTTTCTTTCCTTCTTTTCTTCTCCTTTTTCTCTCTTTTTTCTTCCTTTCCCAGACATCTTTTTTTTCCTCCCTCTCTCTTCTTTTTTCTTCATGTCATCATTTCTTCTCCTTGTTTATCTTTCTCCTCCTTTCTCCTCCTCTTCCTCCTCTTTTTCTTTCCTTCCCCAAACATCTTTTTCCTTTCCTCTTCCTCCTCCTTCCTCCTCTTCCCCTCTTCTTCTTCATTGTCGTCATCATCATCTTCTCCTCCTTTTTCTTTCTTCTTCCCCTTCCCTCCCCTTCTCCTCCCTTCCCCTTTCCTTCTTTCCCCTCCCCTTTCCTTCTTCCCCTCCCCTCCCTTACTCTCCTCCCTCCCCTTCTTTTCCCTCCCCTCCCTTCCCTTTCCCTCCCCTCCACTCCTCTCCTCTCCCCTCTCTCTCCCACAGTAGGTATAACCCATAGTCTTCCTGGCTCCTCTCAGGCAACCCTTGTACCACTAAGCTACATCTCAGCTTCATTTTCAGTTTTCCCTATAGAGAAATGGAACCTAACTTTTCTCAAAACTGTGTGTGGTTTAGTTGTGTCACTTTATGGTTTTGTGAGTGCCACACTGAATGGCAACAGAATGGTACAAAGGAAGGTAAACCTAACTGGAGACTTAATGATGATCCCTTCTTGTCCTTTGTATGGAAAACTTTTGGAGTTGTTTGAGTTCAGTATCTCTTTCCATCATCAATGTACATACAGTCGAGAACATCTTCAGATTGGCCTGTGATCTCTTGCCAGCAGCTGAGCTTGGTGGAAAATCAGGGTCGATGATGTGTGTAAAAGTTGAGTCTTGTCAGACAATTCAGTGCAGGACATAGAGGAGACAGTGAAACTGCATAGGGAGATGACGTCATGAAGATAAGTTACTGTGTGTGTGTGTGTGTGTGTGTGTGTGTGTGTGTGTGTGTGTATGTGTGTGTAAAACCTGTGCACTTGGCATTGTCAGAACACCTTCTCAAATGCAACCAATCATACCCAGGGTCATTCAGGAACAAGTTGGGTCTATGAGAGTGAGATCTTCATGGTCACCTATGATCAAAAGAGCAATCCTGTGAGTGACAATAGGTGTTTTTGGAGAACGAAAATACATAATGCCACTTATAGATGCTTCCTTTTAAAATCATGATTAAACCTTGGCTCTGAAAACGCTCTCTGTAACAAGCATTCACTCACCTCGGATGGTTTGCTCTACCAGGAATTTGGAAGTCTGCAGATTTCACTCAGTGTACCTTTATCATCCTAAACTACTGACATTTCTAATCTGAAATCCCACTGGGCTTTGTGTCATATCTCAGGAAAGACATGGATCTGTAACGAAATGAGCTGATCTTTGTTCTAGTGGGAGATTTGAGGAATGTGAACTGCTCCGTTTGGAGGATATATGATCAGAGTCCATAAAACGGACTTCATTATATTAAATCTTAGAACTCTGTTAGATTTGAGTGGTCCATGGAATTTGAAAGATAGTGTAAAACAAGTGACAGAAGGGTCACTACAGCGAGTGAGCAGTTGTAGAACAGGCGTCTTACATGTGGATTTTTTGGGAAGTGTACTGACATTGACATTTACTTTGAATTCCTTTGGGGCGGACACTGTGTTTGTTTCTGGGGATCCGTGGTTCAGTCTTTCCCCATAGCACGCCATGTGGAAATCGGGGACCATCATGAGCCTTCCAGTATGTCTACAGGGAACTTTTTTTTTTTTCCTTTTGCACGTATACATATATGAGTTTTGGAGCCAAGCCCTGCGGTTGTCTGAAAACCTTAGGGCTATAAAATTTCTTGTTATTTTTAATGACTCTACTATCTCCTCTTTGGCAGTTGCCTTGGGATTAACATAAAAATGTAGTTAATTGGGATACATAAGTAAGATTTTAAATGTTGGTTCTTGTGTTTGTATGTATTTAACTGTGCGTATGTGAATGTGTGTGTGTGACAGGTCTTATGGGCATAGTACACATATGTCAAAAATAGGCAAATAAAATATTAGAATTATGTACTCAGAATCATGTAACCATTGTATGTAGATTTATATATTTAAAGACATATTTGCTGGCTTAAATATGATGTCTTCTAGTTGTCATTTAATTTGTTTTTCATTGTTTTGTTGTTACATGGAGTGAACTCTGAAGCATTTAGAAAGAGTAGTCTTTCAAATTCATTGATAAGTAACATGTTCAGTCTGCTGTTTAAACCAAAGCACTGCTCATTCAATATGTGTTTGTTTTTTATTTTTCTTTACTCGGTGAAATTGACTTTAGTTATAATATATTGATTAGTGCCTTCCATATATCATTTTGAAAGATGAACATATGTATATATGGGTACATATGTATATATATATAATTTTAATCAATTTAGCTTTGTTTTTGTTTTATAGATTTTTTTGAGAATCCTTTTGTCAGCACTAGAATAATTTTCATAAGTCGATATAGGCTTTTCTTACAAGTTATTCACGAATTTTAACTATATTGTGGTTACAGTTTATAGAGTTGATTTTCATTATTTTGAACTCTGTTTTGCTCACATCTATGAGCTTCATATTGAATTTCTTTGCCCTTTACGTCCTGTTACTTTGAGCAGATGTGTGCTGCTGTGCTCATGTTGTTAGAATTATGGAACTAGAGATTAGGTAAAATATTCGAGCTGGGAAAAATACCTTGTGCATAAAAATATGGATGAAGCTTTGAGACATGATTCAACACACTTGGGAGAAATACAGTTTGCTGTTCTTCAAAACTAGCCACTTCAATTCTGGTGCCTCTATGATAATATTTCTGCTCCATTTCCCTGCTAATATTTTGTTTCCATTCATGTGTTGATAGATATTTGGATTCTTTCCATCTTTTGTCTATTGTGAAGAATGCAGCTGTGAATGTGTGTGTACAAGTTTTGTTTGAACGTCCCCTTTTCAATTATTTTGCTTCTATATCCAACGGTAGAATTATGAGATCATATGTTAATTTATGTTTCCTTTTTGAAGAATTGCTATACTGCTCTCCATAGCGGCTCTTCCATTTTCGTTTCTGCTATCCAAGTGTGCAGAAAGTTCCAGTTTCTCCCAATCAGTGTTCATGCCTTTCCTCCCTCCCCCTTTCTTTGTTGGCTACAGTAATCCAGTGGATGTGAAAAGCATCCCACTGTGTTTTTGATTGACGTTTCTCCAGTGATGACCTTGATCTTTTTCATGTATGTTTTATGTACATAAAATCTTGTGTAAAAAATTCTCTTGCTCTCTTTTTTGTGGGGTTTGCTATCTTTTTGCTGCTGAGTTTTAGGAGTTTTTCATACATTCTGGATACCAGGTCCCTCTGAGTGATAGGATTTTGACATATTTTCTCCTGTTCTGTTGGTCGCTGTTTTCGCTTTCCTGAGTGTGCGCTGTCCTTTGCGCGGAAGTTTCTCATTTTGATGAAACCATGATTCATCTTTATTTCCAAGACCTGTTGTGTTAGAGAAGTTGTAGGATCATCAGAACATAAAGGGGAAGATTCAGAGATCTGTCTTTTGTTCCTTGTCTCTATACATGTGCAGCCTCTTCTAAGCATTTCTCACCAGAGCCGAGCATTTGCTGCAGCTGATGAACTTACTTGGATATATCTGTATCACACAGTGCACATTATGTGGTGCCGGGCTTGTGCTTTGTATCCATCTCTGTCGACACTCGGTACCCTACAGAACGTTTTCATCATCTCAGAAAAACCCTTGCACCTCACCTAGTCAACTCTCCCTTTCCACCAGTGCCTGGGGCCCAGGATCTCTTTGCATTTGTAGTGACCGTAAATTGGAAACAACCAGGGTGTCCTTTATTAGGTGCATGTGTAAATAAAATCTGCACAATTAGAAAATGAAATATCAGTGCAAGAACGAAATGGTTGTCAAATTGCCAAGACATGGAAGATACGTGCATTCCTGGTGCGCTGTGGAGACGAACCATTTTGAAGTAAACCATTCTGAAGTGAACCATTCTGAAGTGAACCATTCTGAAATGAACCATTCTGAAAAGGCTGTTGGCACGTGATTCACAGGCTTGACAATCTGCGAAAGGCAAAATTTGGTAGACAGTCAAAATATCACGTTGTTGTTTTTTGTTGGTGTTAGTTGTGGTTTTGGTGTCATACTTAGAAATCATTGCCAAATCCAAGGTCATGAAATTTATTTCTGTACTTCAAGAATTTTGTTTAAGGTTTTATAGTAGTTTTTTTTTTTTTGGTATGATTTGAGATAATGTGTTCCCAGACATTTTTTAAAAAAATTATTATTGTGTGTGTGTGTGTCAGAGGGCACAGTGTGTCCCTGTGGAGGATGAAGAGGGTGACTTTGGGAATCATCCTGGATTGCTTCTATCTCCTTTTTGTTTCACTCTGGGATTTCCCAGGCCCCACCTACCAGGGCCTGAAATACAGACCACTGCCCTTTCTGCCTGATGTGGAACCTGGCTCCCAAGGGAGCTCAGGGCTTTTTGTTTGGAAGGCAGTCTTAACATCTGCGCCATCTCTCCAACCCTGCCTCCTCCATGTTTTTGTGTTAGCATGTTCATTCTTCCCCAAAGCCACAGCCCCCAGGGCTTAGTCCATGGGAAGGAAGAAAAGGAAGAAAAGGAAGAAAAGGAAGAAAAGGAAGGAAGGGAGGGAGGGAGGGAGGGAAGGACGGAGGGAGGGAGGGAGGGAGGGAGGAAGAAGGAAGGAAGGAAGGGAGGAAGGAAGGGAGGAAGGAAAGAGAGAGAGAGGGAGAAGGAGAGGGACAGAGAGAGAGAGAAAGAGAGAGAGAGGAAGGAAGACAGGATGAACACAAAACCATCAACAACTGTTCTTTTTCTGTTCAATTGATCCTGGAACTCTTAAAAAAGTTTCTTGAACATAGATACCTGAGCTACTTCTAGACTGTCATTCCTGTTCCACTGATACATGTTTTTTTTTTTTTAATTTTTTTTATTATTATTTATTCAATTGTGCACGTGTATGTGTGTGTGTGCGTGTATGTGTGCATGTGTGTGTAGAACCATGGACGAATTCGGGAACCGCCATGGACCGCCTCCTCCTTGTTTTCTCTGCCCCGGGACTCACAGGCTCCGCCCTACCAGGACCAGAAACGCAGGCCGCCCCCGCTTCTGCCCGGTGTCTATACGTGGAGTCTAGGATCTGAACTCAGGACCTTCTGCCTATAAGGCAGAGGCTTAACCCCTGAGCCACCTCTCCAGCCCCTGATACATGTGTTTTTGCTAATGCCTCTTCCTCCCTCTCTCCCTCCCTCCCTCCCTTCCTCCCTTTCTCTCTCCCTCCTTTCCTCCTTACCTTCTTTCCTTCTGTCTCAGGTTCTCTGAGCCAAGACTGGCCTGAACTCCCTAGACAGGCTGACTTTGAACTCACAACCCTCTTGTGTCTACCTCTTGTCTAGTCTTCTTGTCTCATTACACTGAACTTTTACATAAATCTGAAATTGGTTTATACAGGCTATCTTTTCTTCTTTTTGAAAGATAGTTTTGGACTTTTGTATCCTTAGCAATTCCATATGAATTTCATTATCTACTTTCTTCTTTCTCTCTCTCTCTCTTCCTCTTGTCTTTATTTTTTCCCTTCTCTTTCCACTGTCTGTCTTCTCCTGCCTTCTTCCTGAAGATGTGTGACTGCATGAAGCACCATTCAAAGCTCAGTACCCAGCTTCTGAAGAGAAGTCTGGGCTCTTACCTGATCATACTCAACCTGTAGATCAGTTTGGGAATATTGCTGTTTTACATTATTGCAGTATTGTTTCCAAATCTAACACTCATGCAGATCTTTAGTAATTTTTGAACAATATTTTACAGGTGCTAGAAAACATAATTTGTAGTTTCTTTGATATAAATTTATTGTCTCATTGTTGAAGCTATTGTAAATAGTTTTTTAAAAATTTGTTTTGGGAATATTTGATATACATGTGTGAAAATATTAATCCTTTTATATAATGATATTCTGCACAGAAACTTAACCAAACTCATCTATTGCTTTTAATTTTAATTTTTGTTGTATTTCTTAGCGTTTTCACTTACAGGCTCAAGTACAAATCATCTACAGAAATTTCTACTTTTCCCTTTCCAATCAGGATACCTTTCATTTTGCTGCGTTACTTTGGCTGTCAACTTGTGGTGTAGTGTTGATTGGTGGTGTGGGATCCTTGTATTCTTTTTGCTAGCAGTGGAAAGAGTATATAGCCTTTTGTTATTCTGTGAGATGCTTCTGTTATTAGGTGCTTATAGTGTGTCGGGGAAGTTTCTCTTCATTCCTAGTCTAATGAGTATATATAGCAAGAAGAGGAATTTAGTTTTATCAAATGCTTTATTGCAGCAATTGGTAAGAGTGTTGTTTTTCAGTCCCATTTATTTAAACAGTTTTTCAGTTGTTAAACCAACCATACGTATTTTGGATAAATCCCACTTGGTCATGGATGATATGTAATTATTTTTGTGTGTTACTGGATTTAGTCTGTAGGAATTTCATTTTGGACTTTTATGTCTATATTCATATGAGACATGATTTGTGTTTTCTTGTGATGTCTTTGCTACAAGTAATTTGTTCTTAAAAGAGTATAGTAGATAAATTTTATGAACATAAAGTTTAAGTGGAAATTTTAATTTGTTATGGATCACTAGTATCATATTTCATTGTGGATTTATTGAAAATACAATGAATAAAAGGCTCAGATTTATAGTCACCAGAGTCATGTTTTGAAGTAAGTTAGAGGTTTTAGTTTTAAAGGCCGACCACAGTAACGCCCATTTGTAAAATGAGTTGACAACCTTAATTATATATATTTACTTTGTTTTCCTTTCCACCCCCCCCCTATTTTTGATAGAAGTGTCTCTTGACTTTCTCAGATATATGCTTATTTATAGAACTCATACCTCATTTACCTCAAAAACAGTAATATCTCATGTGAATAAAAAATGACTTTTATAGAAGTTAGCTTGTATCTGTATTTATGCTTTTAGTTCTTTTATGGATGATTAATAAGTACACAAATACTCTACAAACATATTTCTACTTTCCCACTAGAGATGAAGAATATAGTTTTACAGCATAGTCTTATTTCTCAAGAGCTTGGACATCAAATGATGATGTCTATATATATGTGTTCCAGTGTGTGCATGCATATGTGCCCATGTATGTGTGTGTTCTAGTGTGTGCATGCATATATGCCTATGTAAGTATGTGTTCCAATGTGCATACATATGTATGTATGTATATGTATGTGTTGTAGGGCATGCATGCATGTGTATATATGCATGTATGTATGTGTTGCAGTGTGTGCATGCATATGTATGTATGTGTGTATGTACATATGTGTTGCAGGGTGTGCATGTATATGTATGTATGTATGTATGTGTGTGTGTTCCAGTGTGTGCATGCATATGTATGTATATATGTATTATGCATGTATTATGTATGTATGTATGTGTTGCAGGGTGTGCATGCATATGGATTTCTGTCCCTTCCTTCCCAGTGCTGGCATTGTAAGTGTGCCCTTGCACACCTGGTGTTTTTACGTGGTTGCTGGGTAGCAACTCAGGTCCTCGTGTTTGTCGGGTAGGCACTTTCCATACCACTAGCAGTCGAGCCTCCCTTGTTACAACTTATGCAACACGCAATCATTGCTTATCCATCCAGTGATCTTGGCAATCAAAGCCTTTCCCCCTTGGAGCGTGGTTCCATCCATAATTCAAGTGTGTATCTTTAATCAAAATTCCTTGTGAATGACTAACACTTCCTAGTGCTCTTGTGTTCGTCATCTCATCTGGTTATCATGACAGCCCTGTACATGGCTAGAATTAATGTTACCATCTTTTGTTAGAAAACAGATCCAGGTATTGAGAATCCTCAGGTGTGCAAGTCTTCACAGTAACAGGAGACAACCCGGCTGTTCCATATCACAGCCCCAGGCTCTGTCTGGTCAGTGAGTTGCATGTGTTGAAGAACCAATTTTGCTTTCTTAATTCCCCACTCCCACATCTCTTCCATCCTTGGTGTACTAGAGCTGAAAGATGACAGCAGCCAATGTTTTACCAGTGCAGTTGTTTTTATGTTAACTGAAGTACCTCTGAGCAAAGTATTTCTCTTCAGCGGAATCTCTGGACAGAAGGTTTGCTAAGATGTAAGAGTTACTTGGTATTTGAACTCTGCTCACTGTCCATCTTTCATGGCTTTTTACCAGACACCTGTGTCACAGGGGATCCCTGGTGTGGAGAGATTGCAGGGCCAAGCTTTCGGATAACTGGTTTGTGGGATACCATTGTTCTCCTAGTCACTTACCCAGATTGGATTTCAGGGGTATGAGGCTGTGAGTAAAGTCTATGCTAAGTCATGTCCCTTATCAGTGCAGACCTTGCTTGTGAGCACTAACTCATGCTTCCCTCTTTTGCGCTCATTGACTGTTGAGCTTCCTCGAAAGTCCACTTCTGGTTCTTTCCACACTGCACCGAGAAGCACTAGTTAATTACATATACTTAAGTCACACTTTGCAGATGCTCTCATTTGACGATGTAGCTGAAGAACTTGCTCTTTTCTTCATTTCACAATGGAAACACCCAACTTTCAGGAAGTGAAACAACTTTAGGAAGGCCATGGCTAGAAGCTGGCACAGCTGGCCCTGGAATCACTTTGCAAATGTCTTGGGAGCAGGAGCCCTGTAGTCGGTGTTATCCTAGCACCTGCCATACATGTTGGCGGATAACTGGAGCCCAATTATGTGTTGAACAGATGTTGAGTCCCTCATGTATAGTATATGGGCTGACCCCACCTCTGCTGTTAGGAGTTTGCTTACATCAACTGCTTTTCATGAGAGAAAAATCCTCAGGATATAATTTTGTTTGGAAATCACTCTGGTGTCTTGGGTCTGATGTAACTTCTGACTGGGGCCTGTGATTGCTTCAGTTATGGGCTCTTGCTAGTAGCCGAAGCTCTCCTCCCATGAGTTTCCAATGGCGTAATTCTTGCAGTTCCTACAGCTTATCTGAAAATCACTCCTTGGCTTGGGATTTCTGTTCCCTGCTCAGCAAGGTGACCTGTCAGAGTGAACTGCAGATGGAATTATTTAAAATAATGTCCCAGTGACATCCTCAGTGACACTTCTTCAGAAAGTTCTAAGACTGTATGTTTCTCAAGGTAGAAGAGACAGATTTAAGCTCCAACAGAAAAATGCTGCCTGGTAATTATCAGTGAAAAACATTAGTGATTTCTTTAGGTAATAAATGCTTTATAAACTTGGTTTTCAGAATTTAAACCTCCCTTTTAGAATATTTTGAACTATTATGTGCTCAGTACATATTTAATTATCTTATGTATAATAATATATAATGACATAACATAGGCCAAAAGGTAAACTTCTAAATATCCTGTGGATTCTCCTAATGGGGATAATCGTTTCCACGGTTAGGGGTTTAACATCCATTAGAAGTTTTTATGCCAATGATGACAAGTGCCTTTTTTCCCCCTGGAAGGTACATGAGATGTTGGATGGTGTGTGTACCACAGATAGTGGACACCAGAATTCTTTTTATTTTTATTTTTTATTTATTCTATTGTGTGCGTGTGTGTGTGTGTGTGTGTGTGTGTGCGCGCGCGTGCGCGCGGTATGTATGTGTGTGTGTATGTAGAACCAAGGACGAATTCGCGAACCACCATGGACGCCTCCACCTCCTCCTTATTTACTCTGCCCCGGGATTCTCAGGCTCCGCCCTACCAGGGCCAGAAGCGCAGGCCGCCCCCCCTTCCGCCTGGCGTCTATACGTGGGGTCTAGGATCTGAACTCAGGACCTTCTGCCTTCAAGGCAAAGGCTTAACTCCTGAGCCACCTCTCCAGTCCCGGATACCAGAATTCTTGAGGTGTGTCTTGCATGCAGAGTTTTAGGCCTAATCTCAGAAGACTGAAGGCAGGGCCAGAACCAGCTAGCATTTCTTTTTTAAAAAATTGCTACAAACTATTGAAAAAAATCCTTCTATTCCTTGATGAATATTTTTATTACTACACTGACTTTTTTGTCAGGGGAAACAGTTCCCGTCCCTGTTTTTCTGGCCTCCTTGAATTGCTGGCTCCGAGAGTTTTATTGTTTGATGGAACAGATAAAATTCCCCCAATATTTCCTGCTTAGTCTAAATTTGGAATACACCTACAGTATTCTTTCTGGCTTTATTGTTTCCTAGACTATCTATTTAAGTACTGTTCTAAAGCTTAAGTGGAATGCTGTTATTGTGGCTAAGAATAATGTGTGTAACGGAGCAGCTGATTAGATTTCATCACCATTTCGTAGCCCCACACAGACCAGGGTTCCCCCAAATCATTCAGGAAGTTCTAGTCACTTAAGTTTTGCCACTATCTTGGTGTATTTTTAGTATCTACTAAAAAAAAGCGATGGGAAGAAATCAATTTTAAAATTAATTACTAAGTAATTAATTAATTTTGAGACAGGGTCTCTTGTTTCCCAGGGTGACTTTGAACTCTGTGTTTCTGAGCATGACCTGATCTCAGAAGACCTGGAATTAAGTTGTGTGTCAGCCAGTCGGTTTGTGTGGTGCTGGGGGTGAAGCCCAAGGCATTGTGTGCATGCGAGGGCAACACTTTTAACACTGAGTTACAACCCCAACCTGACCTTTGGGGCTAGGGGAAGTGGCAAGGACAGGGGTCCAGGGGAAAGCCATTGTTTATCACTGAACATATAGGGGTGATCTAATGCCCCATCTTCTGCATCTGTAATAGACTGAGGCTGCTAGTGTTGAAACACCTGTGAGGTTGAAACAATGTAGCTCTTTCACAAGAAGTGAGGACTCCCTTTTCTCTTCTATTGCATTTGTAAGTTATCAGAAAAGGCTATTTGCTCATTATTTTATCTATTGCTTAAATCGGGAGACCTTATCACAGTCACTGAGTTGAAGCTAAATGACCTGTGCTGCATTTCACACATGTGATGCATATGAAAGAGATGTTCCTGCCGTGTGAATTGCTGTTTTATATTTCAGACCCCTATGTTCATCATGCACAATTTCCCCCTATTCTAACATCACCCCTCGCTCTGGCGCTCACTGATTTTTCTTCCGATGATGTCACCGCTCAAGATCTCGTGCCTAGTTCAAGATCCACCAGCCCTAAGGAGCCATCAAGCCATCCTGCTTTCTGAAGTCAAAACGAGTGAATCCTTTTTTCCTTTCTATTCCTGTATTTCAAATCCCTTTGCTCCGAATTGTATTTCTCAGCTATTTCACGAGCTCTTAGAGATAGATGGAAATCAGCTTCAGGAAATGCTGCGATTTAAGTATTGTGCACCTGTAACACGGGGGGGGAGGTTCTTATAGTTGAACTTGGCTCTGATTCGAACATTAATTGCATTAATTTTTGAAGATGAGCTGCTTTCTGAGTTGTTTGGAACAAGTCTTGGACTAGAATTCCGTACCTCCCATATGGAGCACTTAGAGAATGCTACCGACCAATCAACGTGCTGGAAAGGAATTCAAGTAGTTTGTATAAATGACCGTTCCTCCTCTGCTGGAGGCCAGGCCTTTGAAAACAAGGATATCCGAGTCCACTGTGCAAAAGAGTGCACGCTGGTGTCCTTCGCCCAAGCATTTTAGTAGCATTGAGTAACCAGTGATAAAATTTTTCTCTGTAAGCCACTGGTCCTTAACGTTTCAATTACATACTGTATTACTTTGCTGCAAAAATATTTCTTTGCTTTGTCTTTTTGTATTTTGTTTTGCTTTATACAGAAATAATTCTCTTTTTTATACTTCTTTTTTTCTTTCTTTTTAAAAGTCAACCTAACCGTTGCTTGAAGGTCTGTTTCCACTCCTTCACGTGGGCTTTCTTTGCTTAATCATAGGAAAAAACCAAAAACCAACCCCCCCAAAAAAACCCCTCCTTTCCTTCTTTTGAAGTTATATTTTGTGCTTGCAAAAGGGCCAGTTAAATCACAAGAGATAAAGTTATACTGCAACCTTGGATGTTCCCTGCCCTTTTGCCAGAAATAGCAAACTAGATACTCATCTTAGACAAAAATATGTCTGTGTTCGCCCTCACTGAAAACATCTTGTATTGGGTCTTTCTTGGGGGAGTGGAATTTAGCTCGCAGCATAGGGTCTGGCTGGTGGAGGGTGAGTTAGCTGGGGTTCCCAGGGTCAGGGTTTGGAGAGAGAGAAGAGTGTTGAGAATAAACAGAGAGAACCCTCCTTTCTCTTATTGGTAGATCATTTAGATTAGTATGTAAATTTCCCTTCCATACTCATAAAGTAGCATCTTTGCCTCCTGATACTATTTCTAGCTCATGGCTTTTATCCAAACTGGAAGTCAGTTTACTTGAAAACAAAACATTTGGGAATTGAAGAAAGGGCACAATCTTAAATATGTTAATATATTTAGCAACTTCAGGCACAGACATTGGTTTTTGTCACAGACATTGGTTTTTGTCAGTTTCTTTTGTTCCTGAATGAATGGTTTCATAGCATCATACTTTAGGTAAATGTTCTTTGATTTACTTTGCTGTAGCTTTTTCACAAGCTTTAGTCTAAGATGTCTAGATATTGTAAGGTTTGAGACTGACCCCCTGAGGTGCTGAAACAGGTCATCTTAATAATTATAAGCACTGATTTGTGGCATTCTGTGGCAGGAGCGGAGCGGGGTGCTGTTATCAACTTTGCTCAACTCCCCAACCATTCATCTTGCAAAACCAAAAGTCTGAGCTGTTTAACCAGCAGTTCCTTGCCCACCCCCAGCCTTCATGAGTCACCTGTCTCCATACAGTTAGAAACTTCCACGGTTGAAAACATGTCTGTTTTTGTGATTGAGTATTTAAAATAAGTGTTCGAAACCCCCTTAAGCAAGCCTTTAACAGTGCTCCTTTGATACACACTTGCTGAATCTGCCGTCTTCCCCTTTCCTGTCTGCCGCAATGAACGTCCTGCAGGTGGCTTTGCATGTGCAATGCTCTAACAGGTGGGCTTCCCTGGGCATGGTGGCCTTGAAAGGACAAAACTTATTGGTGACTAGTTCAAGGCCTGGGCCACACACGGAGATGTTGCTTCAGGAGGACAAAGAGAAGACAGAGTCATTGTTTCTTATTCATACATAAAATAATGGCTCATCATACCATCTGTGGGAGCCAGTGAAGTTAGGGTGGGCTATTTCTGAGAGGCAAAATGATTAGGTAGGCAGCATCCCTTCCGGTAACTCTTCTAATTCCAGATTGCAAATATGTGAATTCATTCTCATATTCTCAGGACCAGAGAACCTGTTGGGTATCATTAATCAAGACATGTGAGTCATTACACTGCATGATTATACTTCATTTATTTTGCATAGGAATATTTTCCACACAATAATGGAAAATAAAAGTACATTGTTAATTACAATGGAGTTGTTTGCATATATGTAGCTATATGTGTATTTGCATTGTCAAAAATGAGGACAACCTAACATAAAAATAATCTTTTCACAGAAATTGGTGCTTTAATTAATAGTATCAACTTTGTCAGTAGCATCAAATTCACAGCAACTTACAATTCTTTATAGAACATTTTAAGGAATGCTTAAACAGGTGAGGTATGTTGCAGCCTTTCCCCAAGCCTGCCTCTTCCTTTGCTAGATGGGAAATTTGTTCTAGTAATCTGGTTCTATGTTTTGAGGTGACAAAATGCTTTAGAAGAAGGTGGAACTGTCTGTGATGGTTAATTGCAATTGTGCACTGTGGCTGAGTTTATAAAGAGGGAGGCCACTTTGGAGGTAGAATTTGACCTGGGGTCCTGTTCTGGAAGTGTTGACCCTTCCATGGATATGAAGGACCCAAGATCATCTTATAGAAATTGGTGGCTTTTTAAGGTAGCTATAACGAACTTGCCAGAAAAAAAGTCAACAGTCCTGTTCACAGCTGCCTCAAGTACATTACATGTACATATAGAAAGTTGTATAATTAGTATAAGTGAAAGACAATATTAAAAAAAAACTGTCAAGAAAAGAAGAAGGGAAGGGAAAGGAAGGGAGGAGAAGGGAGGGGAAGGAAGATGTAAAGGAAAAGAAAAGATAGAATAGGAGAGGAGAGGAGAGAAGAAGAGAGAGGAGAGGAGAGGAAAGGAAAGGAGAAAGGAGAGGAAAGGAGAAAGGAGAGGGGAGGGGAAGAAAACAGAGGGGAAGATCCTAAACCAATAATTCCAGTAGCAAAATCACACATGAAATTATGGCAAAAATACATTTGTGTCCTCTTTAGTCTAGAAACAGGTAAAAGAAGCAAAGTCACCAGGCTTAATTTCGAGTTTGACAACTAGTAAAAGAGACTCATCTCATAAATGATGGAGTCGGGCCAGCGCTTGAACTTCGGGAGCCCTGTGTCTGCTTGCTGCATTTCATATTTAGTGACTAGTTAATCATACGCCAGGCTCTGGACCCTCCCCCAGTTATGATAGTCCTAATCGTGTGGTTTGAATGGTCATTTTGGTTCATACCTTGAAATTCTTGCTCATAGATAGTGATTTTTTTTGCAGTCCAAATTCTTTTAGTATAGAATGCATTCTGGATTTTAGCTGAAGAGAAGGATTAGGAGGAATACTTCTCGTCGACAAAATACAGGCTATGGTATGGATAGGTCTTGTGGGAAATTCTGTTAAAACTGTATGTTTGCATTTAAGAGATGGAGCCTCTAAGGGGTGTTCTGGCTGTGAGATGGGCTCCACGCTCTGCCGATTGCCAGTGTACCCCCAACCCCTACCTTATGGAAGCCACATTCCTCTCCTCAGGATGGTGCAGCTTCAGGGCTGCGACTCGCCAGCAGACAGTCTTGCTTACCCATCGCAAGACCCGCCCTTACCCTGATTTTAGAGATCTGTAGCCTCCACATAGAAGTGATTACATTTCTGTGCTTATATATTACTCAGCCTCTTGGCCAGCCCTACATGTCCCTTGCAACCCCCAAAGCTCAGGGAACGTTGTGGAAGAAAGGGTGAATGTTCGCAACGTAAGAACCTGAAGTGAGGGAGGATTTCATCCAGGCAGTATCTTCTGGTCACGACAAGGTCGCGGTACCCACAAACTCCCTGCGGCGTGTGCACTTCCAAAGACCTGCTCAGGATTTGGATTGTTAGCATGGGACGGGAAAGATCTCAAGAAATGCCTCGCCTCCCTGAGAGACTGTTCAGGGTTAAATGCTGGATGGGGAGAGAATGAGAAGGGGAGTTACTTTCCTCAGTGGTATAATTAATTTAGAGTATTAATTTTGCATATGCCCACTGATACATGAGCTGCGCCTCATCAAGTGTTCAGGCAATTGCCAGTACGGGCAACCCAGTTGAATCCGAGTGGGTCACACATGCATTCAGACATGAAAATAGGAGGGAGCCTGGGAGGGAAGAAGAAGGGTTTGTAGTCTGAAAAAGAGTCGGAGATGGGGGATGGATGCAAACAGTATAAATTCATGGTATTCGAGTATGAAAGTCTAAGAGAATGGCAAGAAGTTAAATTAAAAAATATCCCATCTCAGTGACTTAATGTAGCAGCATAGACTCTAAGACATAAAATTATGAAAGCAGTCATATTTTTATTACTTTTTTGCCGAGTTATGCAAGCTCAATAGGTCACCCCCTTCTTCTCCCTCCCCCTCCCGTGCTGTCCCCCATTACACTCTGCCCCCTCCCTTTCCCCCCTTTTCCTTCCTTCCTCCTCTCTTGGTGCTTCCTGCTTTCACTTTCTCCCTCCATCCTCTAGAGCATCTGTTTATGTGGGCACTCAATTTCCCTCTGAGTTGTCTACACTAGTGAGACAACTGCTGCCTGTTAGTTTGAGAACTCTATTAGGACTTTTTTAACCCTTTGCCTCTAAGGATCGTATTGCCTGAAGCCTGCCCCCCTGATCCATGCTAGACTTTGGGGGGGGTTGTTGACATGTCCGCCGTTGTGCAGGTCAGGCAAGGTTCAATCACACTGTGGCTTTATCCTGGCTGCCACAGCCCTGATTTGTGTGAGGTATCTTTCATATCATTGGTTCTCCCCATCTTTAGGCTCTCACAATCTTGCCACCCCCTCTTCCGCAAGGTTCTCTGAGCTACGGATGGACAGAGATTTGGGTGGTCTGGTTCTAGGTGAATATTGTAAGGTAAAAGCAGTCATATTTTTAGTATAGTTACTGAGGGCAAAAAGACCATTGATTTTTTTTTCTTTTTAAAAATGTAACAAATACTTAAAAAAAAAAACAAATTTTGAGTCTAGAGTTATGGGACTTGTATTGTAGACACAGAGTTGGGTAACAATACAGAAATTCTAAAACATAAGAAAACCTGCCTTACAAAGTGTATGTGGTATTTAGGGACATTTGGCTGGTTTTAGTTCTTGGCTACCAAGAAAAGAGTTTAAAAGTGTAGGTAATTATAACAAAATGATTAATCTTTATGTTAGTGTCAGAATTGTGCTGGAAAACCTTTCATTACATTGCAATTAAGTCTTGGATATTTAGTTAGACACAGTTTCTGCTACCAGCTGATGCTACGAGACCCTTTCCTTTCTGTACAGCTTGTTAGTGGTCAGATCAGCATGTTACTGTGTCTCTTCTTGTGTTTTTGTTTTTGTGTGTGTGTAAGAGAGTTTCAGTCAGGATAGAGAAGACTATGATGTTTGTAAAAACACATTAGTTTCATCTAGTGACCAGGAGGCGTTAAACATACACTCGCTCCTTAAATGCAGGTTAGACTTCCGCTTTTCTTCATCAACCTCACAATAAATCACAAGCAAGCATTTTCCTTTAAAGTTCCCTTTAGTGGATGGGGAGGAGGTTGGGGGGTGGGAGATGGGGGTAGCTCAGTGGGTGGAGCGCCTGCCTGGCATGCGCAAAGAGCCCTTGGATATTCCACCCCCAGTGCCATCTATATTCCTGGTGGCTAAGTGCTTGTAATCACACCACTTGGGAAGTGAAGGAAGGAGTAACTGGATCTCAGGTCCCTCCTCGGCTGTATACCAAGTCGGAGGCCCGTCTGGGATCCAAGGGACCCTGTCTGAAAATTAGATAAGAATTAGTAACAGAAAACTGCAGTTCTTTCTTTCTTTTTTTTTTTTTTAAGTAACTATACCTGTGTCATTGGTGCCTCTGTTCAAATCAATAGCTGGTTGATTAAATATGGAAGGAGCCATGATGAAATCACTGTCTGTTGCTCCGAGGTCACTTGCTGTCTCTTGTAGTGTCAGTGTGAAGGCCTTTCCTAGAGAAGTCCCTGCCTTCTGTGCTTCTTTTACACATCCTCTGTTTCAGCACTGTTTTATAGCACGACGATATAAATACAGTTGGAGCCCTTCTTCCATTTGAGTTGGCAAAAGATGCCCTGTAAATATTTGTTGAACTGAACAGAATCACAGCTGAGGCCTCCTGGCGTATCGTTGAGCTGTTTGCCTCCATTCTCTGCAGAAACTCTGCCACCTTGATATCCAGGAACATTCTAGGCATTGCTGTCCGTTCCTGGCTTGGCTGTCTCTGTCCCCTTGCAGATTCAGAGAGAAGACAGCTTTGACTTGGTGTTAGACCTCAGAGCAAATGGGTAACTTTGTCCATAACTCACGGGTCCACTTGCAACTCATCAGCCCTTGAGTCTGGGGTAAGACTGGAGTCACGTTGGATGGCAGAAGAAAAGGAACTTTCTTTTTTGGCGGTGGTTTTGGAGACAGAGAACTCCTGTTGCTTTGGAGCTCTGCCTCTTATTGCTACCTCGCAGGGCCCCATGCTGTGGCTTTGTATCAGTTTCTCCATCTTCACTGGGTGACATCAGCTCTCTGTGCTGCTCTATACTTGCTGTGATATTTTAGCCACGCCATGGGTATAGGGACCTCCATAGAAAAATGTTCATGTTCACACACATATTTCAGGGTGAGAAACCCACACAAGGTGTGATGTTTCACCTCGGTATATTTTTGCAAAAAGTTACTATTATCATTATTTTTGTGAGTGTGCGTCTGTGTGTTAGCGCGCGTGCACTAGTGTGGTTGTGTGTGCCGGCCTTCTCCTTCCACCTCATTGGGTTCTAGGGATGGAGCTCAGCTCACCAACCAGCGCTTTTGCCCACTGAGGCGTCTCAGGCTCTTCCAGTCACTAATTCTTTTCCGTCGATAACCTCCAACTTCTCCAGGTCCCAGCATGAAGGAAGTTCTCGTAAAGGAGAGTGAACCGGTCTGTATTCCGAGCTACGTTGTGGTGCTACTTTTATCTGTTAAAGTGGAAGGAGGGACGATCACAGCATTTCTGGGTCTCCACCAGCCCTCCTGGCTTGAGGGGATGTATCTGAGGATGGTGAATGATGTGTGAGAAAGTATATTCGACAGTAAAAAGAAACTGTTGGAGTTGAGCTACGATCTTCCTTGCTCACTCTGCATTTTTGTGTTTTTTCTCCCCTGTTCCTGGGCTGCTGAACTTGGTTATATGGCTTTACAAATTATTTGTTCAGTGAACGTGTTTGTGTGTGTGTTGTATGTATGGTGTATGTGTGTGTGTGTGTGTGTGTGTGTGTGTGTGTGTGTGTGTGTGTGTGTGATGCCTTTTAAGGCTTTCAGTTTGTTTGGAAACCCTTTAAGTATCCTGCAGGCGGTTCTGTGTGGTAGCCATTGGAACACAACTTCCCCAATTCCCTGCCTTTCAGCCAGCAGCCGGACAGCTGGATTTAAAGGAGTAGCAAAGCCAGGAACTGCTTTCTCTAAAAACAGCCTGGACAAAGCATTTCCTTAATCAGGATCCAGCAGGATTTGGAACTTCCTATGCCTCAAAAAAGTCTTAACGGAAGGTCAAAGGTCAACACTGCTGTCTGTGATTTTGCACCCCCTCCTTCAGTTCATGAAGTGAACTCTTCTGAAGAATCTTACATTAGAAAAAAGGAAAAAGACTCAGTCATGTGATTTCCCCTCTTCAAAAATGAAAAATACTTATTTAAAAAGTGAAAATTGTCAAGGAAAAACAATTGACTATTCCCTTCCCTTCAAAGACCCCAAGCAGGATAATCAGCTAAATGATGTCTTGTCAAGTTACTGTTAGATAATCTTTATAAATGTTAGCGAATTCTTGGCAACACAAATCCCTGCTCATTTAAGAAAAGGAAGTTTTAAAACCTCTAGATGATACCGTAGTGATTATGTGTTGTTCGTTTCTTGTATTTGCACACTTTGATACTATTTTGTTTGAATTCTACCAGAATCTTGAAGGGGTTCTTGGGATGGTTTAATAGGGAAGGTGTCTGTATGCAAATTGGACGACGTGAGTTCAAACCACATGGTAGAGGAGAGAACTGTCCTCCAAAATTTGTTCTCTCAACCTCGTGTGTAGGGTGGTACGAGTGTGCCTGTCCCTCTCCCTCTCCTCTCCTTCCCATCGAACAAATGAATGAAATATTTTAAAAAGATCTTGGAAACAGTAACGACTTAGGGCATTCTTGTCTCACAGTTGGTCCTATTTTCATTGATTTTTCTTGTCAGTAGACATGTGTTATACAGCAGGTACTTCAAAGTATTAAAGGATACTAAAATGTGTAATACCATGCATTCATTCATGAGTGAGATGGATTGCAATTTGGGGTAAAAAAGAATGGCACAGATCTGCCGTTATCTGTTTGATCTCTGGTGGAATTTGTGTTTCTACTTAAATTTCTTTAGTGGAGAGATTGTGGGGGCTGTACCTCAAAGAAGTCTGGGTAACCCTTGTCTCTGATCTGCGTTGCTGATCATAATGTTCCTGGAATGAGAATTCAGGAGATTCTGCAAATTAGTTACATCATGTTTTATTCTCTTCTGTTAGCAAACAGGGAATTGTTCACTCTTTTCTATAGCTGTCCATTTACAATAATACACACACACACACACACACACACACACACACACACACTGAGCATAAAACAAAAGAACTAAAAACAAAGGAAGTTCATAACCTTTAAACTCTGGTGGTTGTCATGTCAACTACCATACCCTCCTAAATGATATATGTTACTTACTGTTGCTAATGATGACATTGGGGCTTGCTGTATAAAAAATAACGCAGTGTCAAGAGATAAACTGACAAGATAGCTTGGTAAGAAGCCACCTGCTTGGCCTGAGTTTGATCCCTAGAAACCCACAGGATGGGGGGAGAACATTGACTTCCTTCCTCAAAGTTGTCCTCTGACCATGCATGTGTGCACCTCATTCTCTTTGTCTCCCCCACTCTCTCCATTTCCTTTCTCTCTCCCTTCCCCTTTCCTCTTTCTTTAATAAATAGATAAAATGAGAGAGAGAGAATCCAAGCTGTCATGGGCTTTGCAGCATAACTTGTCCTCTGCCTCGGGAGGATCTCAGTGAATTATGAGAAAAAAGAAATCAAAGACTATGACTCAATCATTATTTTAGATGGTTGGCAATGAATTTATGTAAAATAACTCTAATCCCTGGGCTAGCACCTCAGCTGAGGGCCTTGCTCTCTTCTTCCTTCTTCCTCATACAGACAGCTTCTATTTGAAACCGTTCCTCAAGATCTACCTTCTTGCTGATTTTTGGAAGACAGAATTCTCTTGGGTTCTCTTCATACTGGCTTCCTTTTCCGTTTCCTTTTGATAAAAATGTCTAAATTTATATCTGTGTGTTGTTTGTTGGTTTCGAGTCTTGCTGTAAGCCAAGCGGGCTTGGAACTCCTGCGCCTCCTACCTCTGCCTTCCAAGTGCTAGAGGTTCAAGAACATGTCATCATGCCCAGCCCAAGTGGTACCTTCTTTTAACATGTCTTCCTGTGCTCTCTTTCATTCTCTAGGAAAGACCTTATTGTCTTTTCTCTGCAGATGAAAGAGAGCCTTTTGAGAGAAAACCTCCCTACTTCTTCCTTCTCTCTCTAACTCTGCTGTAAGCTCATGCCTGCCTCACAGTCAAGCAAACCTTTATAATGGTACCGTGGTGCCTTCGAGATTTGTACTTTTGACCTTGCGTTTGCTTTTGAAATAGTTCATTACCTGCCTCCTTCCTCCGCTCTTAGCCTCATGGCCTCCCCTATTTGCTGTTGCTACCTTCTTTCTTCTCTTTCTTCTCCCTTGTCTTCCTCCCTCCCTCCTCCTTCCTTCCTTCCTTCTTACCTTCTTCCTCCCTCCCTCCTCCTTTTGTCCCATCAGAAATGCTCACAGTTGTTGGGGCTGGAAGTCTGATGAGCCTCTTCTGGCTTGTGGCTTGCAGACAGCTTTTCCTTTTGTCCTCATGTAACAGGAAGAGCATGAGCATTCTTTGGGGCCTGCCAGTCTGCCCTCTGCAGCCCCTCTGCCTTTCTTCTCACTGCGTTGCTCTCTGATACCTGGAATTGAACTGAATCCAGGGCCTTAAATTTTCCATCACTGAGCCCAGCCCCAGCTCTGGGGTCTCTTTGTAAGGGTACTGATCCCACCCTTGAAGGCTCACACAGGACACCTGACCACACTCTGACCTCCTCTCACCCACACTCACATTGGGTATGTGACGGTTGGTATTGTCACGTGACCCCTAGGAGGCCGGCCTCCACGGAGCTCACCAAGTTCTCCAGTCAGTAGATTAGAGGTGCCCTGGGATGGGCCCTAGTGCCTCAGGAGATGTCTTGATTGCATTATTCAGTGGGAAGATGCAACAGCTCTTTGTGGGAAGGGCCAGTCCTTAGCAAGGAATTCCCAGCTGTGTAAGAATAAGGAGAGCAGAGTGCTAGGGGACAAGCATGCATTCATTTCCACTGCCTCTGGCTATGGATGTGATGTGTCGCTTGATGGCCCAACCCCGCTTCTAGCTGTCCTGCTCTCTGTGCCTTCCGCCTGAACCGGCTTCTGCTGCTTCTGCCTTTCGCCATGCCCTCTACTATGTGATTCCCGCCGTCGCGAACTGTATCCCCTTTGGAACCAAACAAACTTTCCTTTCTCCCTTGAGTTGTGTCTTGAGTATTGCCTCACAGCAAAAAGAGTAACTGCAGCAGTCTAACATTTAGTTTTGTGTTCGGGCTCTCATCCTGTCTTGTACCCCCCTTGAGGTGGGGTGTTGTTAGTATCTAGACCTTTATGGTCTCTCAATGATGCTTTCCTTTTGCACATGTGCTGTGACTGATGTGTCTTCCTGCCTTGTTTCTGTCACCTGAACACTGTCTTCAGCTCTTCCAGTTGCTTTTCTATGTGATCCAAGCAATGTAAAGAAGAAAGGGGCTGTTATTTTGGCTTGGGGTTCCAGAGGGAATCCAGCCCACCAGTAGAGAGCACATGGTAGCAGGCAGAGCAGGCATGGTGGGAAAGCAGTAGCCATACTTGGGAAGGGATGAGAGGAGAGAGAGAGAGAGATGGGATGGGGTGGGGAAAGAGAGAGAAAGAGAGAAGAAAGAAAGTGGGGCGATGGGCTGGGTGATCAAACTTTAGCACCCCGCTTCCCTACTAGTGACATACTTCTTGCAACAAAGCTCCACCTCCCGAACAACCTTCCTGGATAGCACCAGCAGATGGGGAGAAAGTGTTTGAAGACATGAGCTGTGAGGGACATTTCACTTTCAAGCCGGCATCGATTGTTCAGTGAAATCACACTACCATCAACCTCCCCTCCACTCTCCAATTGTGTGTTCCCCATCTTTAATAGAACCCCTTTATCTGTCGTGCCTACTGTCCTTAGAAAATACGTAGGTAAACTGCTCTTCTTCGTATTCACAATCCTTTAGCAGTGTTTAACACACAGTGAGGATTGCAGTAGATACACAGAAGCTTTTCGGCAGAAGAATCCATAGTCAACAAGCCAGAGTAAAAGAGCATGAAAATTATGCAGACACAGCTTAAGTATTTTACTCACAAATGCATCTTTCATATTTTTGACTATCTTTGGATGTAAGGCTAAGACTTTTCTTTTACTGTGGACATCCGAGAAGACTTCAGTGTCTATTATTTCTTTCCTTCTCCTCCTCTTCTTTTTCTTCTTCCTTCTCCTCCTCCTCTTTTTCCTCCTCCCTCTCTTCCCCTTTCTCCTCCCTCCCCTCTTCTTTTTTAACTAAGTCAGTCATTCTGTATTTGTCCTCCAGTTTGATTGTTTAAAGTGAGGTGAAGACTTGAAGATATTTGTGATTTATTTTTTATGTTTGTAGCAATTAGTTTTTAGTGTTGACTTGACAATCAGAAACCCTACAACTATAATTCTCTTGTCACCCAAAATTGCGTGGGTCATAAATTTATCACTCCAACAGACCCATGAGACTGGGACATATTCTTGTATATTTATAATACCATGCCTTATTCAATATCAGTTGAACAGTATGTTTCTACAGTGATTGATTTTTGTATAATTTCAAAACAATTGACTTGCTTCTTGTAGATTCTCTACGGCTGTCCATGTTCCTGCTTTACATCCTTTAGTAATCCTTTCACTAGGTCATAGGATTCCAAATGGCATAGACAAGTCTAGGACAGAAACTACCGTAATTAACGTAGGGCTCAGCCGATGGGAGCAGAGGTTTTCAAGGCTCTGAGAAGAGCTCAGAGGTTGGAATCACTCCAGGTGCATCAGTCAGTGTGATTTACGGAGGAGCAGAGATTACTGGTCCACCTAGACCGCAGGGTAAGTATGCGCTGCTCCGAGGCCCCTCCCTCCTTGTCAGGTGGGTGCTAAATGACACTTTTTGCTGTTAGGTAGCATTGTGGTTACTAGAAAAGCTCAGTGCCAACGTCCCTCCCTGCCTTCCTTCCTGCGTCTCCTCCCAACATCATTTATTAAAGTGTTAAATAAAACCACTTGGAGCACCTGCCCCTGGAAGTCCTCCTGTTTGGACACCTGATTCTCAGTCAGTTATCTTCTGCTCTGCCCAGGCAGAGAGGAATTTTTAAAGCTGGTCTTTGGTTTGGGTCTGCAGTGTGCTCGTGGGTGTGTTGTGGTGTCAGAAACATCTGAGGTGATCAACTGTAAGGACAGAAGGTTTATTTTGCCTGACATTTCCAGAGGCTTCTGTCCCTACCTGCTGGGCCTGGAGGTTTGGGCCTGTGATGAGGGACGAGGAAGCTCACAGGACAGTTGTGGGGAAGCAGAGGAGAGGCGGGGGCAGAGGTCAGAAATGCGCTCTTCAAGGGCACATCCTGGAGACCCAGCTTCCCTCTCTCAGGCTCCATCTCCCGAAAGGACCACCTATCCTCAGCAGCACCACAGGCTGACCCTCCAGTCTTTAGCATGGGCCTTGGGGGACCCTTAGTAGCCACCACCTGTGATGTACTATAAAAATTTAAACTGAGGCTTCAGTGGGTTGATGGTCACTGGGTAGGTTCTCTACCTAACTCTTATCATCTTGAAGTTGATAGCATCCATTTGTAGCAGCGTCCTCTGTCCATCCGCTGCTTCTCAGCATCTGGGGCTCCCCCTTGAGCCTTTAAACCCAATGCCCCTCAGGTATTGATTTTGTTCTATCTAGTTTAATAATTGGACTCTCCCTTAGGTTAGTTATTGATTGCATTTCTAACGTGATTCAAAAGATAGGTTTGTATTTGCCATGTCCTTTTTTTCCCCCTTGGTGTGCTCCCTTGTGTTTGTGTGTGCATGTGGGTGTGTGTTTGTATAGAGTGCTCTATCGGACACTTGAGTGTGCGTGCCTCTGGTGACTCAAGGATGACATTGAGAACATTGTAGCTCCTTATTGCTCCTTGTCGTTTGGCTCTGGGATTTCCCAGGCTCAGTCTTACAGGATCTAAATTACAAGATAATTATTTCTGCCAGGTGTTTTTAATGTGGGATCTGAGGATTTGAACTTAGATCCTTTTGCTTGTGAGGCAAGGGCTTTACCTCCTGAGCCATCTCCCCAATCCTTGCCACATCCTTCTTAATACCTTTCGAAATAAGGAACAAAGCAATCGCTCTTCAGTTCTTTTACAACATCCCCCATCCCGTTTTTATTCTAGTTCCATGGGCTTTTTTTAGTGAAGCAACATTTCTTTTTTTGTTGTGTTTGGAGTACTTAACAAGGTTACTCAAATTCTTTCTTGGCAGGCATGGTTACTTAACCTGCTAAACTTTGAAAGTCTTGGTGTAGTCTTTGCTAGAAGGACTCTCATTGCATTTGTGTTGGTATTGAGACAGGTCTCCCGTAGCCCAGACTGATCTCAAGGTTGCTGTGTAGCCATGATGGCCTTGACTTGCTGGTCTTCAACCCCCACCTCCCCTGTGCACTGCCACACTTGGCTCTTGCTTCAGTCTTTGAAAAGTAGGTATCTGTTTATGTCCTTGCCTATACCCCCCAATCCTCTATCCAGGTCTAATCTTTTTGATTTGTAACATAAGGTCTTTCAGATGGACTTCAAAGTACCCTGTAGTTTTTTTTTCTTAAAGCTGCATATTTTCTTTTGAGAAATGATGCTTCATTTTAAGAGTTGACAAGTGACCTTTATAGCAATCTTCCAAGGCCAGAGTTATCAGTGCCTTTCAACGTGGGAGGTCTCTTTTCCAGTGAGCAACCATTTGTGCATTTTATGGAAGATGCAGGGAGAAGTGCATACTGACCACACCATATACAAGGCGATGAGACTACTACTTCAGGGGCACAATAGACAGACGGCATGATTTGGCAGCAAAAGAGACCTTTCATTATGATGCATGTAAGAGTTAACAATGGCTATACTTACTGAAAAAGGAAATGTTAGTGGACAATGAAATGTGGGTTAGATAGATAGAGCAAGTTTCTTAAGGAAGCAGAAGTTCATAATAAAAAATGGTTGCTTCAATACCACTTTGAAACTAGCACAGGACAATTTGAAACCACAGTTGTTGGGTTGCAAGTGTCTCGTTCTTTGCATCTTGTAAGTCTTGCCCGCAGGACAGTGGGCTTTCCTCTGCATTTGTTGCTCATGCTGCTTCTGCACCTATTAGTTCCCGCAGGACCTCTGACTATCTTCCAGTTCTGCCCCGATGCATCCACGTGGCTGGTCAGCAGTCACTCATGGGTCACTGCATCCTCTGGCACCATAAGAAGTTTCTTCCATCGCTGTCTCTCAGTTGGAGAGAACCTCAGAGTCCTCTGACCCGCATATATACTCTTCCCCCAAATAAAGAAGTGTAAAAAACAAAAAAAGAATCCTAATTTTGAATGTCAAGAGAGAGAACTCAGAGCTGCTGTGTGAGGGAGGGGATAGGGACCGTCTCCCATTCTGGTCACACTTTGCGGTCAGTTTCTCTGGCCACATTGGTCATTCACATTTCCCTTACCACTCCTGCCCTGACTTATGGGCTCAGTGGCTGGAAGCAATCCTGGAGCAAGGACCTAGAATACTTTACTTTTGATTTCTGTTTCTATCCACCCTGCCCCATAGTGTGGAGTATGGTACAAGCAGAACAATCCCAATTCTAAGGACAGGAGACCCTACATTGGGGTCCTGTGGCTGTCTCAGGTCCGCTAGTTTCTATCTGTCACTGATTTCATGCTGCTTATGCCTCTGGGAAGTGTTATATGCAAACAAATCCAGATAAATTGCCTGCTAATTATGATATAATTTTCAAATAGAGATGTAGGCGACTGGTTGCCATTGAATTCCTCACTTGACCGGTATATAGCAAGTATCAGTGTGTATGTGTTGTGGGTATGTGCTTGCCAGTAAAAATATACATGTAAATGAGGCTCATGGTGAGTGGATGGAATAGACACAATGGTACCACATACATGTGTGTGTATGTGTGTGTGCGTATGATTTGTATGTCATATGTGGTAGTATGTGCAACATGCGAATGTATTTGTATCAGACACACAGGATAGTATATGAATCAGATGGAGAATAGGAGATGTATATGTGCGTCTGTGTATGTATATGACACTGTAATGTCTTATTTATGTGTGTGTAAGCCAAACACAAGTATCATATGCCCATTTGTGTGGTTTTGAAGGTGAGTCTGATGCAGAGCAACATGTGTGCATGTATGTGTACATCAGACTAAGAGTAGAATCGTTGAAAAAGGACACCAGGTCCGTAACTGTTGTGATAGGACACAGTGGTGGGAAGATGCCTGGAGTTCACTGGCTGGGCAGTCTAGCCACCCGAGCTCTAGGTTCAGTGAGGGTCAGTCTCAATGATAAAAGATGGAGAGTGTTTGGTTGCTGTCAAAAAACTGTCAGCAAGATCCTATTGCTGAAGATGCAACACACGTGGCTCACAGACCACGTGTAAAATACATCAACCAGAATTGGTTTGGGAGCTTCCTCTTTGCTGGAGAGCTTACACAGTACCAAGAAATGCTGTAGAAGCTGCTGGGGGAGAGGAAATAATCACAGGTCCCATCTGAGATCTGTAAGTTGCAATAAGTCACCATGGCAACAGGTGACCACCAGTGTAATGGCGACATGATTATCAAGGAGACAACCAAGAGCTTTCTGATTGAACTCAAGACTAATAGGTAAAACAGTCAATAAGTCTATTGCCCATAGATTGGAAGAGCACTTAACATTCATCCTAGAGTCTTCTACAACAGGTATAGAAGGATTTCAGCATCTGACAGGATGCAGCCTAAGGCAATGGACAAGGAGTGAAGTGGACCGCAATGGCCAACCGTAACACAGAGTACCAGCGACTCAGCAAGGCTTACCCAGAATCAGGCCAACCTAATCTCTCCCCATCCTAAGGCTCTGGGAACCTTGCAGAAAAGAGGGTGGTGAGATTATAAGAACCTAAAGATGGGAAGGTCCACTGTTGGATAAGATATTCCACTTAAGGCAGGACTACTGCATCTAGGAACTTACTATAGTGAAACTTGTCCTTCACAGACCTGCATAATGACTGGCATATCAACATGCCCCCATAGACTACCTAGGAACTCAAGAGAGAGAAGAACATACAGTGGAAATCTTGGGCGCTAAGCTGGATGAGTGACGGGAAATGCCCCTGCCACTGGGATGACCTGAACAGAGGCAACTTGGTATGCCACAGAGGCCTGAATCCTCGCGAGAATAGACAAGTCAGAGGAACACTGAGGTGCATGGACGCAAACAAGCTGGAGGGTAGGAGGGATTGAGGGAGGGAAGGAAGGAGACAGGAGGGAGGGGGTGGAGGGAAGCAGGGATGAATACTCAATATGCTTCTAAAAGTAGAAAAAATTTAAAAAAATTTAAAAAGATGGAGAGTGGTAGAGAAGAACACCTGTATCCATCACTGGCCTTTACTCGCACTCACACATATGTGTACATTCTTGTCCACATGCATTGAAACACATACATACACTTTCAGCCACAGACATCAATTTCAGCAGTCAATATCTTATCTCATTAAGACTACGTAATTGCACAATATTTACTTAAAAAGGACTGAACAAAATTCTGTGTGTGTATCTGTGTGTGTGTGTGTGTGTGTGTGTGTGTGTGTGTATACAGGTGTGCGACGCATACCTGCATGTGGTTAAATTTCTGGTGTCATTCCTCAGGAGCTACATGTGGTTAAATTTCTGGTGTCATTCCTCAGGAGCTACCTACTTTGCTGATGGAGACAAAGTCTGCTATTGTTCTAGCGCTTCCTGAGTGGTTAGGCCGACTGGTAAAGGGCCTTGGAATCCGCCTGTCTCCGCTTTCCCAATGCTGAGATCGCATCCCAGATTTTTATGTGAATCCTGGGAATTGAACTCAGGTCCTTGCTTGTGCGGCACACACTGCCTTAGCTGAGCTCTCTCCTGAGCCCCCAAGTGAAATGCTTAAAGGTCCTATCGGTGTGGACTTCGTCCTTGTATACGCTCATACGTCATCCTTGCCATGGGCAGGATGTTCAACAGACGTCTGTGAAATGAGTGCATCACTGGAAAACATTTTAAAACTCGCCGTGAGATGTATGCTTTTGTGTTCTCTGGAAAATCCTCTGCAACAGTTTGGTTGGAACTAGTAGGGAGAGAAGGTTGACCATTATCACGGGTTTGTAAGATGTCACTTTTGAAACTATGATCGTGAGAGGATCTAAGGGAGGCTTGATATAGGGGACAGCGATTGTATCTTTTTTAGAGCAACCATCTTTAGCTAGTGAACCAAATTATTTCATTAGTTCTATGTGTATGGAGTCATATGGGTGCATTTTCTCTGTGCATAAATCTTGTGTCCACAGGGCACTGAAGCAGGTAATACGAATGCTTCCTTTTGGATCAAAGTGCAGTAAGTTACGATCCAGGGGCATCTAAGGGGTTGTCTTTTCAAAGAATATTCTCTTACTGGTATGCAGTTATTTGAAAAGAAAGCGAAAGGGAAAATTTACAAATACTTAAATGAGACGGCTCTCTGATTCAGGCATATACCCTTTTCGTATGAGTGCTTTATATTTTATTTTTTAGTTGCAATATTCATTCAAACTTGCTGTGAGAGTAAAAATGGTCTTGCAAAGGCTGTCATTTAAGGCTGATTACCAGTGGTAATTAACTGCGGCCTTGATAGCTTGTGTTGACCTCTTTTACTCTCAGGTAAACCTGAAAAATATGACATTAAGAATTTTGGCTGGTTGTCATATCTTCACTGATATTCTTGAGGAAATATCTGGCCCCTACATGAATGAAATGCAAACGTGTTATATAAGCTTAGCTTACCCAGCTGTTTTGATGTCCTTGAAGTTTCACCTCAGAAATGATATTCCAGTCTGCAAGCTTGGCATTGGTTCTAAGTGACCTCTTTTAGCTTGAGCCTTTCTTAAAGCTTTCTCAGATATTTGCCTTGAGCTCAGGCTGAATCCAACCTTAGAAAGGAGAATTCTTTTAGATTCAAAATGAAACTGAGTATTCATATGAGGGAGTGATGGGGAAAGAATACTAATACTAATAGTAATAATAATAATGCATGCTTTCCCCTCTGGAGCAGGCGGCTTGGCTGCTGTTAACTGGCCTGTTTGTGAGAACTGGTGAAGTCATCCAGCTCGAGCTATTTTCATACCCTGACGCTGCACGCCGGGCAGCTGGAGATGCAGTGTAGAGGAAGCTCACAGAGAGATTTGCAGACATCAAAAATCTCCCCCTTTCTTTGCACCTGGTGGGCTCAGGCATCTTTGGGAAGTGGAAGGGCTTGTGTGGTAGCCCAGACAAGAGGAGGGTGGACCTCCACCCAGCCCCCTCGGGGGCTCCACAACCCTGCTCACCATGAGGTTGGTCCTAATGAGGCAAATGGTGGGGTGAGTAAGCTGGAGATAGAATCTTGTTTTTTTTTTTTTTATTTTGTTTTGTTTTTTTGAGACAGCGTCTCATGTATTCCAGACTGATCCTAACCTACTGTGTTGGGTAAGAACAACCTTGAACCCCCAATACTGCTGTGTTCATCTCCAGAGGGGCGGGAGTACATATGCCCATCAATCACTGATGCCTGGTCTCCAGGTCTTGGGTTTTGAACTCAAAGCCTCATCCACGTTGCAGAAATATTCTCCCCAGGGCTGGAGAGGTGGCTCAGGGGTTAAGCCTCTGCCTTGCAGGCAGGAGGTCCTGAGTTCGGATCCCAGATCCCACGTATAGACGCCAGGCGGAAGCGGGGGCGGCCTGCGCTTCTGGTCCTGGTAGGGCGGAGCCTGTGAATCCCGGGGCAGAAGGAGGTGGAGGCGTCCATGGTGGTTCCCGAATTCACCCGTGGTTCTACACACACACACACACACACACACACACACACACACACTGTGCGCGCACACATACATATGCACAATTGAATAAATAATAATAATAATAATAAAAAGATTTAAAAAAAAAGAAATATTCTCCCCACTGAACTGCATTCCCTGCCAGGACATCTTTTGTTTATTAAGTTTTTCTTTTTCTGCCTGTGTTTTTTAAACACGGAAAAGACAGAAGTACCAAGAGCTGCTCTCGTCTAACACAATTCTGTAGGAGATTATAAATAAAATATAGGAAGTAAGAAATGTATTAATGTATACACACGTGTGTAATTTTATCAGCCTATTGAAAACAACTTGGATATTATGCCGGACAGTGAATGACTTCCCAAGAACTCAAAAGCAGGAGGAAATGTTGGCAAATTACATTTTTGATCTTTATGAAAATATCTACTGGTTGCAAAGAAAAAGTACATTTTAATTTAATGTGAGCTAGGTCTTTGGGTTTTGTCACCAACCATCTTTAAGGAGAACATAAATAAATATTTGATAGATTAGAGATTCATCTACAGGATGCTGTTTTAACCACTGATGGAGTGAGCTAAAAGTGTATGCAAGCTTCATCCCTTTAGAGACTCCAAAAAAGAGAGATCCATCAACCCAAGGGAGATAAATTTAGAGATAATGAGATCAGGTTTGGAGTGTGAGAAATTAACTTTTTCAGCTTCAGCGGCAGAAGTGTTGCTGTTTGATGAGTAGAAGCTTCTGGCAATAAGGCATTGAGCAAAGCAGCTTCTCCTCAGCAGGAGCAGAGTGTGTGTGAGTGTGTGGGGGGGGAGTAGAATTGCAAGGACTAGTGAGAGGAAGCTCTGATTTTTCAGTGACAAGCGGGGACAGGAAGCTGTCTTGTTCATTAGCAATGGGGCACCCCCAGCTTCAGACAACCCATCCAGACCATCCTTAGTACCAAGCCCAACAGTGCGAAACAAGGCTTTGTTAAATGCAGCTGCTTATACAGTGTTTTGTGCCCTTATTAAAATTTAGGAATTTAAGAGACACGCCCTTTACCGTTCTTGTTGGGAAACAGTGAAATACCAGTCACAGTGTTATCAGGCAAGGTAAAGTCTACACACACACATTCTCATGATGGCTGCAGCACTGTTCCCTTCACAGTAAGGTAACCAGTGTTCAGGAGGGCGCTTCCTTTTCACGAAACCATAAGCCCCAGAGGGCAATAGCTTGTTTCAAGGAAAAGAGGTCATCAGCGCAGCCGTGGGAAGGTGGGTCAGGGGCTGCACGCTGATTTTCTGTTATTTGATAAAATTTGAGGCATCATTTGCAGACCTCAAAATGGCTTTCTTATCTGGAGTCTCAGTCTAGGAAGCATTATGGAAATTGGATCCATGCAGAATAACTTCAGAGTGCCCGGTAACTTGTGGGCCACTCTGGGGGGTTAAAATTAGAAAATGTTACACTTTTGCTTATCTTCAATGTGCCTGACCTGATAATTCTTTCTCTGGTACCTTGACAGTGTTTAAGGGTCATGGCCCGTGCCGTAGTAATTTTCAACTAGGCTCCAACCCAGAACCATCTGTTGAGGGGGGAAACCTCGAGGGAGGATTTGCTGCCACGCCGATGAGTCAGGTTACTCAGCATCCCCAGACCTCCATTCGCGTCTCTGTCAGATGTACTTCATAATAGAACTTACCCCCCAAATGCCGTTCTAACATTCCGAAGGGAAAGATCCAGAATGCCGAGGGTGGTACCTGGCACATAAGAAGAAGAGCGCACACGTGAACTGTTAGCTGTGATGAATAATGTGATTGTATCAGCAGTGCCTCCAGGCCCTCATTCAAAGATGCAGTTACCTCTATGTTTAAGGCGCTGGACTAGTGGGGTCACCGGGGATGCAGAGTCAGGTTCCGCTCACGTGACTACGCTGTGCCCCTCCTCCTGTGCGCATGAAAGTAACTTCTCTTTTTCAAGCCTGCGTGTCCCCCACCTTTGCTGGGGAGATGGCTCAGTGGTTAAAGCTATTTATTACTTTACATACAAAAGGGCCTGAGTTCAGAACACCAGATCCCATGTTAAAAAATGAAAACCAAACCAAAACAAACCAAAACAAATGAAACGAAACCAAACCAAACCAAACCAAACCAAACCAAAACAGAACAAACCAAAGCATCAGTGAGAAATCAAGTAGCTTACTCTTCAGCCCTGGAAACCCCAGGAGGTAGACCAGTCGAAGATGATTCCTGATATTACCTTGGACTTACACAGGCACACTCTCAAGTGCTCTCTTGTAGTATGCCTGTACACACACACACACACACACTCAAAGCCTGGGAGTAGAGGTCAGTGAACATTTCCAAATGCAGAGTGAGCGGCTATCAGATTCACAGCAGCCGGTTGCTCCTTTTCCCACTGCACGGAACAAGCTCTTCTGCTTTCCTATTCTGAACTTGTATGGGTGGGACGTTTTGTGTTCATAACTTGAAAGATAAAATTATGACCGTAGTGTCTTCTACCATATCTCACCAAGGAGGAAACTTAAGTTCTGAGAAACTCATTAAAGATTATGAAGCAGAAAAGAAGTTGGGTTGACGCAGCATTTGTTCTGTCTCTGCTGGGCTCCCACTTCTCCGTCTTTGTCTGGTTCGTTCTTCACTCTGTGTTCCGAGCCATCTTCCTGTCTACCTTTTTGTTAATATTCTTGTGTTTGGTTTTACAGGTTTTTCCCAGAATATAAGGCAGAAATGACTCTTAAGAAGTTACAGTTTCAGCTGGGCTTATGATCCAAGAGTCTGAGGCAGGAGGATCAAAAATTAAAAGCTAGCCCATTCTATACAATGAATTTCAGACCAGCCTGGGTAATATAGTGAGGTCTTGTCTCAAAATAAATGGCAAAAAGAGAGCTGTTGATGTAACTCGGTAGAAGAACACTTTTGTAGCATGTACCTATGATGTAGGCTTAATCCAAAGTGCTGTCAAACAAAAAAAAATAAAAACAATTGCTGCCTCTAATAATTTTTGTACTCGGTGTACTAAACAGATTTTCTTTTCAATTGCTGTATTCATTTTGCTGTCTTACTCCCTGGACAGCGTCTACTCACCTTTGCTGTTTGTCACTGACATGGCATAGATAGAAAGTAGCTTGTTCTAGTTGGGAGTTGATGTCACTCACTAGTACGCCTTTGACATTTCTCAGTGTTGGGCAGTAGCTCAGCCACAGGGAGTTGGTCCAGCGTACCGGAAGCCCTTCAGTGAACACACCCACATCCACAAGTCTTTAGGGCCAGCACATAAACCTAGTAAAACAAGTCCATGTGATAGAAGCAGAGAGCCAACTTCCAAAAGTTGCCCTCCGATCCGCATGCACGCCACGGCACATACGTGCTTGCTCTTTCCCATGCCACTCCTGCCCCCACAAATAAGTGACCTTTACTAGCTTCTCATTGGTAGCATGCCCACTGACACTGACCCAGTGCTCTGGCTTCATGGGGGGCCACGGCTACATGGAGGATGTAGCTCAGTGGTAGCGCATTGGCCCAGCCCTGAGTTTGATCCCTGTTAGGATCAGGGGACCTTCCCCAGTGGTCACCATTAGATTCCCTTTCACATTTGATTCTGACAGGGCAATACTGGCCACTTGGTTTTATTGGAAGGCACGGGGTCTCACGTAGCCTTGGCCTCCAATTTACTGAGGAGCCAAGGACGACCTTGTGCGTCTGGTCTGCTGGAAGACGGGCGTGCACCGCCTCACCACGCTGCTGTCTGGGGCAGAGCGCAGGGCTTCCTGTACACTGGGCATGCTCCCTACGGCCCAGCTGTTTCTTGGGAGCAGTGACCTGAGAGATGGGCTGGAGGTTGCTAGCAGTTGGGCCCTGCCCTTCTTTGACCTTGAACTGGTCACTGGCGTGCGCTCTGCACCCTCGCTTCCATCCAGCAGGAGCACAGGCCTTTTTCCTTGTTAGTTTGTTTGTTTGTTTATTTATTTATTTATTTAAAGCATATTGAGTCAACTCAATGATCATAAGGGAAACTGAAAAATTCAGAAGTTCAGACATTAAAAAAAAATCTGAAGTTAGACCCTGTCTTCTAAAAAGTGCTTCATCTCCTTATCCTACTCCAATTGAGCTTATGCCAGGCAGGCTCTTGTTGTTTCTCTTTATTTACTTCTCTCTAAAACTTACTTACAAACATACACACACACACACACACACACACACACACACACACACACACTTTGAATAGAACTCCTGCTTTCTCTGGTTCTTTGCTCAGATCCAGCTCCTGGCCCATCTCAAGACCCATTGTCAGTATTCTCCATGTCTTCCCATTCTCCTCCTTCTCTAGGCCTCACGAGGCTTGAAGTATGCAGATTTATTTTTCCACCGAGATGATTTTACTGTCTTTTCTCCCAAAGAAGGTGGGCACATATTTTCCATTCTTCTTTTACACGCAGACTTCAAGCCAAGCCCACTGGGTGGAGCTAGGCTTCCAGCCTGTTGCTGCCGTGGACTTTAGGTGAGTTGGTATTCGCTGGGACTTTGCTATAACATCATTTTAGTTTTAGGATGGCATTGCTAACATGGCTTTCATTTTCACATGATACTTTGCTGACCAGGGCATGGGAAACATGTAGGACATTTCTGTTTCCCTCCATATGCAGTTAAATTCTTACATGCTCAAAGAGGCATGCTGCATGAGTTAACACTTAGGCCAAGGAAACTAAATCGTTATTCCATGCACCATACGTGGTGTCATTAAGAAGATAAAGTGATTGTTGGTTTGTACCAAGGAGAGGCAAGTTGGTATGCCACAGAGGCCTAAACCCCCATAAGAGTACACAAGCCCGAGAGAATCTTAGGGTCCACAGAAGTGGCCAGGTAGGAGAAAGGGCGGGAGGGAGTGGAATGGATTGATAAGGAGAAGGTAGGATAATGGGAGGGAGAGGATATGGAGGGAAATGGGTTAGTACTCATTATGCTTGTAAAACTAGCTAGCTAACTAACTAACTAACTAACTAACTAACTAACTACTAACTAAAAGAAGACAAGTGAACCATAAAGTCAGGCCTCAGACAATTGCCACCAACACAGCATTAGATTCCCTGAAGAACTCCTCAGGGAGAAGTGACATCAGTGGGTCCTGGGTTCTGTGGGTGGGGCAGACTTACGGCCTTGTTCTCTTCAAGTCACAGGGTGGGTTTTGTTCAGCTCCTTTGTTCTTCTTCCCTGGCTCTGCTCTCCCCTCTCTTTCTTCCTTCTTCTACACTCTCTCTTCCTCCCTTCTTCTCTCCCTTCACCTTCCCTTTCCCAATTGGGGACAACTGGACTCTGTTGCTTCCCAAGTGCCTATGGGAGTCTAACTGAGGTCTCAGCAGCACCCCTTCTTCCTGCTCAACTGGGGGATTGTATTGGAAGGGGTGGTCCCTTCCCCCACGCTGTGCTTCCGGTCCCTGCCTCCTCTGCCTTTGATGCTGCTTGTGACAGTTCAGCCCTTCCCAGCCTCACCTTGTGCATCTGTTGCCTTCCAGCCACAGGCCACCTGCAGCTGCTCAGGGTTCAGGTGAAGTGATGCGGTTCTTCCCCGGCCCCGCCCTGCTCCTGCTTATCCTTTCTTTCCTATACTACACATACACAGGCGGCGCGTACTGCGCGTTCACACACACAAATGCAAACACACAAATACGCTGCACACTACACACACCACATATTCATTATATATGCAAACATACACTTCATACACACAAAACATATCTAATATTACACACATGCATGCACATTACACACACACTACACCCCTGTGAGAACATCTTGATTGTTTTTGGCCTGAGCCACTATGATCTCTGGCCACAAAGAAGCTCGCATGCCCAAGGGCAGAGAACCTTGCAAAAACTGTAGAAACTAGTTTAAAAAGTGTCACCTGTCCTACAGTTTGTCTCTGCCTTCACACTCTTGTGGATGATATATGTTCCATAAGCAGCACTGTGCACCTGGAGATGAGAATGGCTGGTGGGCGTGGCTTCCAAGTGAATCTGGTAAAGAGGAGAGAATATACAATCTGGAAGTAGTCCTCGATACTCAATTGCAAAGGGGGGGGGGCTCTCCCCTTTGCCTTTTCAGACAGACTCGCGCTATGTACCCTATGCTGGCTTGGAATTTACAAGCAACCCAGTCCTGCTTTTGGTTCCTAAGTGCTGGGATTACAGATATGCCCCTCTGGTGCCCAGCTGAATAGATTTCTTTTCTTACTTTCTTATTCTCAATTTAAAAAATGTTCTCCTCCTCCTCCTACTCCTTTTTCTTCTTATTATTTTGTGTATGTCTGTGTGTGTGTCTGTGTGTGTGTGTGTGTGTGTGTGTCTATGTGTCTGTGTCTGCACGCGGAGGCCTGTGTTTGTCAGGGTTCATGGACGGAGGTCAAAGGACAACTTTCAGGGGTGAGTTCATGCTTTTCACCTTTCTGTGGGTTTGAGGGATTGAACTCAGATCATCAGGCCCATACAGTAAGCACTTTTAACCCTCTGAACCATCTTGATCCTCTTGCGTTTACTTCTTAAAATGGCCCATCTATTTCTTTCTAGTAAATTTCCTGAAGTTAGGGTCTTGCTTTTTACACAATGGTAGGTAAGATAATAGCATAGACTTGAGCAATAGAAGCCTCAACTGCTAGTTCATTTGTTACTGCGATGATCATTCATTTTGGCATGAATATTAAAGACCCAGCTATGAAAACTTGAATTAGCGTCCTTTGGCTGGATATCTTTAATGGTTTTCTGGATGCTTTGCAAGGGGCTGATGTTGTCAAGGGCCAATATCCTAAGATATTCTGTGCTGGAAACTAGATGCTCTGCATATGACATTTAACTTCTCTGCTTTGTGTTCCCTGCCCAGAAGAAGTTCATTCTCATTCACTTTCTTCAGGATATGATTCGATATATGTTGCTCTGCTCTGATGTTTTGTAATCAATGCAGCACGTGCTACCACAAGGACGGCTTGCCTGTGAACCTTCAGGGTTACTCTCTGCTTATTTGATTTGGTATGAGGATAGGTGTGTACTTAAGCTCATGTATGTTTCCTTTAATTAAGGTCCCAGACCCTTCCTTCATTTAGAAAATGACATAGAAGCAACCCTGTCAAGAATGGAAGGCATACTGCTGAGTGAGTAGAAGCCTCTGAAGTCGGGGTAGCTAGTGAAAAACAACCCTCACTTAGTATGAAGAACCTGAGAGAAATCCACTACTCTGGAGTTCTGATCTTTGGTGCCCCATATGCTTCTGCGGAAGTTTGGAGTTGCTTTTTTATTTATAAAGTGAGGTGTTTGATCTTGAAGCCCCACCCTCTTTTCTGTCATTCTCAATCTGTTGTCTGCTTCCCCATTCTTCTAGACTCTCTAGTCAGGATGAGTTGGCTTCAACTGTGGGACTTTGGCTGTTGGTGACAAAGTTTGTCTTCCATCTCCAGCATTCCACTTAGCTCTGTTTCTGAAGTAAGAGAGAATGCTCTCTCTTTTCCCAGCTATTTCTACTGGCCCAATAGTTGTCGATCATTGGAGGTAACAGTGGGTTTTATATACTACCTTCCCCTTAGTTCTAAGAACAAATATACAGATATCTGTTAAAGATACTCTGGAACCAGTTCAATTTAAAATGCGTCAAACCTGTTTCATTTGATGAGAGATATGGAAATGTTCATTGGGATTGAGATTTTGTGGATATCAGATGAGTCAAGAACAACTAGAAATACACCATCAATGCTTATTGTTATGTATTTGCTATTCCTATATAGTGTATTTAGTTCTAGTTTTCCAATGTTGTGTGTGAGGTCCCATTCTACCCTACATTGTGACCAAAATGTGCTTTATTCATTTCTTGTTCATGTTGATGTAATTTGGGGCAGTGTTTTAAATTTCCACTTTTGCTTTATGTATATTGCATGTATACATGTGATTCAGGGGTGTGCATGCCATGACAAGTGTGTGGGGTGAGATGTGACCTCCTCTCTCCCAGAGGTTGGGTATCTCTTGTCGGTGTCCTTCAGGCTAGCCTGCCCCTCCAGCTTCTGACAGTTCTCCAGTCTGTCTCCATCTCACTGTAAGAATCCTGGGACTACTGCCTGTGCACACCACACATCTGGCTTTTTTTGTGGGTTCTGGGGATCCATCTCAGCTTGTTAGGCTCATATGCCAAGTGTCTTTGCTGACTGATCCATCTTCCCAGTCTCTTTTTGTTTCAGAACAATTTTTCAAAACCATTTTTCTAGTCAAGAAGATATCCACATGGTAATTCAAGCTTGCAAGCACACACTCTGTTTTGGATTAAACATAGTCCAATATTCCAGGTACGCAAACTTTGCCCTTGACAAAACATCCTTTTGGAAGTTAGGGGAGCCATGGAGTCGGGGTGGGGAATAGTTAACAACTTGAGTGTCTCAGTAGAGTGCTCGCATTTGCCCTCCTACTACTTGCTTCCTTAATATCTGACTAGGATAGAGATAACTTCTCTGCACTTCTTTATTTCTTTATCGAAGAAGTGATATGATCCCCAGATCATAGGTTTGCTGTGAAGAGAAGGGCAGACAATATGTGGCACAACATAACCCTTGTGGTGACATTTGTACTGACAGCTTAAGAGGCAAAGAAAATAGATGGCATGCTTCACCATTATGATCTGTACAGTTAATGAGAAATTGAGAGATCAATCTATTAGATGTAGTGTTACTGAATGTAAGTAAAGCACATTAAGAAGATAGTTTTTCATGGTGAATGGCAAGTGACTTTTTTTCAGTAAATATTTTATTCACTAGTCTGCTTACATGACACATTAAGTATACTTTGAACCTAATTTATCTTTAATTACTTTGAATACTTCTTGTAGCAAGTATCTGAAAGAGCTCATTGCCAGCAAACAGCAGACTTGAAAGTAAACTCGAAATGTGCATTTTTTGGTTTGACACCCTACCTTTCTCCAGGCTAGGTGAATGTTAAGCGCACATTTGCTCTTAGTGGATTCTGGCTGTGTGGGCAGGTACGGTGTGAAACAGCCAGGGAAGAATCTGGAAGTTTCAGAGAGCAAGCAAAACACTGATTGTCAGAAGAAGGAGGAAAAGACTGGCAGCTTGGGGAATGGATGGTCACGAGGTTTATTATTACTAGACATGAGCAAATTCTATATAGGGAGGAGAGAGCCAGGTGTCCTTGCTACGGATTTTTTTTTTCTCTGCTGTGATAAGGAGAGAGAAGGACAGACCGCGGGAAGGGTGACCTTGTTCAGAGGCTGTGATGTTTGATTCTGCCTGAATCCTTGCTGGTGGTTATCGTTGACTTGAAAACTTAGGAAAGTGGAACGGAAATGTGCTTCAGGGTAGGAATTCTCCCTGTGTAATTGATTCAGAAATCCTGGGTAATATAATGCTGCGCATTGGAGATAAAGTGCGTCCCTGGTTGTCAGTTTGGTCCTGGTTGTGGTCAGTGGTCTCATTATTATTATCCTTCCATGACATGCGCCTTTGTTTCTTCCAGCCTAGTTTCTCAACAGTGAAGGGAAGTAAGGTAGGAAACTTAACACAATAACGATACAAAAATATATTTCCAGAAGACCTCCTAGGCAGCCAGCCGAGAGGAGTCGAGTCATCTGATTCATTCGTCCTAGAGGGACCTGCATGTGTCCCATGTTTATGACAATGTAGAAGAGGCAGCAGAAATCTAGGTCACCTTAAGTTCAGCGCTTAACTAATCCTGTACAGGATCTTTGTCGCTCAATCCTCATAACCACACTGAGAATTAATTACATTTACATTTGGAAACTGAGGCATAAAAGGTCAAATAACTTGCAACTGTTAAAGCCAGACTTGAAATTACAATTGTCTGATCTAAAAGTACCCTTTTCTTCGTAATTGATTCCACCTCCTTTTCTTCCTCCTTGACCCACTTCTGTCTGTCTCTTTTGGCAGGTGGGAGGGGCGCATGATAGGTGGCGGTCGTGCATGATCTCTGGTGTAGACTGCGTGTCCATCACCCTTCTCAGTTCGTGTTTCATCTCCCTTGTCAGAACTGAGAGTTTTTTCTTTCAGTCTCATTTCACTTCTGAATTTTTTAAAAACTCATTTATGTAACCTCTGAGTGTCTGGGGTGCTTGCATGCAATGGTGCATGTGTGGAGGTCTGAGGACATCTTGGGGGAACAGGTCATCTCTTTCCATCCTATGGGATCAAACTGTGGTCATCAGGCTTGGTGGCAAGTTCCTCTACCTGCTGACCTGTCTTGCTGGTTCTCATTCACTTTCTTTGTCTTGATTTTGCACAGTCTTTCCGGTCAGTTGCCAACTCTTACCTCCATCCAACACACTTTATCGCCTGTGCTTGAGCTGTTGTGCAGGAGTCCTTATCTGGTTGAGGGGACGCTTGTGCATGTGTTGGGCTGGTAATTTGTATAAGTTTGAATAGTTTCTCTTATGTTTTTTCATGTAGTACTTTTTTTTTTTTTTTGCACATGTCTGAGGGTATCTGTGTATGTGCTCAAGAGGGCATTTGAGTTGCATGTGCCTTGGAGGTTCAAGGGTGACATCAGGAATCATCCTGGATTGTTTTATCTGCTTATTGCTTTGCTCTGAGGTTTCCCGGGCTCTGCCTCCCAGTAGCAGAACTATAGGCCGCTGCCCAGCCATTTATCATGGGAGCCGGGGATCTGAACTTAGATTCTTCTGCTTGCAAGGCAAAGACTTTCAGTCCTGTGCCATTGCTCTAGCCAACCACTACATCTTAGTGTGAGATTGGTGTTACTATCACTTCTTAATTCTTCCTGCTTAATCTATGATTTCACCCACTAAGTTTACCTTCTGCATTGTGCAGTGTGGGACCTCAGATATCTTTAGCTCCTATTACTATGATTTTATGTATTGTCTCCTACCAGATATGGTTTGCAAATATTTTCTCCCAGTTTGTAGGTTACCCCTTCACTGTGCCGACTGTGTCCTTGACTGTGTGGAAGCTCTTGAAATTCATGCAGCCTCACTTATCTCTTCCTTCTCTTGGCTTATGAAAACAATCACTCAGTCCAGGGAATATGGTAGGCTCTTCCCTGATTTGTGCTTCCACATTCTTATTGCTGGGTCAGACCCAACGTGACCTGATTCCCTTTTTAGTAGTTGGGCAGCAAGAGGTGTTCTGTAAGATTCACTTTCTGGGGTCATCAGTTTGGACCTGACACATGACCTGGTGCTCATCTGGGGGCTTAAACATTTTTTCCCTTCTTGTTTAAAGGTTTCTTTCAACTACAGAAACCTCATTACCCAGTTTGAATTATTTCTGGAGTTCGGACGACAGTGACAGTGATGTCGAAGGACCTGTCAGGGGACTGGGTGGTGGTATCTGCAGAAAGTGTGGCTGCAAGCATTCATTTTCCTTGGGGACTCCTGACCTCAAGGGATGAGGGTACAGAAGCAGGGGTCGTGCAGTTTTGTTTGATTGATATTTTTCCCCTCTTCTCCATTTCTTTTCTCTCCTAACTTTTCATATTCAGATGTTGGAAGTTTGGGACTGGAATTTAAATTTTCTCATTCTTCCTTCTGTTGTTTGTCTGTTGATTTGCTTTCTGGAAAAGCCAGTCATTTTCTTTCCTCTTGTTCATTCATTGTTTATTTTTTTTTTTTTCATGATCATTTCTAATGTCATTGTTCCATTTTCTAATACCATCTTCTTTTTCTGGTTAAATTCAAGAGCCCCAGTTCTTGGGCCAGGGAAGCTGGTTCAGTGGTTAAAACCCTTGCTTTCCAAGCAGAGGAACCTAAATTCAGATCGTCGGTCCCACTTATAAATGCCTGGTGGGTATGGTGACCCTCTGAAATTCCAGCCCTGGAAGGTACAGTCTGGATCTCAGAACAAGCCATGCTCTGGACCTAATTAGAGATTCAGACTCATGATAGAATGATAGAAGATATTTTCTGATGTCACCTCGGGACTCCACAGACATACACATTCAAGTCCACTTGTTTAGATTTACACCTACCTGAAAACACGCACACAAAACACACAAACACACACATATACACACACGCATATATCCCTCTACAGGATACACACTCAGTTGCACTTGTTTATATATACTTACACACATGTGTACTCACATGCAAGCATACACACAAAACACAAAAACATGCCTCATACACACATGCATGTGGGCCTCCATAGGCACATACAAAGTGCACTTATTTAGATGTACTTGCACACACATGTATACCCACATGCAAACATGCACAAAATATACAAAGCACACACACATCAGACACACATATGTGAAAAATAAAGCCAGTTTTCCACGACTCTTGGGATTTCCAAGCATGACTCTTGCTTTTCAGTGGGTCTCTGGATCAGCCAGCTATGGGGAGAGTCAGGAAGCATCTTTAGGTTTGGCTCATAGAATGACCATCTGAGACTTACAGATACAGACAAGGCCTGAAGTGTCTGGGTGTCATAGCGCCTCCTGCGTTTCATTCTCAGTCTGAGTTCCACTCCTGCACTGGATCCAGGTCTCTGGGTGGAGGTCTGTGTCTTACTGGTTTTCTAGGATCAAGGAAAACTGTCCTGTAGCTAATTAGAATCTCTAGAGACCTGATCCATTCTTGGATAGTTTGTGTGATGGTTGCTATGATAGTTACATCCAAGTATCAATTTGCCAGGAGAAGGCTTGAATTCTGGATTGTACATGTGGTGTGACTAGTTGCTTCAAGATCCTGCTACTGTGACATCCCCACAATGATGGGTTGTAAACGTGAACCACACAACCCTTTCTCAGCAAGCCTCTTGGGTCACCAACATGCCCTGAAACTAAGACAGTCTCCTATTTTTGCAGAACTTTCCCTCCATTCTAGAGTCATATGGAATTGCCAATTTCCTGGATAAGTCAAGTTGCTTTCTAGTTTTCCTCCCACAACAGGTCTAATCTCAGTTAGAAGAGTCTGCTATGTCATATACCTTTTGAACATCTGCTTTTTTGGCTTTATGAAAATAATTTCATGCTATTGGCTTGTTTTGTATTCTCTGCTTAAACAGACTGTATACTCTGTTTGCATTTGGAATAGGGAGAAGGTAAAAGTCAGTGTTGATGCTCAGTCTGCTTCTTTCCTCAGAAGTCAGCTTATAGTCCCATTGGCCATTTGAGTTTGCCCTTCTGTCAATCATTTGTTCCTATGTTTTTCTGTTAGATTTCTTGTTTGCACATTTATTTTAGATTTTAGTTTGTTCTTAAATATATATATATCCTCATATTGGCCACTTTGGATCACATGATAAAAAAGTTTTAATTCTGAAATGCCAAGCTGGAGGTGAAAATTGCAAGCCTGTACTTATGGTTGTGGCCTCCTGAGATTCGTGGAACATAAATAGTGTTGTGATTGGATGCTTTATGGTTCCCACTATAAAAATATGTCATTGAAATAATACTTATTTTGTTATGGATGACTGTATTTGCTGCTTTGGCTGGTGTTTAAGTTTCTTCTTTTGGTTGCTGTGATGAGCACATTGGCAAAAGCAACTTAAGGGACCACAGGTGTAACTGGTTGACAGTTCCAGGTTACGTTGCATCACGGCCGGGAAGTCATGGCTGCAGGATGCACTTGAGGGACACACTACATTCTCAGTCAAAAACTTCTTTGGTTTTCTGCCCACGGAGTAGTGCTACCCACAGTGGGAAGATGCTCCCACATCTATTGGAATCATCAAGACAATCTCCCCTAAGTGTGCCCACACGTGGTACCAGATTGTGTCTAGTTGGTAGTGGGGATAAACCATCACAGTTGGAAACGACGAAACTCCAGCTGTGATGGGCTGGTCATCTCCAGCATCTGTTCCCATTTTTTCATGCTAATGGGGTTACTTGTATGCGTGGATGTCCCTCTGAAGGTGACATTCTCTCCCCTTTCGGTGTGGAAAGGTGAATATTGGCCAGTTAAGAATCCACCTTTGTCATCTAGTGTGGTCTCTTTGACCCCTTCCTTTCTTCATTTTTGGTGTATGGAATGTGGATGTGATGGCCAGAGGTCGGGCTGGCACACTGAGCCGTCAGAATCACACTCAGCCCCAGGGATGCTGGAGTGGAAGTTGGAGTGCACAGAGAAGCACAGCTTCCTTGGAAGTCCCCCACTTCCTCTCTGTCTATTCACCCTGATCAGGAGAGATGGAAACCTTAGACAGTTACCATTACTGACCCTTCCGGCTATGCCCCCCATTCCTTTAACCAGTTCAGATTTGCCTAATCCAGTGGTTTATTGTTTGGTGCAACTGGGATCGTCAAGAGGCTAAGGCATTGTTAAATACTGCTATTTGTTCCTCTCTTCACTTTCATTCAGTCTTGCTGCCTCTGTCTGTTTTATTCTTGGGATTTCGAAATGTGGCAGCTGGAGTTGCGGGCTGCTTCCAATTCATCATGAAGATCATGCAGACACTGTTACTCTCACAGAAAGAGCAAGTACTTTTTTGGTTGTTGTTCAGTGTGACCTGCTCATCCATTTCCTCTTCTAGTCAGTGTGACAGATGTGGTTCAGATAAACTTGGGTCCTGTGCCCGCTGATGATATGGAGAAAAGGGGTGTGCTACCAAGCATGGGCTGAGCAGAGTTTTGGAGGAGTGGAGGATTATTTTGGAAGGTGAGGTGGCAGGAGAGCTGTGTGCAAGGGTATAAGGCACAATTATACTTCATCTAACTGATTTCAAAACCAATATATATGCTAATTTTTGGATATATTCTCTGTTTTAGTAGTTCTTTCCATGTCAACCAATGGATGTTAAAATGAATAATTTATAGGATCCAATCATCATAAAGAGATAAATGACAAAATTAAGAAAAGAAATGACAGAGTAAGCAAAGTTTGGTATTAACTATAAAGTAAGATGATCAAATCAAAGTGGCCGTGGGTAGCAAAATCATAATGTTTACTATCTGGGGACCATTTCTGTGGGTGGTAATCAGGGCATTCCTGCCTACATGGGTCCAGCGTATCTGTACAAATGGTCTCGACTGCACTGAGGAAAAAACTAACTGTATGCTGTTCATTTCTGATTTGTAATCTTTTACAAATAACCTCTCCCCCACTCCAGTCTTCTCTGAAGAACATGATTGTGCTCAGTTTTATTTTGTTTCCTAAAACGGCAAAACAAACTTCTAATAGTTCCTGAGCTCAAGTGGCATATGTTGTTTCTTTTTCAAAATGCAATTCTTTATTTTAATACGTTGCAGGTGGTTTAGCTTGTGAAGATGAGCTTTCTCCTTCCCTCCAAAACTCACAGAATTGAAGAAAAATTGCCACAGTGTTTGTGTAGACAGCTCTTATACTACTTTAAATCAGTTTTTCCCATTTCCTGTAACCTCTTTTGGAGTGATATGTTTGTTCCATTTAGCGAGTGACAATTTAGACTTCATTTTTTTGTGATGGATTTTTTTAGCATTTTATTTAGTGTGTAAATGAGTATGTGTGAGTGTGTGTGTACACATGTGGAAATCAGAGGACGTCTTGCAAGAGTTGGTTCTCTCCTTCACTAGGTCAAATCCAGATGACAGGTTTGGCAGCAAGTGCCTTTACCCATGAGCCATTTTGGCAGCCCTAAGACATGGTCTAAACAGATGCCCTCAGATTCAGCCTGCATTCCTGCATCCCTTACAGAATCATACCCAGCAGATCATCTAGCATCTGTGCTCACAGCTCATTCCTTGGGGTTGTGACCATTTTTTGAGTGTTGGTGACCTTCTCCATAGGAGTAGTTCTGATTCCTCATGTGAGGTGACTTGGTTGCTCTTCCCACCATTATCTTGAAGTTAGAACATCTGGAGAGGAGGACCACAACATCATAAGAACAAATCAAACATGTATACTGTCAGAACGACTTGCCTCTGTTGTCTTCCTGAAAGTAGGTTTCTAAAGATTTTGCATTATAAGGTTATCTCCCTCCTCCCTTTCTTATATTCAAATGGGCTTGCATACTTACTATAATCATCAATGATAATACAATAACTTTCTACTTGACACAATACCATCACTGCATTTTTAAAAAAATATATATATCTTAATTAATAGCATTCTTCTTGGCATTCAAAGACAGTCCATACTCATCTTGTATATCTCATGTGTGGTCATGGAGTCAGCAGTTTCTCCAATTAACCATAGTTCTTTTTATTGGGAAATGGTGCTAAGACCCCAGATGTGGGTGTCGGGTGTACTTATTATGGCTAGTGTGTTACAGGGAGAGTGTTTCTTACCATCATATTTTACAGACATGCAGTGGGACATCTTAAATGACTTACTTTTTTGCATTTTAAAAATTGTTTTAATACGTGTGGGTATGTCATTTTTTTTCATATGACCTACCTCATTCCTCTACTTTCTTCCTCTGAGAATCTTCTTCTTTCCCAATAAGTTTTTCTCCTACGTTTCTGTAATATTTTTTTCCCTAATGTGTGACTCACTGAGTAAAATAAGGCTTGCCTGCAGCAGCCTGTGACTGACTACTTGCGTCAGCAAAGGTGATATCCAGCCATGCTTATGTCTCTGGAGCAAGTGACCCTCTCCCCCATCCATCATGAACTACCAGCATTCGCTGGGGCCACACGAGCTGTCTCCCGTTCATGATGTGGTGTCGATGGGCTCAGTCTTGTGCAGGGTTTAGTCAGACGAATGCCGCTGCATTGAGTTTGTGGATGTATGCTGAATCACATCCGCAGGCATTCTTCTGAGTTCTTTTTCCCATCAGAGAGCTGTGGCGTTTTCTTTGCCCCCTCTTCTGCCATGTTCCGGAGCCTCGGGTGTTCAGATGTCCTGTTGTAGGGTGGAATACCCCACAGTCACTTTTCCTCTACACTTTGACCAGTTATGATGCTCTCCATTGACTACTACCTATTCTCAGACGCATGTCAAAGCTTACTAACCTGTGGACTGAGAGGTAAGTATTTAGATGGTAGTTTTGCAGCTGTTTCCACTTTGCAGACCAGTAGTAGTAGGGGCTTTTCCTCAAAACCTGTGATCTCTCTGTGCCTGGGTTCTCAGCCAGCTTTGTAGTAGTAGGTATGAGTCCCTCACAGCTAATGGGAAAACGGTTTGTTTCCCTCCTAACATTGATGGCGCTGTTCACCAATAGTCGTGCTTTCCAGGTTGTTTCATATTGTAATTCACTGGCTTCATAGCTGGGTCAGGCAGGCAGTTGATGGCCATTCTCTGGCGCCTGGCCATTACCTCTGGCTTTATAAAAAGGGGAGGAGCCATGGTTAGGGTCAATGAATAGGGCCATGTGTCCCTCTGTTCCTTTGTGGTAGTTTTGCAAGGTGGTGTCTTTTCCTGGACACTCTGAAGATTAATTCGTCTGAAGGCAAAGAGAAGGTCTGTATTAATACTCTGAGTGATAAGTTGTTTTTTGTATCATGCTTTCTGTTTTCTCTTGCAGTTTTGCCAAAAACGTAACCGTGAAGCATGATGAGTTGAAGCCAGCTGTGCATTGTTCTCAGCAGTCACAATAGGTGAAGCATTTGCTAGAGATTGTCCTTTCACTCATGCTTCCCCAGCATCAATGCATCAATGCCCCTCCACATTGCTTTCCCCCACACAGCACTGCTGGCAGCCTCTGCCCGGTGTATTCAAGCAAGACCGATTGTCCAATTTTTTTTTTGTCATTTAAATCTTTTAGAAAAACATATATCTGGAAGAAAGAACAGAAGCTTTCTTCTAGGAACTCTTTCCAAGGGAAGAAGTTAAACTGAATCGCAGGATTTTTTTTTTAATCTCTTTGAGCTATTTGATCAATACTGAATGCTCTTTCTCTCTGTCTCTGTCTCTGTCTCTGTCTCTCTCTGTGTCTTTCTTCATCTCTCTGTGTCTCTCTCTGATGATGTCCATTTTCTCTGGGTCTTGTGAAGTACATCTAGGGAAGTTTCCGTCACTTGCTCTTGTCTTGGTTTCTGGCTTTTGCGTCCACACTGACAGAATCCCAAGGAGTCCAGCACTGACGAGTTACCTTTGTCTTCCTTCTGGTCCATGTATTTAGCCCTCGCTAAATGTATTCTCCTCCGAAGCATTTGAATGCATTAATTTTTGATGCTTGAAACAATTTAATCTGTCAGAGGATGAAGGTCTTAATTTTATTTTCCTTTTGGCCATTAGTAGGATAATTAGAAAAGCTTTAGAAGCACTAGAACCTTCTTTCATCCAATCTCTCGAGTTTATAGACTTAATGAAAACTAATATTTCATGAAGGGAATCACAGTTTAACCTTATGAAGAGATTTTTCCAGTCTGTTAGGCCAATCTTATTGTATGTGGAACTCTTTGTTTTTTCTTTCTCTGTCTTCCTTATTTTTTTGCCTCCCTCCCTCCCTCGCTCCCTTCCTTCAGTTTTACCTTTCTCTTTCTTTATCCACCTCTCTTATTAATTAATGTTTTAGACAGTGCTTGCCATGAAGCTCAAGCCATCTTAAACTCATGACATCTCTGCCTCAGTCTTCTTCCTTCTTTTTTTTACTTTATTTTATGATTGAACAGTTTCATAGACAAATACAATGGGTTTAAGTCATTTTATGCCACATGACCTGCTTCCCTCCCCCTTCCTTTTCTACTGAAAAATTTTTCTCAACCAGTCTCCCTTTGACTTTCATGTCTTCCTTTTTCATTTCAAGTGCCTATTTGGGTCTGTTAATTCAATTTGCAAAATCCCGACACAAATAACCCTACTCCTCTCGCATATAAAGCCCACACACTAACACTGGCTTGTAATCACACTGTGGTTTTCATGCACTGTGTGTATTCATCCATAACCACTGGAGAGCAGTTCCAAAGATCATTCCAAGACATAGGAAGCCACACTTCGTGAGACTGCAAGTTTTAGATGAGTGTGCAAGTTAGTGTTTAAAGAATAATATGCTGTATCACAACTTCGATGTCTTTTTGCATTTTGCCTCACCGGTTGCCGGTACAGACATGTGCCTGAGCACTGCTGGGGTTTGGACAAGACAGCAGGGAGACCCCCACTACTGATGATAACAGTGGATCCTCACTTTCCGTAGCTGGTGTTAGCCTGCCGTAGCTGCTCAGTGAATCGTGGTGTCTCGCAGGTCTTGTCCAGATGAACACAGATGCGGAGAGTTAGTGGGGGCAGCAGCCAGCTCTTGTCCAGGAGACACTATTTGGAAGCGCCCTTCCCCTCCCACCTCTGGCTCTTAAATTCTTATCTCTTCCTCCCTCTTCTGCAGTGCTCCTGTCTGCCTCAGCCTTCCGAGTAGTGGGGTTGGAGGTGTGTGCCACCTCCCTCAGCCTCTGCTTCTTTTTTCTCTTCTTTCTTCCCTCTTCCTTTTTATTTTTATTTTTTATTAAATTTGGATAATTTCGTGACAGGTCCACCCAGTGTCAAATCTCCCATTCTTATTTGCTGAGCTGCTGACCTGTGCCCCGGCATTGGCAGCCCCTAGAAAGGCTTCCTGCTCGTCGGAATTCATCATGCTGTCTCAGATTTAATTTGTGCCTCAGTTAATGCTTTCCTCTCATTCATTCAAGTGCTTTATGATGAGTTCCTGCTCTGAAGCATAGATCTTATCTATGTGTGATTGAATGACACATCACAAATATTTAATGTTACATATTTATGAGGACCTTCTGAATTATTTTATTACCCTTTTGGACATACTTATCAAGTCTTACTTAATTGATGTTAAGACTCGGCAATTCATTAAGGCTGTCAGTTAGCCTGAAGGTGGAGCTAAGATTCTCATAGCCCTAACTCCAAAAATGTCTAACAGTAGAGTTAGGTATCCTTCTTGCTTTACTTCTTCTTTTAAGTTACCTTTGAGTACTCTGGCCCTTTGGCATCATTATTATAGAAAAAGAGGTATCAACTGGCAGAGAGATATCAGGACAGGCACATTTCAGGATTGAGTTCATATGTTAATTACCCTAGAAACCTATCTATGAGTAATTATCTACTACATAATTTCAGTCATGGTTAAAATCATATGCATTATATTATTATATTATTTCTCTCTCCATATAAATATTATAGAACATTAAGTAAGCACTTTATAGAAGCAGGTATGAGTCGCTTCCTTTTGAACATGTCTTAAATGGAATCAGGGAACAGTTTTCTACTCTTATTACATTCATGACATTGTTAGCACTGAACCTACACATCACATCTTATGAGCATGCTTCTTATGGTAGATCACTTGACTCTATACACTGCATATGTCTAGTGTGCAATTTTTTGTGGTCAAGGTAAAATTCTAATGTCGCTTTGACATTAGAATGACGAAATTGATACCTATAATTCAGTGTTTACGTGTGTTATATTTGCACGCTGATTCAGGAGCTCTCTATAAAATCTTTGTTTTCCCGCCTTGTTGTTTTCTTCCACTTTTGAGAATCTACCAAGTGTGAATGCCTGTGTGTACAAAGCTTCATGCTCAGTGAAATTGAATTGCTGTATTTTTTATTTTGGATTTTTTTTTCTTTCATTAGCTGTTGGTGATTTGGTAATTAATTTTAGAAAGAATCATTGTTGCAATAAATTAGTCATTAAACTCCTCTGCATAGGTCTTATTTTGAGAATAGGTCAGTATCTTAATATGAGTGTTCAGTTGTCTGCACCATTGCGTAAACACCTACTGATCCACATCCTGGGTGCAAAGTCTCCATCTTGTGCCCGATTATATATAGGCCCATAAAGTACATTTTGGAATAATATGGGGCAAGGCAAAGCTTCCTTCCCACAGGTGCTTCTACGATACATACTTTCACCAGTAATTAGGCTGTAAGAATACCTATGCTCCAAGGCATGTGAATGTGTAAATACCATTGAGATCCAACAATAACAGAGCAATGGTACATCATTTCTCTGCAGATGTAGCTTTAGAGGTAAGCCATAAAGGAGCTGACTTTCTGTTGAAGATCTGAAAAGAAATGACATGGCGGGGATACTGAGGAAGAGGAGGTGTCCTGCTGAGTAAGGACTGTTGAGTAAGAGATGTGTGGGGAGAGGTATGTTAGAGATACGGAGTGGAGTTTCATAGGAATTGTAGTTCCCCTCTCTTGGCAAACCAGCAAGAAAGAGATGACTGAACTGAGAGTCATTCTCAGGTAGCATTTATGGGACTAGGCACCAAGCAACAGAAAGGGAATTATTTGAGCCTAGGATGACTTTCGGTACTAAGCAGAGAAAACGAGAGGATAGATGGAGCTCAGAAGAGCTGGTTTTCCATCTGGCCTGCTTGTTGGGTCACTTGGTATGAATATTTTTGATGACCTTGGCTAGTTCGACTAATGGAATATTTTATCAAGCGTTAAAAGAGCAAGGCCACGCCCTAAAGAAATCATTCTACCAACTGCATGTTCAAGCCCACTGTTTGCTCTACAGTTCATTTGATGCGCCGAATGATGTATGCTAAAAGCCCTTTTGTCAAACTTAATTTATTTTTATTAAAAATTTCCTTTTATACAAATGAGAGTGTTTTATATTTTATACAAAATGAGTGTTTGTCCCTGCCTCCTTCCCCCCCTTTTCCTTTCCCATTTTCCCCTCAGTTCGCCAACCCATCCCTCTCCCCCCACCCTGGTGCCTGCCTGCTTGTGAGGGCCACCGGGTTTCTTGGGTTGTTTGCTCTATTGGAGCTCAGGCCTCTGTGACAGTTTTAAGTGGCCTTGGTTAGATCCGCTGGTAGGGTTGCTCCCCTTCTCTGATCTAGCCCTAGCCCCTAAGATCCCCACTGCATGTAGTTATTTCTCCTGAGTTATTCGTGAGTCCATGCAGGAATGTTGATATGTCAGTCATTCCAAATGTTAGTTTATTTTAAATGGAAAAGGGGAGAATGTGTAGCTTTACTGATGTTGTCCCTTTAGTATTTATAACCAGGAGTCCACTTGCTGGCACGGTGCAGATGGCTACAGAGCTGGGAAACAGTGATCGGACTAGGACTCCAGATCCGCCTGTCTTCCACTAAGGGTCTCAGTCTTTTTCAGGAATGCTGGGTGGCCCGTGTTGCATAGTGCGGTTCCATATGCAGTCATCACGGAACATACTCTCTTTCTTGGGGAAGATTTCTGTGGTGGCACCAATCTTGTCTGCAGTTGAATCCCTGTGGTGGCATGTATTAGACTTACAAAACGTGATGGCGACTTAGATCCCTAATCAGTTTACTGATAACTGTTTAGTTAATTTTGACCTAGCATTTGAAGTTTTGCTTTTCCTTTTCTATTTTTATGTGTATGTGCTGCGTGTATGTATGCATGTATGTGCATGTTTGTGCGCGTGTGCCTATGCGTGTGGAGGCCCAAAGCTAATGTCAAGAAGCATCTTTGATCACTCTTCTATGTTCTTGTTTTTAGATCAGGGTCTTTAATCAAACTCTGTGCCTTGTCAATAGGACCAGTCTGTGGAATCACCTTGCTTTGAGCATTCCCAGTCTCCCCTTTCTGGGGCTTTCTGTGGGGGGCTACCACACCTACCCAGCATTACTTGGGATCTGGGGATCTGAACTCTAGTTCTTTTGTTTGCACAGGAAGCACTTTAGCTGACCCTCTCTTCAATCTCAAAAGAAGAAAATTAAAAGTCTTGATAGGTATTTTTGATGACTATTATTAAGGAAGATATGAATCAAGAATCCTACATAATACGATTTATTGTTTATGTGATGATGTGTGTAATTGAGTCCTTTCTGCCAGAATATTTATTCCTTTTTACTCTTCGACATTTATGAGCTTGTGGGTTTGCACAAACCATTCTGGACACAGAAAGTAGCAGAAGACTGTGGGACTCATTTGGACCATAGCTTGTGAGTGGAAGCTGGTTGGTGTAGACCTGTGCCCAGCAGACATTTGGTGGGGACAGTCTTGCTGTCTTTGTCCACTTATCTTGGGTTCAACAATTATCTGAACAGAGGCTAAAGACATATGTATACCTTTCATTCATTCCAAAGTATAAAAATACCATTATTTGTTCTTTAAGTTTTTTTTTAATTCATTCAATTGTGCATGTATACGTGTATGTGCGCGTGCAAGCGTGTGTGCGTGCGTGTGTGTGCGTGTGTGTGTGTGTGTGTGTGTGTGTGTGTGTGTGTAGAACCATGGACGAATTCGGGAATCACCATGGACCGCCTCCACCTCCTCCTTGTTTACTCTGCCTGGGGAATCACAGGCTCCGCCCTACCAGAACCTGAAACGCAGGCCGCCCCCGCTTCTGCTGGCATCTATACGTAGGGTCTAGGATCTGAACTCAGGACCTTCTGCCTGCAAGGCAGAGGCTTAACCCCTGAGCCACCTCTCCAGCCCCTCTTTAAGTTTTTTTTAACAGTATCATATTTTCCCCACTTAGCACTTTTTGATGTGATTTTAGAATAAACCAAGTAGAAACCATATATGAGTAGAGCAGAAAATGTAAATATTAAGCTATCGTGATTTGACAATTAATCAGAAACAAACAAAATGAATCTTGAGAATAAAATGATTCCACTTATTCAAAATTAAATTGCTTGCTTTCATGAAACTGTCCCAGGAAAGTATATATCACGCAGAGTGAAAATATAACTGTAGTTTTTCAAAATAAACCTGCTTATTCCAGGTAAAAGTAATTCCTAGTGCAGGCATTGGCTAGTGAAACATTTACCCCTCTGGGTAGTTGTCACCCCACAACTACTGATATTTTAAGCTGTGCAGTAATTTTAAACTTGAAGAATGGAACATTAAATGGTACATCTCTAAAAGTAACTTGAAAGAAACATTGAGCTTTTGAAGTCAAATCCAATTCCCTTTCCTATCTAGACCCTCTTTTGTCTTTGCCTTATGTTAGATATAACTTAAGCAAACCTTTCTCCTCAGGGTTGAGATTTTTAATGATGTGAACCATAAACTAATATAACTATCTGAAACTTATTGTATATTATCATTTATTTGGTGAATAATTATTTGGTATTGACTGGCGCATTTTCTTCAGAGCTTGACCACAATAGGCGGACTGTCGTAGAGATCAAGGTGTGTCTGATTGACACGAGTCACCTTGTTGGCTTTGCCCTGTTGTGACTTGTGTGACATGTAATCCAGCGGTTCATTCCATAGGAGTAAAGTTGACATTGGTTTCTGTCTGCTGCTCCAAATCTGTGCCAGCCAAAAATGTGTGTTTTTGTTGAGTGAGGATGCGAAGGACCAAACATACACATATCTTCGTTCAGCAAACAGCATTCGTGACGGGGCAGACTTCCTTTTGACAAAGTTATTTTGAGATATAAGTTCACAGCAATCCCCAGATCTCATTCATTCTCTTGCTAGTTATCTCCAGGGTTCACAGATCAGAAGACTAGGGTATCAGGTGAAGACACTGACATTGGTCCTTCTACTCAGTTTGTTAAGATTTCACTAGTTTCTCATATACTCGGGTTTGTGCGCTCACTCACGGATCTGTGCAGCTTCTTGGTGTGTACGTTCATGTAGTGCCAGAATTAAGATACAGATTTTATGAATAGGGACTCCATCTTTGCCAGACCTTCTTGGATCCTTCTTAGACACATCATTCTGCTATACAGAATATCCATTCTGTTACCTAACTATAGCAGGTTTTGGATAGTTCAGACTTGGTGCTTTGCATTCATTTTGTCACTTGGAGGAATTGTAAGATGTTTATGCTCGGGAAAGGAGAGCAGCAAGGATTGTGTGTGTTTGTTGACCATTCTCTAGTTGGTCAGTTTTCTCTTACTTTATCACTTTATTTATGTGGGGCAGGAATATGCACAGTATATATTATATTCTTATTTATAAGTGTCTTTATGTAATTCAGTATCATGTACAGTGACTAAACACAGTAAAACTTAAAAAAACTTAAATGTTTTCATCCCAGAGTTAGAATATTAACATGATATTTTCATAATGTGAGTTCATTCCCATTAATCATCACTCACAGATCTCCTGTTGTATTTATTATCTAGAAAACACATGACATTGCAAAACAGTAAAATGTTTAAAATCAGGATCCACATTAATGACCTGAATATTGACAAGTGCATCTTAAAAAACAATCTTATGAGCAGAAAATTGATTTTATTTAGGTGCAAGTGTTCAGCAAGTTTAAATTGGTGTGGGTGTAGGTGTCTCCTGCAGTATCCAACTGTGGGAATGGACGCATGTGGAGGCTTTGGGTTGTCTGAACACAAGATCATGATGATGTAAGTAAATCTATCCCTTGGGGTGAAGAGACTAGGTTGCATTTCAGGTATGTTTATATCAGTAGAAAAGGAACTTGAGGTAGAAGAGAAAAGCAGACGCTTACAGTTTTCCTTGTAAGAAATAGTTCAGGCTTTGAAATAAAGATCTTTTCTGTCACACAAAGGAAAACAAACATGTCAGTTTACACTTGGGTTATAAATGCATCGAAAGGAGACCTTCCTCGTTGGTCTGGGCGAAACTAGGCTGTATCTGCTCTCCATTTTTTTTCACTTGTTTCTTCAGGCTTCCAAGTGCCAGGAGACCCTGTGATGAAAGGTCTTGTCAATGTCCCCTGGGGCATGAAAGGCCCTTCCCCTGCTGTCTCAGCCTCTTTCTTTTCCTAAGCTGCGTCCTCAGCCCCCGCCCACGGAAGCCAGCAAGAAAAACCTGTTTTGAAAAGAAAAGCATCCCCCCCCCAGCCTTCCGGTACTTAAACCCTGCACCGCCTCATTTTTAAAAACCTTCAGCTCATCTTGGAAGCCCTTTGCCAGTCCTAGTTGTGTTCCCGCGTGCCATGTGTGCCCAATGGATCTGGGAGCCTGTGGGTGGGCGTGGGGACCACGAGTCTGGGTGTCAGGCACGGCCTTTAAAAATAGCTTGTTTTTCATTTTTGGGGAACATAACCTCCTTACTCCAGGCTTACTCACAATCAGTTTGTAACTCTTTCGGTGCTGTTAGTTCTTTGTGGAACTAACAATCCTTTCAGGGGATTTATCTAGTGGGAGAAAAAGGAGCTTTACCCGCAATGCAAACTAGCAAGCTGTGGCAGATAAAATGGAATAATGAAACACAAGACAGTGCATTATGAAAATAATACAAGTGGTCCTGAGGGAATTGCTGATGACCTTATCAGTTCTGAGATACTTGGTAAGAGTCAATAAGTGGTGAGTACTGCAGACAGGACCATTCAGAGTCTGCAGTGGGTCAGAGTGCCGAGCAGGGCCGGATGAGTCCTTCAATTCACTTGTTGGCTAATCCATGTCGAGTTTCTTCCCTAAGTCTAAATCCCTGCCTGACATTGCAGTTGTGTTCTTAGAAATGCATAATTACCAGCAAGTTGTCAGATGCTCTGCAGTCAGAAATGTAAAATAAATAAATAAGCTTGGGTCTAAAGTTGATAATCAAAGAATGCCTCTTCCATCTGTACATGGTTTACCTTTTTTCTTTATGTGTTTCTGATACATTTTAAAATGGGGGATGGAATGAGGGACAGCTCAGTTGGAAAAGTGTTTAGAGAACATGAGCCGGATTTCCCAAAAACCTACCAGGTAAAGACAATGTGGGGGTGTGTGCTTGTAATCCCCCATCCTGAGGAAATGGAGACAAGCGAGTGAGGTTCTTTGGCCAGAAAGAGTAGCTTACATGGGGAATCCGGGTCAGTGAGACACGCTGTTTGAAAAAACAATTTAAGGAAGTTGGACGGCACCTAAGCCCTAACAGGTAATATAGTCCTCTGACCTCCACACGTGCACACATGCATGGCGTTCATCACAGATGTGTGCCTGCACTCACGCACAGAATGGAAAGTCAAAGTATATCAGACCAGTTTAGGATGACAAGGACATTTTCTTTTCAGTGTTTCATGATGAGTTTTTAGCTTTTTCTAGAAGACTGCAAAGGAAAGATCAGTTACCTCTAAAGATAACTACCTTTTGCTTGACTTTATTCAGACTCTTCTTAGAAAAGCAAATAAACAAATACTGTACCATGCTCTGACCTGTAACCCACCCTCCTCTTCTGCCCTCCTCACTGAGCATCTCCTTAGGTGATGTCTGTTCCCCTGGGGATCAGGAGCGATCATCATCTGTGGGTCTAAAGGCAATCACATTTAAAACATTTCGAGACACTACCCACCTGTGGTCAAACGCAATCAAGTTCACAAATGCACATGTATTCCCCGAATTAGGATAGGTGTAGCTATTTGTGGAGGAGCATTACATTCAAAACCTTACTTTGAGGTTTGATGTTTCCCTCTGCTAGTCTCATGCGCTTCTGTTCTGTCTTGCAATGAATAATGACCATGGACTTTGGCTCCCAGCTACATGGGATCCCAAGGGGAAGCAGCTGATGCTACATAGACTTAATACACACACATATACTTAATTTACAAAAGTGAAGGTGTTGGCAGGTTATATGTACCACACACTTTTTGTATATGTGATATTCTCAACTTAGTGTGTCAGGTTATATTATGTCACCATAGATCAAAGTGCATCTATGTGTCACTTCTGATACCTACCATCAATGAAGGGAAAGATTCACAGAGCACTTACACTGGGGACCTGGTGAGGTGGCTTTACTGAGGTAGTAATATTTGAATACATAGATAAAGTCAGCAGGGGAACAGACAGGCCTGTAAAGTGACACAGGGGTGCATGGGTGCTGATAAGTAATGCTAATGAGATGAAGTGTTAAACTGCCTTGGACTGTGGGTCTTTTAGTGTTATCTACTCTGAAAGCTTGAAGTCTCTTTTGTGTACCTTGATACAGTGGTTTGTCTAGATGCCATGGTTTGTCATATCTGTAATCTGTTCTGAAATAATGCTTTTAACATATCAAACCCATCTCCCTAAATACTACGCCTTATGAAAGCTGAATCAAATTTGGGCAAACAGCAGAGTGCATGATCTATTCTCTGGATTTCCTCCTAGCATCACAAAAAATAACTGAGTCAGAGGAATATACTTAATTTACAAAAGTAAGATTTAAGTGCATGTTTTTATAAATCTGAAGTGACTCTAAACCCAGAATTCATACCTTAAAAATAAATGGGATTTGGCAAGTACAAATGTGAAACATGCTTTTACAATTAAAACTAATTGTTAGCATCAGTACAAAACTATAAACCAAAGACTACTTATTATGTGATAGTGAAAATTAATGTGTTTTTTTTCCCTTGAAGAAGTCTCTTTTGACCCCAGGAATAGTTTTTCTGGGAAAAGTGTAATTACAACTATGTGTCCAGTTTTCTTTTTTTTTTAACATTTTTTATTATTATTTCCACTCATACAAACTTAATAGGTAGACCAGTTCCCTCCCTCCCTCCTCCTCCCCCCGAACCCCCTGTTTCCCCTCCCTCCCTCCCCATCTCCCAGTGCCTCCCCCCCAGTTCCCAGAGAGTCCTTTATTGTGTATGCCTAACTCTCCTCTTGGTCCTCCTTTCCGATGACGTACAAGGACCCAGTGGCATTTCCTTGAACCCTTTCTCATGTTCCCCTTAGGCATAGGAACACTACTGTGGCCCCCAGTTTTCACTAAAAGCATATTCACAATATAATTGTCTTACTTATAAAATCACAAAGTAATCAAAATGTCAAAGATGGAGATAAGTAATTGGCTCATTGAGGGAAGGAGCACTAGGCTGCCACTAAGCAAGTATTGTCCAGGAAGAGGATTCAGTTGGTAAGATGCCTGCTGGGTATCCCAAACCTGAGTTCCAGGCCCAAAACACGTGCAAAAAGGTGGTTGGGAGAAACAGCTGAGGGTGAAGGCATCTGCCTGCAAGCGTGGTGACCTGAGTTCAATCCCCAGAAGCCCCACATGACTTCTAACAGCTTTCCTTTGGCCTCTACCCATTGTCGTGGAATATATGTGTTTTCTGGCTCTCTCTCTGTTTCTCTGTCTCTCTCATTAATTAATTAATTAATTAATTAATTAATTAATTAAATATCAAAAAGGTTTGTGTGGTGGGTCATGTATATAACAGACATGTCCAAAAGATCATGCACCAACAGTCACAAACACGTACACACACACACACACACACACACACACACAGAGATACACACAAACATTTTAAACTTTAGAAATCTGTCTATAAAGTGTTGCTAAGTAAAAGAAATATTTCTAAATAGTACATATGTCAAGTTTACATAGTAATGTATTAAAATTTGGTGTATATTAGGTACTTTGTTGAATGCTTTACAATTTATTTTTTGATTTCAATGTATGTATTATATAATAGTGACTTTTTGAGGGCAAGCAATGTTAGTTTTAACTGGCAATGTAAAATTTTGCTTAATGAGGATGTGATGAAGAAAATGAATGACTAGGATTTTAATGAGTTGGCATTTTAAATAGTAGCCATAGGCCATTTTCAGGCAATTATAAAGCATTATTTGCTGATATACCTTGGAGAATAGATACAAATCAGTAAAATTTTAGAGAATGGAAATAATTAAAAGCTGAACACGTTAGACTTCAAAAATTTTAGCTCTCAACGAAATTACTATACATAGACTAATTTTGTTCAAGTTTATATTTTTATTAGAGAAGACACAGGGGAGAGAGAGAGAGAGAGAGAGAGAGAATGTATATGTGTCGTAGTTTGCACATGGAGGCCAGAGAACAGCTTTCCAAAGCTGATTTTCTTCTACCATTTGGACATTGAACTCAGAACTTCCTGGGGATTGAATTCAGGTCACCAGCTCTGCATACAGATGCCTTTACCATCTTGCCCTAATATTCTTCTTATGAACCAATAATTGAGTATTTGCTGAATCCTAATTCTTACAGGGCACAGAGGTGAATGATCTAGACTGAAAGCACAACTTCCTCCGGAAGAAGTATTCCATGCTCATGACAGTAGAGGATCAGGTGCTCAACTGTTTAAGCTTGGGTGAAAATCGAATGCACAGACCAAGGTGATGAGCAAAGGCTGGTGTACAGTCCAGTGATGACCAGGGGAAACTGAGCAGGTGTGTGTAGGAGACTCCCATGGGAATAGTGGATTGATAGGAGAAGGTAGCAGCTGGAGGTGGAGAGAGCATCCCGCAGGCTGGTAGCCTGAGCTGAGGCCAGAAGGAGGGAAAGGGACAAGGTGGCCAAAGCAGCGCCACAGCTGTCCACTGCTGGCTTGGAGGAGGAGCAAGCAGAGGCCAGAGCAAGAGCTTCTGTTAGAAAGTATGCACCAGGAAAGCTTTCTGGGTCAATTAGTCTCTTTGGATCTTCTGCGAGGTTACGTATATAAGTTTTTGAGTTTCTGTTTGGAAGCGATAGAAATGTTAAGGAATGTCCTGTAAGGCTATACCTTGCAGACATTATTTTCAGTTTTCAATCTGTGTTTTTTAATAATATAGTAGTAACATTTTGTGGATTTTATCTGAAAAATAATTAACTAAGACCAAGGAGGGGTCTTACATTTATGCACTTTTCTTTTTACTTTACTTTTTCTTTTCTTTTCCTTTCTCTTCCCTCCTCTCCTGCCGTCATTCCCCTCCTTTTCCTTTCCCTTCCCTTTCCTTTTTTCCTTTTCTTCCCCCTTTCCCTTTCCTTTCTATCCTTCCTTCCCTTCCTTCCTTCCTTCCTCCTTCCTTCCTTCCTCTTCTTCCTTCCTCTCCTTCCTTACGCTCTTTCCTTCCTCCTTCCTTCCTTCCTTCCTTCCTTACTTCATTACTCTTCCTTCCTCCCTTCCTTTCCTTCCTTCCTCCTCCTTCCTCCTTCCATTCCTTCCTCCCCTCCCCTTCCTTCCTCCCTTCGCTCTTTCTTCCTTCCTTCCTTCCTTTCCTTCCTTCCTTCGTTCCTTCGTTCCTTCGTTCCTTCGTTCCTTCCTTCCTTCCTTCCTGCCTTCCTCCCTTCCCTTCCTGCCCGTCCTTCCTTCCTTCCTTCCTCTCCTTCCTTCCTTCCCTCCTTCCTTCCTTCCTTCCTTCCTTCCTTCCTTCCTTCCTTCCTTCCTTCCTTCCTTCCTTCCTTCCTTCCATTTAATGTGTGTATGCATGCATGTGTATATGTACAAACGTGTGTGCATATATGACATTCAGAGGTCAAAATCCGAATGTCCTTGGTCACTCTCTACATGTCTCTTGAGACAGAGCCTTTCTTGAAACATGGAGCTTGTCCATTGGCAGTGTCCTCTGTCTCTCCAAGACTGGGTTCCATTCACGCAGTCACGTGCCACGCCTGGTTTTTTATGTGGGTGCTGGATGAACTGAACTCAAGTCTTCATGCTTGCATGGCAAGCTCTTTACTGCTTGCCTGAACCGTCTCCCTAATCCATTAACACTTCTTAATTATTCAAATGTGTGTTGAAGGGAGCTTTGAGCATCATTTAGTCTTGCGGTCCACCTCTTATAGAAATCCCAGGAGGGGATTATTCCTCTTTATTTGCCTAAACTACTGAATAGAAAGAGGACAGTGAAGAGTGAGCCGACTGCTTAGCCTAATATTAAAGATGTGTATTCCATTTGGTGAAATACAGATTTATGACCAAGTGAAAATTGAAAAGCACACTTACTTTTCTGAAGATTTGTTCTTGCAAGAAAAGAATCACATGAAATACTATATTATCTTAATATTCTTCAAAATAAATCTTCCAACTTTCTATCCAACAGGCAAGACCATCTAGCAAGATAGAAAATGTTTTCCTTTTTTTTATACGCACCTTATGGATGGGAGAAAGTTATTCTTGGGACTCTAAAGGCATCGGGTTAAGAATTTACAGAGCAAGTAGTAAATTTGGTGTGGTCAAAGATCACAGGTGTTTTGTAATAATGCTTTAAATCACAATAACTATTTTTATTAAAAAAGTAATAACCACTTATGAGCCCCAAATAAGAACTTGGCAATTTCTGGCACTGTGAACCTTCTGTGAAGATAATGAAAGAGAACTAAGGTGATAATTTCTCATAAATCTAGGATTAGAATCAATCTTTGTATATGCGTTCACTCATGTCTAACTGATCTATGGTGATAATTTCTCATAACTCTAGAATTAGAGTTAATCCAGGTCTTTCTGAGATTGCCCCTGTCTAACCAATGTGTATAATTATTGCTAGTCAATATATGGCATATTGTAGGCACAACTGGCAGAACAAAGAAGAATCTATCATCTGTGTTAAGTGTAACTCTAGTGCACGAAACCATCCAAACATGGGAACCTGTAAAGCATGTATAAAACCAGAAAGACAGGTAGAGTAGAATTAGTTCCAGAAATCATTATGCACAAAATGGGCAAGAAGATGTAAAAGCCATGAAGATAGATCTAGTTTCCATTTAAAAGAAATGACATATTTTTTGTTTGTTTGTTTGTTTTTTGGAGGCCCCGCTGGGATAAGAAATGACATATTGATACACAAGTCTTTTTGAAGCACAGTATCTTTTAGGTATTTTTAAATAAGACTTTAACAACATTTGATCTGGTTTAGCAGTACAAAATTCCATTTGAGATGGATGATGTACAAATTTGAGTGCTGGCATAAACCTCTCTTCCATATCTGTGACATTAGTCAGGATCTTTTTCCAATTTCCACATCTGCAGGATGGTATGTAGAAACCCTTCTTCAGAGTTTGTGATTTTAATGAGTCTTCCAAAGCTTCCATCCTGTGACTGGAAGAGACGGTGACATGCGTTAGTTCTGTGTGGGGACTTGCTTTAACATACAGACCTATTCTTCATGGACTGCTGTAAGCTTCTAAGAAGCGGTGCTGAGTGTCATCAATATACCTGTGGCATGTAGGTTGCTCTGTGTAGAAATTGGTCATTAAAGAGGCCAACCTGGAAGGGAGCAGAGGGCAGTGAGTGTTTGTGTCCAGAAGTAGAGCTTTGCAGTCTTCTTTCCTTCCTCCCCTCTGTACTTCAAAAAGTTCATTAGGCCTATTCCAAGGGATGTGTGAGATAACCCATTGCTGACGAAAGGAATGACTATTTTACCTGGTCAGAGACTCACCCTGTTGATAAATATAGTCTGAGCCAGGGAGAGGCAAACAGGAGGAAAGCATGTAACTCCGGCTCAGCTCTCCTCCTCTCCTTTTAGCTCACTCTGAAGATCCTTCTGTCTCCATGTGCTCAGCTCTTGGTGTCTTTTCTCTTATTTCTTCTAGTGAACCTTCTTTGGTACTGGGTAAAATGAAACATACTTTCTATCCCCCCCTTTCCCAGCCATGACTATCTTACTGTAGCTTGATTGTCCAAATCTCTAGGCCATTTTGACTAGCTGTTTGGGGCCATTGATACACTTAGATAAATCATGACAAATGCTCACTTAAAACATTTATTTAATGCGTTAGGAATCAATCCACAGAATAAGTTCACAACGCTATACAAAAGTACAACATTTAAGTAACCTGGAACAACCCATCAGTGACTTTGGGTCTCTCCAAGACATGCTTAACCATAGTCCAAAGGTGAGACTGGTTAAGTAATGATGTTGGGACATGAAGTCGCCACAAAGGCACCACATGCTTTATTAAAAAGAGTGCTAAGGGCCAGGGGCCTAGAGAAGACGCTATGGATTGCCTTCCTCCTGGAGACTGATTCTGGTGTAGCAATATCTCCTGAAAGATGCTTGCAAATAGTTTTAAGGGTGACTGTGGGTCCTGAGATGCCACAATCCATTATGAGGCAATATAAACCCTCATCTTAGGGTTCTCGAGTGACCATAACACTGAAGAACAAAATTAAAGATGTGTCCCCTCAGGCATATGTTTCCTCACATTATCTTTTTTGGGTTACATGTTAATGTAAAGAAACATACTATCAGGGGGCATTCCCTTGGGCATTCTCTGAAGGCAAGAGAGAACATATCAGTCTAGTTGCGAGCTCTTCAAAGGTCTCATGTTCAAAGCAGAGGGCCACCCACAATGAATTTCTCTTATACAGTTTAGCAGTTCTTCCAGTTGCTAAAATTTAGCAATTCTGTCAATTCAAGAACTGATGCAAATGGCTGAGAAAAACAAATCTCGCGTTGTTCCATATGGAAATATAAATAAAATGCAAGTCTTGTAGACAATTTTCTTTTAAAGACAGATGACTATTTGGGAAAAGTATTCAGTACAGGAGCAAGATGCAAAATGATCATTTTCTACCATTCATATATTATTGATGTAGATCTTTCATGTGACATTAGACAATATCTAATCCCTACCTGACTTCATTTTCTGCATTATAAACTATAGTTATGAAAAGGATGGTCCTGTTGTATTGAGAAATGAAGAGATATAATCTGTGGAAAAGCACTGGCAGGGATTCTGGAAATTTGTAATCAATGAGTGTTAACTGGTAGTAATGTTAGCGAGTATGGCGTGTCCCAGTAATATCATGTATTATTGGTGATTAGTCCTCTAGAGCTTCGTGATTACTCATGTGATGTGATGTCCCCTTTGAAAAAATGAAAACTTTCTTTCCTTCCTAATGTAAGTTTAGGAAGTGGTGTTGTTCATTTGGGACTCAGATGCTTAGAGAATTGTTTTATGAAACTAATGACACAAAAGTTCTAGATGTGACCTTGCGGATGACTACAGTTTTTCAAAGAGGATTACTATTCATAATTTATATTGTTTCTAAAATATTGGGAATCTTAATTATAAAATACAAGTATGGTATAATTCTTTAGGTTCCTCAAGAACATTATGGAATTATAACAGCAATGCAAATTAAGAAGGGAAAAAGAAACCCTGCTCAAGCCAAAATACCGTAGTTCCTCTTCCAACATTTTTTGTGTGTTCTGCTCTTACTTCTTCAAGATGTACATCATTTTTATTTTCAGGTGCAAAATAAGCAGCTTTCCTTAAATGTAGTTCATCATAACTGCAGAGTAATCCATTTCATTCTTTCAGCCACAATAAAAGGTTTCTTTATAAAGGCATATTGGATTATCGATAGCTTTTATGTTATTGGTGATACTTCTATGAGCTCTTTTTGTTCCTATTTGCTGTTCAATTAATTAAAGAATGTGTTTATTGATTCAAAGATTTATTGATGCTTTTTAATCCTTTTTTATTTTGACTCTTGAAACTTAAATTCCTTTCAAAACCATTCTATTGTTGATATTTTCAGGGACAACGTTTGAATAAGGCTCTCTTCACCATTCTGTGGCATTGGTTATAATAGAATCAAGTAGAAATGAGTGAGCTTAAGTGATGTTTAGTGATGATGTTTCATCTTGTTTCTTTACAAGGGAGAGAAATGTCCTCAAGGATGTATATTTGGGATTGAAGTAAGTAGATGGTTATACCTTGGAATAGTCTTAAATTGTAACTATAGTAATAATGAAGTCACATGTATCTAGAATGATCATAAGAATAGCTCATTGATGTAGCTTGTTGATTTCGCTTTTGGATTTGGGGACTGAACTCAGGGCTGTGCACGTGCACATAAACCCTACCACTGCCTCACTGTCTACTTAAATCTTTTTATTTATGAGTGTGATTATTACTGCATAGATATGTTGAGAGTAATTGTGTAACGTGGTCCATGTATGGAGGGCAGAAACAACTTTGTGGAGTTGGTTCTCTTCTTCCAGCTTTTGGTGGGCTGTGAAGGTTATTCAAGTTCATCAGCCTTGCGTGGCAAGAGCCTTGACCTTGATCTTGACCTTGACCTGCTGTGCCATCCTATGAGCCCCCTTCATTCACTTTTTATGTGAAGACTTTTGCATGCTCATAATTGAAGTGACTTACAGCGAAATGGTAAAAAGTCTTCAAAGTAAAAACAAAAAGAGGAAACCCTTTAAAATGTATTTCTGCTTTTTACATTCAATTGTTTATTGCTTGACTTTTTATTTTTGATGCTTTATTTTCTCAGAATAGAAATGACAAAACTGGATAGTAAGTAGAAAACAGTTTAACATTTAAGTCACTATAATGCTGAAAAAATAACTGCCTTGTTTTTATATTCACAAAAGTAATCACAACACACCATATGGACTTTGTTCGGATTTTTTGTGCGTTAGTATAAAAATCTCTAATGCAACCTAATTCTTACGTCTGTTCAAAGACTCTGTCTGAGATCAACACTGAAATTATAGTGGTTTTCCCATTTAAACACAAGAGACTTGTATACCTGGGCTGAGTGTGGAAGGCACTGACTGATTTTAGGGAGTTAGCATCTGATCATATACCTTATCTCCTTTGGCAATTAGAAAATGTTAAAGTGCTTGAAAAATGGACCTATAACTTATGCTTGTACCAACAAAATATTTTAAGATGAAAAGTAGGATTTGCATTGCCGAAATTGTGGATTTGCATTGTTGAGGCTTATCTTAAGCATTGCCTAGTTCTAAATTTGCTCTGTCATAATTTACATTGATGTTGTACCACAGGAAAAATATTTCTACCTTACAGTAGACTCAATTTAGAGAACGTGATTCTAATCTCTACATTTAACAAGTTCCTTTAAGTCAATATTCCTTCATATCTTGAATCACCAACCTCCTCTTAGCACCATCTGGCATGATTTGATACTAAAGATGAGCGGCATTCACCAGCTGCATCATATCTTGGAAAGCATGAAAAAGCAGCTGGACCAGATTTTTTAAAAGCAATATTTGCTTTGAACCCTTCCTTACTAGTTGAATTCTGGGTTTCCGAGTGTAGAATTGGAAACCACTGCTTTCTGTTTCTATTGATCCTTAAAAATAGCTCAAGGGAATCTCTCTCTCTCTCTCTCTCTCTCTCTCTCTCTCTCTCTCTCTAATGTATGCATAAGTACCTTCTGTTCCTGTGTGTATGTGTTACAGTTAGATGTAGGTATCAACTTTAGAATTGAAAGTTGCAGTTTTGCGCACAGTTGTGAAAAATTAGTAGTTGAGATAAGCTCTGAGCAAGCCTTCAAGGAGATTAGCTTATCTAATTGACAGGAGGACCTGACCCTTGGGACTAGTCTGGGCAGGTGGATAAGATGGGGGAAACTGTTTCAAGGAGGAGGTTTGCCCCTCTTTCAGCAGTTCTGTGATATGGTATGGCCAGTTCCGTGACCCGTGCTGTTAGCAAGATAAGGAACTGTAACCAAGAACCATAATGCTGAATAAAAGCCTTTGTTCCCCCTTTGATTTACCAGCAGCTTGCAGACAAAGTATGACAATATGCATGAGTGTGGGTGCGTGCGCAGTCCAGAGTTGATATGGGGCGTCTTCTCTTTTTTGAGACTGAGTCTCTCACTAAACTGGGCGCTCACTGATTTGGTAAGGCTGGTGGCCATTGAGCTCCAGGGATCGTCCTGTATCCACCTTCCCAGTGCCAGGGTTCCAGGCTTGTACCACCGTGCCCTGCTTCTTGCATGGGTGCTGGGGGGTCCAAACTCAGTTCCACACGCTTTATGTAACACTTTCCTGCCATGTCATCTCAATCAGATCACCATTTACCAGACTCTCCGCTTTAGAAATCAATATGAATGACAGAGATAAATGTTTACGTTTAAATCAGGTGTTTCTTTTGAGTTTTAATAAATAAAAAATAACATTTCTCAGTTTTGCTGCTCCTGCAATGCCCTTGGCTCCATTCTGATGGGTATTGGATGTCACCCCCTGGCCAGAGATAAAAACCTGTTAAAATAGAGTCTTATTATAAGGATAGATTCAAAGGTAGACGGAATAAGACTAGGAGACTGAAAAAAAATCAACAAACCATAATTCAGAACATCAGACACTCTATATCAACCACCTCGAATCAGGCCTGCCTAGTCTCTCCCCATCCTGAAGCTCAGGGAAATTTGCGGAAGAGGGGGCCATAAGATTGTAAGAGCACAAGGATGGGAGGAGTCATGATATGCAAGATACTCCACACACGTTAGGGCTGAAGCAATTATAATAGGACTTTGCATGATCTGTGCAATGACCAACATATCATTGACCCCTCAAAATCTAGCATGGACTAAAGGCACTAGGATCCGTAGAAGCAATAGTGTTCCTATACTATATGTTAAAGGGAACATAAGGAAGAGTTCTAGGAAATCTTCAGAGATGAGAGGAGGGGGCACTGGGAGAAATGGAGGGAGGGAGGAAAGGAAGGGGAAAATTGGGGAGGAAGCAGGGAGATCCAGGGAGGTGTGGAGGGAGGGAGGGGACAGGGGTACCTATTACATTTTACATTTGTATGATCAAAAAAATAAAAATACATAAATATATATATATAAAATAACATTTCTCTAGCATTATTTATCAAACGTATTACTTCCCACACTCTGGATGGTGATTGTCAATCGGTAGAAGTTCAACATGAGTAAATCTAATTTTTGTCTTCTGAAAGCAAAATGCAATTGAATTTATATATTTTCAACATAGCTGTACCAAATTTGAAAGCATGCAATACACCTGTAAGTTCGAAGTTGAAAACCATCCTCTCCCTTAAAAGGTCTTCTAAATATCTGCTTTTAATTTTTAATTATGGCTAAATATGTTTGAAATATGTGAAATACTATTTGAATATCTTGAAGTGTTCAACACAAGGAGAATAGCAGACTTTATGTAATTTAATATTTGGGGGAGTTTTTTTTTATAAAGTTTTATTGGAGCATTTTTTTAAAATTTGTTTTTGAGTATGAGTGTGTGTAGATGTGTCCCGCGGAAGCCTAACAGTGATTTCGGGAATTTTATGTTGGATTGCTTCTACCTCCTTTGTGCTTTGCTCTGGGCTTTCCCAGGCTGTGTCTTCTAGAGCTGGAAGTCCAAGCTGACGCTATTCCACTTGGTGTTTTTACCTGAGATCTGGGATCTAAACTCAGGTTCTTCTACTTGTAAGGCAGAGTTTTAACCCCTGAAATCCCCCAAACTACTTTATGAGAGAGAGAGAGAGAGAGAGAGAGAGAGAGAGAGAGAGACAGAGAGACAGAGAGACAGAGAGACAGAGAGAGACAGAGAGAGAGAGACAGAGAGAGAGAGAGAAAGAGAGAGAAAGAGAGAGGAGAGGAAAGAGAGAGAATCAGAGGGTACTTTACCGTGTGTGCCAATGGAGACCCAAGAGTGGGATCCGGGATCCAAACTCAGATCTTTCTGCTTGCAAGACAAAGTCTTAGCCCCTGAGCCATCTCTCTAGTCGTATTCAAGCACTTGAAAACTAAAAGCAGGTTGACTTGCTTTCTCTCTCTCTTGGAAGCTGAGAGTAACTGACTTTCCTCTATTTTCTATTTCTTTTCATTTGCTACACATAGGTTTTTGGAAATTGGAATAGCACCAAGTTTTCTGAAGCCAACTGTTTTGTGTAGTGCCCAGCCTTTCCCATTTCCTCAAGGTCAGCAAAGAAAGAGAATTTTTTTTCTTCATACAATGTATTTGCAATCCAAGTGGAATCATTCTTAATAAAATGTTCAGAACTTGACAGGTGCAAGTACATTTCAGTTAGATCACAATTGTGGTTGTTAAACAATCAAGCTTCTGAATTAAGAGTACTCAAAACTCAACTGTTTTATTAGATTATTTCAGGAAATAACATTTGCATTGCATCCAAAATATTTTCATCCCTGTGAACACACTAGAAAGTGATTGTCTGACAGTTTTAGAATTAGTGGGAAGAATGTACTTTTCTGTCCCTTTCTCTCATGGTTTGGCTCTAACTGTAGGATGTTATCTGACCAGTCACTTGCTTTTTCTTTTGCTCGATGAATTGAGACAGTCAATGTTCTTTTGTGTTTCTGGCAGTTTTTATTTTAAAAACTGTAATCTTATTTTTAAAAATATTTGTATTAGCCTTCATGGACTATGTGAATGGATTTCTAATAACATCTTCATACACATCTGCCATGCATGGTAGTCACAGATACTCCACCTTTGCCTTCTTATATCCCTCTCTCATTGGTTTACAGCCTGTGTTAGTCTGAAGTCCTTTAAGTACCTTTTATACTCAGCAGAGATGTTAGTAAATGATCCTTGTGTACCGGGTAGACCTGTGATAACCAAACACTAGAACATTTTCATCTATGAAGTATTCAGTTATAGTGTTTTTTAAAAGTAACTCTGAAAGAAAAACCAAACTGTCTAACATGTATAATGTACTAATGTTCATAACCTAGTATTGGCACAATTAGGTACCTCTTTCATGAACTTAAAGCTGTAACAGGTTACTAGGGATCCAAGACAGTATTTAGATTCTTTATGTGAATAGATAAGCAATGGAATTCTTTGCTCGGCAAATGAAAGTAATTGGGAGGACATGACATTTGCATAAAGCATTTCCATTTGCCACCTCTAGACTTTTTTTTTAAGAAGTCCAGTTTAATCTCACTCCTCTTATTAAACTGCGTTAAGCTTCTTTCCAAGGATCAGAGCCAAACTGAAGGATTTATTTCCTTGCCTGGCTCAAAAACACTGCTGTCAAGCAAAGTCAAGCAATAGAGATATGGCCCCTTGTGCTCCCAGTCTGTTTGCATTTGTTCCTGACTTCCAAAATAGTTTCAATTCCCAAGGGAGTCTGCTTACTTTAAACTCTATTATATATGAATTGTTACCTGAATGGGTTTGAGAGAGATCAAAATAAGTGTCAGCTCAGTGAATAGAAGAATTTTTTTTCTTTCTGAGCTCTGTTATAAAGGGAGGTTTATTTATGTTTAGGAGCTAACACAGTTAGGGAAACAGCAGGTTGTTAAAGAAGGTCGGAGCAGAAGTAGGTGTGGTTTCCCTAAGAGTCTCAAGTATTTAAACTCTGTTCATGAAGTAATTGATAAACATCAATGTTATAATTGTATTTTCCCCTTAATTTTCTGTAATTTAGAGAGACTGTTTTTCCATAGATATATTTGCATTCAGAAGAATCAAGTCAGGTTAAAAAAAAAACATTATAGATGATTCACCTTATCTTCCCAAAAATAGCGATCAATGAGTAATGCTATTACATTGGTATCTGTAGTCACTTAGGACTACAGAAGATGAAACTAGTCAAGGACCAAGTGTATTGATTTGTATGGATGGACTTAGAATATGTAGCCTATCTTGTAACCTGTATTCATGACTTTGCCGCTTGTTCTCTGGCAGTTGATCAGCGCCATCATTATTAGGGGTAGTTACAGCAAAAGGACCTGTGTTCTGATCCTTTTTGATTGCTAGAGGTAATTTCTCCAGTACCTGTACACATAGGGTTTGATCAAGTCTGTAAACCTGTTCCATTTGATGGGTACGCATGACATATTGGCTGTCTGGGTGGCTATTTGTTAGGGTATGAGGTTGGAATACAGAACAGCCATTTGTCATAGGATTGGTGGAGGGGTTCATGCTACAAAGCTCGTTTCCTCTACAATGCCACCTATTAGAATACAGAACTATCATTATATGGTAATACTATATGTGACACATATGCAGGAGCTTGTTTGAATTTTTAGAGACATTGTATAGTCCTGGTAGTATGTCAGGGTTTGAAAGCATCAGATCATGCAGAATATATTATTTCAGAGTTTAGGGGCTGCAAGAGGCCGCCTTGTTATCTAAGGCGCAGTCGTGCTGATGTGCTTTCTTCTGAAGACGCGCGACCTTAGCTCCATTTCCTATGATTCTCTCTTTCTCTTTGAGGTTCTTGGAACTTTGCCACTTGACTGCCTGATCCAGTCATTAATGATGCGTTTGACTTCACTAGTTTCCCTCACCCTGGGGTTCATTAAGAGTCCCACTGAATTCGTTTCCTTTTTGGAGCCTCAGCGTGTAGGCTGATTTAGCAATGCAGTTGGTTGTCACCTATGTAATTTGAGAGTGAAAATTAAACTGGAGTGTGATGGGTCCTTGATCCAATAATCCAAGCCTCTTAAGAGGAAGATTGGTGCACAGGGAAGACATGGGACGCGGGAGGGACAGCAGAGTACACAACCCAGTGGTGGCTGACCACACTGGAACCTGGGAGTGAGTGTAACCACATTGACACAGTGGAGTCTGGACCTTCTCCCTCTCGAAGACATTTCTGTTAAAGGCGTAGTTTATGAGCCTGTGTTGTAGCGCCCAGGAGACAAAAATGGCCGCTGGGAAGTAACCCACATTGATGAAGCCTCAGTTTATTCATTTCAGATCTACTCTCCAAGGACGTGCGTAGTTTAAACGTTTGTAAGGGATCAATGCTATTACCATACAAACTGGGCATGGTGGGGCATAGCCGCGATGCCAACATTTGGGAGGCAGAAGCAGGAGAATCGCTACAAGGCAAGATCAAACCATTCAGGGTTGTATGGTGAGAATCTGCCTGAAAAACAGAAACAGAAATAAAAAAAAATCCACAGATCAAAGCAGAGTAAAAACACTAAATAGAAACTAACAACCCCTTTCCGCCAAAGGAGGTGTTATGTAGGAGAGGGACATGTGACTAGAGATGTAACTCAGTGGTTGAAGGTTCTCTTGGGCTCAGTCCCCAGCAGCAGCAGCAGCACCAATAACAGCAACACACACACACACACACACACACACACACACACACACACACACACACACATTATAATAGATTGTGGAATTCCAGAAATAAAACCCCAATATGACTGATCATTACTTTGCAGCCATAGCTTCCTTCTGATATCTTAGGGGAAACCCTTGTCACAGTGGGGTCTCTCCTCTCCCACCCCCGAGAAATTCTAATTTGGTTTCTTTAAGATAGAGTAGAGCATCTCTGGGTTTAGTCCTTCCCAAGGGAATCTGTAAGTACCCAACAGAAATTGGGAGTCGCTGGTGCAAAGCCAAGGTAGAGACAGCCTGTCTGGGGGTGCTCCCTGCTGAGATTACCTGCTAAGGAGCTTCTGGAAATCACCCCGACCCTAGCCCCAGTAGCAGAGTCCATAGAAAGGCAAATAATTCAGATGCTTTTAGTCAGTTGCCAAGTGCACCCACAGTAAAAAACAAAAACAAAAACCAGCATTTAGGAGCCAGGGAGTGGTTTAGTGGATCGATTTTAACAAACCTAGTTACCTGAGTTAGACTACTGGAAGCTCACGTGGTGAAAGGAGAGAGCAAGTTTAGAAGAGTTCTTTCACCTCCACCCTGTAAGACATGCAAGTACTTTTTCTATATTCTCTTTCCTTCCCCCCTCCCCCGTTCCCCTCTCCCTCCCTTCTTCCCTCCCTCCTTCTCTCTGTTCCTCCTTCCCTCCCTCTCTGTTCCTCCCTTTCTTTCCCTGCCTCTGTCAAATAAAGAAACTGGTCTAAAGAAACTGGTGACCCATGAGACTTACCTTTTTTCTTCCTTTATTTGGGCTTCTGCCTGTTCTCCTTGGGGAAACCTATCTTAGGCCTTATTAGCACGGCGAGAATAGCAGCGTGGGATGTAAATGTGTAGGACATGGAGGGGATTCTCATCGACAGAGAATAGCATAGGAAGCATGCCATCTGGCGAAGGAGAGCTGGAGCCGTAGGTGGCTGCTGGCGACTTGCAAGTGTGAAAGTGAAGCCCACCGGGACTGGAGAGGGGACTTGCTGTGCTGTAGGCGGCAGATGAGTATGTACCGCGCAGACATTTAGCCAAGCAACGTGTTTCTTTGGTGACACAGAAATCCGTGTGCACATTCCTTGCCCCCCCCCCCCCAGCACATCCTGGGATCCCAATGCTTGTAGCAGTGGCGGGATGTTCAGGAGTCTGAGGCCAGCCTGGGCTACCTCGTCACTCAGAGAAGCCAGCCAAGCAGACAGGAGACCCCACGAGCTGAAGTCTCTGTACATAATAAATTGGTAGTCGATCATGTTAACATAATAAACTGAGAGTGAATCATGTTACTTTTTCATCTGACTTTCCAGTGGCTGCTGAATGTGGCCACCAGAGCATGGAGTGGCCTCCTAGAAACTCACTCCTGCCTGACTTGCCGCCCTCCGCCTTGCACCTGGAGTCGCCATGTGGACTCTGCCTGCCTGTGCCGCTCCTGGCTCAGAGGGCTGTTGCTTGTTGACTCCGATGCTGTTGGATTTTTTTTTTTTTTTTGCCTTCCAATGCCTATTGAAAGTACATGTGAATGTGCAAGAAGACATGAAACATTAAGTGCAGGTGTGCTTGCTGGAGAAGACGCGGAATGAATGCTCCTCATTTATTGTTCAGCTTTGGCCTGCTCCAAGCCTGCTTGCTTTGCTGACTTTTGGATAACCACAACTCTTTAAACATTTATTTATTTATTTACTTTTGTGTGTGCATCAAAGAGCATTTTGTGTCCCTGTGAAAGATCAAGGCTGACTTTGGGAATCATCCTGGATTGCTTCTACTTCTTTTTTATTTCTCTCTGGAATATCCCAGGCTCACTGTGCCTGACATTTGCATGTGGAACCTGGGATCCGAACCTGGGATCTTCTGCTCGTGAGGCAGTCTCAAACCCTGAGCCATCTCTCCATCCCTACGACAACTTTTGTTTCTTTGTTTGATCCTTAGCTGCAGCTCTGGCTTGCCTGTTTATGATCTGTTGCTAGAGGAGATCTCATGCATTGCGTGGAGGTGCATGCCTGTAATCTCAGCATTGCGGAGATGAAGCCAACCAAGAGGGTTGTAACGAGTTTGAAGCTATTGGGCTACGTAATGAGCATCCGGCTAGTCATGACCACGGAGCTTAGCCTTGTCTCAAACATGCTCATGGTCTCAGCTAGCTGACCTTATGATATGTCTTGAAGCACTTTTACATTACTTTCAATTTTCCGTCAGTCCTTTGTGGTCGATTCTGCCTTATCGGTGGAAGATTACTGCTTGGAATGGTTATTGGGAAGCAGCCAGTGGTAAACAACTTTCTGAATAAAAATCACTGACTTGCATCTTTTCCCGCCTGATATAAATACATGGACTATTGTTTTGTGCTCCTGTGGTGTGTGTGAGTAATCTCCCTCAAGCACGTGCCAGCTGGTCTAGCATTCCTCTGGAGTTTCCACTGAGGTGAACCCTCCTTCTCTTCTACTCCCGCCCTCAAGCATTTCAGTCATTTTACAGTATCCCCGCATTACTGCTTTGGGAACATCATGGCTTCTTTGTAGCCACTTCAACTCATGATTCTTAGAGACACGAGGTTAGAGCCAACTGCCAGCTTCCAGGAATCTTCTTCCCTTGTACTAAGTGAGAATTAATAGATAACATTTGTGACAGGAAATCCTCTCCTTGTGTTGTCAGTGAGAATACTGTGGGCCTGTTATCAAGAAGAATGGCCGGTTGTCTTAGAGGTGAATAATGATTTCATATGCTTATTAGCAACAAATCAAACTGATTTTGCTCAGGCCTCAACCTGCTCCTTTTGATCTGATTTTAATTTGGAAGGCTTTTGTTTTCTGATGCCTCTTTTTAGTTCACTTTTGCTTTCTTTTTTCTTTTCCCTGTCTGCAGGGCCCTTACCTGAAACCACTCCTTCTTCAAGTTGGGTTAGTAGACAGCGCTGCGTAGGAGCAGGCACAGAAGGTGTGCATCTCTTTGGGCTCTGTCCACCATGGGAACAGGTAGCATTTGTTTGGTAGTGAAGGAAGTAGCTGATGTGAGAATCTTCCTGCTCCATGATGCACTGGAAACTTCTAAATGCTTTCCTGATCTCCTGGCCTCTCTCTCTTCTCCCCGAGTATAAGTTTCTAAAAACAAATGTCTTGGAAAGTTCTCACTTTTCTTGGATCTGCTTTCTCTGTTAATTTTCTCATGCTGTTAATTTTGTACCAACTTATGCTGAGTGTACTCATAATATAGAGAGAATTGCGCTGAAAGAGAATGAATTTCCACCACTTTGTGGCTGAAAGCTCTTTTTAAGGAAGCTTTCATAGAGATAGACAACAGAATGGGGGTAAATATATATTCCAATGTATGAAAGGTTTGAGAATGAATTATATAATTGGTAAGATTTTTTTTTGAAATTTAACTTGAGAGAAAGGCCAGTCCTGTATATTTGTATTTAGTATCTAATAAATTAAAATGTGAGTTAGTATATATCTCATGTACCAGTAAATATTCTTGTATTCCAAAGTACCAAAACCAAGACTTTTTTTATTAATACATTTTTTATTATTATTTCAGCTCATACAAACTTAATAGGTACACCAGTTCCCTCCCTCCCTCCTCCTCCCCCCGTACCTCCTGCTCCCCCTCCCCAACCCCCTCCCTCCCCATCCCCCAGTGCCTTCTGCCCCAATTCCCGGAGAGTCCTTTCTTGTGCATGCCTGATTTTCCTCTGGGCCCTCCTCTCCGGTGACGTACAAGGACCCAGTGGCCTTTCCCTGAATCCTTTCCCGTGGTCCCCTTAGGTATAGGAACACTGCTGTGGCTGCCAATCCTTTGCCTCCAAGGATCTTGGTGCCTTTAGCAGATGCTAGACTTTGTGAGGTCAACAGTGTGTTGGACAATGCGCAGGGCATGCAAAGTCCAATTATGATTGCTTCAGCCCTAACTAGTATGGAGTATCTTACATATCATTGCTCCTCCCATCCTTTTGCTCTTACACTCTTACCGCCCCCTCTTCCGCAAATTTCCCTGAGCTTCAAGATGGGGAGAGACTAAGCTGGCCTAGTTCTAGGTGGTTGATATAGAGTCTCTGAAGTTCTGGATTGTGGTTTGTTGATTTTCTTTTGCAGTTTTGCTGCTCCTGCAATGCCCTTCACTCCATCCTGGTGGGCATTGTATATTACCCCCTGGCCAGAGACAAAAAGCTGTTAAACTAGAGTCTTGTGATAAAAGCACATTCAAAGGTAGATGTAATAAAAGTGGGAAACCACAGTGAGGGAGGGGTCTATCACCCATTTGCAAAATGCAAAACCAAGACATTTGACAATTAAAATATTTTGTTCTCCAAGTTTAAAAAGAAAAACATTTAATCTATGCACATTTTATAATTTTTGTGAGGCGTCTGAGACAGGGTGTTCCAAGCAGCCCAACCATGGGCATGCAACACCCATTCTCATGGAGGTGTTAGGTGTTACCTGTGGCCATCCGCACATAGCAGCCCTCTTACCTTCTCAGAAGCACCACAGGTGTGTCAGCTCTCACATCCAATAGAATATCCAAGTCCTCAGAGTCTGGCTAGTTTGGTTCAACTTTGCATCCTTATTGTTCTTTCTTCATTGCTGTATACTATTTTTCGTTTAAAAAAACTTCCATGCCGTTTGCCCATTTACTGCAGATGGACATTTGAGTCATTTCTGACTCTCAGAGGTTAGGATTAGACTGTGCAACTATTTCTACATGGCATGGTTTTCATAGTGGAACCGCTCCCTTAAGGAATAATTCTAGTAGATATTGCCTAGCCGTACCCTAAGTGACTGCTGGTTTGTACTCAAGCGGCAGTGTGTGGCAGTTTCGGTTGCTCCCAATCTCACTCTTCTCCTGGTTCTCTCACATTTGCTACTCAGACAGGTGTGCTGGTGTCCCATGCCTTTAGCTAGCATCTTCCAGTGTGTGGTGTGAGGCATGCAGAAGGCGCGCCTCAGGCCCCCTCCCAGGAGGTGCTTGCCCAAGTGCTTTCTGGTGGTAGAGTGTTGTGTTTTTCCCATTAGGGAATGTTACTTCTTTCTTTCTCCTTTAAGTTGCTTCCTAAAATCGGACCCAAGCATAAGTCCAGTATGACGTTTGGTGAGGAGGCTGAGAATCTTTGGAAAGTTGCTCCTGTTTGAGTATTTCTACTCAATGTCTTTTTTGTCCATACTGTTGTAATAATGAGGAGATGGAGACTGGCTCAAGGCCTGCACATCAATGGAATATTAGGACAAATAAAGACATTTAGCCAGATATGGTGACTCAGAGTTGCATTTCTGAGACAGGAATAATATGGTGTGCATTTGAGGGTAGCCTGGGAAGACACCAAGCTTAGGCTTTGTAGTGAGACCCTGTCTCACAAAAATTGAGAGGTGTGTGTGTGTGTGTGTGTTTGTGTGTGTGTATAGGCATCAAGAATCTTTGTTCATTAAGCGTGTTGACAGTTTAAGATCAGAAAAGTCCCCCTGGATGCATATACAGTATACATCTGCTGCAGGCTCTGTATCTAATAAAAAAGTAATCCCAGGCAGATAAAGGGGCACATATGTAGAATTACGTGTAAGACTTAGCTAATGGAACTTTTAGGTGAGGACGTGTTCTCGGTAGAGCAGAATAGTGTGTAATTATGTGGGAGAAGTAGTGCCTATGGAGTGGGAGAATGTGAGAATATGTAGGATTTGTTCCATAGAAAGTCTTAAAAAATAGTCTTTAATTGAATTATTGTGAGCAGAACACAGCTCATTTAGTGCGCCTTGTCAAAGTCAAGAGATCACTAGAGATGAGAAATCCACAATAACATCAATGGTGTTTGTCAGTGTTCCTGAGTGCGGGGCAGGTGCGGAAGCTTGACCACCATTGTTCCATTTAATTCCTGACAGTTTATGACATAGACGTTGTTCTTCTCTGCATTTGTAGAGTCGAGGTGCCCAGGCTTTAGGAGGAGTAAGAAGCTTCATTATAAACCCTATAATATTCTGATGTTTATACAGTAAAGTCTCAGGAATAGCCCTACAGTAGCTTCATGCTCATCTCCAGAGGGCCCGGGAATGACCCCAAGAATAGCCTTGTGTTCATGCAGCCAGGACGCAGGAAGTCCTTACAGAGTCACACATACTAAGTACATGGAAGGTTATACAGCTTTTAATTAATGCGGGTCTGTCCACAGTAATGCTAAAGTCCTAGGGGCCTGGAAGGAATGATAAGAAATAATTTGCTCACATCTTTTTTAAAGTTACATGTCATACTACCCACATATAATGCTGGTACTACATGTAGTGTAATCTAAACCTATTTCTATCTAGGATGCTATTGAAAAGAAGTTATGGCTATAGATTCCGGACTCAAAAACAGTGGGTTGGGCTCACCATTTACTCTTACTATCTACCTAACCCTGATAGTTCAGCCTTTGGACCGTACTTGGGAAAGACCATCTTAGCTCTCTACTGTCCTCATCTTGGCATTTGGTGGCCCTAAATTGGAAAGCAGATTCACATTTGCCTTTGGTCTTTTTCCCAAAAGTTTCAGTCTGCTAAACACTAACAGAGAAATCATGTGCACGCAGTGTGAAGTACATAATTTGGGGCCTACCGAAAATTTTTGGATTGAACTGAAGGCTCTGAAAATGGAAGGTTATAATTGAAATGTCAGCAAATATAACTTTTAACAATTGCAGTCGATGCTGCTGGAATATTAAACACACCTGTTAAGTACATTTTCCCTCTTCAGTATATAAATTTTAATATGCATTCCATATCTCTCCAGCCACATTTTCTATACCAATAGTCCCCTATGGCAACTTTATCTTTGAATACAAACTATTCTTGTTCAATATTTGAGTACTGATAATGGGTTTTATTCTATAAATAACAGTCTTAGTACCCTCAGCTAAAGCAGGAATAGCTTTGGCTTTTGCAAGGACTAAGGTGCTTTATATTCAAAATGGCAATTTTAATGTTTTATTCATTACCAGTAAACAAACACAGGGCACTGGACACAGGCTGTTCATTAGTGTGGACCAGGCAAATCTCTTGCTGTGCTAGTAGGATGTCCTCCTTCTATTGGAATGGCATGCCTGAGCTGCTGGAATACAGTGTTCTGGAACCTTCTAGAACATTTTGAAAGTACAAGTTATATTTGCATAGTAATTTGAATGGCCCAGAACTGACAAGAGCTCCAAATGTTGAAGACTACTTGAAATTCAGTTATTTTGCAGTGCTGATTTTAAAGGTCCTTGTTCCCTCAACATTTTGCCCAATAGCTGCTTCTCAGACTTTGCCTTAGAAAAGGAAAATTACTCCACTTACATTCATTCTAAATGCCCTGCTTTACTTTGGATCATTATGATCTGGGGGTTGCAGTCATAATACATTATTTATTTTCATATAAATTCTCAAGTAAACTTTCAGAGGAAATTGATGCTGCCGGCAGTCGTGTGGTATGAGTGTACCGTCTTCCTGTTGGCACGCCAGTCCGCAAACTCAGATCAATCTGGGGTCTCCAGAGTTTGAGATTTCTTTGTCCAAGATGTTTTGAATGTGAGGATGAGAATAGAACATATTGTTCTGTATGTACTGGATAATGTATAAGTGGGACTGTGTTTTTTTTGGGGGGGGGGAGTCTGTTCAGCTATTTAGAATAATACAGCCCATGTTTTATTGTATAGGAGATTTCAGAAACCAGCACAGATTCCTTGTTCTGTCTGCAGATAATTTTAGCACACTGGTTGTCAGGTCTGGTGTGGGTCCAGCCTTTCTTGGCTGCCTGTGATCATTTGCTTCAACCTGTGGTCTCCTGTGAGCATTTAGATTTGCAGCTTCCTCCGTACATCAGTCCAGACTGTACAAACTTGGGTACTGTGGATTAGTTACAGGTGTGTGGATTGACAATTTGCTTAGACATTTGGGAGCGATATGAAAAAGCTTGGGAGGGTGGGTTAATCTTTCGGTGAGTTTACACATGGCCTGGTATTTGGAGTAACCTTTCAAAAGGGGTTTTTTTCACTGATTTTGTACCAAACTTTGGGAGAGTTGCATGGTCCTGTCTCCCTTGCCTAACAGAGGTGGTCCTAATGATAGGCACTCACTCATAAAGTGCTGTCCCCAAGCAGTGTGGGGATGCATGGATGGGTTTATGCATTTGACAACCTTGTCTTCATTTATATATGATGAGAAGGATGAGCAGGGAGCTGGAATATGAAGCTGTTTTAGGTTCTGCTAGTTGTCTATAAAAGAGCTGAAGAGCTGCAAAATCCCTTAAGCTGCAATCAGTTTTCACCCACCTGTGCATATTATAAGTTGGAAACTGTGTTCATCAAATTTGTTTACTGAGAAGAAAGGCCAAGAAAAGTCACACAAGGAGCTTAGAGGAGAATAGTATTGTCAAGAGGTTTGACATTTAGAAATGAGTTAGATTGTTCGCCCCGTTTTCAAATAGCATCATAGTGTAATATTCCTATGTTCGAGTTAAAGATGTTTAGTGTCCTGTGCATTATGCAGTGGAGTGCTTGTGTGATGCAGAATAGGTTACCCCTTATTTTATCAATTTAAATATAGGTCTGCTTCAGGACTTCACATTGAACCAGGAAGTAGAGGGCAGATTCTATTTCTGGCCTGGGTTTCCTCTAGTTTTAGCAGGCTATGAGGATTATGGGAAGCCCTTGATACTTCTGGCCAGGGTGCACGGATGACTGTTTTTGGAAGACACTCAGGATGCTTTTGAGATCACTTTGCAAGAGTTTTCAAACAACTAATGATTGATAGTTTGGCAAGCTAGAAATCAGGTTTTAACACACATCAAATTCACTCTGTGCAATTATAGATCTCCCACGGGTACAAGATTGCAAAATTAGCAGGACACGTTGTGATACATGTACATCCAGAGACATTAAATGCTAGATTAAACAAGAAAATATGCCTTTTGAGAGTTTAGCAGACAAATCAGACATGTTATTAAAGGCCACAGAAAATACAGCCAGAGGCCAGGAAGATACCCACCGTGTCGTACAATGGGCTGAAATATGGGGGCCTTGATCAGAACTGTCTAATCAAAATATAAGTCAAATGACTTAAGTCATTCTGCAGTCCCTTATTGCCTCATTAAAAAAATTAAAAACACGAAGTGGAAACTCATTTTTCAGCATAATGATTTGACCTAGTATGTGCATTACATGTAAAATGATGCAAAGAACTTGTACAAGGTTCTCGATGTAACTGGACCAGGCACGGCCTAAGTAGTCACAAGGGCAAACTCTACACTGAGTTCAAATATTCTCCATGAACGATAAGAAAGGGTGAGACAAATACTGCCTAGGAAAAATATAGGATGGAGGCTAGTGAGAGGGCTGTGTGTGTTAAGATGGTCTGCATGCAAATCCACAGACCTGAATTTCGTCTCTAGAGCCCACATGGTGGAAGGAGATAACTGACATCTGAAAATCTGTCCTTGATTTCTGTATGCCTTCTCATGCAGGCGCCTCTTTTTTCTCTTTGTCTCATATATATATATATATATATATATATATATGCATTTGACAACCTTGTCATTATATAAAAAGAAAATCAGCTCAGCAAACACTGAAGTGGCCACTAGGAGCCCTTGATCTTGTGCCTCTTCTATCAATGATTAGATTTTATACTGCTGTAATTCAAATATTTACAGCTTTGAAAAAGAAGTCTGATGTGCTTTCTGAAATCTAGACTCCTCTTTTTCTTCTTAAAGTTGACTGCGGATTTAGGCAGAAAGGGGAAGGAAGAGTGGAAGTGTTTGGTTCAGTGAATGAGTGATTAACATTCATGGGATAAGCAATCAAGACATGATTTCCCAATTAGAAAGAGGAGAATGATGATATCAAGAAGCCAGCCAAACAGAGTGTATAGAAGTTACTGGAAGTCAAAGTCTGACTAAGTGTGGAATGGCTTGAACTTGTTAAAATGAAGCCAGACATCTCCATCTTCTAATTTCTTCCATCAGGACACAGTGAACATGTGTGAGCCACACAGGAGTGCGATGTGCTGTATGATTGCCCTCAGGGCCTGCATTTCTCCCATCTTTACTTAGTGTACCTTCTCAACCTCTTGGGTGCCAGCAGCTTCTGTGGTCTAGGTCTAGATAATTAACTATTTAAAAAAACAACAACAAAATAAGAAAATAAGTCAATAGTGACCTAATCATTGCTGATTACATGACTTAGAGTCTCCCAATATGGAAAATGTACTGTGAGGTGGGCATTCTTCACCCATTTCATGAATGTGTAAAAAAAAAAAAAGACAAATTAAATCTGATCCATACTGTGAATAGGACCAGGAGCCTGGTAAAGAAAGATGGGAAGCTGGATTCAGGGCTGAGCCAGCATCTGGAGTTGAGAAAAGTGATTTAAGGAAACACAGTTTGCCTCTGCTGAACTCCGGAAAGAAGGGCAGCTGGCTGGGGCGATGCTTCGGCAATTAAAGCACTTGCCATGCAAGCAGGGCTAGAATTAAAGGGTAAGATGTCAGATGGGTGGGGTTCACCACCTGATTCTATCCTTGGAAAATAGAGACTGGAAATCTCCAGAGCAGGCTGGCTAGCCAGATGCTTTTGGTGAATTCTGGGTTTTATTAGTCACTTAGTTTAAAAGAGAGTAAGGAAAAAAAAACAAAACGATGCAAGATGATTCTCAATTAACCTTGGGCTTCTGCATGTGTGTGTGTGCACGCGCACACACACACACACACACACACACACACACACACACATGAAAGGTTGCATATGCACCCATACACATGTGACCACGCAGATATACACACATGTATTCCCCCATGCGTGTGAAAATGGGAACAAGGAAAATAAGTGTTTGTTGCTTTCTAGCCTCATGTGATGCTCTGGTCTTTTGGAAGTGTGGAGGGGGTTCTTGTGTGCTGTCTCCGAGGAAAGCTGCATTACAAACAACAACTCAGTACACTACTGCACGTTCATAGCCGCTCCAGTTCATTCACAGAGAAGCCCTGTCTGGACAGGAGCAGGGGAGAACCTGTCTCGGGTTCCAAGTCTGCATTGTGAGCTGCTGGGGGTTTCCACCATCAAGAACCCCGTAGCGCCCTTGATATCTGCCACACCTGAATTATATGTTTGGCGTGCTGACAGTACCACACATTGGCATCATGCTGAGGATGGCACTCAATAGAGACAGAGTGCTTCTTGCCTCAGTACACAAGACCTGGGCTAAATGGCTAAGTCAGTTAGTCAATCGATGCATTCATTCAGAAATGCTTCTGGAGTTGAAAGCATCCCCTTTATTTGCTGGCCTACCTCTGTCCCCCTTTCTTCCATCCTGATGATGTCTCAGCGGTCTGGGGCACCACGCCCATGCAGCTCCCACCTCTCACCTTCCGACGGAAGTCATGACATAAGAGGAGAAATGATAGGTTCTTTGGGATCAGTCGCACAGCAGCTTCTGGACCCGGCTCTGCAGTTCCACAGCCGTCCAACGCCACTTCCCCTATGAAGCGGAGGTTAATGTCCTTTCTGTGCACAGCTGCCATGAGGAGACCTCAAGGTAACACACGGGCAGCACTCGCCACACTGCCCGGCAGGACCTGATTTATGGATTGTGTTTTTACTGCTGAGACTATTGTAAATAATAAACTCCTTTAAATGATATAAGATGATGTGACAGATAACATTTCTGAGTTATTCCAAGTGGCTATGTCAAAACAGTAGTAGGGAAAGAAATCATTTACAGTCACAAATAGACTCTGTTAGAATGCTGCACTTTTTTGAACCATGCTTATTAGAAAAGAAGAAAACCCTTGCTTTCAGAATTCTCCAAGGCCAGAAGTTCCCAAGGGTAGCAGAAAATAGTGAAAAGATTGCAGTCCCTGGCCTGTTTTCCCTAGAGTTCAAGCGACTTCATGGAAGCGACTATTGACAAGAATGCCCTTCCTTTTGCAGCAGCCATTGACTCACACAACTCGTGTTTAGGAAAATTATTCTTAAATTTCAAACATATATATAATGTACTGAAGTCATTTTTAGTCCAATTACCCTCACTTTCCTGCAGTTCCCCTGAACCCCTTCTTCTCAACCAGTCCCATTCAATTTTCATGTTTTTTTGTGTGGGTGTATATATATTTTTGACCCACTGAGTTTAATTAGAGTCACTTACGTAAGCATGGGGGGTATTTTCTGGAGCACAGGCAGAACAATCTAGGATTTGTGATCAGGTTTATGTTTCAATACTGAGTTTCCTTACTTATAAACATGTTAAAATAGGAGCATAATTTCTCTCAAAGTGTGTTGATTTCTTGGTATAGATGCTTTGAACTTACTTTATTAAATCTAATTATTTTGTGGTTTTGAATCATTAGTGTTAATACTTTTAGATTTTGAGCTTATATAATTATTTTTGGAGGAATCTAATATATTACTTTTGTATTTTTGTGTGGTATCTAATGTATTTGCTAAATTTGTGTGTTAATTCTAATATCATTGGTATAAATTCTGCATACTTTTGACTACATTACTATATTTTTCTAGGAATGATGACTTTATTTTCATATGATCTATTATTATTCATGCCTTATTACAGTGGATAGATCTCTAGCATAAGCTGAATTGGAAGAATGCTAGCAAGTTTTCTTGTCTATGTTTCTTTTCATTTCTCAAGGAAAGCTTTCAGTATCCCATCTCAAATGTGATGGTAATATATATATTTTTTGGTTACATTTTTGAAGTGCAGTGTGTTCTTCATTATGCGACAGAATGGTGTCTAGTAGTGATTTTTTTTAAAGATTATTCTATTTCTGATTTCAAAGGTTGAATTTCTTTTTCTGTTTGGATTTTGAAACCAGACTGGATTTTAATTCACAGTGTAGTCCAGTGTGATAGATACCTTTGTCAACCTGACAAGCGAGGGCTTCGGCTCTGTGTGCGGTTGTGAAGAGCTAGTAGTGAGTGGAGCTCTGGACAAGCCTGCAGGAGATTGTCTCATCCATGAGGTAGCTCCAGCCCATGGTGGATGGAGCTTGTTTCTGCACAGGTGAATAAGATGGAGGGAGCAGTTAAGGAAGTTGGCATCCTTCTGTATACTTGACCAGATATGCTAGTCTGTCCCTCCCTCAGCAGTCCTGTGGGTAGAGGGATATAGTGTAGCCAGTTCCCTTGACCTCTAGTGTTGGCGTGGACTCTGTTGCCAAACTGAGTGGAGTGAAGAATTGTAACCAGACCATCCTAAGAGAATGTAAAACCACTTGTTCCCTTAAGCTATTTCGTCATGAATTTATCAGCAGCGTGAAGAGTAAATGCAACATCCAGGTAGGACTTAGGTTCCCACTCATCCTGTCTCAGCCCCTAAGCGCTAAAATTATAAGGCATGAGCTACGATGCAGGTTGACTTTTTTCTTTTTCAGCTTTGTGAAGAAACAATAACTCAGGGAATTTTAAAGCGGCAGAGACAAAAATCCCTCCTAGAAGGAGAAGAAACTTGTGAAGCTTTACTAACTCCCCAAAGTAAAAACAAACTAAAAAGAAATGATACACCTTTTTTAGATTTTTTAAACTTTATTTATTTATTCATTCTTTTTGTGTGTGTGTGTGTGTTTTAGAGGTCACTGTATATCCCTATGGAGGCTCAAAGGTGACTTCAGGAATCATCTTGGATTGCTCTACCTCCTTTTTGCTATTCTGTGGGATTTCCCAGACTCCACCCACCAGTACAGAAAGTGCAGGTCGTCATCCTTTTCCACCTGGTGTTTTTATATGGGATCTGGGATCTGAACTCAGGACCTTCTGCTTGTGAGGAATCTTAACTCCTGAGCCATCTCTCCGGACCTCTTTTTGGTATTTGAGCACTATTATTGTGTGAGTGTGCGTACATGATATGTGGGTGCGCTAGTGACATGACACATGTAAGGAGGCAGAGAATAGCTTTGGGGAGCTGGTTGTCTCATGGGGGTTCTGTGGGTCAAATTCAGGACGTGGGCTGTACAGCAAGCCCTGTTATCTTCTGAACTGCCCTACCAGCCCAAGAAGTAAGAAAAACCTTTTTCTTCTGTCTTATTTTATAGGTTTTGTGTGTATGGGGTACACATGCATATATTTTCGTGTGTGTGTGTGTGTGTGTGCGCGTGCGTGCGCGCACATGTGGAGGCCTGAGATTGATATCTGGAATCACCTTTGATTGCTCTTCCACTATATTTTTTTGAGACAGTGTCTCTAATCAATACTAGAGCCTGCCAGCGGGGACTAGTCTGATCGGTCACTTTGCTCTGGGGATTCCTAGGCTCCGCTCTCAGCTGCCATACCTGTCTGGCATTTCAGTACCTGGTATCTGGAGTTCAGAAGTACTTTGACTTCTGAATCTTCTCCCCAACTCACATTCTTGATCAAAAAATATCATGACAAACTACTTGAAATATTAGTCTTTTTTTTTTAATCACATGCATTGGCAAGACATGACAAGAACATACAGATTAGCTGTCACCCATATTTGCAGATTGACTGAGGCCTGAAGGAGAGGAAAGGTAGAGGAAGATGGCAGAAGTAAATCTGGAGTTCTGGGGAGCAGTGGACATCAGGATTTTTGTTAGGCGTTGATCAAAGATGTTAAAATTGAGTCAAAGGGGTGTGATCCAGCAATGGGAAGTTGGTAACGCCACAACCTGAAATGAAAATCTGGAAGATTTTTCTCGTTATTGGCAAAGGCACCATCTCTAGTACTAGGAGACTAACTGAAGGAGGTGATTTTGGTACGAAAAATCTCCCTGTCTATCACAATGTAGACAGTCCTAAGATGATCTCTGCCTGGGCACGAGCCACTAGGTCACCATTTCATTGTTTTAGTGACTGTGTTAATTAGTGGAAAGTCAGGTTTGGCTTAGGTGAGAATTTTGTCCGTGTGTATTCATCTGGGAGCAACTGAGGTGCTATTCATTGAGACCCTGCTCCTTGTTAACTTCCCAAGAAATCGAACATAAAGAGACAGCCTCTGTTCCAATGAAGGTTCAGCTGGAGAGCCACCCCTTTGGCACGGAAGGAGAGTCTTCCATGATATGCAGTGGCGATGAGTACAGAGACTAGAGAGAAGGAGCAGAAACATCACCCATAGTTCCAGCTGTGGATTACGGCAGGGAAGAAAGTAGATTGAACCAGCTGGCGGCATATCTGTCCCAGCTGTGAGTGGAAGTAGTACCACCCCAACGTTAATGTCGACAGTGATTTCCCGAATACTTCGAAGGTTGGAAAAATTCTATGCCGCAGAATATTATGGGGGCAAAAACCCAGATACGGTGTTGGATGTTAAAGTTCCTGAATCAAATAAAAAGACTAGGAAAAGAACAGCTGGATATGGTGTTGACCTTGACTTTCTGCCACCACCAGTATTGCATTTCATGTACCTAAAGGCTGAAGCGGGTTGGAACTTGTGATTTGTGGGTTAGCAACCAGAAGTCTTCTGTGATGAAGGAAGGGATGAACCTTGCTACCTAAAGAGTTACAAATAGGATGCGCCTCGTGTTTACACACAATTGTATTCATTCACATGCAGATTGGATGCTCTTTGCAAATTAAGGCTGAGAAACAGATTCACATGCATGTTTGACAGTCAGATTCCGATTAGTGGTATGCTGTTGTCTGCCTTAATTTTCTTGAAATGAAATGCAGACTTTTTCTGCTTCATTTCCAAGTTTTATGGATAAAGTTGTGTCTTAGGCCACATGTCCTGTGGCTGTCATCTCCAGGTTTCTAAGTGTACTTTCAAATCCCAGCATGTCACTGCTGGCTTTTAATTTAGACAAGACGTGTTTTTCATTTTTGAATCGGCAGCAAAAGGAAAGGGTGTTTCTTATATAAATGGGGAAATGTAGTAACCCTCATTAAGATTTTATAGTTCTTTGTCTTCATTGATCTCCTTATTTCTTAATAACGTTTAGGAATGTTAACGATTGGAAAGTATGTGCTCTGCCTAGTCTTTTTATGACATGTAAACTCATTGCTATTTTGTTAGTTGATTGAGGTTGTTAAATATTATATCCATGTTATTTATAACCTTCAGAGTCAGAACGGGATTTAATGGAATTTAGCTGCATTCATACACTCTGAGCTCAGAGAATTATTGTACAAAACGGATGATGAATTACTCTTTGGAATCGTGTACTGAAATGAGCTGTTTTGGGTAAAGACTGAAGTCGAGGTCAGAAATATTCCTTTGAGATGTGTTTTCAGACTACTTTATATCAAGACAGCTGTTTATTTGAGAAATGGAAAGTTAAGTTCCGTGGATTGGTGCCCGAGTTCTGCTGTCTTATCTCCTTTCTGAAGCTGGCAATGGAAGATTTCCATTAAATTCATGAACCTTATTTTTATGTAAAAAGTTATACAAAAATTCTAAAATCTTAGTGAGTGTGCCAACGACATAAACAATGATTTAAGGAAAACATTAATTTCTAATTAGAGAAGAAGCCATTAAAACGGGGGTTTTATCATAGTACTGAACAAAATTTCCTGTGATCTCAGATTTGGAATGTGTTTTTGTTTTGTTTTATTGGAAAAGTGTCTGAGATTATGTGTTTAACTCAGAAATACTTTTTTTAATTTTGCTAAGAGAAAGCACCTACGATAGTGTGGAGATAGCTTTCCCTATCAGGATTTTCCATGGGAAAAAGGATTGTTGTATATTCCATGCAGAGGTTATTCTTAAGTTTATCCATCAAGAATGCCACATAGGCAGAATTCAACAAGACCACACCAGAGTCCAGCTGAGCTTCAAAAAAACCTGATTTTTCTGCTTCTGAATCAAGTTATTTCTCTTGTGTTTCCAGAGCTCTAACACGGGATAATAATTCTTCCCGTTCGGGAGGTTCTGAGGAGTCATACAAGTTGATTTGTGATGGAGTTAGAGTGTAGAGTGTCTTTGCACTGGATAAATTCATGTCAAGTGTTTGCGGATGTTGAGTGCGCTTCACCTGTTTGCTTTTACGCCTGAGAGTTGACCCCACCGCACTCAGTAAACAATTTGAATTTAGTTCTTTGGCTAGCATTCTTTTCTGCATCTCTGAAGATGTATTTAGCTATCTTCGGAAATGAAGCTAGAGGATTTAAAGGATTCTTTAAAATCTCGGTAGTTTTTGAATGCCTCTACATGTAAGATGAAAAGCACATCTCCTGTAGTCATTGGAGAACTGTCGGGCACTTAGTGTGCTGCAGTGATTTCGATGAGGATATTTTCTTTGTGAACACCTCTTAAAAATTAGAGTGGAAATTAACCTGCCTCCTACTTGTATATGATTTTAATCTTAGTTTTAATGCTATAGTTTTGTGCGTACCTAAGTAGATTTTTCACTTGCATTTGGAATTTTTTGTTTCAGTTGACATGATATTTGTACAAATTGATAATTTTATATATTCATAAGAGATGTAATGACCAATTTAGTGTAATTAACATCTGTCTCTGCAAGGTCTTATTATTTCTGTTTGTGAAAAACTGTCTTAGTTTTCTGTTGCTATAACCAAACATCTGGGGCTGGCTTCTTTGTAAAGAAGAGAGTTGCATTAGTTTACAGCTTTGGAGGTTCAGTGGTACTATTCTGCCATCTGCTAAGCTGCGATGAGAGTCCTTTTAGCTATATCACAACAGATCAAAGGTGATGGGGTCACATGGTATGACCAGAAACCAGATAAAGTAAGAATGGACTGGTCTTGCTCCTTGTTAACAGTTTCTCTCCAAGAAGCTGAGGGTCTATGAGAACTGTATCCCTTTATAGGACAGTACCCCACGATTTAGTCACTTCACTCTCTTCCCATGTCATCCGCCCAAATACCCAGCCCCCAAAATACACACCACTAAAGGATACATTCACACCAGTCCAGACCACAGCAGGAACCTTCAGACTCCTGATGTTATTTTGAAATATTTAAGTCATTGCGTATTGTTGGTATGCAAGTATGTTGTAGAATACTTAGGGACACCTAGGCATAATTATGCCTATTTTGGTATCTGACATCCAACTTAGATTTCTCCTTTCACCTCCCCTTCTAGTTTAGTCACTTCTGGTCTCTATGTTTCTCTAGGAAATCAGCATCCTCATTTCTTGCAAGTGAGTGAGATCTTGTGGGCTCGTCTTTCTCCGCCTGGCATATTTCACTTCTCATCATGTCTTCCAGTTGCGTTCACATCGTCGCAGAGAATGAGGAAAGGGGAACTTATTCACTCTTGGGAATGTAAGGGAAATCAGTCATAAAAGGAAAAATGTGAAATATTTAAGATTATTTTTTTCAAGTGCTTTAGTTGACACTTTTTTTCCAAGATCAATTTTTTTGAGGTTTTTCTTTTTTGAAAGATAAACTTCTGTAATTTACACACTCTTCTGAATTTTTCTGTAATCAGAGTTTATTTATTAGTATTTGGCTATGTGTCCACATTCCTGTGCACTGTGTTTGGACAGATTTTTATTGACTCATATTTGAATAACTGAAAGATTTTATTTGATGGCCAAAGCTATCAGAAATTTCAATAATCATGTAGAACATAACAATTCATGGGAAAAAAATCTTCAAGTTACTTTTTCATAAATTTTCTTAATCTTTGTGTTCTGGATTTAGTAATTTAAGTCTTTCCACATTTTGTGATAGCTGTAAACGTAAGACACTAGAGGTCAGACTTTCACAATTGTTTCATTGTTTGTTTGAAGCAAATCTTTCCCCTAGTACAATCCTTTTGGCAGGAGAGACTGGCTAGTGTTAAATAGGGTAAGCCACAGGCTACTCATTCCTATGTGGGTGTGTGAGTGAATACATTCTTCTCTTTCTGAATTTATCTGCACGTATGTCTGCTTGTCTCAAAATCAAGCATAAATCTACTCTGCGATATATCCTCTTGATCTGAAGTGTCAGTTATCCACCACTTCCTCTTTGAAGTCTCTGTAGTTTCTTTTACCTTCACATTATATTCTGTTTTTTTTCTTTCTAGAATATTATTAAGGATGACATCTCAATGTGGGTACAAGAATATAGACTTGAATCAAGTCATTTTTCTTTGTAAAATAGGGACAAAGTTCTAATTCATTGGGTTGCTATGCATTATTTAATTAAAAAAGTTTTAAATACACCAGTCAACATTAGGTGTAGAGAGCTTGTGAAGAAGTCGTTAATGATCCTTCTATTTTATTTGTCTGCATTTGACTCACCTTTGGTAACTTATGCGTCTTCAACTCAGGTACCGTGTCACCTCTTCCTTCCTTCAAAAAGTCCTTGGTTGCTGCTTATAGGTGACTCCCATTGAGTGAACCGTGGACTGTACTTACCATCTAATACCTATCAGGACTGCAGAGCGGTGACTAGACCCCCTGCTTGATCAATTGCTGGGGCATAGTCATGGGACACCTTTATCTCCAATTTAAGTATTTTTTCAGCTTTTCCACGGGGAGTTTTTTGGTTTTTATAGATGCGGCCAATATTTGAAAAGCTATTTTGCATTCTGGACAAATGTTATTTTGATTTGTGGTGTATTTAGTTGTGAAAGAAGTGTATATGACTATGCAGCCTATTTGAAAGTTTATTCATTTGCCCATCTCTGAAACGTGAATTGAGTACATTTTTACTAGGGCAGCTTTTGATTGTGGACCAGATTACGGGCTGCATATGATAGAAGTGAAGGTGTGTGTAGATGTATTGCCCTGAGGAATTCAGCCAGCAAGGCATGAACGGCCCCAAGGAAATTCGCTGCCAAGTTCAACCTCTTCTTTCTGCACCACATGAGAAAGTTAGCAAACAGGTCATTCGTTCTTCGATTCATTCACCCAATTGTGGTGTGAAATCTCCCTTCGTACACAACACCTTCGGTTCAGATGAGTTAAGAGGTTAACTGCAAAGTCGCCAAAAAACACTTGGTCTGATATTTTCTAATTATTGCTAAATATTTTGAGAATGCAAATTTCATTTAAATGTCAGCCATAATTAAGCACGTGCCATTTGTTTTTCTACTCAGGTTTTGCAGTTTGATGGAATGTTTTCCCCGCCATTTAATAAATATTTGTTTTATTTCACATGAATTAATTCAAAAGCGGGTAGGAACAACATATTTTAATCAACCATTGTTGTGATGGACTAGGAAATAAATTTATTCCCAAAGCAAACTGTTTACTATGCATTTGAATGGGATTTATCTTGTTTAGCGTGGGCAGATTAAGCATACAAGGCAACAATTGATATGAAAGCCAAGTGCATCCACTGCATACTGAGTAGGGAAAGTTATTTTCTTTTAGAATGACATGAGTCTTTTTTTATGTGTGTGTGTGTGTGTGTGTGTGTATGCATGTTCACATGTATATGAATGCATGTGTACGTGTGTGAATGTATGAGAATATCTTCAATTTTAATTCTCTACTTTTATTAACAGGGCAGCAACTTTCATTTGAACCCCAGTCTCTAGGTTGTTGGAATAGCCAGGCAGCGCGCTAGCTTTCCATGAGGGAATCCGTCTTTGCCTCCTGAGTGCAGGCGTTACACATAGCTAATGCACCTGCCTGGTTTTTACCTGGGTTCTAGAGATCTGCACTCCGGTCCTAAAGCTTTCATGGAAAGTGCCTCATCCACTGAGCCAGCGCCTAGCCCTGGCACAGATTTTTGGTACATAAAATTTAAACTATTTATCTTGTTATGTTTCTAGTTATGGCAAGACAATGCCATCGAAGTAAAATAGCAAGAGGCCTCTTCGGTTGTATGTACTCAGTATTTCTCTGTTCCTGTAACATGCGGGGTAATGATGAAGCTTCATTGGCTTTCAAAAATTCAAGTTTGCTTTTTCAGTGATATGTCTTACAGCTACAGTTTAGTTGCATGCAGTGTTGCAAGGTGAATTAAGGGGGGCTGGCCTTCCTTCACTCCTTTCCGTCAGTCTCCCAGAACTCCCAAAGATTCTGGTATCGTACCCCAGCATCCTATGGCGCATCATAGAACAGACACATCGGGTAAGATGGGATGAAGAGAAGGACGCAAGCAGTCTTCATCTGTTAGAGGAAACTGGCACGTGACTAGGATATTTTTTGGGTATCGGGGCAGCGATTAGTAATATGAAGAGTACTCGTGGGCATACATGGAGCACAAACACCACATGCTTGGGTTTTGTCACAATGTAAATCACATAAATTAGACATGCTGGGCCAAAGCGTAACCATCCTGTCATGCTTTGCAGTACTAATCAAATTTTTTGACTATGCAGGCCTATAAAATGCTAATTATCCTTGAATGTAAGCACAGCATAAATTGCTTTTCAGACCATTTTGTTGAGCACAGTGTACGTAAAAGCGATGCTTAAGTCATTGGTATGGTTACTTTCTTTGGGTGTTTAGTTGTTCTCTAGGAACGGTACTGATGTGACGTCACAGGATGAATGCATTCGCTTCCTCCCTGTGCAAATGGGCTGCTCCCCTGGCCACCTCTGTTCCTCCTGACTGCCAACCCCGGCCACACCTTATTCCAAGTGGGACCTTACTTATTAATGTTTTTGGATTATCATCACTTCTCTTTTATAAGTAAATGATTCCTACGTGTCTTTGTTTTTTTTTTTTTTTAAAGCTGAAATTCAAACGAAAAGGAAGGAAGAAAGGAAAGAAGGAATGGATGGAGGGAAGGGGAGAGAGGGAGGCAGGACAAAATGTCACGGAAAAAAAACAAAACTGTAAATAGAAAGGGGTAGTTTACCAATGGAGAATTTTCAATCAATTTGCCTGCAGTGACGATTCCATGGGGAGTATTATTGAATATGGGTTATTAATGACCTTTGAAATCTCTTTGTCCTAATTCTGTTAGCTATTGAACCTTCAAATTCTCTTAGTGAATGAATCATGAATACAGTAATATGAGATTATAGGGCAGAAATTCTATTTCCTAGTATTCCCAGGGTCTGTATAGTCATGACTGAAGATCCTATTCAGGAACTGAAACTGGCTCATTGCTCTGGATCTCAAGACAGCTGAAGTGGAGAGAGAAGTTTATGTATTTGATTCTGAATGTTGGGAATGGACCTGCAGCTGGCATTTATTGAATAACTAATATGGGATATACATTATAAACTCATCCCTCCTTTTTCTCCTCCTTTCCAATCCCTCCCTCCCCCTCCCTCCTCCCTCTCTCTGTTCTTCCTCCCTCCTTCTTCCTTCAGCCTTCCCTCTCTCTCTATTCCCTCCCTCCCTCCCTATCCCCTCCCTCCTTTTCTCTCTCTCCTTCCCTTTCTTTCCTTCCCTCCTTTTCCCTCCCTCCCATATTTTCCCTCCCTCCCTCCTTCCTTTTCCCTCCTTCCTTCCTTTTCCCTCCCTCCCTCCATTTCTTCCTTCCTTCCTTTCCTTCTTTGAATTCCAGGCTTAAAAAAAACATGTGCATGTGGGAGTGGGGAGCTTAAGATTTAACAAATGAGGAACTAATGTCACCAGTAAACAACCTGCTGCCTCCCACCCCAATAGTGTAACAAGATAGTCATTCTACTTGACTCTCAAATCTGGACGGCTCTCCTGAAGCCGCACAGCCCTGTACACATGGAATTTGACATTCTTTTTATGGAGGTTCTCAAATCCTGCATCTAGTAAGTTCCTAAGCTTCTGTACTGAGAATTGCATAGACTAATGGGTCAAAGGACTTTCCACACGTGTTTTGTCTGGTGGGAGGGATGGATACTATCAAGTAGGTACAGAATTAAGGGTATGATCACAATGATGGTTTCTTAAGAATTTTAACATTGGTGTTGCAAATGTAATTGAACTATTATCCTCTTGTGAGAGACATCTGTATTGTAGTGGACAGGATTTGCTGATTATCTGTGACCTGGGATTGAAAATATTTAAGCACTAGTTTGCTTCTCTGTGGAGATTGGCATATGTCCATTGGAAATCCACAGGCCTTTTCTTGGCAGTGTGGCATATCATGATGTCCAAGTCAGAGGAGATGAAGTAGGTGTCACCTGTCACTTAGCAACAAACGTTCAACCTTGTTTCTGGCTTTCCTTCATTTTAAGTCAGAATGGCTGTGAATGGCACTTAGATTTGCATTTATCCTTAGAAACATTTAGAATTACCTTCAAATATAAGTAGTTACCAAGATAGCTCATGGCAGCATATGCAAGAGAAATGAATTTAAATTTAAAAAATCAACTTCCGTGGTAGAAACGTTCATACCCAGAGGAAGACAAATTGGGGCCTGTCGTTTAATATTTCAGACTTACAAGTCCAAGCCCTGCTCCCTACTGACTTTTAAAGTCATGGTAACCAAATGGAGTTATACCATCTCATTTCATCTCTTGATGTTTCCCCTCCTATCAGTAGTGGAAAACGCAAGATCACATGTAATGAAGCAGTGATTTGTTTTTTTTTAATTTTTTTTTATTTATTCAATTGTGCGTGTGTGCGTATGTATGTGCGCACGTGCGTGTGTGTGTGTGTGTGTGTGTGTGTGTGTGTGTGTGTGTGTGTGTGTAGAACCACAGGCGAATTCGGGAACCACCAAGGAGGCCTCCACCTCCTTGTTTACTCTGCCCGGGGATTCACAGGCTCCGCCCTACCAGGACCAGAAGCGCCCCCCCCCCCTGCTTCCGCCTGGCGTCTATATGTGGGATCTAGGATCCGAACTCAGGACCTTCTGCTTGCAAGGCAGAGGCTTAACCCCTGAGCCACCTCTCCAGCCCTGAAGCAGTGATTTGTAAACCCCAGTCTAGAGGACTGAATTCCAAATGGGGTTGCTGTAGCAGCTATCAGAATTCAATTTGCTTGATACAGAACAGCTAAATTACCTTTGAGCAAACCGTGGAATACCCAGACTAGTCAGATGTCTGTACACACATCCCACGTGTGTTTCTCCATCTCCATTTAAAGGGATGTAAAAGCATTTTCAGTGGAACTGGCAACAAGTATGCTTTTGTTCTGGAAGTATTTAAATGTATTAAGCAATAGCCTTTAAAGGATCGAGAACCTACGAGATCATTAAGAAGCGCTCTAACAACTAACAGAGTATCTATGCCTCTGAGCCATTATTCCAACGCAGCTCTTTATTTGTGGATAGCATCCCTCTTTGTGATGGCCAAGGTCATTTCTTTCAGCCAGTGTGCACTGCCTTTGAATTCTAAAGGAAGCTGGGTGATTATATATAGAGATTCTCAAAAGGGGAAAAAACGGAAGATCATTCATTCTTTGGTGCTTCTAGCCAAGAGAAATAGGTGTGACAACAATTTGTTTCCTAAAACGCAAGGGTTTTGTCCATGGCTCTGAGATGCATTGTTTTGTTTAAAATCAAGTTTAATTTTTTTTTTTTTTTTTTTTTGCAAAATGTATTTCTTCCCTGGTTTCTTGTGTATGGTGCAGAGATAGGTCGCGGACCCTTTGCTGTCCTTCACCTAAGGACAATCATGAATGTTCTTCGAAGCCAGCAAAATCAGGGGTACAGCCTTGTGTGATGAGGTTGCTGATGGGGTCACAGACCCTTGAAACGACTCTGTGTTGGAAGATATACTGGATAATTTCAGAAGCCTATTTCAGAGTTAAGTAAATTGAATTCAGAAATTGATGAGAGATGAACTGTTATTGGAAAAGTGCCGTATCTCCATTTCATATCATGGTCTGGTTTTGATGGGGACGTGGGAAGCAACATAAAGGCCCCTCGGCATGAATAAAAGCTGAGAATCATCTGTTCCATCCTGTGGTCCCGTTGAGTGAAGTCATTTTGTTTTCCCTGTTAAACATTTCATCCACTGATTAGAGAGTGACAGTTCCTATGTGGATGGGACTTAAGATTTCACAGATGGCTGTGTAAACATTACTGCAGTTAGGGTAAGTACAGGAGACAGAACACAAATTATCATCATCAGCTCTGCCTTTGTGGAAGGCAGTCGTGCCTCAGTGATGTCGAATGTTGTCGAAGGGCACACTGCCCGTGAGTGATGGAGGTGAGATAGGTCTTCCCATCGCTGCACTAGGTTTTCAATTCCTTACCTTCCTTTGTGTTTCTCCAAGCATAGTGTAGAGACTCAAGAGGCAGAGCTGGACCTTAGATGATCTCTAGGGGTTTGAAGTGGACGAGAGCAAAACTTAGTAAGGTACCAGAAAAGCATCTAGCCGTATACCTTTCAGTCACTGTAACTTCAAGGTTGGATGGCAGGCTTAGTCATAAAAACATGTAATATAATGTGGCACAAAAAGGTCATTTTCTTAGCACTTGGACATTATTGAGATTGTTATATTGGGTGCAAATATGCCCCTGATCAGGTTCATCATAGGCAAGTGAATCTTAATATAGCTGATGTGCTGAGTGCATAGCATTAGGATATTGTGTTGATTCCCAAAAGACTATCAACACTTGTGATATTGTATCATAGTGCACACAATTCAATGTTTAAGTCAACAGAATGATTATAGAGGCTATAGAATTAAGACTTAAATTATTTGAGCAAAATATATTCACATAGTCAATATCTATGGAAATTTCATGTTTCCACTATTAGCTCATTTATTCATTTCATAAGAATTTATTGGTCTCTTGAGATTTGCTAGGATCCTGCTGTGTAGTAGGAAACAAAGATGGTGCTGTTGTAGCCCTTTCTTCTCTCTGTGGTAATGTAATTTGGCACAACTGTTTAGAGTGTACAAGTGTAAGGTACCTGGTTGAAGAGAGATGGTAATTGGAATCTATACTGGGTTTCTCTTGCCAGGTCCCCTTATTGATTTACCCATGGGGACATCTTTCCTGGTTGTACCAAAGTGTCATTCAGGCTAATATATGCTATGATTCTTAGATTTACAGGGTAGAATTTTTAAGTATTATTAGTATTAAAATTATGAATTACTAGGGAAAATAATCAAGTAAAGATGTATTGTGATAGGAAAGTACTAACTTCTTTAGATGAAGTGTATTTAAAATCACTAGAATATATTCAGGCATAGTATATTATGCTTTTGTAATGTGCAATGTAATTATACATTGAACTCAAAATGAAAATTTCTCATCTTTCATTAATATTGGGATCTTGCATTGCTTTTTTACTGCATTTCTAGGGGCAGTTGTCAAATCAGATATATATATATATATATATATATATATATATATATTATATATATATTTTCAGAGAGAGGAAAGGGTGTGGTAGGGAGAGATTTAAAACAAAATCAAAAGCTAGATGGCTTCCCTTCCCAATCCCTTGGAGCAAGCGGTCTCTTCTGTCATGCTTCAGCCCCGAGTGAGATCCTGTTCTGTCTAGATGTGTGGAAACATACGCAGGAAGCCAGAACCATTACTGCAGCAAAGCGATATTGGCATGACATGGGTGCCCCTAACTACATGCGTGCCCCCTCTTGGGTGCAATTCCAAACCCCAAAAACCTGAAAGGCAACTGCGCCTAATAAGCTGGCTCCACCATTCGCCAAAGAAAATTTGCCTCGGGAAGTGGAAATTCTGAAGCAAGTTACATAATGCCGATGGAATAACTAGAAAGACAAGCAAGTCAATCCAAATGGGGCAAATGGCCTGTTGTAACCAGAATGCTCTAGTCCAGTAACATTTCACTTTATGTTGTAAGATCCAAGTGTTCCAGAGATGTGGGATCTTTCATAACCCACATAAATATTTACTTGAATTCTGTTTTGTGTTATTTTAGGAAGTGACATTTACAACCTTAATTAAAAAAAAAAACTTAACTGTTAGCCAAAATGGAGCTCCCAAAGTTTATTCATATTAATTATTCAGCACATTTCTATCAATTTTAAAGAGAAAAAGGACTATTTCTTCAGCAAAATAGCATCTCTTTAATATTTCTTAGTTATTCAGAGAATAATGGACTCACACACTCAGGTTTGAGTGCTCGCAAATTCTTCCCATGTGTGAATTCTTACCTCCCCAGTGTCTGCTATTTTCGCCAGGCTTCGCCTCAGCTGCACCCATCTCCTTCCCTCCATCATCTTCTTCTAGATATTATCTTCTTTGACCCAGGAGGTTGTCATAGGATGAGAGCCAGTGTAGCTCCCCCATCCCTCATTCCTTCCTTTGCCCCTTTGCGTGGCTATTGAAAGCCATGCTCCAAAGAAGCATCCAAGTGTCCCTTCACCCCAGACAGTTTCTTGCATGTCTTTCCACCCATGGGAAACTTAAACCAAAAATTAAGATGTATCTTCTTTCCTTCCCTGCCCCCCATGTTCCCATTGTGTACAAGTATTCTCATGTGCCTTTTTGCTGTTTCTCTTGCAGGATCAATGTGTCTAGAGACAAATGGGTGAATGAGTATCCATATGAAGAGGAAGACTATAAAGGTTGGCTCGTCATTCTCTGCATTGGCATGGGAAGTGTTACTAGGTAGAGTGTTCTTTGGGATGTTACTAGAGCATTCATTTGACTGCCTGAGGTAGTGGTCTGTCTGTGCACACACTCTCCTACTTGTACAATGTACTTTTCTTTTTAGACTCTTTATAAAGATATTATAAGGAATCAAACTGTCTTTGCGCAGTTATTGTTAAGTGTAGTTAGCATTTTTTTTCCTAGAACTTACAGTGGTTTTTGCTTTGTTTTGTTTGGTATTGAAACACGCATCCTAGTTTGGCCTTAAGCTTGTTACATTGCTCTGCATTTGTGAACTTTTAATAATCCTGCTGCCTCCCTTCCCCCGAGCTGGGATGACAGGCTTATACCACCACACCTGTTTTCTACAGTGTTGGGGACGGAACACAGGGCTTTGTGTAAACTAGGCCAGCACTGACTGGACAGAGCACATCCCTTGCCTTTAGCCTGGTAGGTTAAGGATCAGCTTTCAAGTCATTATAAGTGGAAAACCATTTGACAATGACTCACTGGAAATGAAAAGAGCTGGATTCTGCTCTTATATGCACTATTTCCTATAAGCATCATCCTCCAACCAGCTTTGTGGTACACGGCCGTGGTCAGAAACTGACCTCTGTCCTTCAGTGTCTGCATTTCTAGGGGAAATGGCTTGGACTTTGGTTTGCCAAACACAGATGCAGCATGAATGAAGGCAGGAAAGATATGTATTTCATTGTAATCCGTTGCTGGGTTTTATTTTGCTTGTGGTAGTTCCAACTTTTCACACGCATCAGACTGGTTAGCCCATAAAAATTATAGATAATACTAAAGAAATTGCAGTGCATAAAGACATCTTCATCTCATGATGTTTTTGCACCGGATTGATCTGGTTCAGAGGTGTGCCACTGAGAGCTCTCCAGACAGCAACACGCCTCTTACAATTCATGTTTTTCATCTCTCATTATTTTCAAGTAAATGTTCGTTGGCTTGTCTTTCTCTGTCAGCTCATTCTCAGAGTTACTGACCAGTGATTTTTCTACTTTGTATGTTTTGCCTCTAAATGACCTTCTTTCATCCTCAATACTAAAATTCTTTTTTTCTGCTTACTATTTGGTGCCTGTGAAGTTTTTAGAGTGGGATTGTGGACTCCAACGTGGTCACTGGGAACCTCATGGAGGAATTAAGAATGTTCCTGTGCATGTCTCATTATTCCTGGGTGGACACATTTGCATGATGCAGATTAAATAATGGTGGCGTGTAGTTTCTCATGAAGGCTTTGGTAACATGTCACTCTCTTAGAGAAGGGGAAGGAACCCAGGCTCGGTTCCCATGTTTGTTGATCCTTGTGGAATAAATACACCTACTTTGGTTGTAATGGTTATTGCTGTGAGAGAGCATTCAAAGTCAATCAACTTTATGGGAGAAAGGGAGATTTATTTAACTTACAGTTTGAGAGAGGAGAAAGTCTTGGTGGAGGTGACATGGCTGGGGGCTGATGCTGCAGGCAGACTATGTCACTGCAAACATCCAGTAGGCTAGTGGGTGATGGCTGAAGACTGGAGGATTCCTGAAGAGTCTCTTCTTCCCAGTCTTTTGTTCTGTAGATCCTTTTATCTGGTCTGCTACTGGGAGGTTTCAATCAGATCTGGGGCTGGTCTTTGTATTATAAATGTATCGATCCAGATAATCTCTTCAGGTGGTCTCTGCTGATCTTAGCTGGTGCCAGGTGTGTCAAGTTGACCCCCAGTTTCAACTATCACAGTGGTTGACATCAGTAGATTCCCACCTGGTTTGCAAGATTCCTTAACATTTAACCCCTGAGTTTTATGAGCTAGTGGTAAGCTAGCTCTGCGTATCAGTGATAATTTCATTTCCTCACTAAGGTTAAAAATGATTCCTTGGGATGAGTAGAGGAGCAAAGAGAGTGAATTTACATTTTTCTTCCTTCATCTTTTAGCTGTTGTAATTTCTTATGTTTGAATGGGCTGGAGTTGGCGATGTCACTGCTCTGGGGCTGGTTTTGTGATGGCAACTGACGATGATGACAGAGGCCCATTGTCTTGTTACTCCTCACCTGAGGGTCGCCTCCGAGAACGCTGTGAGCAGTGATGGAAGATTGCACATGATTCTTCCCAAGTGATTGTGCCTCCGTCCTCACCATTCCTGAGTTCAGAAGTCAATGGAGGGAAGGAGCAGTGTATTCCACTTAATAATGTTTGTTCTATGGAGTTACTGCATTTTTTTCTGCCTGGGCACATACTGCTTGCACAGTGTGCCCAAGGCCCGAGGTTTGATCCTCGGTACCATGTGGACTGAACCCTGTGGCACATCTGTGATCCTGGTACTGGGGCAAGTGGAGGCAGGGAGATCAGAAGCCCAAGGTTATCCTCGCCTCTATCTTCCTTCATATTTTACAGCCATGGCTTTGGTTACAGTTCCCTGAGGACAGAGAACATTGGTGCTTTTAGGTCTGCATGAAACACTTGCTGTTGTGATGACATTCGATCCAGAGAGCAAATCGCAGAACTTGACATTTTATGTTTCCTTTTTTAAACTGACTTATTAATTTATTATTTTTTATTTTAAACCAACCTTCCTTCCTTCCTTCCTTAATTTCCTTCCTTCCTTAATGTCCTTCCTTCCTTCCTTCCTTCCTTCCTTCCTTCCTTCCTTCCTTCCTTCCTTCCTCCTTCCTTCATTTCCTTCCTTCCTTCCTTACCTTTAATTTCCTTCCTTACTTCCTTCCTTATTTCCTTCCTTATTCCTGCCTTCCTCCTTACGTCTTCCTTCCGTACTTTCTTCCTATTCCTTCCTTCCTTCCTTCCTTCCTTCCTTCCTTCCTTACTTCCTTCCTTCCTTCCTTCCTTCCGCTTCTTCCTATCCTTCCCCTTCCTTCCTTCCTTCCTTCCTTCCTTCCTTCCTTCCTTCCTTCCTTCCTTCCTTCCTTCCTTCCTTCCTTCCTTCCTTCCTTCCTTCCTTCCTTCCTTCCTTCCTTCCTTCCTTCCTTCCTGTGTGTGTATGGTCCGTGTGGAGGGCCAGTGCGGACTTCAAGAATCATCCTGGATTGCTTCTACCTTCTTTTTTCTTTGCTCTGGGATTTCCCAGGCTCCGCCCACCAGGACTGGAAGTGCGGGCCAAGCCGCTTCCACCTGGCATTTTTACTTGGGAAGTAGGATCTGAACTCAGGACCTTCTGTTTGAGAGACAGCATCTTAACCCCTGTGCCATCTCTCCAGCCCCTCTTTTAAATTTTTAAATATATTACCAGGGTCAACACTAAGATGAAGATTTTGATGTTTGTTATTTTTAATCTTGTAGGGTTTCATACATGAATACAAAGGGTTTGTGTTATTTTTACCCTTACTTCTCAATCCTCTTCTTTTTCCTTTACTACATACCTCCTTCTTCGCTTTCAACCTTCTTCCTGTTTTCATGTCCTTGTGCATGTGTGTTCGTGTGTGTTTGTATGTGTGCATATGGGTGTATGTGTGTGAGAATGAGTGCATTTGTGTGTATGTGTGAGTGTATGAGTGCATGTGTGTGTGTGTGAGTGTATGTGTGCTTGTATGTGTGTCTGTGAAAGTATGTGTGTAGGTATGTGTGAATGTGTGTGTGTGAGTGTGTATATGAGAGAGTATATGAGGACATGTGTGTGTGAGTGTGTGTATGTGTGTATGTGTGTGAGAGAGTATGTTTGTATAAATGTGTGAGTGTGAAAGTGTATGTGTATGTGTGAGTGTGTGTGTTCTGATCAGTTTAACTGGGTTACACTGTTAATGGCATCTTCCTGCTAGAGGAAGGATGATGATATATCAGTGGATATACAAATATATCTTTTATATTCTCAGATTATTCTGTTTATTGCTGCTGTGCACAAAAGCAATTGATTTGCATATGGATCAACCTCAAATGCTTTGCTGTTGTCACTTGTTAGCTCTGTGATAAAAATACTATCAGTTGACACGCCAGGACCACAGTGTGCACAGTTGAAAAGGGATCTGAATGGGGCTCTAATACCTGCTTTGTCTATTTCCAAGCTGTCTGCTGTGATCCAGCCACGTCAGGAGCCGCAGGGTGAACTATTCCGCCTTTCTGGTCAGGTCTAGTATGCAGATAGTCTGTTAGGGTTTTATAAAATTTCTGATGTGCTCAAGAGTTTTCCTTTCAAGATTATTATTCATCTTCCCTCCTCCTAAAAATTAGGCTCCTTTTATATTCTAGCCTGCACACAAGTTCCTTCAACTTGGGTCTCTCCCTCTATCCGTGTAGTTAGGAATAGCAAGTTCTCACGAGATTCCAGTTGTCCATTGGGTCCTGCTCACAAATGTCATTATAGAACCCGGCATAGTGGTGACTTGTAGTGTCGGCTCTTGGTAGATGTGACTCCTTGCTTGTCAGTCTTGATTTTTCCAGTCACTTCATGTGGATTCAGCATGTTGAGAACCAGACCATCAGAGAGCAAATATGAACTTTGCTCTGTGACTGCATGTGATGAACATCTGTTTAAACTATCCAGCATCAGCTCTGGGGCCGCATGTCATTTTCTTCATGTCAGTACGGAGAGGACAATAGCAAGAATGTCTCCAAGCGCTTTTAGTCCACACAAAATCAGTTCATTTCATGCACGTGGATACATGTGCTGTGGCTATGTTTCCTATCATCGAGGTCCCACTGCTTGGTGTGCGCACCAAGGACGAAAGGACAGTCGTGGAAATAGTCCGTGTTTCTTTCATTCTGAACTCAGTAGTTATCGGTAGTCAGAGAAAGCTTTGGGCGATAGAAGCAAGCTGCTGTCAGAACTGTGTTCTTCCCAATGTCTGAAGAGCAGCTACCTGGGCTAGAAACATGGAGTCGGAAGGTGGCAGGTCTTGGTTCTTCAGTGTGGGTGGTCTTGGGTCTATGGATTTTCTCCCCCACGAATTAGAATTTTTTCACTTGCAAAGCGTAAACACCTCACTTACCTGCTTCGAGAACTCCTTGGCAGACAAAAGCATAAAAAAAAACATATATACAACAAAGCTCAAAGATGGCGGTGTTGTAAATGCATGAATGAACTTGATATTACTGTAAGTCAGAGACAGATGACATTGTTGGATTGCATCTGTGAGTGTCCAACAGTTTGAGAACTGGAATCACCTCAAAGCTTCTCTAGCGTGTAATGAGTGTGCAGTGTGTGGTCACTGACCTCCCCCCAACATGCTTCCGAAAGCGTGGGTTGAGTGCTCTTTGGTATTTCGCACCTTACGCCACTTATAACTCTCTTTAAATTCTTCCTTTTCTGGTGTCAAATCAACAGGTTCCTAAGTGATAGGTGTTAGAAGTCATTTAAATATTAAGATAACCCGAATAGGTCATTTCATCTTTGGGTACTTAGTTATCTAGAGAAATAAAAACAAATTACATGCAGGCATTTGAGAAAGAATCCAGAACTACTAAAGTAGAATAGCTTAGGTCAAAAAGAGGACACATTGCTCATTTCAAACAATATTGCAACATTCCAAGGTCTTGACCTCTTCCCTACATGCACAAATTCAAGTAAAGAGAAATGGTTCTATAAGATCTTATTTATACTTTGAATTTCCAGAGGAAAGAGAAATGTGGTTACATTTTGTGTTTTTAAAATTTTACCTTTATGAGAGAGAGAAGTAAAGAATGGTCACATGTCGGCATGTTTAACACAGCACATGAAACTCAAAAAAACTGTCAGTTTTCTCCTTCTATTTTGTGGGCTCTGGGATCTGAACCTAGGTTGCCAGGATTGTATGCAAGCACCTTTACCAGCTCTTCCATCTCTGCAGTCCCTGCACTTTGTGTTTCTAACACAGGATTTTTTTTTTTTAGTTCCTTCCAAAATAATGGAAGAAAGAGAAATGTTAATGGAAAATAAACAATTCTGACAATTCTGTTTTTGCAAATGACTGATTCCGATTTCGTAGATTATCTTGTACTTTTATGCTATGAAAGACAGGAAAAGTAATGGTGTTTTTATTTCCCTTTCTTCTTCTTTAAAAGTATGGTTGTTAACATTCATACCCTGACTCTTACTGCTGCTTTCTGAGCTATTCGGTGCAACCATTTCTCTGTTAACAGTCCTCACTGAAGACTGAAGCAATCTTTGTCTCCTTTTCTCACTGTCCTGTTTTACTTTATTATTATTGTTGTTCAAGAACTGTACAAACCCAAAAATTCCACAATGTCATAAGCCTTAGTTTTACAGCTCTGCTGCTTCTCTTCTTCCGTCTTAACTGTGAATTCTGAGGCGTAGTCCGTTTTCTGTCAAGAAGTTTGGAGACTCATTTAAAGTCTAACTTTCCTTTCATGTACTTTCTTAGTGACATGAAGAAGACACAGCTCATGATTCTGCTGAGTCGCCACGTTTGCTCCCCATCCTTTGCTTCACTGAAAGTACTTTCCCATTTAGCACTTTTTCTTTGTGTTTTCAGTCAATTACCCCTTTTTGTTCCCTGAAACAGCTTTTCATCTCTAGAATTTCTTAGTTTTTTCAGCTTAGTTTCATCTCTTCATTCCTTTTTCTGTTTTTTGATCTCTTGTACTTCTTCCTGAATACTCTCATTTCCTCCAACTTCAACTTTGAGATAAGATCCTCTTGTCTTGTATTCTCTCTCTCTCTCTCTCTCTCTCTCTCTCTCTCTCTCTTTCTCTGTCCCCTTTCCCCCCCTTCCTTCCTCCCCTCCAAGTATGTTTGTCTCAATTCTTATTCTGTTTGCTTGGGTAACTCCTCCCACGAGGTATGTTTTTCCCTGGCCTTTAGTTTACATTTCTTTCTTGCTTCTGGTATTTGCTGCATTTACAGACAGATCTCCTATGACTTTCCCCTTATTATCACCTGTCTTTGAAAGGACTAATATTTGCCAAAGTACAGCACGAGCAGGGATAGTAACAGTCCGGTTGGATCTAGATGCATCCAAATCTTTCATTTCAATTTATTTCAAATGTCATCTTAGTGCAGATGCCATTTCCGAAGTCTCCCTTATGCAGCCAAGTCCTTTGAGATGGGGGCTTCCTGAGCCACTTGCGGGAGCGCCCCTTGGTGGGGTATCTGGGCCCCGGAGGGTCAATGCTGTGCTGATTGCCTCTGCGCTGCTTTCTGAGGTCTGCTCTGAGTCTGCCTAGTCGTGCCTGTTCTGATCAGGGGTCGCTGGGTACCCTTTCCTAGCGGTAAGCTCTACGTCTAGGAGAGCGCCTGTCAGCTCTCAGGAGTATCACGGACTTTATGCAATTTTTCAGGTGCACTGTGGCAATTCAATTTGCAGCTTTCAGCACTTTCACCCAAAAAAAGGGAGTTTCTTTTTTTTTACATCTGTGTATATGTATATCTGCAAGTGTGTGTGTGTGTGTGTGTGTGTGTGTGTGTGTGTGCGGGCACGCACTTGTGTATGTGTGAAGGGCAGAGGTCAATGTTGGGGTCTCCTCAATCTTTTCCCATCTTATTTTTAGAAGCGAACTGTCTCACTGATCCTGGATCTCTCTGATTCAACTAAACTTACAGTCAGTGGTCTCCAGGGATCCTTCTGTCTCTGCCTCCCCAGGGCACATGACAGGCACGTACTGTCCCCCCTGGCCTTATTAGTACCAATACCTGGGATCCAACTTGGGTCCTCAAACTTTCATGCAAGTACTTCACTGACAAAGTCATCTCCCCGAATCCACTTTCCCTTTAAGTTTTCTTTCTGAATTTGCTGTGTAAGTTTTTTGTTGAATTTTAAGGGAAAACTAAAAAAAGGATGCTTCAGTAGGGGTTCTTTGCAATTGACATAAAAGATGTAGTGAGAATACTGAGTTTGGCGTAGTGATCAAGGACATAGCTGTGAGCCCTGGCTTCTGGTTCTGTCCTAACTTAACCTGGCTCCTGTCTCTCAGGAATTATATCTACAATGCAGGAGTAATAGAAATAATACCAACCTCTTAAAATTGTCTTGAAGAGGTGCTGGAGAGATACTTCAGGAATTAAGACCCTGCCTCCAAGCAGAAGGGCCTGAGTTTGGATCCCAGGTCCCAAGTAAAAATGCCAGACAGACATGATAGAGGCCTATACCTCTGGCCCTGGTGGGCAGAGCCTGGGAAATCCCAGAGCAAAGCAAATAGGAGGTAGAAGCAATCCAGTATGATTCCCAAAGTTATCCTTGGGCCTCCACAGGGACACATGTGCCCTGTGATACACACACACACACACACACACACACACACACACACACGACACATGCACACACATGCACACACACACACACTCTCTCTCTCTAAGTGAATGAATAAATAAAGTAAAAAAAAAGTCTTGAAGGTTAAAGGAGTGAAATGCACTGAAATCCCAGCTAGTTGGGAGGCTGAGACTAGAAAGTCATTGAGCCAGGAGGTCAAAGCCAGTCTGGATAACACAGTAAGATTTCCTTGCCCCTCCTCCCAAAAATAGAGGGGAAAAAATTAAAGGCACACATATTATCTGGTGGTTACTACTGCTCATGAAATTAGTCTTTTTTGTCCTTTTCAAATATTGCTTTAAGTCACATTGTTTGTTTCTGGAGTGACATGAAATTGGCTTCTTGGGCCAGCCCTTGCATTTTCTCCTCTGTTTGCTGATAGGTGTGCAGAAGAGGGAATTATTTACTGCACTTGTTCTCTAACAAGAAGCAGTCACATCTGACTTTGTCTCAGAGGAAATAAGAACCCTGGGTAGTTAGCACACGTGTTATTTGTTCATTCAGAGAATATTGACAACCCCTTACAATGCGATTCAATTCTACCATCAGACAGTTAACATTCATTGCTGGCTAGAAACCAAGCTGTAAAGGCAAATTATATTTAGCCTCTGCTCAAACCCTCACGGTTGGAGGGAGAGGCTGGTAAGTTCTTACAGTCTGATGTGTTAATGCTGGGACATATTTAGCAAAGCCTTGGGCGGGGAGGCATGGGTCATGGAAGGTGTCACAGATGATCATGCCCTTTGATCTAATCTCTGAATGACAGCGTGACACGGGCTGCAAGAAATGGAACAGCCGAGAAAGGTTACAGTCAGCCCATTTTAAAATTATTGGTAAATATAAAAGGACGTTTCGCTCACTTGCCCGGCAGAGTTACTTGTTGAATTATGGATAATGTGATGTTTAGGGTTGGCTTCAAATTGTTCAGTCACATCCTTTGCATCTCATTTGCATATGCACATGACCTTTGCCCCTTTCTTTTTCCAATTCTCTCTTTCCTTATTTACACATTTGTTCCCTTGTAATCAAGTAGAGTGGTTCGTCATTGGATAACATTTATGTCATTTCACACTGATTACCAGACAAATGTCTGTCTGTATTGCCAGAACATGTCAGTAGTGCTTATAAACATGCTGAGTATCTTTCATATCTGAACATTTTAGGTAGTCAGTTTGATTTAATGAGAGCATTGAAGTGTTAGAGCACTATAGTAATTATTAAAAGGAAATGTTGATATGTAATTTCTGTCTGATTTTATGCTTCAAAAAAGGATTGGGATATCCTCACTGTGTAACTCACAGGCCTTGAACTCATAGCAGCACTACTACTTCACTTCATGAGTGCTGGGTTGCCACCAAGCCCGGTGTGTGTTTGCTTTGTTTGATGTGGCTTACATACATGCATTCCTATTATTGATGTTGTTGTTGTTATTAGTTTTGAAACAGAGTCTTCCCATGTAGCCTGGGCTGGCATTGAACTTGGATTCCTTTTCTTTCTGCCTACCAAATCTTGGGATTACAGGGTTATTATTATTATTAAATCGTCTTCTTTTCTCATGCTGATAGTAGCAGGGAACATCTCTCACTGACTTCTGACGAGAATTTTGTTTAGAGCTGGCAGGCTGGCTCTCAGGCTCAGGCATCCGGCACCCGTACATAATCCTGAATCAGATCCCCAGACCTGTGTGATGGAGGAAGAACGATGATTTCCTCTGATCTCCACGGGTGGGCTATAGCATGTGTGTGCCTATAGTTTCTCTTTTTGTCTTTCATGTAAATAAAATATTTTAAAGAATTTTGTTTCATAAACATGTGAATAATTATTGCCCTCACACAGTGAGCACAATCCTTTGTCTTATGCATAATTCAGTCTTTCCGAACACTTCTGGCCTAGTTAGAGGTAAGCTTACAAATACTTCAGGCCAGAGCTAGTTGATTATGGTTCTTCAACCTGCTGCCTTCCCTGCATGTGTATTTAAAGTGAGAGAGGGAATGCCAAACTGAATTTATTTAGAAGGAAAGTTTTTATTTCCCCTGACCACTGTAACAATTTTGGTTACAATTCCAACTACATTGTGTTTTGTTGGAATCTGAAGGAATTTTCATTACTACTCTTTCCATTAAAATTCACAAAGTAAAGTGATTCATGTCAGTTGAAGTAGGATTTTTTCCCTCCTGAGAGACTGAATAAAAAACAGTTTAAATAGTTTTGACTTGGCTAAATGAATCCGTTGTTCATATTCAAATTTTACATTGTAAAATACCTCGTGCTTATTCTGTTTATTTGATATACATTTTAAAGGGATATTCAGTCACATCATCTATAATCTTGATCTCTGTGATGGTCAGATATGACCTCAGAGGTCAGAGAAGGCAGCCTGTGAGCACACCTAGGGGCAATTGTTTAGTTAAGACAAGGCTCTGGGCAAGCCCATAGGAGACTGTGCGCTGATGTGGGAAGACTCAGCTCACAGTAGGCAGGGCCGCTCCCTAGGCAGGTTTAGAGAAGATTTAGAGATCTGGCTGAGTGTTTGACAGGCAGTTGCAGGCAATGCTCTGTTCTTGCTGTGATGTGATGGGACAGGTTTGCTCTGCTTCTGAGGCCGGCTTGTCTCCCTTCTGCACTGATGAACTGTAATCTGGAACTGTGAGCCAATAGAAGCCGTTTCTCCTCTAAGGTATTTATTCCAGCAATGAGTTCTGAAGCTAAAACAATCTCTAAGATTGTGATGGCTGTGTCGATGTGCCTCCAAAGGCAGATGGACTTTGTGTAGAATTCATCATACTTTTTGACCCACCAGCCCTCTCTTGGAAGTAGAGATTTGTAGCGTGTATATAGAATTGTGCAATTCTAGCTTTAGGAAGCACAAGTGACTACTCTGTTAGAAGTTTCTCGGTGACACTAGGCAACCTGCGTATCACTCAGGACCTATGAGTAGCATTTAGTTCACCTCTGGCCAGCAGCTTGTCTATTGTAGATAGCAAGTACATTGGGTTTGGAAGGCAGGGCCTCTTCCAGGTTAGTGAGAGGCTGCACATCTCAAAAATATATGTTTTTCTTTTCAGGAGGCACAAGAAAATGGTATTACCAGAATAGAAGAAGGTTCTGTCAAGCTTTGAACTCTGTCTCACAAGGCAGACAGCCAGTATCTAAGAGGGAGCCCTGGCATGTTCAGAACTTCATTTCACAGAATTCTCTTTGAGTAGCCAGGACTAGGGGGAAAAGTAAAGAGACAACTGCATCATTGGAGCTGCTCTCTAGAAAGCCGTTGGTGCCAGGAGCACAAGTATAAGAAAGGAGAAGTTGCGAGCGAACAGCCTGGAGTCTTGTAGCAGTTACTCTTCTCTGTTGCTGTGAGACACCACTCAAAATCAAGCAACTTCAGGGAGAAAGGGAGACTTAATCAGCTTAAGGTTTCGAGGGGAGATACAGTCCCCTACGGCAGAAAAGGCATGGCTGGCTGCAGAAGCTGGAGGTGGCTTTAGTCAGGTCTGTCATGGTGTCTGAGAGCTGCAACACTGCCAACGGCAAGAGATGACTCCTCTGGGAAGCAGGGCGGGGCTAACTAACCTTGAGGTCCATCCCGGTGACTGCCTTCCTCCAGCAAGGCTCCACGTCTTAAAGATGACATGACCTTCCCAAACAACTAAAGCTTCGGATACATGAGTCTGTGGGGGTCAACTCACATTTCAAACCATGACAGGGCTCATCTGAGTCTTGTCAAAAGCCTCCCCTGCATGGCGTGCTGAGTGATAGCGCTGATGGTGGTCCTCAGAGTTGCTGCATGATAGTCCATTTTGCCACTGGTCACTGCATCTGTGTTGAGAATGGGGGTCCTAGTGGCTATTAGAAGCCTTTTCTGACTGATCCCTTGGAATCTAGGAACCTCGTGATGGCCATTATTTCACCATCTGTTGCTGAAGGTAAAATCATGTGTGTGGTTTGGGAGCTTTAGAAAAATAAATACGTTTGTCCTCCAAATTGTTATTTTGGTAAGACTGCATGGCGATAGCTTCTCTGTGGGTCACTAATGGGCTGCTGAGGTGGCTTAGAGGCAAATGGCTGATGACATGAATGACAACCCACCCGTGAGTTGTCGGCAGATGTTGGCTGTCTGCTGCAGCCTGGGTCATAGTGCTGCATGTGTCACTTTCACGGGGCCCGAGTCACCTGTGCTCCAAGGGCTACTAGTACGATGGGGTCCAGGTGTTCAAACCGCATGAGTGCTGGGGGAGCAATTCACATTCAAACCATGACACCCTGGGCCTGTAGCAGCCGCGGACAGCCTCTTCTGCTCCAGCAAGGGGACAGACCTTTCAGCGGGTGCACGTGCGAACTGCACCCGTGCCCTGAACTTGCTAGTCTTTAACACGGGAGCCAAGCTTCTGCCTCACCTCGTCAACCTTCTGAATGCCAGGAGAAAGTCTCTTCAAACTTAAGTGCTACCGAGCAGTAAAGAGAAGGTATATGAACATTTTAACTGGGGTGATGGCACACTACCATTTTTACACCCCAGATAGGAGTTCCATGAGAGACTAAGGTAAGGATGATGCCAAGACCCAACTTGATGAACCAATGAATGTTTGAGGGTTACTGACAGGAGCAGGGATGATTGAAAGTCAACTGTGTCACCTGAGAATCCACCCCAACAAGACTGACCCCCATAGCTGCCTGGATGGATCTTGTGTAACTAACCTTCCTCAACCTATATACCAGGACTCCCTGACTTTGAGGCATCAAGGTCAGGCCAGAGCTTGTGTGGGCACTAGGAACTGTGGCTGAGGCCTAAGAAAGACATTTTCACATTGAGAAGAGGCAGATGAAGTAGACACATGCTTGTCATTCTGATAAAGTTATTCACATAGTAAAGTTCAAACAGCAGGGTGAGCAACTGCGATATCAGCAGATTGTAGTTAGGAGTATGAGTGGCTGTCAGGGACAGGAGCAAGAGGATTGAGGGGCGACGTCAGTTCCCCAGAGCTGGGGTTATAGGCATATGTTATTTCACCCGGTGTTGAAGTGAGGGCTGGGATCTGTATTCCGGTCTTCAGTGTTTGTACAGCACTTTACCTGACAGTCCATCTCCTTAGTCTTGAATGGTTTTTGTTCGTTTGCTTATTTTTGCTCACACATCAACTCCTTTTCTCTTTATCTCTACTCCACAGGGATAGAAGAGAGAGGGCGGTTGGGCACCACCCTTGCTCTGGATTCAGAGACTTTTGCAAACAACCTGGCAGGCATCATGATCCCAGTACTCGAGAGGCTAAGAAAGGAGGATGAGGACAAGAACTCAAAGCCAGATTGAAATATGCAATAATTTTAGTCATGTCTGGGCTGCATGATGGACTGTCGCAAAACACACACACGCACGCGCACACACATACACACACACTCACTCACACACACACACACACTCACACACACACTCACACACACTCACACACACGCACACACTCACACACATTCACACACACACCCACACATACACACTCACACACACTCACACACACACTCACTCACACACATGCACACACACTCACACACACACTCACACGCACTCACACACACGCACACACTCACTCACACACACTCACACACACACTCACTCGCTCACACCCCCCACAATGTAACTTTGCTTAAGACCATAAGTTTCACCACCAGCCATTAAAAGCATCTGACTCCAACTTGCCATTCTGAGTAAATCAAGGACAGCAGCTTGTATACATTTTTGTATTCGGTAATAAGGTGGGGAGAACATACAGAGTTTAGTTGGAAAATGCATGCTTTCTTACTCAGGTGTTCTGTATTTATTTTCTAGTATTAAGTTACTTTTAAATTCAATTCATACACAATTCAGTCCTGAAAACCCAGCAAACTAGCAATCAAGACACTTTACTTGATTATTTTTATTATAAACTCGGGTCTTTCAAATGGTTAGCACTTCTGTGAATTAGCCTGAGCAAGCTCCAGATGTGAAAGATGGAAAATATTATTTGTAGAGCTTGTCATGCTTATGCTGATAAATTCCGTTCCCTCCCATAACATTCATTTCTAAGAGGAGGAAAATGGAGGGCTGCTGTTCTGATTTTTTATGTCCACCTGTGACCGCCTTCGCCAGTCTCTGAATACTGAGAGATACGCCTAAGGTTTTTCAGTGGTTACCACAAAGATGAAAGTGCCTAATCTCTGCTATATAAGATTTATTTGTCCATTATTTCTAAAAGTTCCTTTGAGAGCAGAAAGCTTCCAACAGAGGAATTATGATGGAGGTGGTACTAGAGAAAATATCTGTGTAGGAAGAGAGGAATTTAGTGAATACAGGTACAGAAATGGTGAGCACAGATTACTTTTGTTTTTAAAGACTTAAATGATAGATTCCTGTTTATAGCTCTCTTGGTTCTAAACTAAACACATGATAAATATTCACTTGCCTCACTTTGCACAGATTGAAGCCCCGTCTTGCCTCTCGACACTGACAGAGGTTGAGGACCGTCAAGCCACCATGCATTCAAATGTAAAGTTGGCCTCCTGTCGGACAGTCCATAGATCTCTGTTGCCTGGTGGGGTGAAGATAGGGGCTGAGAGGGCTGAGGGGGTTCTGTGTGAGATTGAGGAGTGAGACTTGGCTCTTTCATTTTACACTCTTTCAGTAAGAGTGTCAGAGACCCCGGTTTGTGGTTCTGCTGAAGACAATGTATGCTGTTTAATTGCAAAAGCTTCATTATATCAAGAGCAGAAAAGTCTATCATGTGTTTGACATGAGAAATTGGATTCCAACATGGTTTTGCCTCTGTGAGTTTGGGTCCTGATAGAGCCCTAGCAGAAGCCCTGATTAAGATCAATCACTTAGTCCACAGTGTGTATGAATTTTGGGGGGAGGGGAAAGAGGGAGAAGCTCACTGAGACAACAGGTTAACGTAGTTTGTAGCCTGACCTTACAGTGTCAGCTGGAGCTTCTGCGCAGGAATCATCCTAGATGATTCTAGATAGTTCTACCTCCTTACTGCTTTGGGGTAGGATGCTGTATGGGGCTGAAAAAATATTATCTAGGTTTTCTTCTCAGTACTTCTGGAAATTGCAAGCATGTATCATAAATACGTAAAAAGTTGGGAGTTAGATAGTGTGGAAGTTAGATAGGGAAGCAATAAAATGAAGCCTCTTCTTCTTCAGTTACACAGATCCCACTAGAGAGTAGAGGGTCTGCTAGAGGGAAAAGCACAGCAAAAACATGGTTATGGTTAACTGGGTAAGTTAGACTCTTACCTATGTGGGAACCTCTTTCAAGTCACAAACTACCCGATGCCCTCTTTTTAGTAGGTCTTTGAATAAAGCAGAGGGTGCAGTGTGAAAGAGGAAGGGACGATACACAATGCTGGTCTTGTGGCACTGCTTGTGCTCTCTCTACCCAAGCTGAAGCAGGAAAATCTTTTGAATCCACAACTTTATTTTTTAAGTGCAGAAAGTGCTTTTTGGGGTTGGGAAGATGGTTTAGAGTTTAAAGTCTTAGTCTTGCAAGCAAAAAGACCTGTGTCCAATTGCCTGGTGGATATGTCTGCAACCGGAACTTCCAGCCCTGGAAGGCAGAGCCTGGGAAACCTCAGAGCAAAGCAGTAAGGAGGTAGAACTATCTAGAATCATCTAGGATGATTCCTGGTACTGTCTGTGGGCCTCCACAGGCACACACATTCCAGTGTCCACTGGTATGCATACACACACAGCACAACACACACACACACACACACACACACACACACACACACACACACACAGGAAAAAAAGTACAGGCAGGAAGTGCTTTTTGATAACTCCCTTGCCTATCTGAGTCTAAGGTGACTTTCAGTGGAGCTCAAAGCAAAACAAACCCCTTTTGCTGGACAAGTCCAGTGCTCTGAGTTTTTCATTCTTTTCACTTTTTTTGTGCTTTGCTATTGTAAATCAAGTGCGTGCGAATCTTGCCTTAAGAATAAAATAATTGTGTTATTGTGTGATGAATAGGTTTGTCATCCTGAGCAAGTAAGTCTTTTTTTTCATGATCAGTATTATTTAAATTCTTGTTTTATCAAGGAAAAGAATGAATCATTTCAGTTTTTAAAGCTGGGGTAAATGTTTTCCTTAAGATATTTGATAGGTACAGAAAGAATGCATGTGGTATGTTAAGTTATAAGGTAGCATAACAAAGGGAAATCAACTTAGGAGCTTGTTTCCAGGATTCAAAAGAAGAAAAAAAAAACATTTATTCTCAGATATGCCTGCTCTCATGAATTTTGCATTAATGATTTCCTAGCTTTCTAAAGACGTTCATCATAAGAAAGTTTATACTCTGAACAATGTACCTTTTGCTTGTTTGCTTGTTTGGGGCCATTAGATGAATAGTGCGTTGCCCTTTACTTTTGCTGATTGACATTTTATAGACCTCTTCTCAATTTTGATCCTTGTTCTCTTGGATATGGAAAGGTGAGGTTTTTTTTTTTTTCCTTTCTATGGGTAAATAGCATTCTATTTGATGACGGTGGAATGATTTATTTGGCCATTTTCCAGTCCTATTCTTTGTAGCATTTTACTATTTTTATACAGTGCTATCAAGAACAGTCGTTTCAACCTGTTCTGCTGTACATTTAGCAGTTTTTCTGGAGGATGTAGATCCAGGGGAGAGACTGCTAGTTCTAGGGGGTCTGCGTGCCTTCAGTTTTGTGGTATAACATCCCATTATGGCTGTTGTGGTGCAGCGGCCTCTCAGTAGTACTGACCAGTGCTTCAGTCTGTTCACACACCGGTAACTCATAGTCTTTGCTGCCTTTTTAGCCTGCACCCATCCAGCCTGTGTTAAGTAGCTTCTCTGTGGTATCAATTGCACTTTCAATTGCACTTTCTCGTTACTAACATTTCTATGCCTTCTGGTTTGAGTATCAGAATTTTTTTTAAATGGCTTTTGCCTATTAGATGATTTCATTGATGAGAAAAGGTACTTCGGTGTTAATAAAATATACAGGGGAGAGAATTTTCTTTTGATGCTGTGTAATTAATTTTAACTTTTTAAATATTGAATTTATTAGCATTTTATGTGCAGTACTTCTTCCAGTGAGTTCAGGTTTAATCAGGCTGGCTTGACCATAGACTGTAGTTGCTTTTTCATTCCAGGTTCTGTTCATGTCTGTCACCAATATTTTATGCAGGATTTTTGTATCACTTTTCAAAAGTGAGATTATCTGCTAATTTTAATTCGTCATAGTAATCTGCCTGGGAACTAGTCTCACTGGTAGAAATTTTTTTCTTTTGTAATTGAATGGGAATAGGCAGAAGAGTGGATTTCCCAAATACATGATAATAAAAGTAAAACTAGACCCATCTGGGACTAATGGTTTCACTGTGGGTAAGATTTGAAATCAGGATTCAGTCACTCGCTCTGATTTTAAGCTGAATCAGCTTTGGAAGTTCAATCTTGTCTCTTCATTGTAAGTTTTCAAACCCCTCAGAGCAAGGATTTTATTAGTTAGCTAGAGATTCCATAGAGTGGGTGGCTTTGTAGAAATTTTCTCGGAGCAGTGGAGTCCAGGATGAGGTAATGGTGAGTTTTGTGTGTATGTGTTTTGTCGTTTTGTATTTGACGGGGTTTTGCTGTGTGGCCCAAGCTGACTTTGAATCTGTGCTCTTCTTACTTTAGTTTTCCAAGTTCCAGGGATTGCAAGGGTACACCCTCATGCCTGCTCCAACGTGTGGTATGAATTCCTTTTCCTGGGGAGAAGGCCACACAACCGGCTTCCCACCTCAGATAGGAGTTTCACGACAGATCAAACTGGAGATGAGCCCACCAGTGCATTGGGCTTGCTTGCAGGAGCAGCGGCAGCTCACCTCAGCATGGCTCATGACTTCTTTGTTGCTGCCTCAATGGGTCCCCCTTCCCCCTAGAAGCTTCTTCAGTACTGTGGATTCCTTCAGACTGCCTCTAACTGCTGAGCATCCTGTCTGCTTTGCTGGCAGGAGACGCTGCTTCTCTAGCCTTTACTCTTTATCCTGGAGGGAGCCCCTCTCCCTCCCAAGCTTGTCAGGTTCAGGAACCTCCGGGAGCTTCCGGAATGGTTTACCAAGACTGGGGCAAAAGGCAAGATGGCTGTTCAGTGCCACACAACACAAAGACGATTTCATCTGGAGCTCCTGAACACACTCCTCTTTTGTCTGCACATTTTTTTTCCGCCCTGTGCCTTCAAGAGATCTCTGTGGACTTTGCTTTCCTCTTCTAGGCCTTTATGCTGGGTTAGCATCTACCTTAGGACTTTGTTGTACTTTGATCATCAGAAATTTGCTTTCTTCTTCTTTGACTGATTTCATACTAGTCCATCGCGTATTTCAATCCTGTTCGCCTCCTTATCCTTGCAAATATCTTACACTCTCTGTGCATCGCTTCTTCTCACCCCAATTGGATTTCATGCAATTTTTGTACATAATGTGCATGTGGCATAGATGTATGGATTTATGTGTGTCAACTTTTCTAATGGTCCATTAGTTTAATCGGGGTTTCTGACATGAGCAAGGGGTTGTGGTTATTTGCTGAAGTGTGGACAACTTACTGTTTGTTACACACGGAAGAACATCTTGCCCTTCCCAGTGCACTGTGTACTGCCAGTAGCTGCGCAGCTATAGGTGGAGCTACAGGGCCCTCCTCTGCCCATGCCAGGATATTGACAGACTTGATCTGGGGCTGTTCTTTAGCAGGTGGCCGCAGCTGCTGTGAGCTCAGAGTGCAGCATTAGCTCTTTCAAAGTCTCCAAAACATCTCAAGCCCAGGTACTGAGGTTAAGGTCTGAGCACAGAGGTTTTGCGGTGGCAGATTTAGTTCATAAAATGTCTACTTTAAAACTTTTTTTCTGCCTATACTAATCTCTTTTTATTGACTTTTTAATATCAGAATAGTTTCCACTTTGCTTGTTATTTCAGTTGGTAAAATAGACCTGGAATTTGTCAAATTTATGGTCTTTTTGTTCTTCCTGTGACCTTATTTCTACTTTGTAGATCGCCTTTAGCTTCTTAAATCTTGTTTTTCTTTATTAAATTTATCTTACATTTCTTTGGCTTTATTCCCCTTTTCCTTATTTTCTAAATTTAGTTCCTAAACAAAAAGTTTTTTTATTTTTTTAACCTCTAAGCATTTCAAATATGATTTCTTTCTAATCATAGCAAATTAGCATTAGCTCTCTCTTACTTTTTTATGAATGTGTGTGAGAGAGAAAAAAAGAGAGACAGAGAGATAAAGACAGAGTGACAGAGAAGAACAGAGGGCGAGAGAATCATGTATGACATGTATGCATGGGTAGACTTTCTCCTACATTTTTTAAGTTGTGTTACTTTGCAATTTGCATTTGTGTCTCTTATCCCTTTGGAGCCAATTCTTGTGAAAAGCATAGTGTTTATATGTATACTCCCTCCCTTCTTTTCTCTTCTTTTCCATTCTTCACTTTCCTTTTTCATCCCTTCCTCATTTCTTCTCTTATGTCTTTCTCCCATTCCTCTTTATAGCTTCTTAACTTTTTGGCTAAGATGAGCATAATACTCCTTCGTTCCTTCGCTCGTTCCTTCGCTCGTTCCTTCACTCGTTCCTTCACTCAGTCCTTCGCTCGTTCCTTCGCTCGTTCCTCCCTTCCTTCCTCCTTCCCTCCCTTCCTCTCTCCCTCCTTCCTCCCTCTCTCCCTTCCTTCCTCTCTTCCTTCCTCTCTCCCTTCTTTCCTTCCTTCCTCCCTTCCTCCCTTCCTCCCTTTCTCTCCCCGCCCCTCTGATTTGGAACTTTTTGATACCCTGGAAAAGTGACCTCGTCAGTGAATCTTGCCTATGTGCCTCTTCTGTCAGAATTTAATGTAGAGACTCCAGCCTGAAGCTAGAGTGGTTACTATTCTGTTTGACTTTAAATCTAGTTAGAGTCATTCAAAAAGTGTAAGCAGGTGGGCGGGTAAGCCATGTACTTGGGTATGAAGAGATGCACTGTGAAATTGTTAACAACTGGACTTGCAGAGAAAGTTGTAGTACAGCATGAGATGGGGTTGACTTGGCTTAGCATGTTAGTGTGGGACACAGATATGGACAGAGGCTCATGATATATGTCCAAAGGAGAATTGAAAGTCACAGAAACATGATTTAGGATGTTATCAAAAGGACTGCGCAAACGAAGCTCCAGTTTCCGGCTTGATGAGCCTTCAGATGGTCATTCATTGGATTTCAAGTACTCGCCATCACCCCATGTTTCTACATTCACCATGTACAGTCACGCTTGTTTTTTCAAAAATATACTATGGCTCTTTCTGAAGAATAGCTTTATTTAGTTTGATCTTTTCTTTTACTTGAGTTAGGATCTTGCTCTGTAGCCTAGTCTGACATAAACTTCACCATCTAGCCTAGGCTGGTTTTAAACTCAAAATCCTCTGACCTTAACCTTCCAATTGTTCAGATCCCCGAAATATGTCAACACATGTGACTGAAAAATAATTTTAATACTACTCAGAGAGGATACAAATAATCTTTTTATTTTGGGGGCTGGAGAGGCGGCTCAGGGGTTAAGCCTCTGCCTTGCAGGCGGAAGGTCCTGAGTTCGGATCCTAGACCCCACGTATAGATGCTGGGCGGAAGCGGGGGCGGCCTGCGCTTCTGGTCCTGGTAGGGCGGAGCCTGTGAATCCCTGGGCAGAGTAAACAAGGAGGAAGTGGAGGCGGTCTATGATGGTTCCTGAATTCTCTCGTGGTTACACACACACACACACACACACACGCGCACAAGCACACACACACGCACATACATGCATACACACACAATTAAATAAATAATAAAGAAATCTTTGTATCTTTGAGGTAAATGAATGAATTTCATGTCTAGACACATCCAGCAGTCCCTTACCTTTTGAAAATTTCATTTGATGGCTCAGCACATGCTTGTGACAGTGCCATTTTTCTTGGCATCCTGCGAATGTAGTAGATGTCTTCGCACTGCCTTTAGTAGTAATCACAAACCAAATCAAAGCACTTACTTTCACAGAAGAGCTTTGGTGAGAGAACTAGTCCACACAGGTGACAGAACATATAACGGTGTTTTGGTCAGTGACAATCCTTGCCCCCCCCCAAAAATAGATGATGGTCATCCTATGGAGTCATAATAGAGCAACAGCTTCTTGTAGCTGGAGACTTGCGGCTGTGCTAATGTCATAGTCAGCGCATTACTGACGGGGTAGGGTATGACAGGCATAAACAGGCCTGCCGGGCTGTCAGTCATGTAAACTAGTACATGGCATCTGCTCAGTGTAGTGCTTGGCTAGGACGTCATGACTACGCTGCTGATTCGTGAGTAGCCTGGACTTCACTGCCACTACTTTAGCACGTACTGATTACGAGAAGGTTTCATTTACCACCATCTTCATTCTTAGCGGTATTATTACCATTGTGTATGTAGTATAAGTGCATGTGTGCCGTGGAACCCTTGTGGAGGTCAAAGGACAACTTTGTAGAGTCAGTTCTCTCCTTCTAGGAATTGAACTCAGATCATCGAGCTTTAAATGCTGAGCCATCTTGCTGCCCTCCCCGCCGCCAGTGTTTTCTTCACTGCAGAACAGTTTGCCCTGTCACACTGGCAAGAGACTCACACATCTTCTGGTGCCCCCATGACTCACGATGACATCATGCTTTCTTGGACTGATTTAATCCCATGTTACTTTACTCACCGTGGTTTTAGGAACAGTAGGCATATGTTTACTAAGTATTCCACATGGCCATAGACAATACTCATGCTATGCAGGTTTGAGTATAGCCTGTGATATTAGTATAATGATGAAACAACATTATATGGACCCTAGTACCATCCTTCAGCCACATATGCCTGAAGACAGTATAAGTACATCCAACCTGTACTTAGAGAAAAGCCTTCAAATATTATAAAGATTTTTCTAGTGAAAATGAAGTTTACATGGAAACACAGAAAGATCAGAGAAAGTGAGCAATTGAAAAAGGAGGGAGGCTTGGGAGCTGTGGTGAAAGACAGATGAGAAGGAGCTCATGCCTAGTGGAAACCAAGGAAAGATGTTCCAGCTTAAGAAGGGAAGTTCAGTATCTGTTGTGGAACATTGAACATCTTCGGACGAGTTTTTTCAACAACATTGACAGGTTGAGATTTCATTTCAAAGGGCTGAACATAGGTGACCATGAAATAAGAGTTACTGATGAGGTGATTTGGTGGCCTGAAACGGGTGTAGACTTGACTTGGAGAAAGATGGATGGACTTGGTGTGTATTGAAGGTGAATTAAGTGAGTATTCAGGCTGTTAACATGTAGAAGTTGAAGACAGGGAAGGTTAGAAATGATAACATGATGGCATAGGCATTTGAGTAAGCACTTTTGTAAAAGATGAGTCAAACTTTTCAATAAAAATGTTTTCTGTATATTTCAACATAGTAAATAAAAAGTGTCTGGAATTAATGAAGTTGCTTTTTTGTGCTTGTAAGAGCTGGAGCCAGGGCTGCCAGGTGCACGAGGCCAGAACTCCATCCCAATCTTTTTGTGTTGCATATTCAATATGAACTCTATTAGTGTTACGATTTTTATGTATATGTTTGTCTTAAGTGGTAGAATTATGATTCTTTTTAAAATACCACCACACAATAATAAAATAAAGTGGAAGTTAAGTGCTTAGATTTTCAAGGTTTCCTTTTTCCTGATTTATTAAGAAAAGGGCCAGTACATTTGTTGATCCTGTGAGAAAATCAGAATCATACACTCTGATGGATATTACTGTTTTGCAGCAGATGATTCAGATATCTCAACTTCATATTCAGGTGTTCATATATTCATGCTTTCGTTGCTAGTGCTTTGAATGTATTTCATGGTCAACTACCTTTTACAACAACAAATAGCATAAGTCTTATTTTCTCTGAGATATTTTATGTCCCAACATGGTCCTCCGCTGCTTGCATGTTCTCACACCACTTCAAATACCAGTTGAAAATAGTGGCAACTGGCATGGTTTTGGCCCTAGTGGGCAGAGTCTGGGAAATCCCAGAGCAAAGCAAAAAGGAGATTGAAGCAATCCAAGATAATTCCTGAAGTCACTTTTGGTTTTCCACAGGGACACACAGTACTCTGTGACACACATACACATACACATACACACACAAACACACACACACATGTGCATGCACACACACACAAACACACACACACAAATAGATACATTTTTAAAAAGTTATTGCTTTGTTCTAAAATTCTTGCACTCAGAAATTTAGACATTGCTTCTGGTATTATGGTGAGTTTTCCTAATATGAGAGTAAGGCCATTCTGATTTTTCTCTCTCATTGGAAGGAATTCACGCCTTTGTGCACGAACACCTGCAGAATTTATTTTCTATGTCTGAAAGTTTAGTGAATTAAGGCTCTAATTCCTTTTGGATATCTCATCATTACTTTTTTCTGAAACACTTTTCTGCGATTTCAAACTGTTCTCATGTTAGGAACTAAAATTCATACTGTTACAACTTGAATTCTTTTTCTACCTAGTTTTTTTTTTTTTCAAGATCAGAAAACTTCCAGCTTTGTTCATACTGCTTATTGTTCTTTACTAGAAGTACACAGGTCTTTCTCTAAATACTAAATTGATTAATGTTTTTGGCAATAGGTCTCTTATATTTTCACCATCATTATCATTGCTGTTGTTACTGTTTTAGTAATAGTATTAGCAGTAGTAGTACGTGTGTGTGTGTGTTTAAGTATGTCTGTGTGTATCTATGTGTGTCTATGTGCAGACATGCAGGTGTGATGTTTCTAGAACAACACTGAGTAGTCAGTTATCTTTTCCACTTTTATGAGATACACCTCTCCTATTGTTTCTCCAATCTGTGATGCTGGACTAGCTGGCTCATGAGCGTCTAGGCAAATCTCTTGTTTCTATCTTCTATCTTACTGCAAGTTTGCTAGGGTTATAGTTACACACCACATCTTGCTTTTTGTGGGTTCCAGCCTTTAACTCGCACCATCAGGGTTGTATGGCAAGTATTTTTACTCACTCAGCTGTCTCGCAGACCCTTGTCAATGCATTTTCTTGCTTCTCCATAATCTTCATTCAACTCTATTATTTTATCTGTGAGCCTGTCCTCTTGATTTCCGTGGTTTTTCAGAGTTCCCGCTAAGAGGCGACACCTTCTGCCTCTGAATCGAGTTCAGTGCTTTTCTTCTGCATGAGTTTCCTTCCTTCCTGTGTTGCATTCTCTTGCCCCTCATTTCCCTTCTGTCCTGTGAGATGTGTACATACTTGACCCCTCATTTTGTTTCGGCTTCTCAGGATGGGCAGCTCTTCTGTTCACCGTGACATAGCGTGGTCTAGGTATTCGTTCTGGTTTTAATACTGGCGTTGAGACCTATTTTCCCTCGACGTCTACCATCTGAGAGTTGACTGTTGTTTCTTGCATGCTGTAATTCAAGGTGAGGGGTAATAAAGAGCTTGTGGGGAGGTGCTGGGCTGGACCATGTGAACCATTCCTTGTATATTTTAGGTGCTACTGCTGTTTGTGCACATCTGGTCCCTGTTGTCCCGGGAATGACTCTTGCTTAGAAAGGTAGGAGACTGCTCTTCACTTTCCACTGATGGGCATAGAGCTGGCCCTAAAGGAGCTTAGTCCTGTTTTGTTCTCTGCTGTGACTTTTCTCTTTATTAGTAGGATCTACCTTGCTTAGCTTTTAATTGAAAGTGAAATGTACCCCATTGGGGAATTAAGCATTTAAAATTACCTTGGGATCAATGGAGACATCTCCAGCATTAAACAGCACAGTCATTGTCTACATTTCCTAGGACAAAATCATTCATAAATCAAAGGAGGTTTTTTTCATTTCTCCTTGCTATATGTTGCTGATACTCCATTTGTTTTGTCAACAGAAGAACAGATAATAGGAAAGTGCCTCTCATTTTAAACCGTTCCTTCGTTAGGCTTTCTGACTTTCTGTCAGTTTCTAGTGATGAGATGTCTATTTCTCGGGCACATAGCTGTGCAGGCCATCCTGGCCGCTGCCTTGTAGGCCAGGTGCTTTCTTTCCTTCCTCCCTTCTGCCTCTCTGTCTCCCAGCAACAGCTTAGCCCCTCCTCCTTTGGTACTGGCATAAATCTGGTTCTCACTTGGACAAACATACTCGTCTTTACTGTGCTCTTGGTGATTCATTTAGTCTTTAGAGTGCAGAAGGGCAGGGAGGGGTCACGCTGGAGCAAGATTTCAGTCTGGCGTATGTCACTTCCTATCGATCTACTAGTTATTTGTTTCATTTATGTTTGAAGTTGCTCTGCTGTAGCCGTGATTACGGTGAACTCCATCCGAGGCACAGCAGATGATAAAAATCCACAGAAATTTAAAAACTTACAAGGGTCTGAGCTCAGCTTTTGTCTCCAGTTTATGAAGTTTAACTTTTAATGCCAGTTGTGTGATCCTCAGGCCCTTGAGATGGGCAAGAAGGAAAAAATGTGTATTTGTAACACGTATTCTAATGTATTAAGTATGACTGCAGAACTCCTCTGTTGTTGTGAATGATCATTCGGATAGTTTCATTGATTGGATTAATTACTGCAAGTTGAACTTGGCGCACTCATTAAAGACTTTACAGGATCCTTTAATGGGACATTTTCACTGGGCATAACATTTATTTATAAAGGGAGGAGATTTCCTCTGTTGCCAGTCTTTCTTTATCCATTAAGTTGAAACTTACATTCATGGTCCTTAAAATTCTTTCTCTGGGGGATGGAGAGATGGCTCAGGGGTTAAGCCTCTGCCTTGCAGGCAGAGGGTCCTGAGTTCGGATTCTAGACTCCATGTATAGACGCCAGGGGGAAGCGGGGGCGGCCTGTGTTTCTGGTCCTGGTAGGGCGGAGCCTGTGAATCCTGGGGCTGAGTAAACAGGAGGAGGTGGAAGCGTCCATAGTGATTCCTGAATTCATCCGTGGTTCTACACACACAGACATATACATACACACACACACATACATGCACAATTGAATAAATAATAAAAAATTAAAAAAATTTAAAAAAACATTATTTAAAATTCTTTCTCTGGATTGGTGAGATCACTGGGCGGGTAATTCTCCTGCTCACAAACCTGAGTTCAATCCCCTGGTCACATGGTGTGTGAGAAGTAAGTAGCCTGTATGCCATGCATGTGTGAGAGTCTCTCCCTCGCTCTGTCTCTCTTTCTCTCACTCTTTCTCAAATACATAAAATGTGTCTTTTAAAAAAGTAATTATATCTGACAGGTTACTATGATTTCCGTTCACGCACATTAACTCTCTTCCCACTTCCTCTTTTCCCTTCTTTCTTCCCTCCCCATCCCTTCCCTCCTGTCCATTCCTGGATTTTATGAATTTATTTTTGGCTTTTATTATAAGTAGATTTTTTTCTGGAATTGTCATTTTATAATCTTTGGCTTGTGTCTTTTGGGTTGATTTAAGAAATCTTTATGATTGGCCCACTTTATCAAGTTCCACAGCCACTCAATTTGTGATGGAAAACTAGCAAACAAACAAAAATGCTTAAAAAAATCTTTCCTTTATCTTGTCTTTGAGCTACTTGGTAAATTCAGCTAAAAATTCTATTAGCTCTATGCTTTCATTGTTTATATTACCCCTGTGAATGTAATATTTTCATTTTATCCGCAGTTGTGCATAAACTGCCCCATTGGCAATGAAACTGCCCGGGATTATAACACTTCTTGTTTTGAGCCTCAGGAGAAATATTCACCAGGCATTTCTTCTTCCCCATGAGCCTCCAAGGAATTAGCTTTATGGTTCACAGATTAATAACTTTTCCTGTCTTGGAAGATGTTGTCCCGGAAGCAGAAGTAACCCAGAAAGGGGGATACAGGCATCACAATACCGCCTGGGGACAGGGATTGGTAGTTCTCCCAGTCTTTCAAAGTATATTATTTGCCTCCCTCAGGGATCAACACCTGAGTCAGAAACTCTGTCTAGGGTTTGGTTGTAGTGTTTATTTTGATAAGGAAACCCACGTTTTGGCAATATTATGACTTTGCTCAAATGGTTTAGATTCTGTAGGAAAGCTTTTAAATGTGCTTGTGATTGATGGCTTATTAAAAGCCTTTGTCAAATGAGAGGCTTAATAGATAATTCACAATTCTTCGTTCCTCATTTGATGACATTTTTCTCCTTTTCCTTTGCTCATCAAACATCAAATCTAATCAGTAGCCAAGATCTTCTTACCTTACCGAGTTCCAGTAACTTTCTCATCTTCGAAAATGTATGTTTAGAATTTTTTTTGTATTTGTAGTTTGTGAAATTTTAACTTTGGAGCCACCAACCACTTTTCTATTTTTGAAAATAGAAAATATTAATATTCCAATATGCCAATATTAATTTTCATTTTCAGCTTGTGCAACTTTATTTAAGAAATATCCCTCACCCTTTTACTATTTCCAACTCTTGATTTTAACACACACACACACACACACACACACACACACACACACACACACAAATAGATACTTTTTCAGCATCTGCACCAAGAAATACTTTCCAAAGAAAACATTTGTCAGAACACACAAACGGTTTATTTGGGTACATCTAAGAGCCTAAACATGGGACTCAGCTGCCAGTGTGTGCTTTGCTGGCTAATGTTTCCCCTGTGTTTCCGCATTTTCTAAAGCTAGCAGCCAAGTTGTCCAACAGTCTGGTACCTTGTGGGGGTGGAAGTGGACCATGTGTACCAGAAGGTGGGAGCACTGGAATGTGCAGCCAGTTGACATATGCGACAACTGGCCACCGTTGGCCCCTCCCACCTGGGGGAATACATAGTGGCAGGTCTCCTCAGCCTTTCCACAATGACTTCAGGAAACCTGTGGAGCTTCCTTGTGACCGTCAACACAGGCTGCCTGTGAGGACACCGGGACGGTTCCGTTGAACTCTAAAATGTCTCTTCCACAAGAGAGGTGACAATGAAGAGGGAGCCGGGCAGCGCTTCATGGTACAGGAGGCGTACAAGAACAGCCTCACAGCAAATGGTGTCTCCCATTTTCCACTTAAAAAATTAGTCGCAGTTTCTAGAAATGTCACCTTTATGACTTAAATGCTCCCCTCTCAATCCTGTCAGAACAGGCTGTCATCAAGAAAACAGATGACACAAATTTGGGCCAGGGTGCAGGGATCCCTTACACACTTGGGTGGGAGTGTTCGCGTGGGCAACCAATGTGTTCCTTGAAAAACTGCTCTGTGACTCAACCAGAGACCCAAAGGACCTATTCCACCACAGAGAAACATGCACGACATTTATTGCCCTTCTATTCACAGTATAAAGAAGTCATTGGAGGTTTTCATCAATAGGTCAATGAATAATGAAAGTGTGGTACATATATGCATTGGAGTTCTCGTGGGCTACAAAATATTTCAGGAAAATAAGTGGGACTGGAAAATATTATATTCAGTGAGGTGGCATTTTCTCTTACTTAGATCCTACCTTCTGATTTTCCCATGTGTGTGTTGCAGTGACAGTCCAGGTGGGCAAAGGCCAGCAAACCAAACTGTGGACCAGGAGATGGACAAGGGAGACTATAAGGAAGGATGTTTGGGAGAATAATAGATAACATAAAAGGTGATTCTAATGGAAGACTGGTTCAAGTATGGAGGGGGTCAAGGAGAGGGGAGAAGAAGGAAGATGTTCAACCAAAACAAGGATTCATGAAGATGAGATAAGGAAACCTGGCTATTTTGTATTCTAATGAAAAATTAAAACAATACAGATAAACAATGTTTCCTAGTCATCAGATTCCATCTTCTGTACAACATCAGAAATAAGTGTGGTTGGTAGAGGATGGACCAACTCAGCGCAATACTGAGTTAGGGACCAGGGAACTCTGGTTCTTGGAAGATCACCTGGCAACAAACTAGTTTGATTACTTGTTGATCCTAATTATTCACTTCTGGATTTGCGTGGTTGTGATTAAAGGAGGTCTGGAGAGGTGTCTAAGTATTAGGAACGCTAAATGGGAAAGTAAATTAAGAAAGCTAAATGGGAAATGTGTCTAACATATAGTCATAAGTTATTCACTTTTTCCACCTCTACATGTATTGCATTCATGTGAAGAGTTGATGTTGTTCCCATGAGGAAGAAGTAGAGAATGACATACTGTTGAGATCATGGAAATGCTTCTGATCAGTACATACATGTGCTGTGTACTCAAGTGTTGAGGCCAAGCAACATGCTTGGGGGGTGGGTGTCCAAGAATACAAATATACCAACACTTAAAGAGTTTTTAAACTGTTGATGAAGAACCTGATCACAGACAAAGAAATTTCTTCTATAGTATGGCAAAGGCCGAAGAATGTTCAAGTCCATACTTCACTGGTGGCTTGATGGATGAGTCAGTGCTGCCATGAAATAAGGAAGGAAAAATATTCTTCCCAAGAAATACCAAGCACTGCTATGCCTTGAGGAATCAAAGGAGGGGAACATTAGTGTTTAAATCCTGTTGGGACAGTAGCATGGTAGCCAGAGCTGTTTGCCAGAGGTTCTGTTAGATGCAGGGTGCACGGACAAGAACTACTTGCGAGAGTCAAGCCCACTGCTTCCAATCTTTTTTTTTCTACTTTATTTATTCAATTTATCCCAGTGATGTAAAGTTTTATTATCTGTGATCATTGTCTCAGATATGCTTTGAGTCTCTGAAGAGGTAGTTTTAGCCCCTCATCACTGTGGATTCATATTTCACGAACATTTACACCCCCATACACAGTAGGAGAACTTGGCCCAATAACAGCCCATTGAAAATTTGCGACATAGGTTTTTGGACACAGTGCTTTAGTTACGTTACATGTGTTGCAATTGCAATCATAATACTTGGCTGAAGCTACTTAAGGGAGTAAGGGTCCATCATTTTGGGGATGTTACAGCAGCGGCAGCTTGAAGCAGCAGCTCATCAAATGCACAGTCAAGAAACAGAGAAGTGAGAGTGTGTGTGTGTGTGTGTGTGTGTGTGTGTGTGTGTGTGTTTGCTTGCTTGTTCTCTCTGTCTTTACACAGTCTCAGACAACCTGCCTCACTATGATGTAGAGTCTTCCCACATCAGTTAACTTAACCAAGAAACTCATCCACAGGCAACCTTAGTGGCCCTTCTTTTAGTTGATTCTACCTTGTGTCGAGTTGACATTTGAAGGAATCTATTACAAGGAGAAATATGTGCAGTGGAGAAAGTGTGTAAATGTTCTCAGTATTTTTTAATTCATGAGAGTTAAATTTGATAACAGTTGGACATAGGAAAATTGGGATCCAGAACTCAAGTAGAGGAGGCTTCTAGGGATGGAATATGTGTGAGGTCGAGACGATATCGGTGTGAGCATGATTCTGGTTTTCTAGGTACAAATAAGTGGAGAGAAGAGATACAGACCATGTCAGGGACCAGACCCTTGATATTACCGAGTGCCCAAGAGAGAAATCACGTGTTAGAAGTGCCAGGGAGCAAGAGATGAGTGCACTCTCTTTTCTTCAGGAGTTGTCGAAGTCATTTCATTTATGCATACTGTGTCCTTTGTTTTCAAAAGCATCATGTTTTAGAAAACTTCTTAAGGAGTTCTGCCATTGGAAAGTCGCTTCATAAGACTTTCAGCCACACTGTTCCTATCGGAGTTAGATTGATCCGTTTGCAGACATTTCCTCGGAGGAGGTACACGGATGGCGCTCTTCAGAGACATGAAGCAGATCAGCATCAAATAATCAGTGATTTCCATTGTGAATACTAGTGAAGGTCAAAGCACAGGGGAATGCAGCAATGCTTCCCAAGTAGGATGCTCACAATCCATAAGCCATAAGCTGCTAATGGCTTGGAATGACATAATATAGAAGACAAATAAATGTCACAAGGCATAATCCTGTCACGAAAGGACATATGGCATGCCCCTGTTTCTATTTTATGCAATTTTCCACTTCAGAGGTAGTCAGCTTGCTTTGCTGGTTTCAAAGCACACAGCAGCTGAGAAGCTGTTATGCCCGATAGTGGGAGTGTGAAGGAAAGGGTGGGCCGCCTTTTTGAAATGCTTCACCTGAAGTTCGCAGATATGAAATGACTTATCCAAGATCATTCAGCTGCAAGTGATGAACTAAATCACCGTGCGTCATAGTCTACTGTCTAATCTACTGTAGGGAAGTTGCTGCAGCCTCTATAAAAAGAACAGGAGCAGATTGAGAAGTGTCAGTGTGGCACATTCCATTGTGCAGCCACGAGGAGCCCAGTAGTTGCGGTCATTTAGCATCGCCACACTTCAGTGAGTCCTGAACTTATCTCTCTATGCAGCATCCAGACTCCTGATAATTAGTATGAGTCATCAAGAAGTGGTTGATTTATGTCCTTTATTTTAACTCACATAAGGTATATTTATAGTAGGAATACTTTCTTCCGCCTGGCTCATATCCTGTTTGAAATTCACAATGAAAAAAAAAAAAAAAAAAAAAAAAAAACACCCAGAAAAGCAATCTGTTTAGGACACTAAAAGCATTGGGGTGCTATTTAAGTGAGACCTCTTGAAAGAACTCCTGTGGTCAGATTACATTTTGGTTTACACAGAGCACCTTAGCTGTTCATGCATTGCCCTGCATCGGATGCCTCGCTCCTGGATGTGCTGGCCTTGGTACAGCGTCTCAGAAGGCTGACCTCAGCATCAGTGGGTTTTATGGTATTGAACCTCTGTCTTGGAGTCAGGTCTCCTGAGGGCTCATTATACTTCATGTCCCCCATCCCTCTGGCTTGGGCCTTGCCAGCATTCGCTGGGTTTTGTGACTAGGGCTGGCTCTTCTATCTTGGCATTTCAGTGGTTCTTTTCACTCCCTCAAGACAATCGTCACGGTTTCAGGAACGGGATAAACCTACATCCTTAGTTCAACCCCTCTTGCTGTCACTCAAGCCCTTCATCTGTCTTCCCTATGGGCAGAGAGTGAAAACTGATTCCCAATTAAAAGTGTTTAATTACGTCCTTGGAAAACACCGCATTGTTGTTTATAGGATCAGCAAACAAAGTTTAGAGACTTTTCTGTAGCACAGAAACTTGTCAGAATTGATTGTGTTCATTTGTCTTTAACCATATTCCAGAATTTATTTAGTTACTACTTATAATATTTTGGCTCTGCAATTTATAGGTGAGTATGCCTAAGATTTTCAATCAGGCCTACTGTTTTCTTCATCTTATTACAGTATATATATAGATATATATATATGAGCATAATAACTGTGTTTTCTTTTAACCTGAAAGGTAGTTAGATAAAATTGGAGACGGAGCATTGAAGAATATAAAATAAGATTTGCCAGTATTTGCTGCAATGCCCCAGCAACTTGCTGACCACATATTTTCAAGGTCATTGGCTTTCAGTGCTGGGTGGAAGATGCTCAGCGCTCATTCTCTGGAGCAGGGTAAAAGATTGCAAAGGATCAGGGCAGTCCGAGGAATTGGCTGCTTTGTATGGCAGTGAGTGAAAATTGTATTTCGGCTCAGTCTTTTTGCACAGGCTGTGGAGGAGGCCACGGAGGTCAGGACTGTATTCAAGCTGTGCTCACACGAGAGCTGGCTTCTCTTTGCTCACAGATCCCCACAGGAAACGGATCCCATCACCTTTGTGCTTTCAGAGCCTCCCAGTCACGCATGTGGATGAGTTTCTCCTCAGTCCTGTTTCTAATCCTTCATCTTTCAGATAGTGTCTTTGCAAAATATTACTTTTCTTTCCACTGTCATTTTCTTCATCGCAATAATACATGCTCATCATCTACTCATTGGAGAAACACAAGAGACAAGAAAGGCAAAAGTATCATCATTTGTCCTGTGTGGCATCTTATATTCTGTTTGAATGTTTATATTTTGGAATATACAGTGTACGGGTTCTTATACATACCACTGTGGTATTTTGAAGCCAGTGTGAGCTTGGCTGAGGTGTCATTCTTGGTTTTGTGTGTATATCACTGAGTACATTTCTATATCATTCATGTGACTCTTTGCATTAGTTTACTTCATTATAATCCATTTAACCATTATCACATTTGGGGATATTTAAGTTACTTACGGTATTTAGCAATTATGGATGGCAGGGAAACAGTTACAATTTCACACATCCTTACTTATTATCACAGGATCAATTGCAGGAGTTGGGATCACTATGTCAGAGGCATGTGCACCTTCATGGTTTCGTATGTATTCTTCACGTTGCCTATAGCACCAGAGAAGGGCCTGCTCTTAATTACCCAGTGGTTAAAGGACAATTTCGAGAAGGTAGCACACCATCTGTGTGACTTTCTAGTGTAAAAATAATGCCATGAGAGGGGTTTAATAAGAGGGATTAAATTCTTCTTATCTTGTATTCGTAAGAGTTGAAAATGTTAACGTATTTACTTTTTAAAGGAGAAAGGAATGGCGAAATGGGAAGTGGGAAGCAGGGCTGGTGGAGCAGTGGACAGTAATGTGTGAACATTTGGGAGAAATTCAACCTTCACAACGTCCCTTCATGGACGCTCCTCAGTGGGATGACAGAAAGAGCCATAGAGTTGAGGTACGAGTTCTCTGCATGGTGACAGTTGGGGCTCCCATTCTCGAGCTTGCTTTCCTGCATCTCCCAAGATTTCATCTTTCTACAACTGTAGAAGCATCAATTAGAGACTGAAGCACTCTCTGGGACTGCACTTCAGTTAGAAAGAAGAGCCAGTGCAGATTCTATGGGAGAACGAAGACAGTGGTCACAAAACTAGCTGTGTGGATAGGAACGCAAACTGTGTCCTTGAAATCGTGAATCTTAAATAAATGTTCAACAAATCATCTTTGGAAAAATGAATGTTTAATGGTGGCAGAATTTATTTATTAAAAATAAATATATGATGCTGGAAATAGGGTGTCTTGATTCATAGTTCTGTGGTGTGTATTTTGTGTGTGTGTGTGTGTGTGTGTGTGTGTGTGTGTGTGTGTGTGTAGCACAGCTGCCTTGGTGATGTTGGATCTAAAGTAAAGCTTTTGGGAGATGTGGCATATTGATTACACATGATTCTGAGGTGTGCATTTCTGAGCATTGGCTCCTGAGACCACGCCCACAAGAGCTACTGCCTTCTGTGTCCTGCAGTGCAACAATGGCTCATCAGAAAGCTTAAAATTAATGTACAGTGTTAAAATGATATTTGATTCTATTGTAGGTAAACATAAGTGTGTATTACACTTACTTATAAAGTAGTATGGAAGAGAGGTCTATTCATAGCTGTTATGACAGTATCTTACTACTTTTGAAATTTTTGTAGACTTGACAGCAGTGATTATTTTTAGCAGGTAGTTCTTGCATATGTCTAAATATTATTTCTATTATCCTTTGAATGCTGTGAGAATTTGAATATTATGTTTCTCATCTAGTTATTTAATTTCTCTTTTGGGATTACTGCACAGAGTATATTCTTTTGGTTTTGAATTTTTAAATGAAATTTTAAATTAAATTTATAAAAATGGCATTTTTTTTCAATCAGTAAAACTTTATCTTTAAAGCAGAAGGCAGGGCACTCCAGTGCGCCCCCTTCTGCCCTACAATGTGCACCCCCTCCCGTCCCCTCTGCCCACAGGATCAGAAGAGATGAAAATGTGTTCTTGCTGATCAGCCTGTCTTGGCACGACATTATCATTCAAAATCCATAGTTTATGTTTGGCTTTATCCTTGATGTACAATTTATATATTTTAAGTGTTTGTATGGGTCATGTGTGCATGCATGTGTATGTGCGTGTGCATGTGTGTGTATGTGTGTGTGTCTTTCAGGCAGGGACTGTAGGATGTTGCTATAATTTGTCCATCTTTTTTAGGTGGGATCTGGGTATCTGAACTGTGGTCCCTTTTACTTATTAGGCAAAGGTTGTAACCCTTGTGCCATCTCCCCAACCTGTTTTCAGGTTTTTGGGTTCATATTAACAACATTTTACAGTACATGTGCATTTGCTGGAGAATATTTGATAACTTCATATATTCTCATGATGAAGGAATGAAAGCGTCTTTACTTTATGAGCATCAGCCTGGACAGGAACTTTGCTTTATCTCCTTGTACTTTTGCATGAAGCCTCGTAAGCTTTTTGGTACATCAAAATTGCAACTCTCACACTTTTTTATTTATATATTTTTTATTTATACATTACATAGGTAATATATGAGATCTCTCTCTCTCTGTGTATAGATATATATATAATATGTAAAGCAAAAAACAGAGCAAAAGTGCAAAATAATCTGTCCACGTTCTGTCTGCTCCAATTTGAGTATATCCATTTATTCTGCTTTTTCTCTTCCTCTCTTCTGCTCTCCTACATAAGGATTCTTTTTAAAGTTATGTGAACATGACCAGTTCTTCTTTATGCCTTATGAAGATTTTTTTTTCTAAGACTTCATTATGATCCAACACACCTTACCCAGCAGTAGAGATTGCTGAACTCTCCAGTCGTCTGCCTACATTAGATACGGTGTTCACACAGCAAGACAACTCGGGTTGTCCTTGTCAGTGGGCTGGAAAAGGAGAAGGAGGCAGGTCCTATTACAGATGGAGCAAAGTTTCATCAGAACTATTGACCAGGATTCCATAGTTAATCCTTGTGGTTGAAAATATTGAAGGATTGGTGATCTGGAGACACTGCTGATAATGATGTCACTCTCTTGAAAAACCTGCATGAAGTAGAGAAAGGGATTGTTTGTTTTTCATTTTTTAATTAAAAAGTTAAGGATATTTGGGGGCTGGAGAGGTGGCTCAGGGGTTAAGCCTCTGCCTTGGAGGCGGAAAGTCCTGAGTTCGGATCCTAGACCCCATGTATAGACGCCGGGCGGAAGCTGGGGCAGCCTGCGTTTCTGGTCCTATTAGGGTGGAAGCCTGTGAATTCCGGGGCAGAGTAAACAAGTAGGAGGTGGAGGCGTCCATGGTGGTTCCCGAATTCGCCTGTGGTTCTACACACACACACACACACACACACACACACACACACACACACACACACAATTGAAGAAATAATAAAAAATAGAAAAATATTATAAAAAGTTAAGGATATTTGGATTTAAGAGATAATATACATCTTAGTTAGTCTTCAGTTGCTATAATAATACATGACCCAAACCAAGGTTTAATATTGCTTTTTATGCTCATAATTTCAGATTAAAGTACATGTTCGTGGCAGGCAAATGATGCTGATAACATCAACACCTGATATCCAACAGAAGAGTCGAGAAGGTGTATACCTTCCGTATTGCCATTCTGTGGAATTCCAGACAACTCTTTCTGTATTTTGCGCACCTGTTGGGGGGATAGTCACACCCACTGTAGGCTGGGTGTTCCCACATCAATTAATCTCCTACAGGATTGCCTCAATTCACCAATTCTCCGCAGGTGTGCATAAAGGCTCAGTTCTTAATTGTAGTATTTATACCTGTAACTAACTGCCGCAGGCATGCAGTGAGGGTTTGTCCATTGTTCTGCCCCCCTTAAGGGCCTAGTTACAGATGTGACTGGGGACATTGTGTTGGATGCCAGCACCGAGTTGCCAGGGTCGGGTTGGCAGATGGGAACGTTTATCAGTTCCTAGTGGAAGTACTGCTGTTTGAACCTGACTGATACCCTGAGAACATGAGCTCCCTTTGACCTTAAAGTTCATTGGCCTTCTCCAGCTATGTGAGCCGGAAAACTTTCCCTTTTCTCCCCCTGTACATCTCCTCATTTTCAGAAACATTTGTTAGAGAGATGATCAAGACACCACATTGGTTTGGGATCCACTGAAGTAACAGTATACAGCGGCTTTTTTCAAAGAAAAGTGTGAAGTTCATAGAAGTAATCTTAAATTTTGTATAACACTTAAAAAGCTATTTTTTTATGTTTCATGGTGGACATTAGACAAATTAAATTAATAGATCATTTATCAACACAGTCAGGTCAGCATGTAATTGACTAAAAACTTACGAGACACAGAAAATATTTTCTTCATATTATCTCAAGCTCAGAGTACATTTTATATATAAAAATCCTGCTTATATGTTGCATTAGTAAATATTCTCTCAGATATTGGCTACTGAGTAATAAAGAAGAACCTACGGAACTTTTTATTTGGCACTACATCACACACTGCCCTTTCCTGTTGAAATGTCGTATTCCGTGGTTTTCTGTAGCAGTCAGAAAACACTCAGTGCCCTCAGCTTGCCCATGAAGAAGGGGGTTATCTGTGTTGGACCCATCAGATGAAATAGCTTATTGCCAATAACATGAGAAATAGATATTAATTGTGTATATCTGTCTTTGCTGAATCCCTGTTGTCAGTGTTTTTTAAAACAAATATAGCATTTCCATTCTGTTTTGTGTCATAATTACGTACTAATATGATGTATCATGCATAAAATTGTGTGGCTTCTGCAGAGAGTCAAAGACAGACAAGAACATCTGTTCTTTGAGAATAATTTTGGAAGAATGAATGAAAATTTATTGTAATCCTGCTAACAGTGGTAATTATTCACAATATCTATTCATATTTCTAGAAGACTTAGAGTTTAGCATTTCATATTCATTATCTCTTGAAACCATGAAAAAATCTCTAAGTAGGTAAGGTCTACCTTTACACACTGGAGTTATTGAATATTGTGATTTTCCTTCCACACAATAATAAAAATATGTAAAAATGGTATAGATGACATTCTGTGACTTTTCCTGGAGAAGTCTCTGTGAAGCAAAATAATAATTACACCAAGTCCAATTTGAGGACCAGTGAATTTATTGAGATTACTTACAGGAGTAGGAGTAATGGTTACTTTCAGAAGCAGGGATAACGCAAAGATGGCTGTGTTATCAGAAAACCTGCCCCACTGCGGATGAGACTCACAGAAGCCACGCACTTAGGAGTTTTGTGCCCCGTGACTTCCCTCTAGCAGAATCTTCTCCAGATTTCAGGACTCTTCAGCGTTTCCTTCAGATTCCTTGACTGTTTCTTGTCTCTTTGGAGACTGTTTCATGACTCCATGTCCAGAGAACCCTCTCCCCCCTGAAATTGTTTGCTGCTTTTCTTCATTAGGAGGAGGAGGGTCCCCCTGGTTTTGTTAGTTTCAGAATTCTCTAGACCCTGAATTAGTCTCCTTCTAAGATGAAATCTTACAAATGGCTATGAAGCAGAAAGAATCTTATCTGTCCCTTCTAGGTCAAATTGAGGTCAAAATCCAAAAGGGCCTATGTTGTGCTCAGAGGAAGAATGCCAGAAACAGATGCACAAGGCAGAGTGCCTCTTACAAACATTCAGAAATTGAAACAGTCAATATTATTGACGTTGATATTGAGGACCACATGAAAATAGCAGCCCTTACCCCCAGAATGACTGCAATGAATTTTACCTATGAATATGTAATTTTACATGAAATTTTAAATGAAAGCCATGTATTTTACATATAATTTACTATAACTGAAGAAAGGCATGCAATTACGCTAATAAATATTTGGTGGATCTGTTAAAGTATAACAGTGAAACGTCATTGTACTTTGAGTTCTACAGAGACATGACAACTCGTAGCGTCTTTCCCCAGTGCATTTCTACAGTCAGGAATTTGGAGGGAAAGAGAGCTGAAGAGTGTGTCCTCTCTTGCTCTGTAGAAGTCTGATGTGCCTGTCTCGGCAGTGCAGATTATTGCAATTAAATTATTGTTCATTATCTTTTAATTCTGCTTTTGCTTTGCCTTTTAATGATAGTTGTGTAATCTTTTAGATATTTGCCAAGTTTCTAGGCAAGATCAAAAGCAAAGTTGCTTGCTTGGGTCTTCCAGAAGATAAAGTTAACTGATGCATCGGTTCAGTCTTATCTAGAGGATTAAATTAGAAACAGGAGACAGGAATAAATGTAAATACCTAGAATGATAAAATCCAGCTTACTTCTTCAGTGGATTTTCCAGCCTCTGTAGAGAACCTCAAGGCCATACATTCTTTTTGTTTTCATTAGCATAGTCACAGTTTTTAAAAAGTTACCTTATATTTTTATTTCTCGTTGACTTTCCATTTTTTTATGAAATTTTCACGCATCAGTATTCTTTTGTCAGTCTATTCAGAAGACTAGCCCTCTAGAGGGTGTGCTTTAGAACCTTACCATGTTTGTTTTGAGAGTCATTGACATACATGGAAGAGGGAGGGCAGACGAAAGAATGCATATGTATACAGGTCAATACAGAAAGTAGGTGACGTAATACTCAGAGGTCCAGGTGTCCATGTGTGTGATGAGCAGCAGAAAGAAGGCATGTTTCTCAGTACAGTCATGTGTCTCTCAGGATGAATATACGTTCTGCAAGGCGTGTTGGGAGGTGATTCTTTTTTATCATTTCATGCAATGTCATAACAGGTATTTGCCCAAACTAACAATGCTATGGCCTTGGTAGGTAACATAATCCTGTGGAACCAGAGTTGTGCTGCACTTTTGGTTTGTTGGAGCTCAGTATGTGGCATGTGACTTTACTGGGGGCCTTTGAAAATGTCTTTAGTCAATTTCAGATTCCAGTTCGAGGTAGATTGGTTGCCCTTTAAAAAAAGCACCTATTTGCAACTCAAATAAGAACTTCTGTTTTTCACAGCTGGTTTAGCAACCATCACTTATAGAAAACACCTCTAAAACATTTGTGTAAACTGTACATTGTTGTGGTAGTTTTACACCTCACTAATTCAGGAAGCAGAATAATTTTTGCTCTCTTTGCCACATTACACATACAGTTGAACTAGTGCATAGGAGAGAAACTGGTCTGTGTGTTTCAAGGTGAGATTCGTATGGAAAGATTTTGTTCTTAAGGCTGAACACTGGCTTTTTCAGAGTAACATATTTATAGATATTTGAAACCACCAAAGGTATTTAAATGAAGAGTTCCATTAAGGAAAAAAAAAACTGGCTCACAGTTTTATTAACAAAGATAGTCATTAGCCAGGTGTGTTGGTATGTACCATTAATCTCACCACCTGGAAGGCAGAGGCAGGAGGATCACAGGATCAAGACTCCCCTTGGCAACATAGCAAGACTCAAATTGGAAAGGAATGAAAGTTCGAAGACTGGCTTCCAGAAGGACAGAGTTTTTGTTTGGCCTAATGTTTATTTTATGCCATTTCAAGTATGTTTGGAATTTACATGTCCTCCACAAAACTGAGTTACCAATGAAGTCCTGGGAATGTAGACAAATGTATGCTTATGCTTCATCTTCGCAATTTCAAATGAAATACAATTCCAACATGCATCTTCCCTACATAGTAGGGAAGTAGTACATAGGTGATGTTATTATGGTGGTATTCCAGAAACACTGAATGAGCCACCAAAATATATCTTCAGAATACTGCATAGAAGATGAGATTCCATAGGTCTCCTGGGTGTTGCAATCTGGACAGAAGTGATTGACTAAATGGAATATGAAACATCTTCAGGGTAAAAACAAACTCAACGAGTTAAAAAAGAAAAAGTGAAAGATATGAAATAGCTTTACAACTCGAGGTTGATTTGATTAAATATTATTATTTCCTGGGGCTGATGCTCACCAGTTACCAGGAATGTTACTGTTTGGTTCCGTGACTAAGTCAATTCATTCTTGTGAGCAATTTTTGCTAAGATGTCAGAGCCCCTGCGGTAAGCTGATCCAATCCCCCCACCCATTTTTGTGTGGGTTGCATATATTGATAGAAAGAATAGGAAGGTTGGGCGGTATGTAGAGAGAGTTGGTGAGGGTATTATGAAGAAAATCACTTGGGATTAGGTTCACCAGGTTTGTAACAATGCTGTGCCCTGTGTTAATTGTGTGAGATTAGACAGCTCAATTCCTTGTGTCTCAGCTAAGTCTACCTTCTAGTTGCAGTGATACCAAAAGCATGTACATTTCTAAGCACATGATGTGGATCATGTTAAATACACAAATATTAGATATTTCATTGCCAAAGTGATGACACATGATCATTGTTTCATGCCACTGTATCGTGCTTGGATGACAATATATCATTGAAATTGATCAGGTATATTAGTCCGTGTTCAGCGTTAGGAGGAACCTTGGGGATTCGCTGGTATTTTCAGCACAGGTTTTAGAGTGATGTGCCCACTTGTAAGTTGAACTGACACATTTATGATAGGATTTTTTTTAAAAATGGTCCTTTCATACTTGTCGACATCATAGACGTCAAGACAGAAGAGGTCTACTCCTCTAAGCAATCTTTTATGCAAAAGTCTAACGTCCCTGTAATCTGATTCTGCTGCTTTCTTAAATGGACAAGGCACCCACAGGAGCAGTCTGCAAACCTGAGGCCTGTTTGTCTTACAAATATGTAAGAATTGTCTGTCAAATTGTTTTGGTTCAGTGACCCCTGAACTACTTACCCTCAGCACGGGCATGAGACTTTGTTCTCTTCGCCTACCGCCAACATTAAGATTTGAGAAGATACATATATTTAATTAAACACGTCCTGCACTGATGGAAAGCAAAGGAAATAGCAGCAGATTCTTCTGGCTTAGAAAGTGGTATCTCATGTAAAACTGAGCTGGGCAGTACTGATTGACTAGTTCCTTATTATTGCAGTGATACAAACTTCATATCTAGAAGGTGAGAGATGAAAAGCTGGGGGAGGAGGGCAAATTGTGGTGGTGACCTAAAAAGTCATGCATATGGCTTGCCTGTGCGAGTTACTTTCATTGACCCGTCCTGCTTCTTCTGCATAGACTTTTGGAAGCTTCAGAGATTCTGAAATTAGAAACCTTGCTTTTGACCAACAGAATTGATGTCTAGACATGGAGAGATGTCTCAGGGGTTAAAACCTTTGTCTCACAAGCAAAAGGCTCTGAACTAGGATCACCAGAAAAGTGTTGTGCAGAACTGGCTGCAGCCTGTAAATCCAGCCCTGGAAGGTGGAGCCTGGCAAACCTCAGAACAAAGCAGTGAGAAGTAGAGCAATCCAGGATGATTCCCAGTGTCACTTCTGGATCTCCATAGGCACATACACATCAAGTACCCTCTGGTACACACACACATGCCCGTGCACACACACACACGCACACACACACACACACACACACACATACACACACATATACACACACCCCAAAAACAAACACAAAAATAGAAACAAAAGCTGTTGTTTATATTAGAGTACTATGTTGTTATTCTTACTTGGTGAACAGAAATATCTAGAACCTCATGCTCATTTAGTTCATGTGGATTTACTCAAGAGCCAGTGAACAAAATCCTCTGGTCAAGTTTTCGTTAACTGATAAAATTCACTTGTGGGAAACAAAAAAAATTGTATACATACATCTGAGTACATATATGATATATAGATTATACATATATATATATATATACATGCATACATACAAATTTTAATTCCAAGGACCTGAAATACCACAGTTTGTTACAATATAAATATATAAAGAGGGCCATGACATCGAAATTGATGACTGTATCATTTTATTTACCTCGTGGGAATCAGTGGAGCTATTGATTCCCCAGCAAACGCGTTTTGATTAAGATCATAGCAAGATATGCCTGACAGCAATTCCCCATTATTAGAGCCTATTCCATATTTAATGTCTGCAGTCACCTGACATTGGATGTGTCTCATATTAGTTTGGTGGCATAAATCTGTCTACATTTTGTCCAGAGGACTGTCTTCAATTCAATGTATTCATCGTGCACTGTACAAACCCTGCACACCTTCCTGATGTTTACACATACTGGAGCGCTCTGTGGGGTTAGAGTCCTGCATGGAGAGATTAATATGCTTCGTGGGTATGGCTGAATGCCCTCTGCACTAATTATCAATTACTGCACTAATTGTAAGAGTTTCCCAGTTGAGGCTCTGTTCACTAGCTGTGAACATCATTGTATGTAGTGTCTATTACACTGTGGTTTTGCCTGAATTCTACACAAGTAGAATTCTTTCCAAGAAAAGTTAGATTTCTCCTATTTCTTTGGCTTTTATAAGAAACAAACATGTATCCTGATTTAAATACTTCTCAAATTATTCAGAACTAACCATGGCCCTTTGAAATTTTTTTTGAAAATCTTAGGATATTTAAATGTGCTAAATGGAACATGGACCCTGCCTGGTTTCCATGATTTGTCAGTTTTCATTCTTCAAAACCCCTGGCTAAGCTTGCATTTTCAAAACTCCTGAGCTTATCACAGCTAGTGGGCTAGTGGGGAAGATGGGTAAAGTAGATCAGCTGCAAATTGGCACAAAGCACTGAAAGGTACATTAGCCTCTAATCAGATTCTAACAGTTCATTAAACCTGCCTTTCCAGAACTCTCTGTCTTTCCTCCAACCTGGCCGAGGCCTCCCTTATAAGGCACCTTCTTGCCTTCCAGTCTGGGCGAGACCTGCTGCAGGGGAGGAGGCGGTAGCAACTCATCCTTCACTGTCTTCCGACTAAATGGCCTCTGGCAGGCTTTATGAAGGAGGCTTCGCAGACTTGCTGAGAGAGGTCGGCTGGGTGGAGGGCTGCCTGGTTTTGGAAGGTTTTCCTGAGATTGGCCAGTGCCAAACTGAGCTGCGACTACCAAATGACAAGGGAAGGTCTGACAACCATGTCTTCTGTGTAAGCAGCAACTGCACTAGAGGAAGACAATTGAGGTTTGTAACTGGTTCATTGAGCTCACCAACCATGTGGGTAGTTCTGTAGTTCTTCCTTAAGCCTTAAACTACTTATATCTATAAGGATACAAAATTTCCCGCAAATATAGACAAGTCAAAAGCAAAAAACTTAAAAAAACTACTTTCCCAGGTTTAGCAACATGCCTTTCTAAGGAAATGATAAGGCAGAAACTTTTAACAGTCTAGCTGGTGTCAACTTTGGAAATTTTTCTTGGTTCGCTAAAGCAAATTTGCTTTTTCTTCTTGTTGATTTCATAGCAAATATTTGTGATAAGAGACTCTGTGAATTGTATTTCTTAGTGTATTCTTCTTAAAGCAAAGAAGAGTTGAGAAAAGGAGCTTCACTATACTGCACTCTGTTGGTATTATTTGGTAATAAAATATTAAATTATAAGTTGTTAAAAAGGAAGCTTTGATTTAACTGTTTCAATGGAAAATAAAAATACCAAGGTTGCTGACCTTTGTCACCCTGTTAGCAAACTATTTAGGAAACGATTTTTCCTAATGGTTCATGAGGTCCTGATAGGAATGCATCATGCTGTGTAAGATAACAGTGAAAATTAATATTCTAAAACCTCAGATTTGGCCATATCGTTTTTCAAGTTTGGTCTGTATAGGAGTTTAGAGCTAGCATTCTAAGCATGAGTCTAACTTTGAATCTTGTGTTTCCGATGCCTTGGTAAGTTACTAACTTCAGAGTGAAAAAAGTGAAAATTTGTGTGACATAAATGTGATTTCATCTTCTTATGAATGTTTGTGGCTCTGCGGAGCCTCAATATAAATGATGTTTTCTTTTTAAGAGGTGGTAGGTAAGTTGAACAAAACTCCAAGAAGAACAGTAAAACATCCCTTATTTATGAATGTTTGAGACTTTCATACGCAAATGAGGACTTCTTGTACTGTACCTAAGTAAATCACTGGTTAGCCTCAGTTTGCCCACCTGGCGTCAGTCAACAAATTGGGGGAAAAATAAAACTAAGGGAGGACACACAGATAGAGGATTTATTCAATGTGGCCACCTTGGGAAGGATATCGAGTGTCATCCCAACCCCATCTTTCTTTTGATGAGAGATTTAGGTTTCAGTAGAGGGCAGGAATTATGCATAGGGAAGCAATGTAGAAGATGTGCAGGAAGGTTCTGCCCAATGTGGATCCATCACTGTCTCCGCTCCAGTCTGTCCTCCAAGGAGGTCTGACAAGTTGTCAGAGATGTGTGAAGTCTCCTCTCTCTCCTGGCCAGCAGGCCCCTGTCTGTGTTCCCAGCATGAGATTCCTGGGAGAATTCCAGTTTCTTGAGGTCTGTTGTTTCAATTATCTAGCAGCCAGGATGAAGGGGAATAAGCATTTCTTTCAAATATTTGATCTGTGTGCTGTCCTGTTACATTCTGTTGGCTGTTTTTCAGGGTAGTTGTTTGTAGAATAGAAGAGAGACCTTTTCATTTGGTCATAATTATCATCATATAAAATTAAATACACCTGGGATTATGTTACCTTATCTTTAAATTATTTAGGCTTTGAGACTATGTAAGTTATTATCCTCTTTATGGATATCTCTACACAGCACAGGCTGTAAGAGCAAGGAAGAGAGAAAGACACTAGCCTTATATTTTCTCCCACTGTTGAAGAAGTGTGATAGATTGTTCCAACACTATATAAATTAATGCACAGTTCCCACACTGCAGTTTATTACAGTCTGACCCGCAACCCAGAGGTCACAGAGTCACATTGATTCATTCAACTTCCAGGTCATTATTTCAAATGGAAGTTCAGATGGGGGGATAATTGGTTATGCTGATGTTCTCTCCTGACTGTACTTCATTGTTAAAGAATTAGGTCAGCAATACTAAAGGCACCGTACACAATGAAGGAAGGTTTTTCTGGTGATATCCTTTCTTCATGCTTAAGAGCTGAATTTTCCTATCTTTTCTTTTATTCTCAGACTCTCAGCACTTTTGAGAACAGAATGCTAATGCTTGATGGGATGCCGGCAGTCAGAGTCAAAACAGAGCTTTTGGAATCTGAACAAGGGGTAAGCGGACCTCTCCCAGGTCGTTCCACCTCCTTCTCCTTAGGACTGACTGGTCGCTTGCAGAGCAGCCTGAGAAGCCACGGAATACTTCTGTTTTGTCCCTTGCCCCAGGACAACCATCTGAGATTTTGGTTGATTCTTACCTATTGGAAACCCCGAATGTCACCCCCTTAGAATGATATCTTGAAATTAGGAAAGGCAGAGTGACCACTTAAAAGCCACATCACTGAATCTAAATTGCTGAATGGTTTGGAAAGCTACTAAATGTCCACAGTAAAGAGCATTATTAAATAGAAATACTATATACCGTAACCTCTCTAAAGAGTTCTCAGTCAGGAAAAGACAGAACTTAGGCCTGGGCATATTATTGCTTGTCAGATGGATTTATTCTTTTCTTTTTAACATTGACGTCTGAGCCCTGTCCCTTTTCTCAACTCCAGCAGAACCAAGAGGTGATTGATGAAGCTAAACTTAGCGAATGTGAAAAGTTCCTGAAAGAAAACAGATTATTTAGCAATACATTCATGAATTAATCTATGGATACAAAAACCCCCAGCGACTGCGAGGCTAGATTTCACTTGAAAGGGCATAGAATGTTTTAGCCCTGTTAACATGCACAGCTTTCGCTAATTAAAAACAGAAGAACAATGTAATTGGCCGCAGTGCTGCTGACAGTGTGGCTACAGGGAAAGCTCATCTGTCTGAGCCCACGTAGGCCGAGTCTCTGGCTGAGCCGCCTCCACGGGGCAGCCAGATGACTGACAAAACGGCATAAATATGTATTCTTTGTCTTGCTTTACAGTGTATCTCTTACTAAAAATGTCAAAACTGAAATTTAGAAATTTTATACTGAAAAAAAATCTGAAGAAATTTTAAAAGAAAAGAAAATCTCAGGAAGACAACATAAAGGTTATAGTGAGGACACCCATGTTGGTCCACGCTCTGCCAGGGTTATAGGGCCTCTGTGATGACCCCGAGTCTGTGCATTGTGGTTGATGTTAGAGCATCTGTCCCGTGGCTCCCGCCTTCCCAGCTTTGGTGGTTGTGGGTGTGGCAGCTTGTTTAATACCTCTTTCTCAGTGCCAGCCTGCGGCTCAAACAGTTCTCTTTGTGGTAGAAGACACCATGTCTCTTTTGTGATCTGCACTGAGTTTGGCAGGTCTGAAATGCAGTGTGTAAGCTAGGTCCCCTAAGACAGGACGGCACAGTTCTACGGTGGCCGAATGAAGATGCAGTCAAATGTTGAGGCAGTGGAACCCTGTGGAAGAGGAAAAAATAAGATAACGTGTGTGAGGCGTTTGCAGACAGCCGATCTAGAAAGGCCTGTGATCATCCAGGTGGCATCGTCAGACTGTGTCATCCAGACCATCTAGAGAGCTGTGACTTTGACTAATTAACCAAACCGCAAGAAGCATTGTGCTGTTTCTTAAGAATTAGGTTTATTTCTTGTTATTTGTGTGTGTCTGTGCCTGAGTGTGTGTGTATATCGAAGGGCACTGGGTGTGCCTGTGGAGGTCCACAGGTGACATTGGGAATCATCCCGGATTGTTCTGCCTCCTTGTTGCTTTGTTCTGTGGTTTCCCAGGCTCCTCTTTCCAGGGCCAGAAGTAGAATCGGCTTTCATTTTTTCCCCTGGCATTTTTACATGGAATCTGGGATCCGAATTCAGATCCTTCTGCTTATGAGGCAACCCTCCAGGCCCAGGTTCATTTCTTGAAGTCTGGGCGCGTCATCACAACCTTGATAAAATGGGTCTCTTTACTGTCTGTGTGGATCATGGCATCTCATTCAGAGAAGGTGGCCTTCTATCGCTGCTGAGACAGCAAAGTGGGAAAGCGTTCTGCATCTCATTATGCGGCTTTATTTCGCTGTACTTTCTTTAACTTGAACGACAGTAAATCTGTGGAAATCAACTATGTCAGAGGAAGACAAAAATCTCAGAAAACCTGGTGGGAAGCTGGGGACCTGTGGTCAAAGCCTCTTGCTCGCCTGGCCAACCTGGTCATGTGTAACTGTATCCAGAGTTCTCCTCTTCCACACCATTTTCTGTATCAAGGTTGAGATGATCAGGGAAAGCTTATTCCTTCAGGCTGCAAAAGTCAGTATTCACAGTTTTACAGTGAACAAGAACCCCAAATCACACAATTTATAGAATGATTTTTTTTTTTTTGGTCCAGTAGGAACAGGAACCAAACATGGATTCCTAAATGTTAATTAATATCTGTTGATTAAAAATCAGTTTTATTCTTTTCATATAGAGCTAATGTTATTAGTGTAACACTTGTTTAGGTTGTGCATGTTGGAAAGAAATGGAAATTTTATTTGTTTTAGTTTATGCATATTATGTCAATTTATGACCGATGTGTTTCAGTTTCTTTCACAGTAAAGCATCTAGATAAATTTTATTTAGTGTATTGTGTTTTATGACTTAACTTTTAAAAAATTATTTTTGTATACACACGTGTATGTGGTTGTGTGTGTGTGTATTTGTACATGGGTGGGAACACATATATGTCTTAACTCTTTAGAGCATACAATAATTATATTTAATATCTTGGTGTACTTTAAACCATCTTAAAATAGATAGAATCTAGAGTTTCAGAGATGTTAATCTTTTGTTATTACATTGGATTTTTTTTCATTGGTGGTTATATGGTGAATCATCTCTATTACTTAATTTTGGGCACTTCAACTTCCTTTTAAAAGAAGAGAATTAGAATCTTCTATGTTTCATGACTTTTTCCTCCTTTACATTTAAAGGTGGTGTGAGTTTAATTTCTCATAAGAAAATGTAGACATGTTAGAGACATTGAATAAATCATCATATATCTACTTATGGGCTTTCATAAATGATGAAATGTGTTCATTACGCAAAGCAAAACATTACCAATGCTCTCTCGGTCTCACCATTGAACAAGAAAGCCTGCGTCTGGCCATGTGAATCAATGACACCTGGAGACTTTGCCTTTGAGACATAGACAATCAGCAGCCTTAAGTCTCGGGGGTCAAAAGTCACGGTTTTCTTTTCTTTCTTTTTTTTTTTTAATTTCCGCTCATACAAACTTAACAGGGGTCCCCTCCCTCCCTCCACCTCCACCCAACCCCCCTGCTCCCCCCTCGCTTCCCCCCTGAAGTCACGGTCTTCTTCCAGGCAGCCTTGCGACATGCTGCTTCACACGTACTTCCGCTTTGTGTCTCCACTTACCACAGAGACATATGTTCATCCTCTCCTGCTCATCATCCACAGTCCTTCAAGTGTCCTGCAGTTAGCTGGTCTAGCCTGCCTCCCATCCCACAGAGCAATTCAGAATGCGGTAAGCTTAGACAAGGGTGTAAAGACAGACAGTGCTAGACCTCGGGACGGATGCAGGTGGCGGCCATGTGTGGGCACTAGCGCTGTGTGGCCTCTGTTTGGCTTTCTCCAACTCATATTTTTGTTTTTTGATTTTTTTTGTATTTTATTTCTAATACTTAAAAAATCACTGATATGTGTAAATATTTGCTCAGAGTCAAAACATTTTCAGTAACCTAAATAGTTAAAAATTGTGACCCATCCATATGAAAAAAATCAAGATGTCAATTCACAGATTGCATGAAAACTATCATGTCCATAATATAATATCTTGAAGGAAAAAAAATTCCAGGGAACATGTGATTGTTTATAACAATTTGTTTGTGAACTTAATTCACAGAAAAATACCACAGGCATTTAGTTTTATAGTTAGAAGTTAATATACAGCTATGATAATTTTATTTACTCTTTTGTGCTTAGTAGCTACCGTTTTTAAGTGTGCAACTGACATTGTTGTTATAGGAGATTTGCATACATCAAGTGACTTCAGAGTCCTGTGAGCTCGTCAGTAACACAGCAATCTGCTAAGCGATCTGCAGGAAGAGCTTGTGCTCTTAGGATATGCTTCGGGGCACAGCGAGGAGAGTGGGAGGACTTCGTCTATGACCTTTGGTGCATGCGCCCTGCTGGTGTGAGAGTTTCCCACACGCCGCTGGCCTTTGGATGTTCTCACATGTTATTAAGCAAAGGACCGCAGCAGGAAGAACAGGGGCGGAGGAAGTATCATGCCTGAGATAAGGCAGGGTGTAGGAAAGGGCATTGCCTCAAAGACATTAAAGGTGATTTTGTGCCTGGACTACAGTGTATCGGCTTGAAGGAGGGTTGGAAGTTCTTTCCTTTGTCCAGACCCCTCCATCCCTGTGGGGGTGTCGAGGATGGCAACTTCCTTCTTGGGTTCTGTCTGATGGTCTCTGATCTGAGAAACGATAAGGACTTAAAGGCCATGTCCAAAGCTGGGGTTAACTACCACACTCCAGTGAAACTACCTTAGAAAGACTTGAAAATGAGCCAGCCCCACGCTCAGGTGCGTGTTCAGCCAGGTGTCTGGGGATGGTGCTTGGTCTCTCTCCACATTGCCCTGCGCTGGGAGTGGGCTAATTGCCCCACCCTCACAATGGTAAGAGGGTAAAGAAACATTTTCCTTTTAAATTGAAACAGGAGGGAAAGGCCTCGTTGGTTACATGGATGCTGTGGAAGTGTTCATGACTTACTTGGTATAGACGCCACCGTCCACGTGACTCTGTCACTCACCAGAACGTTTTAAGGTAACTATCAAGTTGCAAGCCTTTCCCCCTGCATCCTTGTATCATGATTGGTCCTGGGTCCTGCTTGCGTTAGGCCCGCGCGTCACATTGAGCCCTTGTCCTCTGCTCTTTTACATTTTAGTTTTTGAGATGAAATCCTGTGAGGCTGTTACTCTATCGCCCAGGCAGGGTGAGGTTGTATCTTCCTGTTCAGCTGACAAAACAGAGGTTTTGTTTCAGTATTACACTACCAGGACCAGCCAAAAGATTTATACGGGTCTTTTTTTTTTCATTTTCATTTTTTGTTTAAATGTACCAGTGTTATGGATCATATTCTGGTTAGACTACATGATGTGAGAGTGAATTGATAAAGTAAGAAAATAGATAAATGAAAATTGATAATTCTTAAAAAATTGTGATAATGTATTTTGTAATTTTTTTTAAAAAAAGAACAGTGTGGTACCAGACATTATATAATTTTCATACTTTGAAGTTAGTGATAAAAGTATCAGGAGTTCTAGACAATCAGGCTTGATTGTATATAGCAACTTCACAACTAGCTTGGGTTTTGTAAGACCTCATTCCCTCCCTACTCCCCTTCTGTGGGGGAACCTTAAAACAAAGAGCAAACAAACAAAAAATTCTGAGTGCATATTCTGTAAAGGTACTATAATCAATATTATATAACTACAACAATGAAATGAGTATCTCATAATATCAATATTACTTATTAAATGGATGAAGTGATGAAATAGTTGGTTTTGCTGCAAGATAAATGAGAACCAAAAAGGAGAATGAATAGTAATTATGATTATTGAAGCTGGGTGGTGGATATAAGCTCCCTTTTTTATTTTACCTGATTTCTTGAGAAAATATTTATTTAAAATGCAGAGCAGAACAAAGGATAGAAAAGCTCCCAAAGAATTAAAAATAAGTTCTTATGGGCACAATGGCTTTAGAGGAAACCATGAAGGGCACATTCATGACTTAGTTTCCCCCGTTGCTCCGTGCTGATGTCTGTGCCCTGGGAATGAAAAGATCTATGTCTCCATGGAGTGTTGGAGCCCTTGGTTTCCCTGTACTCTGTAGCACATCAGAGACAAGGGAGGAAAGTGGATGTTGACTAACTGAGTCTTCCAGCGAGCCAGTCATCAGTGCGGTGAAGCCTAGGGTTCCTGTGGATTGGAGCTTGTCGCAGTTCACCTGCATGGCTGCTGATAAAAGCACCATACAATGACTTCAGGAGGTTTATTCTCTTACAATAGTCCAGTTACAGCTCTTAGTTCAATTAGGCAGGAAAGCCCACTGCAGCACTAGGCCGAGGAACTGGCCACCCCCTCTCCATGTGATGGCTGAGAGAGAGATATTCCTTACTTGCCAGACCAACATGTCTGGCCGAGTTTACACAAGGATGCCAAGTTTTTCAAACAGCTCTTTGTATTTTATTCACCTGTCCTGAGCTTAGTCCCACCTACCACGGGTTGGGTCTTTTCCTATCCACTAGACAATCTCCCACAGGTTCACGGGGCTTAATTCAACAACTAATTATCTACAAATGTGTCCAGTTCTCAAACTCTCAAATCATCAAGTTTACTCCTGTGTGTAGCTGTGACAGAGCAAACGAGCTAGGATGGGTTCAGGATGAAGCTGACAGATAAACATCTACATTGTGTTTTATCTTCCTAGTAGCAAACACCAGCCTTACTCAGAGGTGAGATCCTTGCGAGCAAAGTGCGTGGTAAAGAGAGAAAAGAGGCCGTGGAGATTTGCCTTTGCCCGGGGACAGCTTACAGGAATGTACACAAGCTGTTCTGTGTGGTGTTCATGATGCAGCATTGAGGACGTTTCTCTCGCACAAAGGGCTGATGTTTACTACCACAGAAGCAGCTGAAACAGGTGCAGCAGTTTATCTGCATTGTTGCTGATGCAATCACCATCAAATGACTTAAGGGAACAAGGGGTCTATTCTCTTGCAACTCCTGGTTACAGTTCTTAGGCCAGTTGGCAGAGAGCCTGCACCATCACCAAAGGGCCAAGAGAACTGACCATATCATATCCACTTAACAGCCGATGGAGGGACAATCCTTACTTGCCATGTCTGGCCGACTATACAGAAGGATGTCTCCTTTCTCAGAGTTCCCTCCATTCTATTCACCTGCCCAGGGACTAGTCCCACCCACCATGGGCTGATTCTTCCCCATCCACTAAATAAAATCTCCTGCAGGTTTGTCTGGGCTTAACTCAACTACCAATTCTCTACAGAGCTCGAGCCCTCAGCCATCAAGTTGACACCTGTATCTAGCATGACACAGGGCTTTCTGAAGAGCAGAGCTCATGCCTTATGCTCTCTTGTGACTCCTGGTCATGTGAGCTCAGGGACCCCTCAATTGTCAGGGTTCAGTACCCAATGATTCATTCGGATACAGTTTATTGTCATGAAGCATCTGATTCCCACACTGTCAAGAAAGAGGACATTGAAATTCATACTCTCTTTTTTTTAAAGACCATGCTTTGTAGAATCACTGATGGAAAACATGAGAGTATTGTAATGAAGCTCAGAGACTGCCATGGAATCTTATTTAAGATAGGCCATTACACTGAAATTCAGTGCCGATGGGGGGAAGACCACCCCACAACAAAGCTAACTTTTTCTCCCAGTGAATGTCCTTGTTTAATTTTACATTAAAGATTTAATGTACATTTGTGTGTAGAGGCTTGGTGAGACACTGTGACGTTAATGACTTCATCAGGAGTGGAGAAGAGGCATTTATTAAAAATGCCACTTGCTCTGCCCTTTAACAGGGCTTCATTATTTCCCCTTCCATTGCGGAACAGGGGCCAGCAGAGCTAGTTAACTTGGTAGACTTATCTTGGCGATAGGGATTTGCTCACTATTTAATATTCTCTGATGACCCACAGCTGGCGATCTTTTAATCTGAAGTGAAATCTTTGCGTGCCAGTACCTGGCTTCAAAGAAAAACATGTCCAGGGATTGGCGTTTTGTTAATGCGAAAAACCTTTTAATTTTTTTTTAAATCATGGCAAAAAAAAAAAAAAGCTACACTTGCAAAACTCATGTTTTAGTAAAGAGATATCCTCCAAAAGATGCAGAGTTGGACTGATTTTAATAATGTCAGAATGGCCAATAAATGTATTAATAGAGAGAATTGGAAATCAATGAGGTATGATAGTAATTATAGATAGTACCCAAGGGAAATATTGCAGATGCAAATCCGTTTCCCCAGGGCCTGTCCTGGGCACAGCCATGAAGCTGGTGATTCTGCCCTTCCTCTTTCCCTTTGGAGAATCTTTTCTCTATCAGCTCTCTCCTTGCCAGGCCTCCCATTTGCTAGCATGGTTCAGGATTCCCACAGACGATTAGTTATAGCTGCAGAGTCATGAAATGAGAACATAAAATGCTCTCCTTTCCAGGAGACATTTGCATTTTTATAGGGTCAGTGCTTTGAGAAAAAAAAAGAATATTTCTTAAAGAAATTCCACGCTCTGAATAACTTGGGGATTTTTAGTTGAGGCAAATTAACCTTTCCACAATGTTTGAGCTTATGTAAGATTGTGGTTTATTGTGTCTGCTTGTCCTTGTGATAGGGAGAAAAAATATTTGTACCATGAGGTGTGTATTTCATTCTGTCTAGACCATTTTTTCAGGATATCATCTGCACACTGATTCGCAATTTATGAAGGGCGTTATGGAAGTAACATGCTTTTATCATTAGAGAACTTTTACTTCTGACCTGGAAGAATTATCTGCTATGGGAATTGACTTCCCAAAACAAAGAACTACAAAATGAAGCAATGTAGGATTTTGTGTGTGTGTGTGTGTGTGTGTGTGTGTGTGTGTGTGTGTGTGTGTGTACCAAAGGGCATTTGGAGTGTGTATGCCTATGGATGCCCAAGAATGATTTCAGAAATCATCGTAGATTGCTCTCCCTCCCTGTTTCTTTGCTCTGGGGTTCTCAACTCTGTCTTCTAGGTTGCAATTACAGGCCTCTTCCATATCTACCCAGAAGTTTTAGAAAGTATTGGAAGCATTGAGCAAACAGAAATCAGCTTCTTTTGCTGGTGGATTTTAACCCCAAGGTATCTCCCCAGCCCAGGTTTTGTTGTTGTCGTCGCTGTTTTGAGCAGGAGGGAACTCCACTGTCGCCTGGCCGGTGGGCTGCAGAATCTATCTGGGCAGTGAGTGAGGTGGGAGAAAGAATCAGAGGTCCGCACACTCCACGTTACAAAGGACCTTGGAGAATTCATGGGCAGCTTAATTTTAAGGGGAACAGCATCAGAGAGGAGAGTCCTACAACCAAAGAGAACCTCTGGGGATCACACCTTAAGGGTGTGACTGGGGAATTAACTTTTAGTTAGTGGTGGAGGGCACAGAGCTACCACCTGGAAGGGCAAAGGCTAAACTATTTTGAACGGTGCATGTGTACACAGAGATGCCAAGGCTTCTTCAGGCATGGCACGTTGAGAATTCAAAAAAGATGCCAGCTTAGAAGTGAGTGTAAGGACTGATCCATCACATTGGGAACTGGTAGGAAAAGCCTCAGAATCAAAGATTGAAAAGATCAAACGGATCTCAACATTGTTCAACTGTGTTCCACCACAAAAATCTACTCCAAAGAAAATTCTAGCAAGAAATGAGTTTCTTGCTTGATTTCTTCTCCTGGGGTTCACGTAACTTCTTGAGATTTGTGGTTTTATGGCTTCCCATTTCTTATTTTTTTTTGAACTCTCTTACTGAAAGCCTAGCAGATACATGTCAGACAACTGGACATGGTTCCATTTCTGGGCTTTTTTTTTTTTTTTCTGTGCTTCATTCTGAATATATTTCCTTGAGCTGAAAATCAGTGTTTTTTTCCTTTCCTCTATATATTAATATTGTCCATTTAATTCTTAAAATTTGTTATTTTTATATCTCTCATTCAGTTTTTATCTTTTTGTATCTTTCATTTTCCTTCTTTTTAAAAACATTTTATTTATTATTCAATTGTGCATGTGTGCATGTGTGTGCGTGTGTGTGTATGTATGTGTATGCGTGTGTGTGTGTGTGTGTGTGTGTGTGTGTGTGTGTGTGTGTGTGTTTGTAGAACCAGGGGCGAATTCGGGAACCACCATGGACACCTCCACCTCCTCCTTGTTTACTCTGCCCCGGGATTCCCAGGCTCCGCCCTACCAGGACCAGAAACGCAGGCCGCCCCTGCCCGGTGTCTATACGTGGGATCTAGGATCCGAACTCAGCACCTTCTGCCTGCAAGGCAGAGGCTTAACTCCTGAGCCACTTCTCCAGCCCCTCATTTTCCTTCTTATAGTGTTGATTTTTCTCCAACTCCTGCAGCATGTTTATAAGATACTTTAGGTTCCTGGACAATTAAAACCATTACTTCTATCACTTTTGGAAGGATCTCAATTCATTTTTTTGTATCTGCTTATGGAGTAGGAATTTTGACTGGATGCCAGTTATGGTAATTTTTACATCAAGTGAACCCCGGCAGAAGAAATCACACCAAAACGTACTATAAAGTGGCATGCAGATAAGCAATAGAGAGAGGAGGCCTTCGAGTAAAGCGGAGGGAAGCTGGGTGTGGTGGTACATGCCTGTGATCTCAACACGAGGTACATGAAGAGTTCAGGGTTAAGCTGCTAATGTAGTGAATTTGAGATCAGTCTGGTCTACAGGAGATACTGTTATAAATAATATAAACAAGCAAAAAATAAGTAAGAGGAAAATATAACACACACACATATATATGTATGCATCTATGTAGAAGGAAATATCAAACCCATCACAGGCCATGTAGGACAACAAAAAAGATATATTAAATAGAGAAGGAAATGGATGTTAAAAACAAATTTTGATGTAGAGATGGATACATATACCTGAAATGTCAAATTTGGGTAAAAACAAAAGGTTTTATAAGTCAATTGTATTTAGACTGCTTCTATAATTGCAGTTAACGGTGCCCCACAGCCTTTGTAAGATTGAATGAGTAACAATAACATAAGGCAAACAGCTGTAAGCATCTTCTCCTGTTTTGGAAGTATGTGGTATTGAAGCACAGGAAACACACACACACACACACACACACACACACACACACACACACAGAATTATGTAAGCAGATATTAAGTTATGGCTAATCTTCACTGTCAGCTTAACTGGATTTGGAATTACCTCAGACACATACCTCTGACTGTGTGTATTAGGGTATGTCCAGGTAGCTTTAATTGAGGAGGAAGACCCCTTTGAATGTGGGGGCACCATCCCATGGGCTGGGGTTTTGGGCTGAATAAAAAATGGATAAAGGTGACTCCTTGCTCTCCTTTTTCTCTGCTTCCTGTTCTACTGTGACAGCAGGGGTCTCCTCTCCATGCTGTGGCTATATGTACTCTGTCAAGTCTTTATCACATTGGACTCTACCCTCAAACATTGTGAGCTCAAAATGAATCTTATGGTAAGTTACTTTTCTTAGGTGTTTGTCCACAATGATGAGAAAAGTAACTTATGTAGTTAGTAAAGCAATAATGAAGATGCACAAGAATTTGAAAAGTGTGTAATTCATCTAAAAGAAGTAATGGAAAATATGAAAGTGAGCAAAGAACAGATAGGAGAAATAGGAAGCAAATAATAAGATGGCAGATATAAACCAAATGTACTGATAGTTACTCAAATCCAATCTGTAAAATTAGTCCAGCTGATATTTAGAAAAGATGGTCAGATTCAAAGTAAAATTAGGGCCCAATGAACTATAAGAACTATAAGAACTGTATGAACTATAAAATCTTCTTCAAACGTAAAGATACGGATACATTAAAAGTAAAAGGCTGTAATCTAAAGAAGTCACATTCTTGGGTTAGAAAATCAAAGGATGATTCTGAAATTGTGGGGAGGGAAGATGAGGAGGAATTTGGTGGGCACATAGTTTCAGTTTTATAAGATAAAAAATTTTAGTGGTCTATTTGGCAACAATGTGGATATGGTTAAGACTGCTGTACCATACATTTTAATATAGTTCAGAGGGCCCATTTTTATGGTCTTAACTAAAATTAATTATTTTCAAAATAAAAGTAAAATGAAACACCAGAGGACTGAAGATTCATAGGTGCATGAGGAGAGCATAGATGAATCACTGGTTAAAGACTAACTGTAGCATAATTGCTTCACATAATGCAGAGGGAAAATGACTTTCTAGCACATTGTGTTATAATGGGTACATCGTCGTATATTTCAATGATTCACCCCTTCACAAAAACTGGTGTTAACTTGAGTATCCTTCTGCCTGGAGGAATGTGTCTCCCTGGAGAGATTCCTGGGTGGACCCATTGGTTCATTAACTGTTGTGCACGAGGTCTGACCTCGAGCCAGATTCTGAGGTTTTAGTCCAGCCACATCTTTTTATTATTTTTAAGAATATTATAAATAAGATTAAGTGTATCAAGAAGAAAATCAAAGATAAGATCATGGGCAACTGAATGAAGGCCATTTAAAAACTGCACCTCAAACCCATCTTACCTATTACTATGATCTTAAAGTAAAAGCTGTTACTAGTTTAGAAAAGGCTCTTTATCAAACATAATCCAATAAATGTTCATTTAATTAGAAAAGGTAAGAGGTCATAGAAAAAGTTAGCACATCCAAATATTAAATAACAACAAAATTTTGTGTCTATGTTAATATCAGATCTCAGAATACAGAAGTTCAGAGATGAAATGAAACATTTCCCAATGATAAAGAGGTCAATTCATAAGGAGAGCAGGGCAGTCCTAGCTATGTATGTACCTGAGTACTTGAGTAGGTGTACTCTTAAATATATCCACAAATAAAATGACAGACCTAATTGTGCATCCAAGAACACAGAACTAGTACTAGGCACAAATGGGGGCCAGGGAAAAAGTCCATTCCTTTTGAGTTGAAATCTTTTCACTCTTGCAAGCCATCCGTCCTGAAACTCATAGCAGTTACTGGTCTTATTGTTCTGATCACGAGAAATTCCCATCATCACAGTAATAAGTAAGATGGGGTTGAGGTGCAGCTTTAAATAGCCTTCATTCAGTTGCCCAGTTACTGCAACTTACTTACAGAGGTCAGAAGCCATTGCGTGCAGTAAGCGAGAACTGCTTTGGATCATACTTTTTACTTGCCAAACATTAAGATGATATGTTTTAGGAAAATGCTGCTTCTTTCCCAACCACAGATACAAATGTGCAAGATATGACCCATCTTATGACACATGAGCACACTTCAGTTTCTTTGTGTGCCTTTCAGTGTCAGAAGTAGATTTAGCAGAACTGACCACACATATAAATGCTAGATTCAGCTTAGAGAAAAGTTCCTGTCAACAGTATTTTGTGAAACCAGAATTTTATAAATTTTATACATGACATCATAAAGATGTGAGTAAGGTGTTGTAGAGATGACTCAGAGGTTGGAGTCTTTGACTTGAAAGCAAAGGAGCTGAGTTCAGATTCTTGATGCCATGTAAAAATGTCAGGCAGAGATGATAGAGGCTTATATTTTTGGCTCTGAGAGTTAGAGACTGAGAAATCCCGCAGAAAAGTATAAGGAGGTTGAGCAATCTAGGATGATTCCCAATATCACCCTTGAGCCTCCGCAGACACACAAGTATTCCCTTGTACACACACACACACACACACACACACACACACACACACAGAGAGAGAGAAAGACATCAAGTATTTTTTTTCATTTCTTTCTTCGTTGTCTTATAAATTTAGAAGGTTACCTCTGAGGAAATGTGTATGTGTTTCAAAGGCATTCAAGCTAGGGGCAAGTTGATTCACCTGTGACCAGGGATGGGGGATGCCACACCTACCATCAGAGGCCTGTTCTTTGCGTGGTGAGATAATATCATTGGAAGATGTCTTTAGTAAAGAAACACGCATTTCTCCTCAATGTCAGTTGGCTATAGTGAGCAGATGACCCGCAGTTACCTTGATTAGCTCTCATTTCTGACCTCAAACTTCAATGCCATTACCATGCTCCTGTCATAACCAATTACATCTTTTTCAGTGAACCCATGAAGATAATGTCTGAAGTCGTTCATTCACTTTTTAAGACCTCTATCTCAATAAGAATGTTTTGTTATCCTTTAAGATTTAAAGAGTCCTTTTTCCTAGTGTTTATTTTCAAAAACTTAGTTGTTTTGTTTTTGGCTTGCAAGGAAGTAATCCAACTTTTTTACTTTCATCCTTCCTGGTCTAAGTCAACTGTAAAGAAGCATTAGGCAGGCCTCCAGAGATGACTTAATTTTGTTATGGAAGATGAGTATGTGGACCCTTTAAAGTGGCTTATTATAACAATCTTGTATATGTTAAAAACAAGGGGGGCTGGAGTGGTGGCTCAGGGGTTAAGCCTCCGCCTTGCAGGCGGAAGGTCCTGAGTTCGGATCCCAGATCCCACGTATAGAAGCCAGGCGGAAGCGGGGGCGGCTTGCGCTTCCTGACCCTGGTAGGGTGGAGCCTGTGAATCCCGGGGCAGAAGGAGGTGGAGGCGTCCATGGTGGTTCCCGAATTCGTCCGTGGTTCTACACACACATACACACACACGCACACACACACACACACACACACACACACACACACACACACGCACAATTGAATAAATAATAAAAAATTAAAAAAAAAAACAAGGCAGAGAATTTACGGTGAAGTTTTTTTTTTAAATGAACATTGCTACTGCTCCAGTTTAGGTACTTGAAAGTTGGATATTATTTTCAGCTTATATATAAGACCTCCTCATGTACACGATCATACTCCACCCCAGGTGATACTGGATTCATTAAAAATGAAACACAGATGGTTTTGCAAGAGACTAGACACGGTTGCGAACCTCCCTCCACGTGTATTGTTCTGTTATATTGCAAATTCCAACACAAGCCCTTCTTCTACAAAGCATTCTGATTGAGCCACTACCCATCTAATTTAGCTGACAATTATGCTCAAATTGTTCCTTGTGTGTTAACTCTTCTTAGCTGGACTTCAGCTCGAAAGGATTCTCCACAGGAGAAGAGATTCTTAGTCGTGAAGGCAGGCAAGAGTAGGATTGAAGTAGGTCTGTGGTTTACTTGAGGACAGAGCCTCACTTTTTCTTGAATGCTGGAAAGGGAAGGAAGGCTCCCATTCATGGGCATGTCCATGTGCCTGGCTGTTCATGCGATCTCATCCAGAACCCCTAGTTGCTGTTACCAAATCATTGGACTGATCACCTTCATTCACATGGGCTAAGTAAGTTAAAGGTCACACAGTGCTTTCGGTCCGAACCAGATGCATTTTTTTTGGAACGATACTTTTCTGTGATGCTGAACTACTATTTAACAAATTCTAGAAAGAAGATGAGATAGGCATGGAATATCTTTTTTTATCGGATCTTAGAGAATCATCCTCATGATTGTATTTCCTGAAAAAAATACATGTTAGCATCACTGAAGTGATTTTTCTTAGTCTCATTTCCTTGGTTATGAAAACATATTACCTCTGACTTCTGAGGTTATAGTTGTGAGAGTTAATCTTAAGTGTCAAGTTTACACTTGAGCCTTTAGGCACTCCTATGAGCAGTTATTAATTAAGGAGACCTCTGAGCAAGCCTGAGGGATATTATCTAAATTATATGAGAATTCCCAGTCCACAAAGGATGTCACTGCTCCTTAATTAGCTGGGGAAGATGGAGAAAATGGGCGGCTTTGGCAGGTGGCAAGCTAGAAGGTATGCCTTCCTCAACTTTTCTTTTGATATGCTTTATTGATGAAATGTGCCCTTCGACATGTTCATATTTGTATGTGATGCATTCTGCCTTTTTTCTGTTAGGTCCCTCCCTCTGCAGTGTCTTTTTCCTGCAAGTCATTCTCTCACACTCATGGCTTTTTTGTGTTATCTTGATTTCGGGACTGTCCCTCAGAGGTCTCCTCCCCCACTGGCACTCAACTGGCTGTTTTTACATCCTGGTCCTGATTCCATTGATTGCCCGTTGTTCAACAGTACTTTTTAGAGGCCTACGGGTCTCTTCTCAGTTCATAGGTGACTGTTGACCATGTAGGTCCACTGTATGCTTCTTGTCAGCAGTCGCCTGTCTGCTATGCTGTTATGGGAGGATGTGTTTCACAACCTCCTCCCTGTCTTCCAGCGCTTACATTCTTTTGATTCCTCTTCTGCATAGATCAGTGAGTCTTTCAGATACGTGTATTTGTATTGCTGAGGGTCGATGCCACAACTTTCACTTGTTCTCAGCCTCTTACACAACCATGTTTCTCTGCCTTCATCTCTAGTCACTGCAAGCAGAGGCTCTTCTATTTTTGTGTCTCTTCCACTCCCTTTTCTGTGATATTCCCTGATTCTGGAGGGAAGATGGATGGTTAAATGTCCAGACTAAGACTGGATGCGCAAACATAATCTGTTTTCAACCAACCTCTGTTACAAACAGGAATTTTGCCAATGAAGGCTTAGAATGCCGTTTATCGGTGGATGTGAAGGCCAATAAATAGGCTCCATCCGGGAACAGGTCTTAAATCTAATTGGAAAGTATCTGGTTACTGTCATGACATTCATGCCACTGCACAGCTTATCTTGCCAGATTGGCTCATGTTTTAATCCATAAGGTTCATAGCTAGGTAAAACTTTTGATGATTTTTTCTCTAGCAGAAGCCTGCATAGTACTTTCTCATTCTACAATAGTAGCCAGTTAGGAGGACACATCCCTCTCTTAGCTTTTACTATATATAAAGTGTGATCAGTTCCCTTGGCTTTTGTTATCCTCTGATATTTGTATCAGTTCACTGAGATGGTAGAAGAGTTTTGTGAACATTGTGTGTCACAGGACAAATTGAGATGATGATATGACACTTGAAACCACTTGCCCAAAAACCAGAGATATTTTGTCGCCATTGTGTACTTATAACTTGGGGCTCCCCACCCTTAGCCTTCAGCTGAACAATTTAGCCAACTGTATATTTCAAGTGTTGTCACATGTATACATTGGCATTTTTCAGGAGGACTGTGAGTACGTGAGTCCATGGACTCTTTGGCATAGAACGACGTTGGCATGAGGAAGTGCTGGCCTGATGATTTAGAAAGAAATAGAGCTGAATCTTATGATAAAAGTTAGGGAGAGTTACCCAGAGAATAGGCAAGGACATTCTTGATTGAGTGGAATAATGTGGGGAAAACATGAGTGGAAATGGGGCTTTTTATGCAGGCTGCCATCTGGCTACAGATATTTTGGAATAAAAAAGGTGTTGTTTTCCAGAGCGATGTTGTGCAACTAGTTTTGCGAAGTAAGTTATCACTCTGTAATGCCTTTGGGTCCTTTCCATGAATTTATGTTAAGTATTCTGTTACTCGTATGTAGAAGAATATTGGCTTGCTATTCTGACTTGTTTGGGGGAAGAAAGGGGAGTCAGGAGAAGTGGGCATTGTCTACAGCCTCCAGAGATCTTCCACTGAGCAGATAAACTGAATTTTCTCCATTCTCTCCCCCAGGTTCTCATTTGTGCAGTTCTTTACTTCTGAATTTTCAAGGCTGTTTGACAATTTGAGCACTCATTTGCATAAATTTGGAAATATTGATCTTTTGTTCACATAGAAGCTGTGCTTCATGCCCATCGAGATTCTTTATGCTATTTCATTTTTCTCACATGACCTCTTTTAAGTGTGACCTGACACATGAGGAAGAGGCTGTGGTTTTCCTCTGGTTCCTGATTCTTCTCGAGCTTGAGCTTGAGTTACTTGCTGGGTATTCATGTTCTCACTCAACTTCCATAATGGCTTGAGTGGTTCTACAGACCCTTTTTTTACCCCAATTCTACAGTCCTGCAGATGTGCCTTGAACTTTGTCTGATGATTCTCTATAGCCACAATTGTTTAACTAATTGAAACATGGAAGCCACATGTACTAAATCTAAGCTATTCTGGGTCAATGGACTGTGAGTCTGAGTGATGAAGTATAACTAGTTTGCATTGTAAATTATCATCCTATGAAATCTTTAGTTCCTTCCCATGTACAAAATCAGAAATTCAAGTAGACCTTTAGAATTCTGGAAATTTTCTGTGCAGTTCATGCATCTGGATATTATAATCTGTGACATGCTTTAAATGTTTGAAGAGTTGTCCATGCCACTTAACCCTCTCTGAGACAGTAAGTTAGTGATTCAAGGATGAGGGAAACACTTTTTCTTCAGTGGTGTAGCTGCTGGTAAGATATGCAAACTCCAGTAAACAACCCCTCACATATGCTCCTTCTCTGTACTTCTTTTTTAAATTTTTTTATTATTTATTATTTATTCAATTGTGCGTGTGTGTATGTATGTGTGTGTATGTATGTGTGTGTGTGTGTAGAACCAGAGACGAATTTGGGAACCACCATGGACCGCCTTCACCTCCTCCTTGTTTACTCTGCCCTGGATTCACACGCTCCTCCCTACCAGTACCAGAAACGCAGGCCGCCCCCACTTCTGCCAGCGTCTATATATGGGGTCTAGGATCCGAACTCAGGACCTTCTGCCTGCAAGGCAGAGGCTTAACCCCTGAGCCACCTCTCCGCCCTGCCCCTTCTCTGTACTTCTAATGCAACTCATCAGGGCAATGAAAAAAGAAGACATAGAAGTAGAAAAAAAGGACCGTGTTGGAAAGAGGAAGAAAATTAGCAGGAGTGTGAGAGGACAAGATCGGGTAGTAGGGGAGAATATGATCAAAATACATGTATGATGTCATAATGAAACCCATTATGTATAGATCAATATATTCTAATAAAAACAAACACCAATGAAGACTTGGCTACGCTCTGCCTGTATACTGTGTACAAGTCAGTTCTTTGAATGTTTCAGAGCACCTATTTACATATTATTGAATGAGACATATTAATTCACTGAGAAGCTGGAATTTAACAAGTATTACATCTGTCATTTTTCAGTGAAAAAATGAGAAATTTGATTTTACCAGGTGGAAATTTTTGATAATTATTTCCATTCAATGATAGTGTTTCTGCATGAGACTGATGACTAGTATATAGCTAAAGTTAAGTTGATGTGATGACTATATCAGTCTTGGGCCCCAGTGACACACAGTGCAGCAAGGTTTCACTAGACTTACCCAATAGAGGTAGAAGGTAGCAACTGGTGTTGAGGAATTCCAGGTTACTGTTCTTTTGGGAAGCACATATACTGAAATTGGAAAAATAGATTATCCCCTGTTCAAGGGTGACATGCAAATTTGTGACGTGTTCCAGTGTATTTTTGATCATGTTACTGATATGCTGTGCAAATATATTAAAAGAGCTTATGTGTATAAGGAGAGAGGGAAGGAGGAAAAGGATGGAAGGAAGAAAGAAAGGAAGGGGGAAGTGAAGAGGAAAGGAGAACAAGGGAGGGGGGGGAGGGAGGAAGGAAGGAAGGACGGAAGGAAGGAATGAATGAAGGAAAGAAGGAAGAAAAGGAAGGAAGGGAGGGAAGGAAGGAGGGGAAGGAGGAACGGAAGGAAGGAAGGAAGGAAGGAGGAAAGGAAGGAAGGAGGAAGAGAAAGGAAGGAAGGAAGGAAGGAAGGAGGAAGGAAGGAAGGAAGGGAAAGGAAGGAAGGGAAAGGGAAAGAGTAGGGGAGGAAGGAAGGAGGACATTGAAAAAGAGAAAGCAAGGTAATGGGAAGGAAGGAAGGAAGGAGGGAGGGAAGGAGGGAGGGAGGGAGGGAGGGAGGGAAGGAGGCAGGGAAGGAGGGAGGGAAGGAGGGATGGATTCCTAAGTGCTTCTCATGTTTAATGGCTTTTGTAGGATTCTAATGTAGACCTGGCTCATTTGCCTTCTGGTGACTGTGGCTTCTGATGCTACTAGCAAAATCACAGAACCCCTTTGATAAAGGAACAATTATAGGCTTCGCATGGCAGCTCTGACTCCTAGGGAAGTGTCTGGTCTGCAGGTCTGGGCCCATTAGCACAGGCAGCAAATGCTATGGCCTGGAAACCTCCTGGGGAAGTTTTTTTTTTAATCTGAAATTGATTAGTAGATGCATGTAAGTTCCTGAGTGGCGGGGATGATTCCCTTCAAGCCCAGCGAGGGCTGTGAAGAGATGGCGCCCTGCTTGGAATGTTAGTGCGATAGGGGACTTTTGGGCCACTTCAACGGCAGCCTTTGAGTTCCTGCAGAGCCCCTCAACCCCCATTGTCCTGAGCCACATTGTATTCCCAAGTGCCAAACCAATTACCCCTGAATTCGGATCCATGGGCGAGCACTGGCTTTGAAGAGGCAGTTCGCATTTTAGTCATTGACATTTTATTTTACCTCCTCTCTGCCAAGAGAACGAGTGACTCATTTAGAAGTTAAAAAATACTTGAAGTGCTTAAAATATTGATATCCTCTGTGCCAGAACTTCCCAGAGGAAGCATGGAAATTGGCATTTAAATGATGTCTCCAAAGATTGCACATCTTTTGTATAGCATGAGACTGGCTATTGGAGTGAACCTGTCTGATTCAGGGTTCATCTCTGAATGCCTCCCAGCAGGGCTGGGGTGCCTGTCTCAGGTCACATAAAGCCATCCCGTGGAGGGGGGCTTGGGGTTAATATTCAGCTTGTGCTCCTGCGGTCTAATCAGGAGCCCTGGTAAAGGATTTTCAGGCAACTTTTTTCCTAATCATTCATCTGAAAAGGTGTCTCATTTTTTTTATTTTTACAAAAATTAAAGAGGATTCAGAGTTACTGACTGTCTTGCACAGTACTTACAGCAAGTGAATGGGGTGGGCTTGCAACCGCTGTTTGTTTACCCTGAATTGAAATCTACAGCTGTGTTTCTGTGATGCCTTTCTGTGAATTACACTGCAGAGTCCTCCAGTCTACCCCTTCTGACATGGATGGTCAGAGTCTGCTCCTTCAGTTGTAAGGAACGATGGGTCACATGCCCCTACATTGAACCAAGCAACAATGACAAAATTTACAGAATCTTTCAAACAAGCCTGAGTCACAACAGGCCCCTCCTACTTACTATCCTGGAGTTTTCTAAACTCAAATCTCCCTTGTTTCTGGATCTTGCTGATGTTTCTTTGGACACTGCAGTGTTTCCTGTTCAGTTCTACATGAAGGGTTTGTATTGAGTGTCTAGGATTTTCAACGTAGACTCCTGAAGGAAAAAAGCCAAAAGACAACACGGATGACGTGACTTTACCATTCATGTTCTCAAACTTTAAGTCAATGAAGAGCAAGGACCAGGCAATGTTCCATTTTGGCAGAAAATGAAGATTTGATGTCTTATTATAGAATATCAATATAAATGGGAAACCATTTCATTGAAACCAAACAGAAATTCATTGAGTTAAATGCAAATAGCACCAGAAAAGTCTTTGTAGGAGAGAGTAGAAACCTTCAGAGCATGGGGGGGGAGAGAGAGAGAGAGAGATTGTGTAAAATTAAAAACATAAAACTATTTCTTGGGTCTAAATTGCACCATATCCGGTTCAGAGTCTTCTCCCCCTATAGAACTTCTAGCTCTCATAACAGAGGTAACAGACATACTTATTTTGATCCTTACCAAGCCAGGAGGATATTTCTTCATTGTTCAGGGCAGGGAAGAGAACACAGCTGAAATAACTAGGAAACCCACAAGACCTGTAATAAGCTCAGCTCGTCAGTTGGGGGGGGAGGTGTTATTTATTCCCCAGGGGATAGTCTTTCAAAATACTTAAAATGGCTTCAAAACTTCTCAGGTTGCAAATAAATAAAAAAATTGAGTTGATGTTAGGAAAAGATCAGACTTAGCAGGGCGGTAGAGACCAGTGTTTACGAATAGGTGTGCTTTGGTCCTTAACTAAATTCCTGCACTTGAATCACACAATTACATTTCTGGCTGAAGAAATGAAGCTTTGGAAGGTGGACTCATCCTTCTGACCACAAAGCTTAGAAAAATGCTATTTTAAACACTTTTTTTTTTTCTGATAGCCACAAAGACAGGATAAGTGTTCACGTGAAAGTATTCACGACCTCTTTCTTCGGCCAGTTGTTCTATGTGTCCCTTTGTTGCACAACACGGCTAATAGGAGGCAGGGGGGTTTTGAAGGAGCAACTCGAACCGATAATCAACAAACTGTGCACCCTTTGCTTTCTTTTGGAATGGACAGGGGACTGCTTCAAGTGGGAACATAAGGAACTTTAGGAGTCTGCCCAGGGTAGACATAAAGCATTTGATCATAGGAATCACCAACTGTCTTGGCAAGGTTTTATACAGAATCCCAAAGTTGAGTGGACAGGGAAGAATGAGTTTGCCAAATGTTTCAGTCTTGGAACATTACTAAAAAGAGATTTTGAAAGATCATTACACATTGTAACCATGTTTTGGTTTTCTTAAGAGACTGTATTGAGCATCTAAATGGTTTTTGGAATATTCGATTGGCAGAAGTAAGTATACCTGTCCTGCAGGCTGCATGATTGTAATACATATAATATGGTGGATGTATATGTGTGTATATATATGTATAGTATTTTTGTATTTATGTATCTGCTCTATATATAATATATGCATATATATATGCATTTCACAGATGTACAAGCGCAGGAGTGCGTGCGTGATTTGTAACTCATGAACTTGTAAAGGCTTGAGGTAGATGTTTGGTGTCTTCCTAACTTTCTCTCCACTTTATTTACTTGAGGAAAGGTCTCTGTCCATGAGCCCAGAACTCACCAATTTTAGCTTGTAACTTGCCTAAGAAATCACCTCTCCATCTTCTGAGGACTGGGATTACAAGTCCTCCACCATCCTGGCTTTTATTTGAATGTGGGGGATCAGAAATCCAGTCTTCCTACTTAAGGGTCAAGCACTCTATCCACTGAGCCATCTCCCTAATCCCCACAGCATATATATTTAACACAAGTGTACATATTCATGTGTGCTGCCCAAACATGTATTTGAATACATGATTGTTCTTTCATATGGTATATTTGATCTTTTTACATAGAAAGTTTATGGATTTTCTTTGAATGCTAATACATATGCACACACCTGTATATGTACACACTCCCATAATTTGGATGTATGTTGTATATTAATACACAAGTAAATTTGCAATATAAGTACCAAATGGTTCTCTCACAGTATTGGTTACTTTTCTGAGTTTGAAGTGGAGAAGAGGGAAGTAACAGAGCTGCAGAATGAAGATGAGATCGATGTGTCTTCAAATCCCTCAGTGGACCCAGGTGACTACTATGGCTAGGTGGATTCTTTCTATAAACCTGGAAATCTAGGAGAGAAATATATGTCAGTAAAGGTGGCAGTCAGCTTGGGTATCTCTTACATCATCATTCAGAATGTAAAGCTATGCCAAAGACAGTTGAGAAGCACTCCTGATACACTGAAACATATTTCCTGAGACAAATGAAAATAGTCCTTCCCACATTCCAGTCTCCTGGAAGATATCTTGCTTTTTGAGTATACAGACAACAGTAGCCACAGATTTCTAGGTGCTTTCAAGGGAAATGTTAATGACTGTTTCATATAAATGATGATATCATTGGGATTAAAAGTTCAGATTAAAACCTGTCAAAATTATGTATTTCATGTGACTCATCTCAATGGGGCAAATTGGGACATGATGGTACCAGTTTCACATCAGATATAATTGGTGAAGTGATTTCGATTCTCTTGTTTGTTCTAATGGACCTCTTTCATCTTTGTTTTCATTCTAAACTTGAATTTATTCAAAGATAGTTTCTTCATATCAAAATACATTGAGAGTCAATAGAGAAAATACCAACTGTGGTTTTAGTCTAGAGAGATCATAACAGTGAGTCGTTTGGATATAGTTATGGTGATGTTTTGTATAATATTTAATGCTATTGTGCACATGTTTTTTTTTCTAGGCATTGATATGACTTGTGGGTAAACATAATTGAAGTCTACTAATTCTTGTAGCTCCTAGGGAATTCCTGAAGGAACATCAGAACTCAATCTCTGAATGCTTGTTCTAAGTTTGAATTTGGGGACCTTCATCACCATGAACTCTCTGGGAAGAACTATTTCCCTTAGATATTAATACACACATATATACTTGTATCTATTCTGAATCTATAATCACTTGGCTGATGACATTTATCTGGCATACTCTGAAATCAGATGTGAATTTGATAATTCAGTTGTAGCAGTATATTTTAAATATTCAGCAATTTGCAGCTTTACTCAAAAGAGAGGGAATGGAGAATGAAGGAGACCCCATCACAGAGCTTTCTGGAGTACGGCTTAGAACACATTGTTCTAAAACCTCACAGCAGCAAGAAGGGTTCTGTCAGTGAGTCCAGGGTTCTGACTGGAGGCCTTGAGCAAGGACAGGGTGTTGATCTTTGCTGGATAACTGAGCTTTCTTCTTTTTGTTTCCTATTTAAAGTATGTCTCTCAGTGTTTTCTTTGTATCAAATAAAGAACTTGAATCCCAGGGACTGGAATCACACGTAGCTGTCATCTCAAAGTCTGAATTCTTATAAGTCTCATTTCTTTTGTTATGAAGTATTTTTAAATGTGCCCAAAATAGATCTGTGTAAGAATCCCTGTGCAGTACTGGAGGTTGGGGTGAGTAATGTGCCTTAAGTCAGCCAGTGTTTGCGTAGTTCATCGACATCATCAGCTGGAGAATTTGATTTTTATAGCAGCAGTAGGAGAGAGAGAGAAGAGAGAGAGAGAGAGAGAGAGAAATTCTACAGACATTTAAACATTTCACTGATAGAATATCAAGGTAGAAATATTTAACATGGAAACCATGACTTGCATACAAGTAAGAAAACGGAAATACCTTTGGAAAAAAGGAAGAAGCCAAGAAGAATTTTTAAGTTTTGATGAGTTATAAATTTGTTTTCCAAGTATACATTAATTTTGAATTGGCCCCATTATTCCCCTTTGCTCAAATAAGTACATAAAAATAAATTTAACTAAACTAAGTGTTTAAAGATTGTTTTTCTAGGCTGACCTTTTTGCCTAAACACTTATTGCCTTGTAGGTCAGGAATGATGCTCCTTTCACTTCCCATTATTTCCAGTGGAAATGTCCAGTAGATGTCTTGCTAGTACCTTTTATCCTGTTTTATTTTTATTAATTAACATATTCATTGTGTTCGTGAGATGAAACCTAGAGTATTGTGCATGCTAGGCAAATATGGTATCATTGACTTATAACCCAAGCTTACTTTCAGTTTTAAAAAGTGTCTTCTGAATATTATATGTCATAATGTGCTCATCTCTGACACAGAGTTTATGTGCAGAAAGCTTGGAATCATGTGCATAGAACATAAGCATTCATCGCTGTGTGTTTATGAATTCTTTGTACATTTGGTACCTTAAACAGATGTATTTCCTTTTGTTCTTCTGAGAATCCAGGGCATCAGATACGCTTACCTTCTTATTCCTTAAAGAAACCAGATGGCCAGTCAGGTTGATAACTGGGAATCAATGGAACAAGGTGATGGTCAGTGTAAACCCAAAGCCCTGCTCTTCACTGTCATGTCCTGCTACTGCTGTTATATGTATGTGGTCAGTGAGATAAGCAAGGACAAAACAGAATGGTTTTCAAAATAATAGATTTGGGGGGATGATTATGTCTATGTCTGACTTAGAAGATCTAGAAACCTCCAGGGTGGTGCCAATTCATGTTGACCTTGAAAGAGCCAGTCTAAGGATGAGAGAAATCACTCTAAGCAAGGGAGTAGTTGCCAGGAAAGGAGTCAAGACTTAATGCACAGTAAGTGTGGATTTCCTAGTAAAAATGCTCCCATGTTGAACATAACACTTACGAGCTTTCTTATAACACATAAATAATCTGGCCAACGGGGGAAAATGGAGTGTTTTCTCTTGTTAGGTCTTGTCAGTTCTGCAGCACACAGTCCATGCTTAACCTTGAAAAGCACAAATTTGTGGTCCTAGCTGAAGTTTAAACAGTAGTTATAGAGTTCGATGTAGAGATAGTAAGCCTTTGACTTAGTAGGACAGAGGAGTGGCCCAACAAAGTGTCTGCGTACATATTCCCAGATCCATTGTAATTTCTGACCACATGTTACTGTTTTATAAATATGCATTCTAGCTAGTTGGGGGGCAGATGAAGTAACAGTGCAATAAAAACAGTGATGCCAATGTGAGATCCCAAAGTCATTCTGTAGGCACACTGCCTAGAACACTAAAGGCAAGACATGGACATTCTAGTTCCTCAGCTCCCCTGGTTAAATATTAATATGTTAATTTATATGAACACCGTCTGTCAGGAAATCCTGCGCTTCATCAGCCCATCCATCACAGTTAAATGGCAGTACTTAAGCCTTCATTTAGAAAGCAGCTTATGGACGAGGGCTCATTCATCATAACCCTTCTTTGGAAGGTTCCTATTTAAATATTATGATTGTGGTTTTATAGGTAGAGAATAGGAAGCAGAGACTTCAGCGGTTTATTTGCATGGGCTTCATAAAGTGCTGTAGGTAGAGTACTACACAAGATATATTGATGATACAAAACTTACTTTACTCAGTGTTTAGGTTGGGATGGAACCCAGAGCCTTTTGTACAGAACACACACACACACACACACACACACACACACACATACACACACACACTCTTACACAATTAAGAATCCACACACAGTTTTTATAGGATAATTCTTAAATTTGAAACCCAAATATAAAAATGAGATGGACCAAAAAAAATGCATGAAGAAAATAATTAGGATTTATTTGGATTTGGAGAAAGATAGAAAAATTGTAACCAATAAAGATTCAGGGAAGGATGTCGAAGGAAAACTGGGTTAGAGGGAAACTTGAATAAGAGCATCTAAAATATAGGCAAATCCCAAGTGCATGAAAACCACATAACACACAGAGACAGACAGTGTAACAGACATTGTTGAAATGAAAGAGCAATATTTAGCATGTGCATCACTCAAAACTGGGGAGAATAACCAATAAAACAGAATTACTTATCTAAAGCTAAATTCCAGAACACTTTTCTTGAATTTAAAGAAGGCTTGAATACATGTGTAGGAAAGGATTTTTGTGTGAAATTGACAAGAAATGATTAATTTCTTTTTCAATTTTTTATCCTTTCATTAACATGTACTGTTTTTGCATGTGCACAATATACTACAAGGGACTATCCAGGACTGGAACTCTTTAAAAATTAAGAAAAATGTCTTTGTGCCTTATAGTAGATATTGTAACACTTCAGCTTAGAACTAGGGTTAGTTTTATATACCAAGAATTTGTGACAGGGAATGTGACTTACCGTGCTAATTAGATACAGATGTCAACTTGACAGTTGAAGGCTAACATTCATCTGTAAAGAATTAGTAGTTAAGATAACCCTGTAGGAGCATATCTAATCAATGTGGGAAGACTTAGATCGACTAATGGGCTCATTCCCTGATTCAATAGTTGTAGGCATACTTTGGCATGCTTTTGAAGACTTGCAGTGTGGTGACTGATGTCTACCCCTCTCTTAGCAATTCCTGGGGATATGGTGTGAGCAGTTCCCTAGGGTCCTGGTATTGGTGTAACCACTCCTACCAAGCTGGACTTAATAGTAAAAGCAAGAATAAAACCCTTTGTTCCTTAAGCTGTTTGGTCTTGAATTTATCGGTAACATGCAGAAAAAGTACAACAATTACAATGTCTAAAATGCTTATTACCCGAGACTTCAGCAAAAGTAAAATATTAGCTGACAACTGGCCTTGAGATAACTGGCAATGTTAGGTAATAAGCTTGGCCATGAGTTTCTGAAGAGAACACATGCAAAGACACAGCAAGGTAAGACTCTTCAGGAAAAGAAAAATGAATGGAGGATCTTATTTCCAACCCAGCTATTTGTGAAGTATCAAAGCTGTAGAAAAAAAGTTCCAAAATTCCCAAGTTCAGGACTTCAGTCTCTTGATCTCTCGAGGGACTATAAGAGGAAGAATTTTGCTGAGCTGGATCAGTTTTACTAAACATTTGATAGGGAACATTTTAGATACTTTACTCTTAGATGTAAACTTGAAAAGAAGAATGAACATTTAAGTGAAATAATAATAAAAAGGACTCGAGTCCAGTTGCTGATACCAATGCAAGCAAGTCAGTGAGTTCAGAGTCCCTGGGCAGACTTGCCAGGGACTAGCAGAGACTAAAATTAAATCCACTTCGTTCATAGTGACTATATTTATTACAATATAAAAGATTTTTGCAGAATATTTGTCTTTGATTTTCATTTTTTTTTGCATTTGGTTTTTATTTATTTATTTCCACTCATACAGACTTAATAGGTACACCAGTCCCCTCCCTTGCTCCACTCTTCCCTAAACCTCCTAACTCCCTCCCCCCTTTTCTCCTTCCTATCCCCCTTCCTCCCTTCCTATCTCCTAGTGCCTCCTCTCCCCATCCCTGGAGCATCTTTTAATGTGTATGTCAAACTATCCTCTGGGCCCTCTTCTGATGAGGTGTAAGGACTCAGTGGCATTTCCTAGAATTCTTTCTTGTGTTCCCCATAAGTATAGGAACACTATTGTGACTGTTAATTCCTTGCTTCTAAGGATCCTAGTGCCTTTAGTCCATGCTAGGCTTTGAGGGATCAATAATGTGTTAGTCATTGCGCAGGTCATGCAAAGTCCTATTATGATTGATTAGGACCTAACTTGTGTGGAGTATCTTGCATATCATGACTCCTCCCATCCTTGTGTTCTTACAATCTTACCGCCCCCTCTTCCGCAAATTTCCCTGAGCTTCAGGATGGAGAGAGATTAGGCTGGCCTAGTTCTAGGTGGTTGATATAGAGTCTCTGATGTTCTGAATTATGGTTTGTTGATTTTTTTTTTTTAGTTTTGCTGCTCCTGCACTGCCCTTGGCTCCATCCTGATGGGTATTGGATGTCACTCCCTGGCCAGAGATAAAAAGCTGTTAAAATAGAGTCGTATTATAAGGATAGATTCAAAGTAGATGAATAAGAGTAGGAGACTGTGGTGAGTGAGGGGTGCGTCAGTCTCTCATTGCAAAATGGTTACCTTCTATCTGCCAGACTGTATGCCTTCCCTTTCTGGTAAGATCATACCCCCTCAGTTGCAAGTGACCAGGAAGGACAGTCTGTGAGCTTAACCAGATGTCTCATTACTACTTGTAGTCCTTGATGGTGACCTATTATCTCTGCTGTGGCATGATCCCCTCTCTCCTTGTTTCTGGGGGGGCCTTCCTTCCCCTTCTCTCCTGTTTATAATCTTTGCAATTACTGTAGGTATTACAGATATATATGATTGAGTGTGTCCCTAAGTGGGTTTGGTACTAGGATCCACCTATTAGAGAGTACATATGGCACTTAATTTTCTGTATCTGGGATACTTCACTCAATATAATTGTTTCTAATTCCATCCATTTCCCGGCAAATTGCATTAATTCATCATTTTTGATGGCTGAGTAGTATTCCATTGTATAAATGTACCACATTTTCCTTATCTACTCGTCAACTGTTGGACATTTGGGTTGACTTTTTATTTATGACTGAAATGAAAGATGCTCATAAAGCTGTTTCAAAGACAGTCAGAGTCGTTTTAGAAAATTGACATAGGCTATTCAGACTGTATACTTTTAAAAGCACTGCATTTTACAAAGCAGCAGCTGAGCATCCACTGAGGGGGGCATCAATATAAATAAAATACAGCAATGTAGCAGCTAGTTCATTTCAAATGTTTCTGGGTAGCTTACCTTGGATGTGTTCTGTTCTATTGTCTTCTTTTGGCTAACAGGTGCCATCCAGTTCTCCTAGTTCTCTGCCTCGTACACTGAGGTCTGGGAGATATGGACCAATGAGAGCTTGCTGCCTATTGGTCACCAAGGAAAGGGCTCTCTGTTCACACTGAGTGTTTACTGTGCTGTGCCTGTTGCTCAGCTGGGGACCAGTGGGGCTAAGTGTCAGGCTGAAGGCACGCAGGCCATCACGAGCCCCTGACCACTGAGAGTAACACAAAGGAACTGTTCCTCTGCCATCCATGGGCCACGTCTCTAAAGTGCTGCATCAGGTGATGTTTCCAGAGGTGCATCTAAGAATTGGGTCAGAGGAAGGAGACCCCAAAATTGCTCGCTAAGTCCCAAATTAGTGAAAAAGCGATGTGTAGCGTGAGAAAACACGAGACTGCATGATGAAGAAAGTAAAGTGCATGCGAAATAGGAGAAGTCCGTGTTTTAGTGCTACGCCATCCTTGCTGACATGAAGGCCCGACCCAGCGAATTAAAAGAAAAGGGGGGTTTTCTTCCAGCATTAAGTTCCAGGTTACGGTCTATCGTGGCAGAAATCATATGTGCATCAGGAGCCCGGGGCCCTGGTCGGGTCTCATGCACAGCAAGAACTGAAAAGCAGGCTTGCTTTCTAGCTTGCCAGCACGTGCTAACCACCTCTCTTCATTCATTTGTCCATCTCCCCGAGGACTAGTCCTACCAGTGTGGCCCGGGTTCCTGCTCCAATTAAACTCATGAAGGCAGTCTTCTGCAGGCTTGTCCTAGTGGCCTGTCTTAGCTGCACGATTCCTCACAGGTGTGCCCCGTGTTAAGTCGACAGCTGACATGAAATCAGCACGCTCAGTCACTGCCAGCGGCATGTGTGCCCTGGTGTGCAGTTCCATCGTGATGATCGGTGATGGGAAAGCAGCAGCTGTGCTGTGAGAGCTGTCAGTCCAAACAGGATGATGGACATGTGTCTGAGCTGTGCATGCTGGGATTGGAGGACGCTGAAGCACGCGCTGAACTCAGTTTGAGAGTAGCCGGGTAGCAAGGGAAGGTTCCTCGGGGGAGGCGAAGCATGCGGCAGGAGAGGAACATCTCTTGCTTACGTTGTTAATGAACTGAAGAAGGTGAGGAAAGATCGGAGAGGGAGGCAGAGGGTAGGAGGTCAGCAGAGTAAGCGGCCTGACATGGAAGAAGCGGTTACCACCAGAGCAAGTGACTAAATGAAAAGGAATCCCAGTTGGTTCATTTAGGGATAAGAAAGAGTTGTAACATGGGTGTGGCAGCGCATGACTGGAATTTTGTCACAAATTCAGGACCAACCTGGCCTACAGGGTAGACCCCTGTGTCAACAAAGGAAAGAAAAGAGGGAAGGAAACAAAGAAAAAGGGAAAGCAAGAAAGGCAGAGAAAGAAAGGTTAGCCAAAGAAATAGATCACAGTATGAGCTGGAATGTATGTCAGTTACCTAGTGCTGCCTTTGTGAATTGCACCACTTTGATGTTTTATAAAAACACAAATCTAGTTGCTACATGAAGATGTTGACAGAGCCAGAATGTCTCTCAAATCTAGAGGAGTGAATCTTTCCTTGTCTCAGCATTTGCCCATGGTCCCTGGCATCCTTTTTCTGGCTGGTGCATCCACACAGTAGGTCTTCTTTCCATATCCCACTGGGTCATTTTTTGGTTCTCTTAGAAAACCCCAGCCGTGTGGGATTAAGGACCCTTCTACTCCACGTGACCTCATCCTTGGTTGTCACGTCTGCAGGAGCCACTTCCAAATAAAGTCTCCTTCTTGGGTACCCTTAGGGCTTAGACACATCATTTTAGGGGATACAATTAAGCCAAGGCATTGTCCCGGAAAAAATACTAGTGTTAGTTTTCCTCTGGAAGCTCTTCAAGGAAGATCATTCCGTGGGGAGCTTCAACTTCTCTGCGGCTACAAGCACAAGCTGATGTTTACGTGGTCTGTGGGAGAGAAAAGGGCAAACAGGACTATAGTGAAGGAAGAGCAAGAGCACATCCGCACATCCCTCTGGAACACTTCTTCAGGAAAGAGTTGGTAGCATTTTTCTGAGACTCTGTGTAGAAGCTCATTTGGACTGCTACCTTTTGGAGTTATTATGGGAGAGAAGTACTTGCTCCTGCAGCAGGTCCTTGGCATGGGGACGACCACGCCCAGCACTAACTCATTGGGCCTTGAGAGGTGTGAACAGGACAAAAGCACTAGCGAAACTATAAGATCATAGGACCACAGAATACTTTAAAAAGTTACATTTGCTAAGAAATAGAGCCTGCAAGTAGACACAATATACATTCTTGTGCCTGAAACATTGGGAGTAGAAGGTTTGGTGTAGATTTTGCATTCTTTCTGTGAAAGTTTTTGTTCCTGGAATACTTGATGCACTTTGCATTATATCCCTGGCACGTTAGAAATGCATTGGCCAGACTCTGGCTTGAATGAGCAGAGGATCATCCTTGCTGCAAGGGTATTGGTTCAGGAACATTGCTGTGAGCTGAGAAGACATGTTTCTCTGAGTGTTTCTGCCACTGACTGGGCCAATGTGTCTGGCTGTTAACTGCAGAGGTGCAGGCAGTATGAGGCCAGGAATTGGACAGAAGTGTATCTTTGCCTATTAGCCTACAGTTCCACTCAATTTGTACTATTCAATGAGAGTCATCGTTCATTACCCTTATGAGCAAAAGTTGAAATCGATTTCTAAAGTAATTTTTTTTTTCATTTCAATAAGCCAGGTGGTTTAAACTGTTCATTTATTTAACCCATACCATGTGCACTTCTGTTTTATTGTCTATGCTATTTTATAGTTCCTTATTATTTTATATACTGATGCGGGGTTAGGGAGAGGCGATTGTATAAATGCACTTTTCCTGCATGTATGTGGCTGTCAGAGGACAATAGTGTGGAGAGGCGATTGTATAAATGCACTTTTCCTGCATGTATGTGGCTGTCAGAGGACAATGGTGTGGGGTCCATTCTCTCCTTCAGCCCATGTTCTGGGAATTGAACTTAGGTCGTCAGGTTTGCAGGGCAAGCATTTCTTCCACTGAGCCATCATCTTAGCTCTTAGCAACTTAATTTTTTTTTAGCATTCATCACTAACACTGTGTTCATTGACAACTTAGTCTGCAATGTGATGTTTGTTATGATTCGTAATAATTAAATCAAATTTAATTAATGATCCACTACTTTAGCTACTGCTTTCATAATGGAGAATTTCACATTTATTTTCTTAATTATTTTGAAATGTGTAATACATTTTCATTAACTACAGTGACCCTTTTTACTCAAAGCCTAGTTTTTGTCTCAAACTTGAAAACCCTTTGATCAACAACCCAGCCATCCTAAACCTTTAAGGCTTTGGAATTGGAGATTTCCAAGCCCCTACCTTTAAGCATGGATCTCAGTGCCTTGAGTGCCGGGTCTTCAGACTTAGTAGTTGCCTTATCCATCTCTTAGGGTCTCACCTCGCAGACCGCTTGGCCCCAATCAAATTCTTCAACACTCCATGAACTCCTTGAGCGCCACTTTGGGTGCCAAATGTGGGAGGTCCCGGGGGATCGCAGCTTCCTCTGGCAGGCCAGTCCCGCAAGTTCCCCACAAAGGGAGATGGGGAGAAGTGAGTGCACTGTCCACCCACTCCCAGCCCTCCTTCCCGAGGACAAGCAGATGCAACAGGGAGTTTAGTCAAGCAGGAACTCCTTGCAGAAACTGCAAGGGGAATTCCAGGGCGGGAAATGGGCAACCAATGATCTTAAAGCTCAAGCCACGATATAGGCTGCATGTCAACATTTCTCAAAACATCCTGAGCCATTCAAAACATCCTGAGCTGCGCCCTCCTGACTTCCTCCAGGCGCCATCTTTGTCTAAGCCTGCCAGATCTTTGAGGTCACCTAGACTGAGGCCACATCACTGAAGTATACCTGCCAAAGACTTTTGCAGATCCTCAAACGTGTTCATGTGTTAGTCTTGGGTTTGCTGAGCAGCAGATGCTGTCTGTGGTTCTGTTTCCTCTGCACTGTGACACAGATAGAGAGTGCTTGGCTCACAAAGCTCCGTAGACTGCCCCCCCACCTGCCCCAGGCCCTGAGCTCACGGAGCGAACAACTGCAACTCCTGTGCGTGTTTGTTCATTTGTTCATTTGTTCAGTCAGGGACAGGTTGGGATGGTGGATAAAAGAGATAACCATGAGTTCAGTTCTTCACACGTAGGTCATGTAATCTATGATAAAAATAAAAATATCAGGTGATAAATACTGTAAAGGAAAATGAAAGCACCTGGCGGGGTTAAAGACTTGACAGAAAAAAATGAGATCTTTGTTGATGCGGTGTCTGGGATTCTAGCAGGAGACACGGAGTCGAGACCTGGAGGGGGCAGTAGTGTAAAGCAGGAGCTTCCCTGCATTACCCTAGTCTGTCATCCCTGACTGGTGGGCTGCTGAGGCCTGCAAGAGGAATGTGCCTTTGTGTTGTGGAAGAGGTCATTGTGTCTGAGCTTAAAATCAGGACAGGATGTGCAGGAGCTGAGGTGGTCCCAGGGAGCTGAGGTGGTCCCAGGAGCTGAGGTGGTCCCAGGCTTGGTGGCAGTAAGGCAGTGGATTGAGTGAGTCACCAGAATGCCTTGGGCTTTTGGTCAGGATACGCCTCTCTGTGAGGATTTCGAGCAGGAGGAGGAACTGAGGTGTCAGGTGACCAGTGAAATATAAATGGAATGGAGTCCTGGTCTAGTAATGAGAAATCGTGTAGGTTTTTCAGCATCTTAAGGTCAAGCAAGCCAAAGCGTTTGACATCAACTTCACAAGGATTCATGTTTCAGGTGAGAGCTGGTCCAAATAGCACAGCTGAACTCGTATAACAGTTACATCTGGAGTGCAGATATTCGATGGTTGATGTAAATTAACAATGGCAGGAGTGGAAAGTCTTATCCAAGAAACTTTTGGAAGTGGGGGAGTAGAGGGATGACTCCACAGGTAAAGCCAGCTGTACAAGCCTGAGGAGTTGAGTTTGATGCCTACTACTCACATTACAAAAAGTACATGTCCAAACACAGTGCACATGCAGCACCAGTGCGAGGGACTCACGGCAGGAGGGTCCCTGGGTTCGCCAGATGGTGTTGCCAAGTTGATGAAAGTCAGATTTAGTGACAGACTCTACCTTTGGAGAGCCATTTGGAAACACACCTGATGCCAGCTTTTTATTTCCACATGCATGTGCATCCCTTCCCCCATAGCACTCTGTATGGGTGTACACACACCCACACACACACACACACACACACACACACACACACACACACACACACCCATACACACACACACACACCCATACACACACACACACACCCATACACACACACACGCACACACACCCATACACACACGCAACACACACCCATACACACACACACACACACACACACACACCCATACACACACACACACCCATACACACACACACACACACCATACACACACACACGCACACACACCCATACACACACGCACACACACCCATACACACACACACGCACACACACACGCGCGCGCACACACACACGCGCGCGCGCACACACACGCACACAAGTTCTTGAAATCAGAAGCAGATTCATTGATTTTTACTCCAAACTGTATTATTTGTAAAGCTGTTATACTGTTACTTCTCCAGATTATTAAACATAACAGCCGAACAATGAACCATGATAATATATCTCAACAGAGTCTCATAAAACAAAAGCAGGTTCGTACTGCCAGAGACTTTAACTGGACAGGGAAGACCCCGTCATTTTGTTTGGACAGCTGAAGCAGTATTCTGAGAAAGAGAGGCAGGTAGCTCTGTAACAGAAGAGCAGTGAGAACTGACACTTAAATTTGAGAAACAAGTGGACCCATAGAAAGGAAAAAGGCACACCTCTAAAATTATGGACGATTTTCATTTATAATACTGTATATAATAAGTATAGGGTTTAAAATTTTATGTGTGGTAGGACTTAAACAGCCATAAAAACAATGCAGCAGGTAAATCCAACACTCCAGAAAGCTGTAAAACTCAAATTACCATTTTGCTGGTGATGAAAGATGCTTTTATTTTAGTTGGGTGCATCTATGGTATGTTTTGGTGTATGCCTGTGTGTGTGTGTGCATGCATGCATTTGTGTGTGCATGCGTGTGTGTGTGTGTGTGTGTGTGTGTGTGTGTGTGCTTATTTGGTGTTTTTTGAGACGGGGAGGGTCTCACTGTACTCCATGTACATGTAGTTCAGGAATGCCCCCATCCCACAGTAATTCTCCAAATGCTGGGAGTTGCACATGTCCCACCACATCCTGAAGATGATGAAATTTTGTTGAGTGTAAATTTTTGTCAGTCTAAAGGGTGGCTGAATTTCCAGATGCAGGCCTTTTGAGTGGCAGGCCTGGTCTACCGAGTTCTGTGTATTCTTGGTACTAGAACTATTTGAAAGACTGGAAACCATCAGTGTGGCTCTTTCTGCTGTCCCTTGGCTGAGTCTGTCCCTGGCAACAAAATCAACGTGCCTCCATTCTTATCCTAACTCAGTCCTAGGTCCTAAGGTGCACTTTAGTTGGGCCATGTCTTATCTTCACTGTCATATTGCTTGGATGAATGCACCCAGAGTATTAGGAGGCATACATCTGGGCATGTTTGTAAGGGCATTTACAGATGGGATTAACTCTGGTAAGATCTAACTTGAATATGGGCAACAACACCCCATGAATTGGGGGCCTGGAATGAATAAAAAGGCCAAAGCTACCTGAGCGCCAGCATCCATCTCCTCCTACTTTCTGGGATGTAATGTGTATCACACCTCTGTCACCCCACCTTCTCTACCACAATGGACTGTTTTCCCTTTCATACCTTTGTGAGCTAAGACAGTTCTTTTTTGTTTTCTTTCAACAGCAAAGAGAAAAATAATTAACATAAATGACAATGAACACTGTTGTGAACTTAGAAATTGTGCGGTGGTCCTGTTTTTAATTGATCCAAATCATGATTACACTGAGGTTTAAGAGTTTTACTGTCATAAACAGTGAATATTTTCCTATCTAGAGTCTGATTTTATCTTCTTGGGTCTTTGGGTATGAGTTTTGCCATGTGCTAGTCAAATCAAATTCAAGTAATGTGACTTAGTTTTAAAGGACACACAAAATATATAACAATCTGCCTTTTCAAGCAGTAGTATATTATTATTCTTTCTGTAATGAATTTGCATTTACTGTAGATTAAAAAATCCAATAAAACAGAAGTTAGAGGTCTTAGTGAATGACTGTTATATAAATCTACTTATATAGCCCAGAAAGCAAATTTATCAAGTTGTAGGGCCCTGGAGTATATTCATGAGCTATAAATGGTGTAATTTACACTTTGAACCATTAAATGTGATTAGTGGGGGGCTTGAATTGTGTATTTCTGACCGATGCAGTCTCCTTTGCTAGAGTTGTTTTTGTTATGACACTGTCTATCTTGTAATTGTCACTCAAAAATGTCTGATTATGGCCACTGCCAATATGCTTCATTTTCTTATAGTCAATGGTGTATTTTCAGGTTGAGTCCTTTTGTAGATCAAATCCAAGAATAGTGAAAGATCTGAAACTTGAGGTGTTAACTTTTCTTTTCATCTCAATGTTAACGACCAACCTCTTTGAGAAATTTATGACTAGATCTGTGAATGAACTCTGACAAGTAATGAACAACCCTGCTCTTGAAACCAGCTTTAGATTAATCCTGTTACTCTTCATGCCGACCCATGTCTGGGAAGATGGCTGGATTCCTATGCTTTGAGTAGGTTTCCAAACAGTGCATCAGATTTTCTTTTCCCTTTCCTTTTCCGTGTACTGCTGTACTTATAGACATGTTGGGTATTTGTGGAATTGCTAAGATTTCAGACTCTGATTCATTTGTGCTTTTATTGTTTGTCTCTTGATGGGGTAACCAGCGTGCCATTATCTCAGGCATGGTCTGACAGACACAAATGCCACACAGAGGCAGCTCTTATAAAAAAAATGGTATCACTTTAAAAATTAATCTGTCAATTAAACATCAGCCAAGTCCAAGGTAACTTCTTCTAGATCATGTTGCACCAAAGAATCTTGTTAGCACAAATGAAAGGAGATAATGTCTCGATGTGTGGGCCAAGGTCTTTGTTTATAAGAATTGATCATTTGAGAGTGGTTAAGTGCAAAGGTGTTGATCTGAATAAATCCACAATGTCCAGTTAGGAAGGAATGGAGAATGTGAAGAGGATGCTTTAGTGATTGCTGAAAGAAATGTTGATTAAAAAATAGCAAAACCTAGGGTCATGTTGTAAGACAGCATCTATTTTTAGGTTTCTTTGAGTGTTGCTTTTGTTACTGTGGTTACAATCCTACCCCTAGAAGTAATGTGATATCTTACATTGCCTCAGTGTTTATAATCACCTCATTCATAGCAGGGTTTAGGGGTCTTAAGTACATGGGCCACTGAGAATTATGCTTGAGAATAGCATTTAATAACCAGAAGAAGAAATATTTTGATTTCTGTTTTAACCATAAGTTATGGCTCTATGCTAGAAAAGTAGGATTCCATCTTAATCCATAGGACGCTGTCCAGTGTTTTCTTTGAATGTGGCCATTATCCCATATAAATTCCAAGAGCAGTGCTGCAGTAAACTACTGTAAGGAGCATGTCGGTGAACTTGATCAGCTTCTGTAATCTAATCTTTCTGAGCTTGACTTCTTCAGTTGTTGAAAGAGAAGTGGCATTCTAATGCTACTCCTCCCGTGGTGACCTTTTGGACATAAGTCAGAGACATCAGAGGGCCAATATGACTGCCTGGGAGTCTAAGTGAGACAAAGTCATCATTAAAAGTCACTGTGACGCCAGTTTCTGTCAAGCGTTGGAAGTTTTTCATCAGTTTCAATCTTTATCTCAGTAGCTTCTTTTTGCAATGGATGGAAGTTAATAGAAAGACCAACCACTGATCAAAGTTCAGAGAGTACATGACTGTGTAGCTTTAGCTGTGTCCCTAGATCCCCTGCTACTCCCAGATGGACCAGTGCCACCATACAGGGTCTTCTACGACGTGCTGGGACGGCTGCTTCCATGAACTCACTGAAGCTGTGCGAACCGCCACAGGCTCTGCATGAGATTTGAACTGTCAAGCATTATTCTTTGGGAGAGGGAGAAGTGACTGAGGTTTTAAGCTTCCCAGAGGGACTCTTGATGGTTATCATTGGCTGATGAAAGGAGGACCACTTTCTTCAGGAGTGTCGCCACCCACACACTCTAGCATGTGCTAATGCAGGCAACCCTTATGAAACTCACTAGGTCTCACACACACAGAAAGACATAAAAGTAGGTTTGTGACCTGTTTGGAAGAGGATTTTCAGTGGGAAAAGGAAGGCGGATGAGACGGAAGCCCTATGGAATTACAATGGCTAAAGTTCATCGTATGCATGTATGAAACAATAAAAAACAAAAAACATGTAAATAATAAATAAATGAAATAAATACATTTTGAAGTACATGTGTCCACTGTGTCTGGATCACTTCCCTTCTGCCTTTGTGCTCCATTCTATTTCTCTTATTTGTTCTCTAACACACTCTAGATGTTTTGGGATAGTGAGTGTCGAAATGATTAGATTTTCATTATTCGACTTTTGAAATGATCATTTTATGTCTAATGAGGACTTTATGTTTAGAGGGCCTTTAAAAGCCACATATTTAAAGGAAAGGTTGCATGTGAAGTGTCATAATACGTGACTGATTTGCTTTCTGCACATAAGTGTGCATGGTTTTATGAAACAAACTTGCATTTTTTGAACGTTTCAATGTTCATTGAAGATTTTTCAACAGCCACCTTTGGAGAACAGAACCATTGTGGTCTGCTTGCCCCTCTCAATTAATGATTATTAATATTCTGTTCATGTTGGCTTGACCTAATGAGATCCATTTTCCTGTTTTGTAACTGTGGGCGATATCTGTACTTTAGGAAGCCACAGACCCAAGGGTCTCGAATGCTGCTTTTTATTGCTTTGCTGCATTAGGAAAGTTTTTCATTTGGGCCAAGGGAACAAGAGCCCATTAGTCAGGGGCTGCTGTCATTGAGATTTGTGTTCTCCATTTCAGTGACCATTTCAGAGCTAAGCACTATATGGCATTTATAACCATCAGGACAGGGTGAGTAATCTCATAATTTGGGTTAATATTCTTCCCCCACTACTTTCTTCTCTCTGTCTTGCTTTCGTTCTTGCTCCCTCAGTAGGTCAATGTGAAGGTGATGTTTAGTTCTGAGGACAAGGTGGCCTGAAGATATTTCTATGGCAACCAAGAGGCCCCCACAGATCCTTGTCTCCTGAGGTGGATGCCTTTTATCAGAAGAAGCAGCCTGCTCCACAAACCGTAATTATCGTTAGGTAGAGAAAGGTTGTGGAATGTGGGTGGATTGCTTGGCTAAGGCATCTCACTGATTTGTTTAGCGCAGCTTTGAAATAAATTCTTCTTCTTGTCTCAGTAGGTGAGACTGTAGCTAATTACAGGATATTTGCTGAATATGGATGAAGTATTTGACCAGACAACATAAACAGCCACATGAAAATACAATTAAGAGATATTAGCGTGCTGTATGATTTTAGTGTATATACACCCTTCACTGCTTAGAGAAGCCCAGGATTTCTCTCAGGGGAGAGACTGCATCTCAGTCTAGACAGACTTTGAATGATTCTAGCTGTCCAGGCAATGTTTAACAAGCACTACGCAGCCTCTGATTCCAATTCATCTTCTGCTTTCACAGCTACAACTCAGAACTTGCAAGATTTTCCTTGGTAGTTGGCATAAAATTTAAAGCAGATGGGCCAACAGAAATGTCTCACCCTGATTAAAATGTTTGTGAGTATTTCACTTCCCTGTATTAATAGTCATGAACATCTCTTCTGATTAGCTATATGGTATCACCACTGAAGTGGAAACATGTAGAAATGTGAATGATTTGCTAGTAAAATGATTACTTTACTTTTTAGAAAAATGAGACTTCAATTTCAGTCCTGCACAAACCTGTTTTTTAATTATATGATTGACTTTTCTAAGTACTGAGAAACAATGTTTCATGCTTAGTAGTCTGTGCTCCTAAGTGTACACATGTAATGGCAAAGCTTCTTCTTCAGAAGCATGTAAAAATTAGTATGAGCAATGTAGAACAAATGAATTTTGCCAAAGTTTAAATCATGCTGTAATATATTATTTTTAAAAATTATCGGAGATTAAGTATGTACTTTTGTGTTTGGAAACACTTGTTTGGATAGTTGCTATAGCTAGCAAGTAATAGTGTTTATTGAAGAAGTAACTAAGAACATCATAGTTTTATATGTCGAGTATTATAGGCTATCCAAAATTAATTTTCTCCTTCAGTGGTGTGGTTTCCCTAGTTGGACACCCTCGCTCTAGAAAATCATTGTTTTCCTTGAAATCATTTGTTTTGCTTTTCATGTATTGGCTTTTTTTTTTTTTTTTGATGAAGTTTTCTTGTTTAGAAAAAAACTGCAATTTCATATAAGATGTTTTTATAAGGGCCATTTCTCATCAGTTAGTTGAGCAACCTCCATTATGGAAAGAATACACAAAAAATTATTTCACATATTTTCTGAGTCTGCAAGGCTCCCTTTTCTTTTGACACATCAGAGATTTTCTGTAACTTACTAGTGATTTTTGGTGATTAACAGAAAAAAAAAATCTTTTGATTCAGTCTCCCACTTCAGTCTCATCATCCAACTGAAAAGTCTCTTTTTCCTCTTCCAAGGGGCTCTGACATGGGAGACTAAGGGTTCTTTAGCTTTGTGTATCTAAGTCTGAAAGGTGATGCATGAGGTTGAGGAGGTCATAGCCTCTGTGATATTTCCTTCTCAATGGAAGACTCATTGCAGATTGATTGGCGTGGACCAATGTTTTACATTTGCCCTTCATTTAGTGACCTCTACACATACTTTGTAGTCCATCTCTCCAAGGACCTGCTAGGCAGCTGAGCTTCCTATCAGTCCGCCAATGCTCCCTGAAAGGATTGTGTGACCCTAAATATTCATGATACTCTCTTTACATCAGAAGTAGCTAATCTCACTTTGGGTCAGTGGACAAGACTGGGATGATAGAAAGAATCCTATAAATACCCTATGATAAAGTCACTTTGCAAGAGACAGAGGGAAACAAGAAGCTGTAGATACAAAGAGCAACAGATGGGAGAGAAAAGAAAAGAAAGAAAATATGTATTGCCATACTTCATAAATGAAGATGACTAAGGATGATCACTTTTTAAAAATATAGAACAATATATTCTTTTTAAAATATTTTATTTACTCTGTGTGTGTGTGTGTGTGTGTGTGTGTGTGTGTGTGTATCAGAGAAAATTGTGTGTCTTGGGGAGGAACAAGAGTGACTTTGAGAATCATCCTGGATTGCTTCTACCTCCTCCTTGATTTGCTCTGGGATTTCCCAACTTCTCCCTCTGTGTGTGTGTGTGTGTGTGTGTGTGTGTGTGTGTGTGTGTGTGTGTGTGTGTCAGAGAGCACTGTGTATCCATATGAGTGCTTCGGAAATCATCCTGGATTGCTTCTACCTCCTCTTTGCTTTGCTCTGGGATTTCCCAGGCTCTGCCCACCAGGGCCACAAGTGCAGGCAGCTTTTCTGCCTGGTGTTTTTTACATGGGACCTGGGATTCAAACTCAGGACCTTCTGCTTGGAAGGCAGAATCTTTTTTTTTTAATTTTTAAAATATCCTTATTTTTTATTTTATTATTATGGAGGGGATATATACCATAACATGCTATAGTAGTCAGAAAGCAACTTTGAGACATACATGGTGGATTCTAGGAATTGAATTCAAGCAAACACTTACACCCACAAAGCCATCTTACCAGTCCCACAAATTTCATGTTTTAAGTAAGGTTACAGTTTTGTATTTGCCTGTGTTTAGACCAAAGCTTTGCTTCATGTGGCCTGCAGGCCACATCAAAGGCCATATAGAGCACATGTATGTTTCTATGTTCATATTAGAAGTGACTATTTGTTTATTTATTTTATATTAATTTTATTTTTTACCTAGTTACCTAGCCCAGAACAATATATTCTTTGAACATCTTTTAGTTTCTTCTTTGTCAAGGACAGGTCACACAAGAGGAAGAGAGGTATTCATTAGTAAGAGGACAGACAGTAAGTGCTTAAAAAGAAGAATGCTTTTAAAAAACTGGAAACAAAAAAATAGCAAAGACATTAAAAATAGTACAAAGAATAATTAAAATGTTTTCTGTGGAAACATCTAGAAATGATCTTGAGTCACTGTGTCTGGAATATCTTTCTAAGAAATTAGATATGAGTTATAACCATCTATACTTCTCTCATGTACAGATGTAAATATAGTAATACTTTGCAACCTTTTAAAACTTGACAATGTATACTCTTCCCAATGAATACATACAATACTGCTTTTTTATTTTTTAAGACCACATGCTAGCATGGATATCAAAGTTACTAAAAATATGTGAAATTCATGGACGTTTAAAATACATATATCCCTATTGCAATATTTTTTCCTAAAAAAGAAGACTTAATCAAGAAGTGCTGCTTACCCAGATTTAAGCGACTCTAATCAGAAGGAGAAGTAGCGCCGGCATGAGGTGGCAGTGAGGATGATGAGTGTTTCCGGGCAGGATGAGCTGGGTTGACAAGGGTTCAGCATCAGCGAACAGTGTGGACCCTTCAAGCCCCGTTTCTCATCAACCTGAGACGAGTGGGTCTCATGGGCGTGCTGTTACCTGATTTTAGCGAAATGAGCAGGAGCAAATCTTGTGAAGAGTTGGAACATTATCTGAAAAGAATTGTACAACTATTACAATATCTTACATAGAGGCATTGTCTCATCAGATCTATACTGTGGTGTGATTGCCTGTGTGTGGGGAGTTGACAGATTGAAGGGGGACAAGGGAAGCAGGTGATTGATCTAGAATATAGTGATCTAGAATGAGGTCGTGTAGAGTGTGGAAAGACAAAATAGATGAGAGAGCAATCTGGGCTACGACTTAGCATTTGAAGACTCTTTGCACGTGTGAACTAGGAAACAGGGAGGAGTTAAGAGGAAGGCATATGCTTCTGACCTGAGATACCATTGATATTATTGCATGCTGACCCAAAGGGCACTGGAGGAAGACTTGATTTGGATGAAGAAAATGATAGCTTCTTGTGAATGATGACATAACCATAGAGGCGGTGAGCTTCAGACATGTCAGAAAAGAGATGGCTACAAAGGCATATCATTTTTCAGAAGTCATGAAGGAAAGTCATTTCAAGCAACACAAGGACGACCTGGAGACAGGCTGCCGTGTTTCAGTTAGCATGGTGAACTAAATTCCTTGGAGCCATTCTTCCCAATGAAAAGAATTACTGAATATTGGTAATAGGCTTTAAATTTGATGTGCCCTTCTTCTGCCATAGCTCACAAATTTGTCTGCTGTGGGAAATAAATTTAGAGTGAAGTGTTAATGTGTGTAAGTGTTAATTTGTGTTAGTGTGAACACTGTACATTCACGTGTGACAACGGTAACCTTCAGGGCTGTGGGGTTGACTTTGGAAACAAATGTGAAACATGACAAACCTTTGTCCAGTGTAAAGTTTGGTGTTTTGATCCACGAGTTTTTAATTTTGAAATAATAAAATGCCAACCTGGCAAACGGAAAGCTTCAGTCTTTCTTTGGGAGGGAACCGCCAGGAGCCACTCATCGTGTGCTAGCTGGAGGACCACATCTTGGTCTGGCGTGTGAGACCCACACAAGTGCATAAAATGAGTATCTGTGAGTAAAAAGGGCTTTAGGGTTTAGGGTAAAGAACAAAATGGGAAGAAAGCTGCTGATTTGGAAGGACAGGGCTTAGGTTCTCTAGATGTGAGGAACACTTCTGGAAGGGCAGTAAGAACCTGATAGATACGGGCCAGGTGGGCTGCATCCATGATATTCACATCAACTTCTCCTGCCTGGCGGAAGCTGAACATGCCACGCTTCACACTTTCGCAGTCCGCCTTAGACTATGTGGCCAGTGAAAAATAAGAGATTCCCTGATTCTGTGGGCCAGAGCAGCACCAGTTTTCCCTGCGTGTCCTGCTTGCCTGTAGCAGATATTTGGAAGGTACCGATTCCCCCCCCATCCCATATTTGCTGTGCTTTTGAAAAGCAAATGAAGACCTCAGAATATTGATCTGATTTCCTCAGAAGTGGTTTTTCATTGACAGTGTTTACAACTACTTAGGCAGGTAAGAGGGTGCAGTGGGAAGGCACCTGCTCACAAATCTGGAGACCTGAGTTCAAATCCTAGAAACAATATGGTGCATGGTATATGTATGAACTTCTCTCCCTCTCCCCCCTCCATATCTCTCTCTCTCTCTCTCTCTCTCTCTCTCTGCCTCCCTCTCTCAAATGAATAATAAATATTTTTTAAAATTTACTTAGTTTGGAACATCTTGTTAATACAGCCTCCTGTGAGAATCACAATGAGCTCACATATGAACTCACTTGTCTCACAGCAGATAGATACAGTAATTCTTTTTTTTAAAGATTTTTGTGCTTTTTTATATTATTATTCATTCAACTGTGCATGCATGTGTGTATGTATGTGTGTGTAGAACCACAGACGAATTGGGGAACCACCATGGACGCCTCCACCTCCTCCTTGTTTACTTTGCCTCAGGATTCATAGGCTCCGCCCTACCAGGACCAGAAACGCAGGCCGCCCCCGCTTCTGCCTGGTGTCTATACGTGGGATCTGGGATCCAAACTCAGGACCTTCCGCCTGCAAGGCAGAGGCTTAACCCCAGAGCCACCTCTCCAGCCCCCAAATACAGTAATTCTTAACATAGACACAAAGTACAGGGACCTGATTCCTCAAAATCTCATTTTTGCCACATCACTTTGCATTCTTTCCATTTGTAAATAGTGTGGAGATGGTCTTTTCTCATTGATCACCTCATGATTGATATTTTGATCTAAGACTGAAGTTCCTAACCTGTCTCCCATCCATCTGCTCTGCTTTCCCACCCTGCTGCAACCCTGAGCTCCCGCGCTCCACTATTGCTACCATTTCATATTCAACACGTGGCTTCTGAGTCCCTGTGTTGCTTTCCTCTGCAGTTCCAGCCTTGCTAACCTCTGGGGCACTCGGCACAGATCACAGCCCCTGCCTTCCTTTTCTAAATGTTTCACGGCTCACATACCGTTTCACATGTGAGAAGTTCCATTATCTGAATCAAATACAGAAGAGAAGACTTATGGTGTGTGAGAGAAATTACTTGAGAGCAAGATCTTGTCTTCAGACGTCATGGCTCATCTGTCCATCATGGGAAAAGTTGCTCAACTTCCTGAGCTCCAGGTGATTTGTTTGCTTGTGGAATGAGAGTAAAACACTACATTTTCTCAGGATGGTTATGCACTGTACGAATAAGTTCCTTTATTATTATTCGGAAGCCGTCCTGAGCAGCTCTGAACCTGCAACCTAAGGGAAAGCAGGATTTCACAGCACAGAAAACACCCTCACTCAGGGGCCACGTGGCACCACTGAGCTCTTGAGGGACCACAGATTCATCTCAGAACTGTAACTATGGGGTTTATAGGCATTATCACAGAAGAAATTACGATGTTAAGAAATTTTGGATATAAACCAAGAAACAGAAGAAGTTCAAGAAGGAAAGGATGCAGAGAAAATATGATTGTTAATCTTACCCAAAATTTGGTTATCAATAGCCATCCATTAAAAATATTCTAAATGTCAGGGGGCTGGAGAGGTGGCTCAGGGGTTAAGCTTCTGCCTTGCGGGTGGAAGGTCCTGAGTTCGGATCCTAGACCCCACGTATAGACGCCAGGCGGAAGTGGGGGTGGCCTGCGTTTCTGGTCCTGGTAGGGCAGAGTCTGTGAATCCCGGGGCAGAGTAAACAAGGAGGAGGTGGAAGCGTCCATGGTGGTTCCCGAATTCGTCCGTGGTTCTACACACACGCACACACATACACACACACGCGCGCACACACGCACATGCACACAATTGAATAAATAAATAAAAAAGTTTATAAAAAATATTCTAAATGCTCAGGGGTTAAAAAATTGCCTGTGCATTATAAGCAAAAGAACCAGAGTTCAGATTCTCAGATCTCATGTAAAAACACCTGGTGGAATAGTGGTGGTTTGTGTTTCCAGCTCTGGAAGATTTAGCATGGGATACCCCAGAGCAAAGCAATGAGGAAGTAGAGTGGTCCAGGATAATTCTCAAAGTCACCCCTGGATCACCCTATTCAACACACACACACACACACACACACACACACACACACACGTGTATATATTCACACCTACACACAAAAAAGATAAAAAATATGTAAAACAGAACTTACTTAGTATCAGAATGGATATATTTTCCAACCAATAGTGAACACTATACTTTTTTTTGAATTGGCAAATGATAAATCATTTAAAGTTACTTTTAATGACAATTTTTGTTATATAACTAAAGAATGTAACTCAAATAACCATCAACATTGCTATAACAAGATAACTTATTCATTAAATACTTTTTTAAAAACTTTATTATTATTATTATTATTTCCTCTCATACAAACTTAACAGGTACACTGGTCCCCTCCCTCCCTCCAACTCCCTCTCTCCCCTCTCCCCTCCCCATCCCCCAGTGCCTCCCCCCCCAAGTCCGGGAGCATCCTTTAATGTGCATGCCAAACTCTCTCGTCCTCTCTCTGATGAGGTGCAAGGACCCAGGGGCATTTCCCAGAATCCTTTCCTGTGTTCCCCTTAAGCTTAGGAATGCTACTGTGACTGTCAGTCCCTAGCCTTCAAGGATCCTAGTGCCTTTAGCAAACGCTAGACTTTGTGGGGTCAATAGTGTGTTGGACATTGCGCAGGTCATGCAAAGTCCTATTATGATTGCTTCGGCCCTAACTTGTGTGGAGTATCTTGCATATCATTGCTCCTCCCATCCTTGTGCTCTTACACTCTTACCGCCCCCTCATTCCGCAAATTTCCCTGAGCTTCAGGATGGGGAGAGATTAGGCTGGCCCAGGTGAACAGTATACTTAACAGAAACATTAAGGTAAAAAGCAAACAGTTCCCTAGTACAATCACTATTGCCATTTAACAGTATTTAAAAATTTTACTTGGTGTATACATAGAATATTAGTGCTGCACTTTTGTTCCTAATGAAAACTGAAAATATGGTGCTGTTCATGATGAAAGCCTATCATGAGTGGCCTAAGATAAGATTGAAGAATGAAAATGTTGGTGATGCTGAGGGGTCAAGAGAGACTCTCCGATTGTCAGAGGCTGTTAATGCTGTGGGTTCCGCATGCTACCTCTTGGGCATCACTTTCTTGGGAGTGTGGCCGCCAAAAGTACCTGCTGGTGCACACCGACCTGCGGGTGCACATGCCGACCTGCTGGAGCACACACACACCTGCAGGTGCACACACGGACCTGTGTGCCATGGGGCGTGTAGACATCCTGCACATGGCTTTAGGGACTCCAGCTGCTCACGTGCTCAACCTCACTTCCGTCTCAGTGTCTCCGCATCACGCAGGCCCAAGTTCAAGTAGCAAGGTTATAAAAAGGTTGCAACCTGACCCTCCTCCCGCTTTGCATTGCTAACTTGGGCAGTGTTTTTCAGCCGTGGTGGGATCAGTCCTGGGCAGTCCCAGCTGTCACTCTAGGCTTTTTGCCCTGTGCTCTGATAGTGTCTTTATGCTTCCACTTCTGGTGATGAAAAATTTTTGAATTCTTTTATTTTTTAATATTCTATTTATGTGTACGTGCACACACACGTGTGTGTGTGTGTGTGTGTGTGTGTGTGTGTGTGTGTGTGTGTGTCTGTATATTTGTGTGTCACTGTGTATCCCTGTGGAGAGTTGACTTTGGGAATCATCCTGGATTGCTTCTGCCTCCTTCTTGCTTCCCTCTTTTCCCAGGCTCCGCCCACTAGAGCCGGAAGTGCAGGCAGCTGGCATTTTTTTACATGGGACCTGGGATCCAAACTCATGACCTTCTGCTTGCAAGACAGAGTATTCACCCCTGACCCATCTTTCTAGCCCAGAATTCCTTTATTTTTAAAAAATTGTGTTTGAGAAAGAGAGTAATGAATTGATGAACATGCTTGTGTTCTGTGTGGAGGTTAAGGACAATTTTCAGAAGGTCAGTCCTCTGACTTCATGTGAACATCCCTGGTTTGCGTGCAAGTCTCCAGGTTCGTGTGCAAGTCTCCAGGTTTGCGTGCAAGTCTTCAGGTTTACCTGCAATTTTCCAGCTTTACCTGCAGGACTATCTACCTAGTCCTTGACCTTTTCATTCATGCTAATCTGACTCACATTCCTATGCTGCTCTTCCACCTGCCTTAAATTTCTTGTATTGATTTAGACATACCTGGGGAGACTCCTGCTTCTGGACACTGATTACACAGCACACTATGGTCTTTTTCTTTTGCTTTGTTTCTGTGGTTTTTTTTTTTTAAACAAAAATCTATACAAGACAGTACCTGGCAGATAGTAAATACTTTGTCAATATTAATGATTGAATACTTTCTAAAACAATAAGGCTGAGGGGAAAATGAACCAATCAAATTACTTGCAGCTATTCAGTCAAGGAAAGCTAATGAGAAGATCCCATACAATATCCATAATTAAATTAGATCACATAGATTGTGTTTATTTAGTCATTAGAAAGGTTCCTCAAAGGTCTTTCTTTCTCTGACCCCATACTAATTGGAGAAGCAGCACAGAGGTGTGGGTCAGGAAGTTTGCAACAATGCATTTCACAGTAAGACCTTCAAAGTCAACATTGAGCATTGATAAACAGTCAACGAGGAAGAAAAAGGAATGTTTTGTAAGTTTTAGCTCTCACAAAATAGGTTTTTATCTGAACACATTTTATATGAACACATATACTTTGCCAGTGAAAGTGTGAATGATTACTCTTCTTTTTGGATTTTTGTAACAAAACGATGTGTTTTCCTAATGAGAAAAATTCCAGGTGGTTGTGGATAAAATATAGCAGGTTCATTCCACTCACCTTCATTCATACAAATGCTGCCAAGATGGTCGTTGAGGCAGTGCTCTATGAATCTGTTAAGAATGTGCCAAATGAGGGTCTGGAGAGATGGCTCAGGGGTTAAGACTCTGCCTCTCAAGCAGAAAGTCCTGACTTCGGATCCCAGATCCCACATAAAAATGCCAGGTGGAAAGGACTGTGACCAACACTTCTGGCCTGGTAGGTGGAGCCTAGGAAATTTCAGCACAAGGAGGTAGAAGCAATTCAGGATGATTCCTGAAGTCACCTATGGTCCTGCACAGGGACACACAGTACTCTCTGATACACACACACACACACACACACACGCACGCACGCACGCACACACACACGCACATGCAAAATAGATAAAGTTTTTTTTTAATAAAAGAATATGCCAAATTGAACTGGAGAGATGATTCAGGATGATTCTGTCTTGCAAGAAGAAGTACCTGAATTTGGATCCCAAATCCTAGTTTCAGAAATGACAGGTGAAAATGGCACCTGCCTAAATTTCCAATCTTGGAAAGCAGAGACTGAGAAACCTCAGAGCAAAGCCAAAAGGAGGAAGAACAATCCAGGATGATTCCGGAAAGTCACCCTTGGGCCTCCACAGGTACACACAGTACCCTGTGATACACATACATATACACACACAGCAAACGCAAATTACATATTCACAACCAAAGAGGGGACAAGAGGTCTTTATCCTTGTACATAATTCTAGAGACAGTTTTTCTTTTTCATCCAGTTTGGCAGGAGCATCCATGCCAACACCCTATCAGCAGGATTGCTAAGAGAGGGGAAGCCCTCGCTTGCCACAGTGCAAGTCTAACAAAGTATGCTGAAAATTACCACACTTCTGAAGCAGCTCACTCTGTCTTATCCCCTGCCCAAGGAATGGCCTCACCCATTATGGGCTGGGTCTTCCCACATCAATCAATCTCTTGCAGGATTGCTCAGCACTTGCCTCAACTACTAATTCTCCACAGATGTGCCTAGAGCTCAGCCTTTGATTGGCAAGTTGGCACCTTTCCAACTGGCACATGGGTGATTATTCTGCCCTACTCTGAAGGGAAATAAATGATTCCAAGTTACAAGCTACCCAAAGCAGGTTTGGAAAAAATGTTATTGAAAAACTGTAACATTTACGTTCACTTTCTTGATATCGACATATACACGGTAACTATGATGTTTCTTCTAAAGGAGGCGGAAACATCAGAACACAGGCCCAGTCATGGGAGAGATGATTTTATGTATATCTCTATTTTGTTTTACATCAAAAAGAAGAAAGTCTTCTCATATTTGCTTTGATTAATTACTTTGGAAGCTGACTTCTCCAAAGTTCATGATTTCCCAAGATTCTGAAAATTTATATTTCTTAGGTCCATTTTAAGTTTTACTTCTGAGATAGAAGGAATTCAGTTACTGGATGTATTAATATAAAAAAGTTGAAAAGTGACCTTTATCTGTGCCAACATTAATGTGTTGAAGCATTCAGAGAGGAGGATCCCAGAAGATACATGGTAGAGGTCATCTTAGGCAGGCAGGACTTTTCTCCTTTAAACAGCCATTATGTGAAGGACAGCTTTATATTTTTTCAATATATTGTAAATAGCATTTGATTTCATATAAAATGTAAGTATTTTGATTGAGCTTTTATGGTGTTGGTTTTGAGCCAATCAATATTCCTGAAAGTATATATCTATGCATATGGCTATACTTATGAAAATCTAAAATACTTTAGCATAATGTTTTTGCTTTCAACTTCCAATTGGATATATGTTTTTCCTTATGTCTTATTTTCCCTTTTTATGTGAAAGAAGTACTGGGATATTCTAGAAAGATTCATTTTTTGTTTGGCATATCAACTAAAATGCTAGAACTCAGATTCTTTGAAATGTTTGAGATAGGGTTTAACAATATTCTTGTCAATATTGACGTTCCACTTCAAATGTAAAAGTGTGGTTTTTCGCAAAGAATTCTGTCTTTGAGAACTGTCTTGTCTTCATTGTCAAAAATCAAAATTTCAACAAAATTAATTGAAACGTCAAATTGGCTCTTGCAATTCTAGGCAGTACCTTGTTCCATGAAATGGAATGAGTATTCATAAGAATTGAACAGAGGAGATTGGCTTTTTCAGTAGAAAGGGACTAACAAAAGTCATTTCAAAGTTGTGTGTCTCTTATTGGTTTAAAAATATAGAGAAGGTCCTTATTTCAATTAGCAGGTTTTATAGAAGTACCTGCCTTTCAGAATCTGATCAGATTCATGATTTCTGATTTCTTAATAACTTTTCCTTGCTTGTTCAAAAAGAGGTATTTGAGGTGATAATGTTTAGAAGCATTATCCAAGGTAAAGCTCGCAAAATCCTTTATGTTTGATTCTCACTTGAGACAGAACATGAGGAATATGTTTCAGTGGGTGGAAGCAAGTCAATGAGTCAAATCATTTTTTCATATTAATAAGCTAGAAATAACAATAGATACACTCCTTCCATGTACACAGCCAAAGACTATGTTCTTGTGTGTTCTCTGCCACAGATATATTTCACATCAGTGTATGCTTCTTATGTCAAATGACAACACCTTTAAAATTATATTTTATTTCCATAGAAAAAAACTTGTAAAGAGTAGGCCTAAAATTCCACTCATTTTCTTTATAAGAATACAGCTTGCAGAAAAATGCTATCATTATGTGTAGTTTCTTAAATTTTTATAATATTCAAAACAAATTTAAAAGATACAGGATTCTTAAATATTTAAAAATTCATTTTGCTTTTAATCTAGTTTCTAAATCTTTTTTAACTGTTGTATTTAGTCAGTCTTCCCTTATCCGTTGTCAACTTGCTGTGGAATCCACTCAGGAGCTTCATGTACTTTTAGAGCATCGTGGTCTTACATATATATGTGTGTGTGTGTGTGTGTGTGTGTGTGTGTGTGTGTTAAAATAACTCACAATAAAAAGTGTCCTTCAAAGTAGCTGCCCGCAGAAGCCTCGTTATTGACTGGAATGTTCCACAAAGCTAAAAGATCCCAAGGTCTCAAGTCTTTACTTCTCTGGAGGATCGAAGACGCTGGGTTCTGATGTCGGCGATGAACAGCGAACAGCAGCAAGGCCTAGAGACCAGGCTCCAACGGCAGCGGAACAGCAACCACGTGATGGAAAAGACGAAGCTCCAAGTCAGCCAAGGTTGGAGGCGGCAGCAGCAGCAACCAAGAAGACCACGATGCTCTAAAAGTGCATGAAGCTCCTGAGTGGACTCCACAGCAAATTGACAGTGGATAAGGGAAGAGCAAGTCCCTCCTCCTTGCAACTCCTACTATCCGGTCCACCACTGGAAAGTACCACCCACTATGGGCTGGGTTCTCCACAGCAATCAATCAAGTACCTGCAGACTTGTTCAGGGCCATTCCACCCATTAGCCTTCCACACCTGCTCTCCAAACAGTCTGCAACTGTCAAGTTGACACCAAAATGCAACCATAACATCTGTTTAATCCTGTATGTTATTTTGACTGACACTTTTTAAATGCATTCAATGTTTCTGATATTTAATGAGACTAAAAAGTAGTCTTTCAAAATTTGATATTTTGGTTTACACCAGTCATCTGTCATTAAACTAACTAACTAACTTCCTTCCTTCCTTCCTTCCTTCCTTCCTTCCTTCCTTCCTTCCTTCCTTCCTTCCTTCCTTCCTTCCTTCCTTCCTTCCTTCCTTCCCTCCTCCCTCCCTCCCTCCTTCCTTCCTTCCTTCCTTCCTTCCCTCCCTCCCTCCCTCATTCCTTCCCTTCCTCCTTCCCTCCTTCCTTCCTTCCTTCCCTCCTTCCTTCCTTCTCATGTGTATGTGTTTGTACTTACAAGAGGGCACTTGAGTGTAAGCTTGTGGAGGCCCGAAAGTGTTGCAACTGCTCTTTGTGCTGCTGTGAGACCCACTCAGGCTCTAGCAACTTACAGGGAGGAAGGAAATTCATTGGCTTCCAGTTCAGAAGGGAGCTGCATTCCACTGTGGCTGAAGTCTTGGCAGGCAGTAGAAGCTGGAGGAGGCGCAAGTCACTGTAGACACCATGTAGGCCAAGAGGCAACCTGCAGACTGCAAGAGCAAACTGCTAAGGGAAACAGGGTGGGGGTAACCAATCTCAAGACCCGCCCCATTCACTGTCCTTCCTCCAGCAAGGCTCTGCCTCCTCCGGTTGTAATCACCTTCCCAAACACCACCTAAGGATTCAAATGCATGAGCCTGGGGGGGCAATTCACATTTGAAACCATCAGGAATCATCCTGGAGGCTCTGTCTCCTTATTGCTTTTTTCCAGCCTCTCGAGGTTCCGCCTTCTAGGGGCATCACGGCAGGCACCACCGTTTCCACCAGGCATTTTTACATGGGATCTGGGGATCTGAACTTAGCTCCTTTTACTTTCTAGGCCAAATTTTAACCCCTGAGCCAAAACTCTCTGGCCCTACCATTGAGTTCTGTACCAGTCTTTTAAGCATTAAGGATTAAATTAGAACACTTGAATACTGACATGAAGAAATTCCTCTGTGTTGTCTATTATTATGGTGATATTTTAAGTGGAAGGTAATATCTTGGGTCTCTAACTTATTCGTATATGAAATAAGAATTTCTGGGGCTGGAGAGGTAGCTCAGGGGTTAAGCCTCTGCCTTGCATGCGGAAGGTCCTGAGTTCAGATTCTAGACCCCAGGTACAGATGCCAGGCAGAAGCGGGGGTGGCCTGCGTTTCTGGTCCTGGTAGGGCGGAGCCTGTGAATCCCAGGGCAGAGTAAACGAGGAGGAGGTGGAGGCGTCCATGGTGGTTCCCGAATTCGTCCGTGGTTCTACACACACACACACACACACACACACATACACACACACACACACACACACACACACACGCGCACACACACACAATTGAATACATAAAAAAATTAAAAAAAGAATTTCCATGTTTTGGGTATTAATGTCATAACACTATGAATGTTAATTCAAATGTCCTGAGAGACTATTATCACTGCCATACTGTTTTGAACTTTAGACACCCCAGTGCCATGAATCACTGCAAGCAAACAAACAAACAAACTATATATATTTAGCTAGCAGGTTAAATGACGTGGATATTGAGTCTCTACTAACTGCTGTAATGAGAGAAGACTAAAGATTCTGGTGAATCTAAAGGAATTGGTCTGGTCCTAGCATAATTTATAAAATCTTGCTCACTTACAAAATCAGTGGCTTTACTATCCTGCTGGAGATTTATGTGAAAGTGGTTCTAGAATTTTGAGTAGCACTTCAGCATTGACCACATTTCCTAAGCAACTTCTCCACATGCAGAAGTCTCTATAGCTAAGCTGCATGCAGATAAACCAAAAGGGCCAAGTTTGACAAGCCACAGCAGTGAATTAATGACATTCAGCAGCTTCTGAAGTTCCATATGGTCTGATGGGATTTCTTACATTGCGGATGACACAGAAAGAAAGGTTCATAGAGCATGAAAACATTTGTGGCTATTTCTTTCCCAGTTGTTGAAATGAGACATGTGCCTATTTCTTTTCCTTTCTCTCTTTTGTGGACAGTTACTTACCATGTTATTTTTAAGGTTCTGAAGCATGATAGACTCTTTTGACTACCATACATGGAAGAGCAAAGTGCTTTGTTCCACTGACAAAAGTTGGTAAGAAACCAGTAGAACTACATATAGATTGTATGGTAGTCAAAAGAGTTATTTTCAGTACTTTGAATGAAAGCTCCAAGTCCTTATGATCTAGTCTAATTCACTTAGCAAAGCTATTGTAACACAGGTATGACAAGTATCTTGAAGTCATATTAATCTATATTATTTTTCTTTAAAAATTATATTTTTACCAGACACATAAAAATAATAAATGAGTGTTTTTTCTACATTAATGAACAAAGTCATTTCAAAGCATGCAGCCCTTTAGTCACATTTCCCCAAGACATCTGCGTCATAAATAATTCCCTTATTCATGGGAATAATGTTTGGCTCATCTCAGAATAATATTTGCTGTAGCACTTCCAGCGATTTTAAAGTTCTTTGAGATGAACAGATGGATAACAATTATTTCTTTAAAAAAGAAAATGAACCATTTTTAAGGATGAGGGTGCTTTTTCATTGAAATTGCTAATTTTAGCGTGTTACATTATTTTCAGTGCCACTAATGACTTCTAAGATTTTTATCCTGATTGAAATTGGACACTTATACTTACTCTATAACACATGTTTATCAGTAGGCTAATGATGACTTTGGTTTTCTAAGGTAGATGATTGTGTTGGTGTATATGATAGGAAATAGCAAACAAGTGTTTTGTATGTTTTCTGGGCCTCTGTAGGGATCAAACCTGGAGTCTGTGTATATTAAACAAGCACTCTGCGTCTTAGCTACAACCTCACATCATGAGTGGGTTTTATCTAATGACAAACAAAAAAAAATCATGCTTTTTCTTGCATTGTCGTTCATTGTCTTGTTGATATGGATGTTGACAATATTCAAAAAGGATCCCTGCTGTGTGTCATATCGCTAACAATATCAGTTACTTATTGCTTATGACACTTATAATCCTAGCAATGAACTTTCTTGCAGAAATAAGCAGAATCCTAAAAGGAGCTGGAAAGAATTTCAGAACCCATGCTCATGTATTAATAGCTGTTTGGCATGTCTATTTGACCATCTAGTCAGAATGGAACACATCCCATCTCCAAAATATTCCTGGCATATTGGGGGTAAATGGTCTTTGGAGATCACCATTTCAGACTTAAACTTTTTTAAAACTTCAGTAGACTGGTGGTACCCAGTGACCTTTGTACCTTTGTCATACCTTCCTTTGCGATGCCCCTGTAGTGTAGGCACATTGATTCCAATCTCTGCCACCACCACCATCCATCAAAATCAAAACTGTTCTTATCTCTATCAATTCATAGTTAGCATCCTCCATTCTTTACCTTTTTTCACTCTCTCTTTCTATATAGTGACACCATTTTCTACATCCGTAATTGCATATGTTGATTTCATCAACATCTTCCTAACTGGCTTCTCTAAATTCCACTATTAAATCTTTCAACTTTGCTTTCCTTATAGAGATTATTCAGCATCTTTCTACTTTCTATCAAATAACTGCTACTTCTCACTTATCAATTTGGGCCCTTGCTTGTCCCTATTTTTAGATTATAGATGAGAAATGGGGACGTGGAAGAATTCAAAGAGATGCCTTTAATTCTGTGCTTGTCTTAGACAGATGCATCTTTTAGAATGTGGGGAAACTATGAGAGGAGATGGTTCTTTGCAGGGGTGAGAAAAGCGAGAGTTGCTCTAGATTTGTCACAGGTAAGTGAAAGTGCAGAGCTCAGTGATCCCCATTGGCTGCAAGAATCGTATCTAGTGTTGGTGAATTCTGTGATTGACACACTGAAATAAGATATGTCATAGAAATTATGGAATTGTATGTAGAAATTATAGGTTGAAGATGTAAGTCCTGCGATATCTGTACTGAGCGTTCAGCATAACAAAGATTGTCAGAGATTTAGGTCAAAATAAATAAAAAGTAAGAAAATGTAGTGAAAAACAAGTCGTGTTTCAGTGATCAAAAGAAACAAATAATTAAAGTTGAAATGGTTTCTCAACAGTTCATTAGTGAAGCACTGAAATTTCAAAAACAAAGGAGTAAGTAACAGACAACAAAGAGGTCATAAGTTGTATGGAAAAGAAATTTCTCTGTGATGAGAATTGTTTCCTTTAGCCCAAGTGGCTGTTTAAGGTACATTTATATGCAATTCAAATTAAACGAAAATCCTTTGGCCACACAGATCATACTTCAAGCTCAGTAGCCTTTAGTTTAGGTCTCTAGTGTCTTGAGCACAATAGGACACTAGCATTTCCATGTCTATTGTGTGCTAGGCCTCTGTGTGGCCCCCTTGAATTTACAAACTCCTCTTTTTCAGTAAAGAGGCATAGAGAAAATACCATAGGCCTTTCCTGGAGTGGTCTGGTGTGCTAATGCATGGTAACGCTTCCCCTATGAGAGAAGATTAAGAACAGGTTGTTGGAATGGTCCAGTAGGGAAAAAGTAAGGGAAGCTGAAATCAATTCTGGCTCTATACCATGAGAACGGTTATCACAGGCCATTCCTATGTTTAATCACTGTTGAGTATTAAGTGCTAGCTTGTTTTCTGCAGAGACACCTGTGGCAGGATAGTGAGGATTGCATCTCCTAGGAAAATTTTCCTAACCAAGCAACATATATGCAGCCCAACAATGAAGATACCTTAGAAGTGCAAGTGATGTCTGTATGTCCTTCAGGTGAGGAAAGAGAATGCTAAGTGGCATTGTGGCTCTGGTGTGGCACAATAGTCCTCAGAACACTAGAAGATAGCTAAAAAGTACTGCCTTCACTTTTCCTCTCTTGGCAAAAGGATTCTTTTGATATATGAGACTAACAGGTAATCTGTTGTATAGTCTTTAGAAACCAAGCAAGAGTGCTAAAGTTTGACAGTGGTCAGTTACAGACAATGTTCTACTGCCAACAATCAATTTGAAGAACGTGTTTTGGAAATACTGGTGCTTTTTTTCAGATAGCTTACACCTGTCATGAAGATGGCTGCATTCCACCAGCAGAGTTTATACTTCATAGTGAAAAAAAGTAGCTTGGTACAGACAGAGACTGTCTGCTTATTTCCCACTTTGTCAGGGAGCATACACCAAATGGTGTGTGTGTGGGGGGGGGTTGAATGTGGGTGGGTATGCCTGTGTAAGTGGACATGTGTAGAAAAGAGTACTTGAGTATGTGTGCTTTGGGGGGCCAAAGGGTGGCATTGGAAATCATCCTGGATTGCTCTTCTTCCTTATTGCTTTGCTCTGGGGTTTCCCAGTCTCTATATGCCAGAGCTGACATGAAAGGTGACCTCCATTTCTACCTGGAATTTTTACATGGTATCTGGGAATTCTGTCTCAGGTCCTGAGTTTGGATCCCAGGTCCCACATAAAAATGCCAGATGGAAAAGGAAGCGGCCTCCACTTCTGACCCTGGAGGGCATAGTCTGGGAAATACCAGAGAAAGGAGATATAAGCAATCTAGAATGATTCCCGAAGTCACCCTTGGTTCTCCACAGGGACATACAGTGCCCTCTGATACACACACACACACACACACACACACACACACACACACACGCACACATGCACACACACACACAGAGGAAAAAATAAGTAAATAAAGTTATTCCCTATGACTCCCTAATCCTACAGTCTTCCCTACTGTGATTATATTGGTCAACTTTGCATGCAGAGATGATTGTGTTTCAAGAGGAAAGTTTGCAGAGGTTCAAGAAAGAGAAAACTGGAGGACCAATATGGTTCCTCCTTCCAGATTTCTCCAGTGTATTTGGAATGTGTCTTTTTGTCCTAATAATAATGTAAACAATCAGCTCTGACAATGCATGGTATTTGGTGTTGCATTTGGTTCAAAACTTACAAAAAATGTTGATAAGGTAAAAATATCAACACATGAAAAGCGTCGATTTTTGCATTTTATCACCATTGGTTCTTCTGGTTTAAAAACCCATGTTCTGATTTTTAAGGTCTTTTCAGTAACTCTGAGTGGATGATGTATGATTACTTAAATATCTTTTGGTTAGAAAAGCAAAAATCCAAAGTCTATACATGATGTTCTCTGTGTGATGATTTTCAAAGAGACTATTTTCAACAGCAAACCTCTTATATGATTGTGGTTTACAACCTATTTCAATGTTTATACATTGAGCTTATTTGCTTGCCTTGAAATTCAGCATGACTTAGTTCCGTAGAGTCATTTACGTCTGCCATTATGAAGTTGTTTTGAAGATCAAAGGACGCGTGGGTTTCCTGATATTCTATGTCACTGTACTCTGTGGCTGCGCTGCGTCCGCAAGTCAAAAGTGACAAGAGTGAGCATGATTGAGGGAATCAGAGTTGTGAGAGCTTTAGGGAAGCTGCGTCTTTGAAACGTTATGTAGGCTTTTTAGCTCTCTTCTGCCTGCAGAAATTTATTTCCTCTGTTAGTGGTGGGCAGACAGGCAGCATGACTCAAGGAAGCCAGCCGGGCATGGCAAGGGCTGCTGAGCTGCGGCTGTTGTGACCCAGCGCTCCAATGTTGGCCTTCGAAGATATCATGAAGTCGAAATGAATTCCAAGTACTTACCTCTTCTTGTTTGCATTTTGTTTTGCTTTATTTATTTGAGACAAAGTTCCCTTAAGCAGTCAATACTGACCTTGAAATGAGTTTATGATCCTCAGCCTAGCAAACTCTGCTATAGTAATTCCAGCAAACCTTTAGTTTAAAAACTCTAGCATCTTTTAAATCAAGCCACAAATTTGATTGTTTACTGCAGGTATACTGGTAAATGACCCAGTTACCTATTTATTTTATAATAACTTTGGTTGACTGTGTATAGATAAAGTAATGTGTTGCTACAGCAATTTCTACCCTCCATTAGCAATCGAAGTAAAGGGGAAAACTCTCCTGATCTAGCGTTAGAAGCAGAAGCAGGGGCTAGAGAGATGGCTCAGGGGTTAAGTTCCTGAGTTCGGATCCTAGACCCCACGTGTAGACGCTGGGCAGAAGCGGGGGGCGGCCTGCGGTCCTGGTAGAGCGGAGCCTGTGAATCCCGGGGCAGAGTAAACAAGGAGGAGGTGGAGGAGGTCCATGGTGGTTCCCAAATTCGGCCGTTGTTCTACACACACACACACACACACACACACACACACACACACACATTCATACACATACACGCACAATTGAATAAATAATTTTAAAAATTAAAAAAAAGAAGCAGAAGCAGATATCTTAAGTATTCAATAAATTGACATGGGAAGCAGGTGTGGTGTAAAAGGTTTGCAGGTTTTGTGCAGTAGATTTTTAGCTCTGACTAAATGCAATAATTGCAGTTTTTCCAAGAGGACCTCTTTGGTTAGATTCTGGTTTTGTATGACTTAGTAGGAAGCTTTTTTAAATTTTTTCATATTATATTTAAATATCTTACTCAGAAAGTACATGAATTTTTTTCTGCTTTATGACTTGCAGAAATATTTAAAGAAAATAAATATATTTGAATTATAATTAAAGAAAAATACTTCAAATGTTGTTCTACAGAAGAGAACATTTGATGACTACAGATGCAAAAATGGAGACAAAAATGAATTTTATCTTTGTAAATGATGGTATATAAATTCAAATTGTGAAGAATAAAGTTTCCTTTAGTCTACCTTTTGTTTCTACAATGTGCTTAATTTTTATTAATTAGCATTTCACTTGTTAATGACTAGAAATTTTAAATTTGACTTGTTTCTATTTCCAAAGAATATGTTAAGGACAGGTCATGCCTGTTCTCATGCAGCAATAGTTCAACTAGGTTTCTGGCTAAAACAAAACAAAACAAAATGGCAAACTACCCATCTAGGACTCATTCAGGAACGTAAAAATTAGAAAAATCATGTTTGGGAAGCAATCCTGCTTATGCACCTGTGGAAGACAAGGCCCCTAGGTCCTTAAAAGTCTATTTTGTCTAATTTTAGGCACTCATTTCCCCATGTAGTTCTTTTGATTTCTTCTGGTGATTTTGAAGCAGCAGGTTCAGTAGTGAATAGGTGAGTCAAGGCTTGTGAATCTGAGAGCAGCAGGGGTTGATGGGCAGCTACAGCTGGAGTCAGTTCCTTATGTAAACATTTGACAGGCATACCTTTTACAAGATGTTTTCTTAAAAACATAGTGACCTGCTGTCAGTGACCATTTCATAGTGATTCATAGCATAAGACTGTGAACTAAATTGAAATTATTTTCTTGCTCTTCTAGTTCTTTTGTTGATCGGGTCTCAGGCTGATCAAACGGTCAAGAAGTTTAATATTTGCTCATTTGGGAAAGTAATGCAAAGTCCTCCAAATATTGCCCTCCACGGGGATCTGATGTTTGATTAGGGTTACGAAGGGGCCAATGATGTGAGGATCGGGTCAGGTTCTGGCTTACCTGAGTGGTGTGGGCCTGGAAGTAGAACTCCATGCTCTTCTGGATAGTGAGAGGCATTTTCTAGGGGAATTGGTCCTGAGCTAAGTCTCGTAGAGAAGGAAGGAAGGAAGAGGGACCTGCCTGAATGGGAGGCAAAGCAGAGGAGCAGGACTGTTTGAGGACTATGTAGGACTTAAGAAACTCGCGAGAAAATGGGGGTACTTCATAGGTCAGCAAAGTTGTTCTTAGTGACAAAGTAATAGATAGTTTAGGCTGTGCAAAGTATATGGCCTATAAGTCCTGGTGCAGAAGTGTGAGTTGTGTTGAGCGTTCCAAGGCAGCCCTGGACAATGAATGTGAAAGTCTTGTTTTATGTAAGAAATACTGAATTTTAAGGTTAAATTTTATGTCTGTATGGTCCCGTAGGAGGAAAGAAAAGGGTTTTTTTTTTCCTTTTTATTTTCCTTTTTATTAGCCTCTGTATAATTTTATGTGATCATCCATATAGAATATAATTTTCCATTGTGAATAGAGGTTGTGGAGTAGGTAATTTAATTAAATTTACTTTGAGTTCATGCTTTTCCAAAACCAGAGATAAGTCAGTGTAACTCTGATGACCCATTAAGAGTCTTAAGATTCATTAGAGATACCCATTAAAACTGTTCCTGATTTGAAGGTCATGGGAAAATGCCAGTGGAGTTAGTACTATTTTATCTTGAAGTTCTTTATAAAGGCTTCAATAGTAAGAAAAGTAGCAGTTTCATTGCATGGAATAAGAATATGGCAACCACGTATGCAACTTCTGCTGACCCAGACAAAGGGATTGAAGTTATTGTTTCATGCCCTGCAAGACCTTCTGTGTATTGACTTCCTCTGTCAAAAATGGATTTGTTCTCTCTCTCTCTCTCTCTCTCTCTCTCTCTCTCTCTTCCTCTCTCTCTCTGTCTTGATATAAAGAAAACCATAGTGGTGTTAGGAAAGACCTGATACAATCTGAACCTGTCTTTTAAAAGCAAGGAATTACTCAAGAGGGAATACATAATTGCATAAAGGAGGGAGAGAGAACTAGAGAGAGAATTACAATTTGCTCAGATAATGTAACACTTATAAACAACTAAAAATAGAAAGAAAACATGCAAAACAAGGTTGAAAGTAATATTTTGAAAAAAAAATCTATCACATGGAGGTAGATTTCATTTTTCATTTATCAGTTATTATGTCAAGCAGGAAAACAGAGTTAATGGGGATTTACAGAACTCAGAAAGTAAGTAGAATTAATATGCACCGATGCCTGTTTTTTAGTAATTTTAGAAAAGAGACTTTCTTTCAAAAACATACAGTGATGGAAAATGGTCTAGCATAATAGATCCATGTGAGCATCATCATTTTCTAAAAATTCCTGTTATGACTACTATATTTATTGAGAAGACAATAACAGTAAAACTTCCCATTGAAACACAAGGGACCTAAATTGCTTCTGAGTCAGACAAGAAATTATAATAGAAATTTTCAAATATATATTATAAAGTATTCCATATGAAAATTTGTTGGATGCCATAAAAGTGGCATTTACAACCTTAACTGTCAATTAATAAGCAGAAGAAAAAAGCTAACTATGGCCATTCATTGTATTACATTCCAAAACTTATGTGTAAAATATTACCCAAGTAAATCTGTTCACATTCTCTTAAAAATATCCAGTGATCATCAACCATTCCTGTTTTGGCAATAATTCTGTGTCCTCTTGCTGAAGTACTCTTTGGCAGACAGACAATGAAAGGTGAAGACAGACAAGGTTAAGACAAAGAATAATGCTCAAGTTGGTGTAGATTTGATTTGTTTATTTTTTTATTATTTAATTGGCATGTGTGTAAGCAGGGACAGATGGTTACCTATATCAGGACAGGTGTATGGAGGACAGAGGACAAGTTGTGGGAGTCTGTTGTCTCCCTTCACCTTGTGAATTCACCAGCAGTCAAATTCAGGTTTTTGGGCTTAGCAACCTGTCCTTCTGTTCACTGAGTCAGCTCACTAGCCCCATTGCTGGTTTTATTGTCTCATCATTAAAGAGTTTAATTAAAATGTGATATTCAGTAATAACTCCAGACACTTGCAACTTTATAAAACTGCAGACTAAAGTAGTTGAGTACTGAGGTTTTCGGATAGATTCTTTACCTTGTTTGCTAGACTTACATGAGACTCCTGGTTCGAATGATCTCCTGATTTGTCCTCCCAGGCAGTTGGTAACACAGGTTCCATCCTGTAATCAAACTCATTGTGACGATCTGCTCCCATCCACACACATACACATACTTTTCTCTTTTCTCACTTTTAAAGACTTGTGTGTTTTTCTTTGTGAATGAGAGTGTCTGTATTCCAAGGAGAGAATAGCTTTCAGGAGTTCATCCCTCCCATCCTAATCATTTCTGCTGCTCTGAGGATCCTACCTACTTTTGTTTCCCTTCTGTTGAGATTACAGATATAACCTGCCACACCCAGCTTTTAAAAATTCATCTGTCTGTGTGTCTGTTGCAGTCAGTCTGCATAGTTGCTGATAAATGACCATCAAACAGCTTAAGGGAACAAGAGGTTTATTTCCTTACGATAGTCCAGTTACAGTTCTTAGTCCAGCTTGACAGGAAAGCATGCACCAACACCAGGGCCGAGGGAACTGGCCACACCATCACTGCATAATGGCTGAGAGATGGACAATCCTTACTTGCCAGACCAGCATGTCTGGCCAAGTATACAGAAGGATGCCCACTCTCTCAACCAGCTCTCTCTGATTTATCCAGGGCCTAATCCCACCCACCATGGGCTGGGCCTTCCCCATGAGCTAGACAATCTCCTGCAGGTTTGCTCTGGGCTTAACTCAACCATCAACTCTTTACAACTGTGCCCAGAGCTCAAACCCTCAACAGTCAAGTTGACACATGTGCCTAACTATGACACTATCTATCTAGTGTGTGTGTATGTGTGTGTGTGTGTGTGTGTGTGAGAGAGAGAGAGAGAGAGAGAGAGAGAGAGAGAGAGAGAAAGAGAGAGAATATGTGTGTTTGTGTATCTGAGGGCATTGTATTTTCCTGTAGAGGCCCAAGGGTGACTTCAGAAATCATCCTGGATCACTTCTACTCCATTTTTGCTTCACATTGGGATTTCCCAGGCTCGCCCACCAGGGTTGGATGTAGAGGCTGCTGTCGTTTCCATCTGATATTTTTATGGGACTTGGGACCCGAGCTCAGGACCTCTTACTTGTGAAGCAGAGTCTTAACATCTGAGCCCTCTCTTCATCCCCACACCCAATTTTTTGTGGGTTCCAGGGATAGAACTCTGTTCACCAGACTTGAATAACAAGCTCTTTTACCTATTGGGCTATCCTATCTTCCCAAGATCTATACTTCTTAGCATTTCACTTTATTTAATATCTTATCTGAAGAACACATCTGTGAAATCTTACCCCACCAGCTCAATAGCTTAGAACTAGGAATTTGCTGCTAAGGAACGTAATTGGCAAGGTGGTATTGGGTTCTCTCATTTTTGCCAGTTTCTGTGACTCAAGCTAGTATTATGTGGTCCTTTTAGTCAAGGTAGGGCTCAAGCCAGGTAGCAGATGATGTGACAGAAGAGGATGTCTGTCTGGTTCTCAATCTGGAGTCCTCGTTATGGTTTTGTACGAAGACACCGGTCTCTGCTGGAGCTAATGAAAGTCCATTTTGAGCTGGTTATAATTCACAACTGGCTGGAATCAGAACAGTGACACTTTCCTAAATAACTGGGTTTACCAGGACTGGGTTTTTATTGCAAAACGAGCATCCTCTGCTTTATTTTCCATGGGTCTGTGGCTTTCTGGAAAGATTCACTAATTGATTTATAATCGTTCTAATTTATCGCGTGCATAATGGCTTAAACATATTGAGCAGGCGGGAAACGTTTCACGGGGAAAGCTCTCTCTGGTCCCCTTCCCTCAACACGCTGCTTTCTTTTCTCTGGGTTGAAAATATGAATGACATACCTGTGTAGAACAGTCTGCTTTTCTCTACAAAAAGCAGTATATCAAGTGACCATAAAGTAGTTCCAAGGTCAAATGTTCAGACATTCCATAAATACCTCATCTGAAATCATCACAGTATGAGCAAAAGCTCAGCGATAAAAAAATTCAGAGCTGCTGCTTCCTTATTAAGTAGCCCGCAGGTCTGAAGGCTGCACTTGACCTCATCAGAATTCTCCCCGGAGAACAGCCCTCAGTCCGGCCTTTCCCCTGCCGGCGTAGCCTTCGGTTCCCTGACTTGCTTTCTCTAAGCAAGTTCACTGGTTATTCATTTGCAGTTTTAATGAATTATTTGCTTCAATGCTTTTTTTTTAGCAGTGCCATATGCTTACTATTCAAATGATGAGGTCCAAGTGCCTTCTTAAACACTTCTGCCTGGGTTTTTAATCCATTATCCCTGTGTGTTATTTTCACATAGTTTGAAACATGAATGCATTTTCCTGGTAGTTCAAACTCAACATTTCCTTTCTTCTGCAAACAGTGTAATAAATCTTCTCATACCATGTCCCTCTTACTTGAAACAGAAGCAGCACCTAGTTAGCTTCTTTTTTTTTTTTTTAGCTTAAATCACTGAACAATAATTATAGACTGAGTGAAGCTTTGAATCATTTTCAGGAGTAGTCACCAAACAAATGGCAGTTGTAAAGATTATTAATATAATAGTAATTACTGGAATTGTAATAACCGTATATGATTTGGGCCACGTAAGGATGGCTATCTAATTTGATTTTTGAGCTGTTATCCATGGAACACAAATGAGATCTCAGTACTGAGATCACAATGATCTTCAGAGTTATGCCATAGTTCCCCTATGCCTGATATCTGATAGAACATTGAGGGTTTCCATCTATTTAGAATCAGGCTGATGACACATTTCCTGATGCTTTGTACAGAAGACTTCATAGTTTCCTGACAAGTCTCTCTCTCTGCTCATTCCAACTTTATGCTCATTCCCCTTCTTTCTTGATGTGTGTATATGGCTGTGTGTGTGTGTGTAAGGCAACACTTGAGTGCATGCCTGTGCAGGCCCAAGGGTGACATTGCTCTACCTCCTTATTGCTTTGCTCTGGGATTTCCGATACTCCACCTTCCAGGCCTGGGATTGCAGACCACTGCCATATCTGTCTGTCTGGAATGATTACTTGGGATAGAATGATCACTTGGGATACTTTAACTGGGGATCTGAACTCAGGTCCTTTTGTTTGCCAAGCAAAGGCTTTTAACTCCTGAGTCATCTTTTCAGCCCCAGCCGCTTCTTCTTTGTTTCTAAATGTCGTATCTACTGAAGAGATTTCTTGTACTACTTAATGAATTCTCACTGAGAAGAGGAACAAAGGCAAGAATAAAACGGGTAAACTGATCATTGACTAACTTGTTATAAAGGACCATTAGCAGGTGGTCAAGGTAATCAAAGTAGTCGTTTAGATTTGTTGCTGGATCCATTAGAATGTTTTTGGGTAAGGTGATGTGATTAGTTTTTAACCCTTAATTTTTTTTAACATTTTTTATTCTCTCCGCTCATACAAACTTAATAGGTACACCAGTTCCCTCTCTCCCTCCTCCTCCCCCCACCCCTCTGCTCGCCCTCCCCTCAGCCCTCCCTCCCCACCCCCCCCCAGTGCCTCTCCTCCCCCAGTCCCCAGAGAATCCTTTAATGTGCATGCCTGACTGTCCTCTGGGTCTTCCTCTCCAATGACATACAAGGACCCAGCAGCATTTCCCTGAACCCTTTCCTGTGTTCCCCTTAAGCATAGGAACACTATTTTGGCTGTCAATCCCTTGCCTCCAAGGATCTTGGTGCTTTTAGCAAATGCTAGACTTTGTGGGGACAATAGTGTGTTGGACATTGTGCAGGGTATGTAAAGTCCAATTATGATTGCTTCAGCCCTAACTTGTGTGGAGTATCTTGCATATCATTGCTCCTCCCATCCTTGTGCTCTTACACTCTTACCACCCCCTTTTCCGCAAATTTCCCCGAGCTTCAGGATGGGGAGAGATTAGGCTGGCCTAGTTCTAGGTAGTTGATATAGACTCTCTGAAGTTCTGGATTATGGTTTGTTGATTTTCTTTTGCGGTTTTGCTGCTCCTGCAATGCAATTCACTACATCCTGATGGGTATTGGATGTCACCCCCTGACCAGAGATAAAAAAAACTGTTAAACTAGAGTCTTGTTATAAGAGTATATTCAAAGGTAGATGGAATAAAAGTAGGAAATCACAGTGAGGGAGGGGTCAATCACCCATTTGCAAAATGGTTACTTATTATCTGCCAGACTATATGCCCTCCCCTTCTGGTGAGATCACACCCCCTCAGTTGTACATGATCAGGAACGAAAAGTCTGTGAGCTTAACCAGATGTCTCATTGCTTACTCGCAGTCCTTGATGGAGGCCTATTTTCTCTGCTGTTACATGGTCCCCTGTCTCCTTGTTTCTGGTGTGGCCCTCCTACCCCATCCCGCCTGTTGATACTCCTTGCAATTACTGTATTACAGAGATTTATCGTTGAGTGTCTCTAGGTGGGCTGGGTGGGTTTGGTACTAGGAGCCACCTATTAGGGAGTACACACGGCGCTTAATTTTCTGTGTCTGGGATACTTTACTCAATATAATTGTCTCTAATGATATCTATTTCCGAGCAAATTCCAGTACTTCATCATTTTTATGACTGAGTAGTACTCCATTGTATAGATGTACCACAGTTTCCTTATCCACTCATCAACTGTTGGACATTTGGGTTGATTCCATGACTTTGCTATTGTAAACAGTGCTGCTATGAACATGGTTGCACTTGTGCTATCGAGGTGGACCTCTGCTGCATGGGGGGTTATTCCCAAAAGTGGAATAGCAGGGTCATATGGCATTTCAATCTTTAATTTCTTTAAGAATCTCCAGACGGCTCGCCAGAGTGGCTGTATGAGCCTGCATTCCCACCAGCAATGTAGGAGACTTCCCCTCTCTCCACATCCTCTCCAGCATTTGGTCTTGTTTGTATTGTGGATTTTTGCCATCCTGACAGGGGTGAGATGATATCTCAGGGAAGTTTTGATTTGCATTTCCCTGATGGCTAAGGAAGTGGAGCATTTTTTCAGATATTTGTTAGACATTTTAATTTTATGTTTAAGTTCCAGGGCCAATTTTTTAATTGGGCCATTAGTTTCCTTAGTGTTTAGTTTTCTAAATTCTTTGTGCACTCTGGATAATAAAGCTCTTTCAGATATGTGGTTAGTGAAGATTTTTCTCCCATTCTGTGGGTTGCATTTGAGCTTGTGTTACAATCTCTTTATCTGAACAGAAGCTCTTTAATTTCACAAGATCCCAACTGTTGAGAGTTGGTAGCAGTGACTGTGCCATTGGATGTCTGTTTAGGAACTGTTGGCCTAGCCCAATCAGCTCGAGGGAATTCCCTACCCTTTCAGCTATGGTTTTTATAGACTCTGGCCTTAAATCAAGGTCCTTGATCCATTTGGAATTAAGTCTTATACAAGGTGACAAGTACAGGTCCAGTTTAATCTTCTACATGTGGAGATCCACTTTTGCCAGCACCATTTGTTGAAGATACTGTTCTTTTTCCATTGGATTTTTTGGGCCCCTTTGTCAAAGACCAAATGGCTGTAGTTTTGTGGGCTTATATCTGGGTCTTCAAGCTTTATCCATTGATCTGTGTGTCTGTTTTGGAGCCAGTACCAGGCTGTTTTTACAACTATGAATTTGTAGTATAGACTAAGATTTGGTATGGTGATACTTCCAGCAGTGTTTTTGTTACTCAGGATTGTCTTTGCTATCCTGGGTCTTTTGTGCTTCCATATGAATTTTGAGATTGTTTGGTCAACTTCTTTAAAGAATTGCTTTGGGATTTTAATTGGTATAGCATTGAATTTGTATATTGCCTTTGGTAGAATGGTCATTTTTATGATGTTGATTCTACCAATCCAGGAACACAGGAGGTCTTTCCACCTTCTGGTGTCTTCTGCTATTTCTTTCTTTAGGGTTTTAAAGTTTTCATTGTAAAGGTCTTTTACCTCCTTAGTTAGGTTTATACCAAAGTATTTCATTTTTTTAGTGGCTATAGTAAATGGGATTGTTTCAGAGCTTTTTCACTTCTTTCATTCTGGGCATATAGGAAAGCCACTGATTTTTGTACATTTATTTTGCATCCTGCTACCATGCTGAACTTCTCCAATTAGTTCCAGGAGCTTCCTGGTGGATTTTTTGGGATCATTCAGGTATAAGATCATGTCATCTGCAAATAGGGATAGCTTGATTTCTTCCTTGCCGATTTGAATCCCTCTTATGTCGCTTTCTTGTCTTATGGCTTCAGCTAACACTTCAAGTACAATATTGAATAGAACTGGTTAGAGTGGACAGCCTCGTCTAGTTCCTGATCGAAGCGGGAATGCTTCCAGTTTTTCCCCATTGAGTAAAATCCTTGCTGTAGGCTTGTTGTATACAGCTTTTATTATATTGATAAAGGTTCCTTCCATTCCTACTGTCTCTAGCGTTTTGATCATAAAAGGCTGTTGGATCTTGTCAAAAGCTTTTTCTGCATCTATCGAGAGTATCATGTGGTCTTGGGCTTGGACTAGTTTATATCATGAATTACATTTATTGATTTGCGTATGTTGAACCAACCTTGTGTGCTGGGGACGAAGCCTACTTGGTCCCCGTGAATGATATTTTTGATATGTTTTTGAATCCGATTTGGTAAGACTTTGTTGAGAATCTTTGCATCTGTGTTCATCAGAGAGATTGGCCTATAATTTTCTTTTTTAAGTGTATCTTTATTAGGTTTCGGAATTAAAACAATATTAGCCTCATAGAAGGAATTTGGTAGTGTTCCTTCCTTTGCTATTTGTTGGAACAGTTTAAGTAGTATTGGTGCTATTAACTCCTTAAATGTCTGGTAGAACTCTGTGCTGAATCCATCTGGTCCAGGACATTTTTTGGTGGGAAGATTTGAGATTACTTCTTCAATTTCCTTATATGTTATAGGACTATTTAAATAATTCACAACTTCCTGATTCAATTTAGGTAAGTTGTGTTTACTTAGAAATTCATCCATCTCTTTTGTGTTGTCAAACTTCACAGAGTACAAGTTTTTGAAATATGATGTTATAATTTTCTGGATTTCTTGGGTATCAGTAGTGATAACTCCATTTTTATTTCTAATTTTATTAATTTGGGTTTTCTCTCCCTTGCTTTTGGTTAATTTAGCTAGGGGTGTATCAATCTTATTGATTTTTTCAAAGAACCAGCTTTTTGACTGGTTAATTTTCTCTATCATTTTCCTAATCTCGATTTCAGATATTTCTCCCCTTATTTTGCTAATCTCCTCTCTTTTGGGATCAGATTGCTCTAGTTTCTCTAAAGCTTTAAGCTGCATTGTTAAGTTGTTTATTTCTGATGTTTCCATTTTTTTGATGTAGGCATTAAGAGCAATGAACTTACCTCTTAGGACAGCTTTCATTGTGTCCCAGAGATTTTGGGAAGTTGTATTTTCATTATCGTTCACTTTCAGGAAATCTTGAATTTTGTTTGTAATTTCTTCCTGAATCCAGTTCTCATTCAGCATCATATTGTTAAGTTTCCAGGAGTTAGTGTATTTTCTGTCTTTTGTTACGTTGTGAATGTCCAGCTTTAGGCCGTGGTGGTCTGATAGGGCACAGGCTAGAATTTCAACTTTCCTGTATATGTGGAGATTCATTTTGTGGCCCAGTATGTGATCTATTTTGGAGAAAGTTCCGTGTGCTGCTGAGAAAAATGTGTATTCTTTGGTACATAGATGAAAAGTTCAATAGACATCTGTAAGGTCCATTTCTTTAAGGGTTTGATTAAGTTCCAAAGTTTCCCTGTTAAGCTTTTGACCTGTTGATCTATCCCATGTTGAGAGGCGGTGTTGAATCCCCAAGAATTATCGTTTGGGGGTTGATTTCTGCTTTAGATGCTGTAGGTTTTCTTAATGAATGTGGAGGGGCCCGTATTGGGTGCATATATGTTCAGTATTGTGAAGTCTTCCTGGTGAATTGTACCTGTGACTAAAATGTAGTATCCATCTGTGTCTTTATTTTTTTTGGTTTGAAGTCCACTTTGTCTGACAGCATAATGGCTACCCCTGCCTGTTTCCTGGTTCCATTAGCTTGCAGATTTTGGACCAGCCTTTCATTTTAGGATGTGCCTATCTTTTGTGGTGAGATGAGTTTCCTGAAGGCAGCAGATTGATGGGTTGTGTTTTTAATCCAAGTTTGTAATCTGTGTCTCTTAATCGGTGAGTTAACCATTGACATTTAATGTTATAATGGAGAAATTATTTTTAATTCTGGACATTTTTTATGTTTAGGGATTTTGTAAGCTTATTGTTTTACATTATATTTTTGTTGTATTATACTTTCCTTCTATCCTCCTGGATATGCTTGTTCTTTTCTTCAAGTTTTCTTATCATTTCTAGCATTTTTTGAAGGCCTGGTTTGGTAGACATGTATCCCTTCAAGTTGTCTTTGTGCTGGAAGATTTTTCTTTCTCCCTCGATCATGACAGACAGTTTTGCCGGGTATATCAGTCTGGGTTGGCATTTTTGCTCATTTAATACTTGAAGTAAGTCTCTCCAAACTCTTCTTGCTTTTACTGTTTCCATTGAGAAGTCATTTGTTATTTTAATAGGTTTACCTTTAAAAGTGACTTGCTTTTTTTCTCTTGAAGCTCTTAGCACCTTTTCTTTGTCTTGAATGTGGAGTGTTTTGAGTATTATTTGCCATGGCGATTTTCTATTTTGGTCATTTCTATTTGGTCATTGGAGTGTAAAATGCCTCTTGTATTTGGATGGGCCCCTCATTCTTCAGTTGAGGGAAGTTTTCATTTATGATAATTTGAAAAATTTCCTAAAGTGTGGTATTTTGAGATTCTTGCTCTGGTATTCCATGAATGTGCATGTTAGACTTCTTCAGGGTGTCCCATATCTCTTGAATGTTCCTCTCAAGTATCTTTTCGGCTTTAACAACCTCTTCCATTGAGCTAGTTAATTCTCCCACTTTGTCTTCAAATCTGAAATTCTATTTTCTGCTTCGTTAGTTCTGCTGATAAGACTCTCTGTTGAGCTTTGGGTCAGTTTTAAACTCTGCTTGAGTCTGTTTTAACTGCTCTATGCCTATTTTTGTTTCTTGAACTGTTTTTCTCAACTCTTCCAAATGCCTGTTGTGTTCCTGTTCAAAGTGGTTGATTCTGTTGTTTAACTCCTCTTGGATTTCCTCTTTCATAGTATTAATCATGGTAATGATCATCCTTTGAAAGTCATTGTCTTGGGTCTAGCTTTCTTGGCTGTTTTCTGTGAATTTGTTCTGGTTGGAATCCATCATTAAGGGGTTAATTCTTTCAGTGGAAGATTGGTCTTCTTGGGTTTTGTTTCTCATGGATCTGCACTTTGACTCGGGCATTGTTGTTTTGTCTTCTAGGGCTTTTCAGTTTCTGTATGTTTTTGACTGATTTAGTTGGTATTCCTACACTTGGACAGTTATTACTAGTGCTTGCCTTGGGGTTGGGTATGTTTGTCTTTTGTTATTGTTATTTCCTAGTTGAGGCTGTTAGTTTGTTAGTACATCAATAAGTCAGGTTAATAGACAAGGAGTGAATATTAGTATGATAGTGCACTTTTACGATGTAGTGTCTTGGTGATATGTGAGGGTGAGTGGTATGATCCCTGGAATTGTGTTTTTGGGGTGGCTTTATGGAAAAGTTAATCTATAGTGATTAATATTAGAAAGGAACAGTAAGGTGAAAAAAAGGAGGTTCACTTATCTTTGGGCTGGATGTGAAGAATCCCGTGTGATAGGATGATTGTAGAGGTTTACAGATGTATGGCCTTTGACCCTTAGAACTTTGCTTAAGTTTTCTTTGGACTCTATTGAATTCTGAGTAACAGTGTGTCTTCTGTAGACCACATGTGGGCCAGAGACGCAGAGGGGCTGATGTTGATGGCAGAATTCTTCACCCTGGACCTGGGAGTTGGCTTAGTGTCACACCCAAGCTCTAGGGATGGAGGAAAGCGAGCACGTCCTGTCCAGTTGGGCAGACAGGCAGGCGGGAGGGAAAAAGGGGTCTGGGGCCTGGGCGTGGCCCAGGCCCAAACAGGACACCGGGCGACCTGGGCGGGGCTGGGCAGGGACTCACCTGAGGGCCTGGGGAAGTGGGGAGCGGGAGGTGCGGTCAGGCGGACAAAGGTGGCGCCAGAGGTTAACCCTTAATTTTTAATGTTGTTCTGTGTGCATTATTATCATACACGGTTACTTAACATAATAGATTCTCCTTTTAGGGTTAAAGCAATAAAATGAAATGATCACTGGAACAGTAAAACGACAAGTGGAAAGATTGGTTGGATACCGCGTATTATGGGTTTCCAGGGGAAAGCTCCTAGTGGGGCTAAAATGGACTTCTGAGTGTGTAATGAAAAAGGGACTGTCAGAATCACATTTTTAGCAATGTACTAAAATAAGGAAAAAGTTGGCTTGGGGGGAAACTGTGATTGAGAAGGAAATGTGTGCAGAGGTAACAAATTGTGAAATGTCCGAAATGTCTGGAAGCTACATGTAACATGGAAGAACATGCGTAACAGATCAGAGCGTATGACACTCCATCTGTGCTGTCCTTGGTATCCCGAGTGTATGTTTGGTGACGCAGCGTGTTTCCCTTGTTCTCTTTGCCATTCTTTTAAAAACGTCTGTATTTACATGGTTGAATGCACATCCTTTTAGTCCAACATGGATAGCCCATCACTGACCAAACCATCATGTAAAGAAGGGTCTCATCTCTTGTCCAGCACCAGTCCAAACAGAGAGGGACTTTTTTACTTCCCTAATTATCTTATCTTGTGATGCTGTGATATGCTATATACAACACTAGTGAATATTTATAAAACTGATACAAATGATATCATTCCCTTAATCCTTCTTCACAATCTGTTTGCACTTCTAAATGATTTAAAGTTCTGGAGAGTTAGTTTTGTCACTTCCATTTGGACTGGAAACATGGTTCAACCAATGAATGCATAGTTTTTAGTTTCAAAACTACTCACAATTGCTTGCTTGTTTTTCCACAGAAATATTAATATTTCTGAGTCTCTAGTTCCACTCTCTAGGTTTATACTAGGCTGTTATTGTCAGAAATATTTCCATTATTTCTTTGGTAATTTCATATATGTAAACTATTTATTTTATTTTTTCCATTTTATTTTTTCCTACTTTTATAAACATATTGAGTATTTATCCCAGCTTCCTTCCCTCCCCTCTCCATTCTACCCTATCGCCTGTATAGTTCTATAGACCCCAGGGTTCACTCTGGCTTGTCTACTCCTGTGGGGGCTCAAATCTCCATGGTATATCAAGTTACCTCTCTTTAGGTCACCCCACTGATATGTGCATTTCCCTTCACTTATCTAGTTTTAGACACAAACAGTAGACAATTTATTTTTATCATTCTTTCCAAATATTACCCTTTCTCATTCTTTCTACATCTCACAGAGAATCTTCTTCTTCCAAATAAATTTCCCTCTGACTTTGATATCTTTTATTGTGGGTCTGACTCTTTGAGTTTAGTAAGAGTTTTCTGCATTAGCATGTGCCTGGGCACTAAAATTTGAATTCCAAAACATATGATACCATCGGTTGAAAATAAGGAACCTCTGGCCCTCATAGGCAAAAGCACTCATGTTTACCTGTGTAAGAACAGAACAAGGTGGGGCTGGAGAGGTGGCTCAGGGGTTAAGCCTCCGTCTTGCAGGCGGAAGGTCCTGAGTTCGGAATCCCAGATCCCACGTATAGACGCCAGGCGGAAGCGGGGGCGGCTAGCTTCTGGTCCTCTGGAATCCCGGGGCAGAGGAGGTGAGAGGTCCATGGTGGTTGTTCGTCCGGGTCTAAATACACAAAGACCCACCCACACACACAATGCGCACGTTGAATAAAAGCAATAATATGGTTAAAAAAAAAAAAGACAGAACAAGGTTTAGCTCATCAATAAGGGACTCTTTAAAAGACCCTCCCTCCTCCACGAGGAGCTTCAAGCAGGTAGGTAATGGTCACTGGGGAAGGGAGAGTCATGATCCTCAGTGTTGTAGCTCCTGCTAAGTTGTCCCTGCTTAAGTTAATAATGCCCACACGTGCTTATTCTAGGCAAATTTAATTAAATGCATTGTGCTACATGCACACACACACACACACACACACCACCACAAGTAAAAAACCTCACAGTAGAAAGATTACATGTTGTAAAGAAAAAGAGGTCCAGAAGTAGAGAGGGATAAGACATAACGGAGACTGCATATGGACAAACTATATTGTATATGCAAAATTGTCAAATTTAAAATTAAATAAATAAAGCGAGGAAGTGTGCATATTCTATAGTATTTTCCATTTAGCTTTTGTAATTAAAAATTTGCAAATATCTGGTGCAATAACAGTCTGTCAGTACATTCCAACTCTTGATCCTACTATGTACATTTTAATTTATTCAGCACTCAAAGGCCTTGTCATTTTGTGGAAGATTTAATAATTTCTGTACTTTTTCCCCAGAGTAAAATGGATAACTATAATAAAGGATAATATCCACAGTCAATTTTAAGTACTTTGTGTTAGGCACTGTGCATTTAATAGGTTAGGTTTCAAAGCTCTCCTAAAATGTAGTTATTACTCTCAGTACAATTTCCTATGTCTAAGTTGAAATTTAGAAAATTAAGAAATTGTTTAGGCACTGGGGAGATTGCTCAGCAGTTGAGTCCTTCGTTTCAATGTGAAAGGACTTGATCCCATATAAATGCCAAGTGGATATGGTAGCGACCTGTAATTCTGCCTGGGATACCTCAGAACAAAGCAATAAGGAGCTAGAGCAAACTAGGATGTCACCTTTATGCCTCCAACAGCTACAAACACTCAAATGCTCTCTTATGTACATACATAAACACACACACACACACACACACACACACACACACACACACACACACACAGAGGAACCAGGAATTAAGTAAATAAATAAAAAAAAGAAACTTGCTTATGGCCACAGACTGGTTACAGAGCCATCACCAAACCTAAGCCAGACACAGCCTGTGCTCTTCATACACCGGCTGCTGTCATGTATCATTTTAATTAGATATATGTGGTACTTACTTCACGTGAAAATGTGAAATGCAATTTTGCTGTGGATTCTTGGTTATCTTATCTCCATGTCAATACTCTGCAAGGAGAAATGCTAGTAGAATGTAGTTTCCCTTTGTCGTGCAGCCTGTGTGGGGTCTTCCTTCCTGCTGTCAGTTGGCCTGTGTTCAAGAACTACAAATGGGTTTTACTATGAGCCTGCAAAGGAAAATACAATTATGGCAGTAAATCTGCTGGAATCATATAATGAATTTAAAACCCGCCATAAATGCTTTTTGGATTATCTGTCACTTGGGATTACTTATACTCTGATCGCCTCTATGGCTGCAGATAATTGAATGTTGGCTGTTTTACTGCAACTGGAAGTTCTGGTGTTAAGAAGAAAAATGAACCATGTAAATATGAGTTTGCTTAATAATTAAATTGGATTTCATCATTGGAAACATTGAAAAGCAAAACTGGGCAAAGTAACTTCATCCCATGAGAACTGTACTTTTATTTGGATAAGAGTAGTAAGTACTATGTCTGCCTGTTCTTTTACTGTTTATTCAATAATAGGAACCAAATACCATTAGCTGTTGTTTGACGGAAAAAATAACCATGCTAAGATATCTTTTTGACATCTCTGAAAGCTTTTACTTAACCTTTGACCCTTGCTTCTTTATTCAACAACACTGTAGTCTTCAGCTTGCATGAAACAAGTGGAAAGTATTTTACAGAAGTGACTGCAATAAGTTCACTGCCATCCTGACTTGTAGGCATCCATTACAGAGTCAGATGTGTTGCATCTGCATGCCTTATATTGCATTATCATAGAAGTCATGGAGTTCATTGTTGGAAAGCACTAAAGAGTAGATTTGGGCATTGCCACTCCACACCTGTAGATCCATTGGTACATTTTAAGTCTCACTTTCCATTCATATGTGACCAATAGCAGCTTTCTACACTTGTGAGGAATCATGAATGTGGTGCCATGCCTATATTATCTGTCTTTCAGTATTAAGTCATCCATTTATATGCAAAGAAAGTGATGTAGGTGAATGGCTTGAGTTTATGGACCACAAGGCAGATTATGGACTGGTGTCTAAAATATTTCCTGGGAAAATACGTTCTTAAAGAATTATGTGATCACCTGGAACACGTGTAACTTGACTCATTTCCAAAACACTTTATTATAGCAATAAGTATGTCTGCCCTTTTCAACCCATGCATGTACAGTAAGTTGTGAAAACAGTATAATAAACACTTAAAAATTAAACTATATTGGCACATAGATGCACAGAATTTCCATAGGCTCCTGAAGGTATTTTTGGACTCTGTTCTTCTCACACACACACAGTTACTCCTTCCCTTACTGTTTACTGCACTACATGTAAGTCAAATGGACAGACTCATGCTAACAGCATTACACCATACATAGGTCACGTCCATGTCCCAACAAGGTGCACAGTGCTATGTGCACACTGTTTGCATGATTAACACATGAAGAAAGGCAGGAGAAACCCACGAGTAAAAAGGACAGTGCATGATGGTGGAGCAAATAAAGACCAGAGCGATTAGAGAAGAGCAAGATTTCTTAACTTTGGCACTGTTGACCTTTTGTCTTTGTCATGGACCCTGTCCTTTTGTCTTTTCCCACCCTTGTAGTAATGAAAAATATCTCATGGCAGTCTTCAATATCCCCTGGGGGACAAAAATTATCCACGATTGGAAATAGTTCCCCTAATATTAATGCAAATGCCAGATGGTAGCTGAAGAAATCAAAAGCTATGAAGCAGAGTGAGCAAAGGTTCTCAAAAAGAAAAGAGCTGGTGTTAATACATGAGGAGGAGTTAAAAAGTGGAGAGAAATGTCAATGTTGGCTGCTAATTAAGATCCCCACACAGGACTAATGTCTCATTCTTTTCTGTTCATTAATGTTTATTATATTATTCTATGATCACATCTTTTTTCTCCTCTTTTTTGATGGATGATATGCCATCCATCATTCTGATTAATTACAAATACAAATACATTCTGATTACTTTCCCTTCTCTCTTTTCTTATCTCCTATTTCACCTGCCAACCAATCTTCCTTATAGGTCTTTCTCCCACATAAAGCCAAAACTTGATAGCTGAGATTTCAAAAAATTAAAATAGTATTTTTTATTTGTTACAATGGAAAGGAAATTTCACAAGGATCAGACATATGCATTTCTCATTTTATTAATTATAGGATTTATGACCTCCATGCTATGTTATTATATTGTGATTGGTAGAATACATACAGAAACATAACTAACTTTAGGGAATTTAGTAGACTGTAAAACAAAACATTGGAGCCAATGAGAGTATTAAGCATTAGCCTTCTGGTCTTGAACATACTTATAGATGCTGTATATGTGGTTGTGCATGCCTTTAATACCAGAACTTTGGAGATAGAAGCAAGAGAATCACAAGTTACAAGCTGACTTCTGGTACATAGTTTGAGGACTGTATGGTTATCATGAAAACAAGGGAAAGAAGGAAGGAAAAAAGGAAAGGAGGGAGGAGGAAGGGAGGCAGGCAGGGAGGGAGAAAAGAAGGGAGAGAGGGAGGGAACAAGGGAAGAGAAGAGAGAGAGAGAATATGCACGTGAAATTGACAAAAGTACAAGATATGACTCCTGAATTTGGCTTTGGTCTGGTCTTGAACATACTTAGAGATACTGTATATGTGGTTGTGCATGCCTTTAACACCAGAACTTGGAGATAGAAGCAAGAGAATCACAAGTTACAAGCTGATTTCTAATGCATAGTTTGAGGACTGTATGGTTATCATGAGAACAAGGGAAAGAAGAAAGGAAGAAAGGAAAGGAGGGAGGAGGGAGGGAAGCAGGGAGAGAGGAAGGAAGGGAGAGAGGGAGGGAAGAAAGGATTTAAACATTATTTTGTCATACATTGAAATGAGTCATTTAAAGGTCTATACTGACAAAAAGGAATAAAATGACAAGTACTCAGTTAAGTGTAATAAATACATTTAAGGTAAAAGACTGACCCAGCGGAAACTTTCAATCACAATTTTCTAGCTATGGTGTAATTAATAGATTTGCTACTCAATTGTAAAGTATGGGATAATTTTGCAAATGTATCGAAACTGAAATCCGAAATCTGTTAAGGCCAGAACTCTAGTGAGCTTCCAGGGCTTACTAAGTAGGGTGACTTAGCTAGACTTCAAACAACGATACAGACATGTTCAGGGATTCACAGTATGTTGTGGAGAAGGACTCTGGAAGTTGGAAACCCAAATGATTGGTGCTTCATTGAGGTGGGTGGAGTCTCATCACACTGGTTAGGACCGTGGACCGCTAAAGAAGTATGCAAGTCATTTTCAATTAGAAATCAAAGAAAGAGAGGCGGTGAGTGAACCATTCCTCTGAGGAATGGCTGCTTTACACCACCTGTTTCTTGCCTTTGTGTTTACTATATTGCTTCTGTATTTTCATTACTAGCAGTAGTATTGGTATTGGGGTCATGCTTTTGTTGTGGGCACATGAAGGGTACACATTTGGAGGTCAGAATACAGCTTTGCGGGGTCAGTTCTTTATCTCTACATGGATTCCGTGGATGTGACTTGCATCACCTGCCTTACATGACAAATGCCATTATCTTCTTTGCCATCTCATTGGCCTACACTGTTTCTCACAGGACACTTCGGTACTTCAAAACATTCAACAGAAGACAGGCAAAAGAATAACTGCTAGGCTAGTTTGCTAACCTCGTCCCTACATCTCTGCTCTGTCACATGTTCGATGACACGCAGCAGGCATCTGTGTTCCACATCATGATGCTTATTTCTTACGTGCTTCCTGTGTTCTCCAGCTAAGCTTCAGGAGGATGGGAACTAGAAAAATTTCTGCTTCTTTAAGAACACGTTTGCATAGTGGCTGGACTCATGTCTGAGACACAAAGCTTAAAAGGAAAAAAAGAAAAAGTAGCAGGAGAAAATAGAAAAGGACCAAACACTTCATTCAAATTGAAAACAGGAAATATTTAGAAATTTAAGAGGGAAAAATCAGCACAGCATCTACTTTTTTTCCTTTTCAAGTTCAGTGCTCAGTTACAAAAATACATTATTTATGACCACAATGCGTATTAACAAACTAGCTTAGCAGTTGTCCTTTTGCTTGTCTTCTGTTGAATATTTTGAAGTACTGATTTCTCATGAGGAGAACTCTCCAAGCCGCGGGCTCTTTCTCTGCCTGTTCAGTAATGAGCACAGTGAGTGATGGCCTTAACACACTCATTCTTAGGAACCACCCACGGGGCCAGGTCACATCTCCTTGTCACTGCTTTCTGATAAAACTTAAGGCACAATTTTTCATAGGAAACTCAAACCCTGGTATGCGTTTGGGAACATAACTAACTCTGGGGCAGGGGACATATAACACACTACTGTTGTTTCACTCTGTGGACAAGGTATCTAACTGCCTTCTGAATACTTTCATGCGCATACATTAGTGCATCTCTCAGCCCGCAATCTAGAAGCTTCATTCATAATGGAAGGCATTTGATATGGAAAAATCACAAAGGCCATAGGAAAAACAATAAATGATTTATAGTCCTGTAGAAGATATCTAAATCACACCCCACCCCAATCTCGGGGGACATATTAGGGAGGGGTGCTGCTAGATAGTGTCTTCTGGACATGACAGAGCTACTGAACCCATGAACTCACAGCAATGGTGTCTACTTCCACACCGTTCGGTCTATCAACATTTTCCCATGGAAGGAGTGAGATCGCAAGAGGCACCACCTATCTTTGAGACTGTGAAGATTACTGTGGAATAAGGAGAGTGGGAAGGCAAACTGCTTTCCTCAGTGGAATACTCACTGGTGTATCATGCTTGCTCCAGCGGTGTTCAAGTACTTGTCAGTACAGGCAATTCACAAGAAACTATTGAAGTTTGCCTACACTGTTGCTGACAAACACTTGATCAAACAGTTTGCAGGGGAATGAAGGGTTTCATTCTGATGATTTTTCTGCTTACAGTATTACTCCCAGCATGGCAGGAGAGTCCACACATATGCCAGAGCCAAGGCAGCTAGCCACATCATACCCGTATATCCACAGCACTGGGATAATCCCTACTTGCCAGACCAAAGGATGCCAACTTCCTTAAATAGTTTCCTCCATCTTAGTAACCTGCCCAGGGACTAGCCACGCCCACCATGCACTGGGCCTTCCCCCAGTAAGTAGGCAATCTCCTGCAGGCTTGTCCAGTGTTTAACTCAACTACCAATTTATCATAACTCTGCCCAGAATTCAGAGTCTTCAGTTGCCAAGGTGACACCAGTATGCAACCACGACACTCAGCAAGCAACATATACAAGAAGACATGAAAGTAGGGGTGGAATTGATGGGGAAAAAAAAGGATTTCAGTGGGAGAAAATAGAGGGAAGGGTTCATGTAATATATAAAGACGACTTAAAATCATTGTATTCAAGTTTGAAACTTTTGAACACTGAAACATGACAAAACAAGAAATTTCTGCCACAAATATAATAGTAAGGATGAATGTTATCCTTCTGATATTTAAAATTAATCTGTAAAATATGACTTTACAGGTCTAGTAACACTGTTTTGAATAATTTTTGCTTGTTCATGTGCTATCGATTTACATCTAAGTACCTTCAGATTTATTTTAGTATCCTCTGCCTGTTTGTCCTTTGTTTATTTTCCAGATGGGGGTCTTATGTGTAGCCCTGACTTTAAAACTCACTATGTAGACCATGCTATCTTCAAACTTTGCCTGGTCTTCCTGCTTCTGCCTTTTGAATCCTGGCATTATAGGTATAAGCCACCTTGCCAGTAGTACCCTTCATCTTCAGGGAATGTAGTGTCAAAGCATTCCCTATTGATTAGACATTCAGCTGTTTCTGAATACAGATCTGTCAAAACAAAAGTGAAGGAAATGTCATTAAATCTTCAGGGATTGGGTTAAACTTCCTTTTATCTGCCCAAAAGTTAAGGATCCTTTAGATCACAGCATCAATGGACGGGTTGCTTCACTGTGGGATGGACGAGGACTACAGATGGGTCACAGCATGCTCACACATACCAAGGTTCCCTTGAATGAATCCCATCTTCATCAGATGGATAACAGTGTCCTTGAGTGATCACAGTTGGATGGTTTGCATCACTTCTGGATGAACCATAGCACTTCAGATGGATCAGTATCCTTAGATGCATCACAACCTCCTCGTATGGACCCTCATTGTTAAAAGGATCACAGCACCTTCTGATGGATTATAGCATCCTCAGATGGACCACAGCTTCCTTGGATGGACCATAGGACTTTTAGATGGATTCGGGATCTTCACCTGTATCATAGTGTCCCTATATAGATGATAGCATCCCTGGGTGATCACAACAGTATTGGATGGACTGAAATGCTGGACTTCACTATATCTTATTAAGTGAAAGCTTTTAATAAAAATCAGGGGCCTCACAGTACTAATACATAGGCATTGAAATGGTGGTTATAGATTCTCCAAGGTAAAAAAAGAAATGCTTGCCCAGTACACTAGGGTTGAAGTTTGGGTTTTCCCCAAAATGCCATATTATCCATGGGGATTCCTGGAGTTATATGTCTCTAGTGATTATCTCATTTCTTTAGTTTAATTTCAAATGATGGGTAAATGCACACTAATTTCTGTACAATATCTTTATCATCAACTAGAAATTGATAGTAGTAACTAACTTGGCAAATTGAACTTTAGTAGGGTGTGTTATCTTCTTTCAATTATGGTATAAATAGTTAATTTTGTCTTATAACATTATGAAATCTAAGAACATGAAAATCAGATTAAAATTAGAAAGGATTTGCCTACTCTTTTAGATTTTTTTCTTCACAATATGTTTTGTATTAATAAAGGATTAAGGATGTTATATATAGGAAAAAATTGGTTATTATGAGTCTCTTAAAAGCAAATGCATTTAGAAGGACACTGTTCACAATACCTTTTTTTTCTGGACATAGAATACTTTCTAAAATTTTTTTTTATTTATTCAATTGTGCATGTGTGTGCGTGTGTGTATGTAGAACCACGGGTGAATTCGGGAATCACCATGGACGCCTCCACCTCCTCCTTGTTTACTCTGCCCAGGGATTCACAGGCTCCGCCTTACCAGGACCGGAAACACAGGCCGCCCCAGCTTCCGCCTGGCGTCTACACATGGGGTCTAGGATCCGAACTAAAGACCTTCCGCCTGCAAGGCAGAGGCTTAACCCCTGAGCCACCTCTCCAGCCCCAGAATACTTCTTTTTAAAGTATCTCAGATTCATTTCAGAAAACTGAAAGTGCAGTTGAAAAATGTTTAAAAATTAAGTCATTTATCACTATTTACCTTAGTAGAGAAATCCTTTGGTTAACACTCTGAATCGGTTTTTCTTTCTTTTTTTATTTTCATGTCTAAATAAAAATCTTTTTTAAAGACAAAATTGATTCTTCAAATATAATTTAATACAATAACCTTTTATATATAGTAAATGATGACCTTTGGCAGTTTTTCATCCTCTCAAATTTGGTGTCTTAACGTGCAACTGATTATTGGTGTCTCTCTCTCACTGGGCTACTTTTTAAGCCATCTAGCCAAGTCTGTAGGAGCCAGTCATCTTGACTCCTATCCAGCTTGCTTGACATACAGGTACTGTGGAAGTGAGTGGGAATTGTGGCCCAGAGACTTTTCTCAGGAAGCACTTTTTTGCGTGAAAATGAGCATGTTCTTTTCACAGTACAATTGCTGTCTACACAAAGTGGCTTCTCAATATCTCACCTGACGTCCACAGCTCATTCTGCAGAAGTCTTGACTGAGTCTGTTTTAACTTGCCTGGATGCTGGTTTTCTATTTTCTTAGTTGGTTTGCTTGCTTGTTTTGTTTTAAGAAAGATTCTCTTTGGCTATTCAAAGTCCATACTGTTATTTGTTTGAAGATATCAATTCCAAACCTTATTACTTTTTCGAAATAGAGTCACTGGGGACATATTTAGAATGGACTTTGAATATAAGGTCACTTCTCTTTGTTTAAGAGAGTGGAGGAGGGAATGGAAAGGGGGGATGATGGCGTCTAGATTCTTCAGTCTGTAAATGTTGGTTCCAAGGTATTTTAAAACTTGCAATGTAGTTTTCCAGCATTCCTGGGTTGTCTTTATTTACACCTGCAACACACCGGAGTGTCAGTTTTACTGGTCCTTGTCCTAATTGCTAGTGTATGTGGTCTGAAAGGGTGTGTATGCAGGCACACACACTCCTGTGCTTGAAAGGGTGTGTATGTGGTTACACACACTCCTGTGCTTTGAAAGGTCACATTTGTGGACACACACACTCCTGTGCTGTATGTGGCACACACACTCAACACTCAAGTGTGCAGAAGCAGAAGACAACTTCAGGAGTGTTGTTCAGGTGTTGTCCATCTTGTGATAGTATCTCTCAGTGTCCAGGAGCTGATTAAAGTGGTCGCTATTGAGCCTTGCCTGTGCCCCAGTGCCAGGATCACACAGGTTATCATACAACCATCTCAAAAACGTGACTGAGTTACCTCCACAGCCCCTGCTGTGAAATTTTTTATAGTCCTTATTTCTGATCTGTAAGTAAGTGTTCCAGCCAACAGCTACACTGAACTAAAATTATCCCACCAAGGACTCTCCTTTCGAGGGAACATCAATTGTACTTCCTTTCTGCCTTCCATCGTCTTTCTCTTTCTCCTTTACCTCCTCCATCTCCTCCTCCCTGGGTTGTAGCTTCATCTTCCTCTGCCCATATGGCTGTCCTGATGGGTAGAGTAAGCCGGGACTTTATTGGGATAAGTCACTCTGTGTAAGTGCTCATCATACACACTTGTGTATGCACTATGGCGCTTATAGGTCAAAATGATCCATTAAAAACACCACTTAGAGTAGGCAACTCCTTGGCCCTCAGAATTGCTATGTGAGTGGGATTTCCTGGACTAACCTGGAATGCAGAAGCAAAGCTTCCAAGTGTTGCTCTGCATGAAGACACTTTACCAATTTTTGTAATGAGCTGTGGTGACCTGGAATCTGCTCTGTGCGAAACATTTGGGGAGTTTTGGAAAACATGGCTACTTTCCCACTAGATCCACTGGTATGTCTGGCAGAGGCTGGACTGGGTGGCAATCACTCAGCTCGATCCACTGTCTCGTATGATCCTAGAGCCTTCTCTCCTTTTTTATCCATGCGTTTGTTTGTTTGCTCACTGCTTTGCTCTTTTCAAAGCTCTTTCTTATGAGAAGGCAAGCACACATGACTGTTACAATCCCCTTGGTTGCTTTAGCTAGCCCAAATGTGAAGCTCATCTGAAGGAAGACCTTTCATACTGAAGTCTTGTTTGCTCTCCAGGTATGGTGCATGGGAGGCTTACAAATGAGTTACTTGCCTCTTATAACCACTCTCAGGTCATGTGCTCTTCTCTCTGAGATACGGTAGATTTTACTTCTGTGAGGCATATTTTCCAAAATACTCTCATGGTAAACATTTTGTAAAATCAAAAGCAAAATCCATCTGGTATCAGAGGAGATTACTCTGTTTGAGAATTAGAGGTATTATTGCATATTTCAAAATATGTAACTAGCACAGAACATTTGCCTCTGGCACCAGAGTTAGATCATGACTTAGGATAAACATTTAAACAAATCTTTAGTCTATATTGTATTTTTCCTTTAATGTAGTAAATACTTAATATTTCTGATTACCTGCAGAAAATATAATAATATGAAATGAATATCCAAAAATTTCTGATTATTAAGTAGGAAAGGAAGTTATAAAAACCTCTTTTCAATTTATAAGTATTGTGATAGTAGTTTCATGTTATCAATTTTGAAGTTACTGATTTTGAAAATGGGAAACAGGATAATGGTAGAATCTTAGGGCGGTGATATGGCTCAGTGGGGAAAAGCACTTGCTGTGCAGCACTGATGATGTGAATTTGATCCCAAGAATGCAGGAAATCAGCTGGATGTAGTAGCTCATATCTGCAATCCTAGCATTCCTGATGAGATGGGAGGCAGAGAGGGGACTCCCAGGATTTCAGGGGTCAGCTTCTCCAGAGTATGAAGTACACAAGAAATGATGAGAGAGACCCCACTTCAACAAGGGGGAAAGACAGGACCCAAAAGTTGTGCATAATGTACCTTGTGCCTCACCTATACTCACACACTCATATAGCATACAGAGCGCGAGAGAAAAACAGAGAGAGAGAGCAACAGAGAGACACAGAAAGAGAGACACACACACATATATATATAAAGAAATAAAATTACAAAAATAAAAATGGGATCATGTCCATAACATGAATAGTGATTTTAAAGAATTAGTAGACTGTATTTTCAGAACAAATTTTGATTTACAGACTAACTCAGCAGTCTGCATGAGATGAGTATAACTATTCTATTCACCATCAGCATATTACGTCAGTCTGGTATTTTGAGTCCATGCAATGATTTGATAAAATTATTATTTTATATGTTTAAGATGTATTTTCATGAACTTTTGCATTAATATGTATCATCCAGAGTTTACATGACTCATTCTGTACTAAAATATCCTGTGTTTTGACCACATGCAGAGTGATGTGTCTCCGCTGCACAGGCAGAGTCTTATGGAGTATGCACTGTGCACCAAAGTCCACTATGTCTTCCTACTCAACCCCATCTGCTCTTCCTTTTCCCAAACCCATACCAAATGACCTATTTTGTCTTTTCTAAAATATGCCACCATCAAAATGGTGAAATTTGTATTTTAAGCACCTCGACCAACTTTGCAAGGCTCAGTTTAAACACCTTTACCTACTTTGTGAAGCTCAGTTTAAGAAAACAATAGGATCCAGGCTACCGTTCTCATTTTCCTGTTTTAAATTTTATTCTACTGACAGTACTTCATCTAATTTCACCAGATGGATAGAATTTAAATGGGTTAATATCAAAATAATTTGAGCATCACATTCTTGTCTAGCTAATAAGATACATAGTCATCAGTAAATTTATGTGAACACTCTCATTTATTTGTAATTTGTGTATTTACATGTCAGTGTCATTTGTGCCTGAATATGTCTGTCTCATTCATTTGTAATTTGTGTATTTGCATGTCAGTGTCATTTGTGCCTAAATATGTCTGTCTATCTCTTGGATACTTAGGAATGTCTGTCATTCACTTGAAGAATGCATAAGCAAAACCTTCTTCTCCACCTTGAACTAGCAAGCGTCACAATACACATAGTCAAGCTTAGAGTTTGAGATATGCAGTCAACAGTAAATAAAATCCTGATTAATTTGGACAAGTGCCTTGGGAAAGTCGTAGAATATAAGTCATGGGAAGATATAACAACTAGGAAATAAAGAAACATTGGGAACAATTTGAATGTATTGAATTCATTAAAATGATTAACATTTTCAGGACTGGAGAGGTGGTTCAGGGGTTAAGCCTCTGCCTTGCAGGCGGAAGGTCTTCAGTTTGGATCCTAGACCCCGTGTATAGACGATGGGTATAAGCGGGGCAGCCTGCATTTCTGGTCCTCGTAGGGCGGAGCCTGTGAATCTTGGGGCAGAGTAAACAAGGAGGAGGTGGAGGATCCATGGTGATTCCCGAATTCACCCGTGGTTCTACACACACACACACACACACACACACACACACACACACACGCACATGCACAATTGAATAAATAATAAAAAAATGATTAACATTTTCAATTCAGGCAGGAAAACAGTAAAACATAAATGGAAATGTGCAAAGATAATTTTGTTATACTTTTGTTTTCAATTATCAGTGTAGTAAATCACTTGTGACCTGAACAACCGATATATAGTATAATTGATTAAAGATTCACTTAAGAGCTGAAGAGATGTCTCAGGGGTTAAGTCTGCCTCCCAAACAGAAAGACCTAAGGAAAAAATAGTGGTGGCCTACATTTCCAGCTCTGGAAGGTAGAGCCTAGAAAACCCCAAAGCAAAACAATAAGGAGGTAGAACAATTCAGGTTGATCCTGGTGTCACCCTCAGGCTGCTCAGGCACACACATTCCTGTGCACTCTTCTACACACACACACACACTTGATAAAATTAGATATTCATTCAAATATGCCACCCTTATACACAGTAGACACAACATTTACAATATTTGTAAAGTCAGCTTCTAGGTTATTAGTACAGTATAATGTGCCTTGTTTCCTTTCATTCTCCTGTTTTTACTTTTAGAGAAATTTATCTTTCTTTAGTGTGCTTTATTTTTTTCTTAGTTTGATACTGTACTAACTTTGTCTTTGAACTTGAAAAGAGGGAAAATCACTGAAAACAAGATGTTGGCAGATACCCTGCATGTTGCAGATAAAATCATGACAAAACAGCTTAAGGGAACAAGGGGTTTTATTTTCTCTTGAGAGAGTCTAGTTACAATTATTTGTCCAACTTGGAAGAAGAGCTCACATAAACATCAAGTGCTGAGGGAACATATCAACATTACAACTGAGAGAGAGACAATCCTTACTTGCCAGACATATCTGGCCAAGTATATAAAAGGATGCCAACTTTCTCAACTAGCTCCATCCATCTTATTCATCTACCCAAGGATTAGTCTCACCCACTATAGACTAGGCCTTCCCCATTACTAGACAATCTCTTGCAGGTTTCACATCCAAAATTTCAAGCTGCCAATGCAGCTTTCCTCTCTGAAGCAAAGCAGTCCATCATCTTTAAATTCAACTTTGCCAAAGTCCTGTTCCTTCATATTGTGCCCACAATCCATAACTCTCAGAATTTCCAGACTCCAAATGACTCATTAAATCCCTCAGGATGGTAATTCTGACCATCAAGACATGTACAAGAAGCATTTTGAAAAAAATATATATATAATATATATGCTTCTGTTTCTGTAAAATAAAAGAACACAGAAAAGCAAGGTGCATGCATGGTTGAATGGAAGGCAGCAAATTTTAGGTTTACAGCTAAATAGCTATCGAGTCACATGGTGCTTGCATTAGTTGGTCCTGGGGTTCATATCTTTAAAATTAAATGGATCAATAAGAGAAGCTTAAAGCATAAAAAACTAAAGTATATAACTATTGTAGATGTCATGTTAAACAAATAGTGGTCCTTTAATTAAAGTATAGTACTACTTAAAATAATGCCTTGTGAAGTATCAAACAAAGAAGTAGATTCAGTTGAATTCATGTTTTGTTTTTCAAGCATCTATTGTAGAAGTGATATGTTTAGTCATTAAATCAGACTGAGCACTTCATGTAAACTAAATTCCCACTGAAATTGAAAATGGAAATACATTTTACTAGGTCATCTAATGGTCAATAACTACCAATTATGTGAGCATATCTTTATTTATATTTTATTGCCACCATGTTTTTTTCATGATGTTTAAATTTGTGTGGGTTATTTATATTTTAGAATTAAGAAATGAAGCTAGTCAGCCCAAATGTATTCTATCAGCTTATAGATGATCTTTCTGCGGACCAATTTGATTAAGCTAAAAATGTATATAGGGTGAAAAAATCATTCTTGTATAACTACCTTCTATGTTCAGGTGATTCTGTATAATCATACATGGTCCCTAAAAATAACGTATATTCACCTGTTTTCATAAGATGTACCTGCTTGTTATCTGGCTCTGGACTTCAACATACTTCTCTTTTTGTGACTCTATATCTGAATCTGAAGCAACATTCCATGAGTTAAGGTACCTCTGAGAGATTTGGGGTAAGAGGCTGGTTTTACTATTTTTAGTTCTTAAAAAATTGAATTTTGCTTATGTGCTTATCTTTTTCTATAAAAGGCACATGTCATGAGTTCACTTTTCACATTACTCTTTTCTTGACTGAGAAGCTAAAATCTATCATAGTCTAGTGGTGATATCAAGATGACATTGCTAATAAAACCTAGTCAACGGCAGTTCATGAAGTCAAGTTTTTTGAATTGTATTCTCAATCTTGACTTCTTCCTGTAACATCATACAACAGGCCACAGAAGCTTCTCATCCAAGGTACAGACACGAGGTACAGATGTGAGACAAGTTACATCATAATTTTCCCTAAAGTTGCCTTGAGATTATCTCAAAAATATAAAGCTGGGTAAAACCATTTATTTAAATGTTACACAATTGTCACTGTAACAAGTGTGTAAAAATTATGTATGTAAAACTCCTGGTATCTTAAATGTGGACCAAGCAAGTACCAGACAAATACTTGATGACACTTGACTGGTTTTCAAATAGTTCTCAGTCTGATGGTTCACTGTTGTATTGAATCTCTTTGGAGATATTTCCAAAGAGAGGGTGATGCCAGACAGTTTTCAAGTGTTACAGGTGAGTGTAAATGAGACAATAAAAGTGCTTACTGTGAATCCTAATGAACTGAGTTTGATACCCAGAACATGTACCCATTTCACCCCCACATACAATGCCACCACTATAGCCAGTAACAATATTAATAATTTTTAAAGCTCCAAAAATACATGATCACTATTACAAATTCATTTGCTGGCAGACCATAATAAGTTTCAGCTGTTGATCCCAGCTAACTATGGGAAACACAGGTAGGACAGCTGGGGAATTCACTACCACTTGGGAAGTTTGAGTTTCCTTCTCACATTTTTTCAACATAATGTCTAAAGATGAAGTTGCACTTTACCATGTTTCTTGAGAAAGAAAGGTTATCTGACTTAAAAATAAGTTCAACTCTGCCTTCTCCATACTTAAAAGAATACTTTCACAAGAATGTTATTTGTAATATTTTTATTGAATGGAATATTTGTAGTGGCACCAATTTTCAGATATGAAGAAAATAGTGATCTATCTCCTTACTGATGTTTGGATTTCACACATACATTTATGAAATATATTGCTATAGTTTTCTTGCTGGACATTTTTATGTGTACTTGCACTACTATTTCTTAAAATATATTATAAACTAAATTGAAGTTTTACTGTGGACCATTCCAAAGGATATTATATAGTCTTAAGGAATAGGTTTACTTTCCTCTTTGACAAAAACCCAGTACCCCATATAATCTCTGTGCTTATAGAAGAAGTGTTTGGTTTTGTCTCATAGTGTGAATGTAGGAAGACTTTAATCTTCTATACCAAAAAATCATTTTTAATTAAATTTATCTTTTAATTTATTTATATTCTTCTAGGATTTTACAGATTACCAGTCTGTAATTACTACCATATTCCAATCTCTGTTTTTTCCCCATGTCAAGCCTTCTCTTTCCCCCCTTTTCCCTTCTGTTCTCATGTCTTTCTGTATATTGATGCTGCCACGTGTTATTCATTGATGTGTCAAGAATGGAGAAGTGGGTAGTCAAGGGTGATATTTGAAATGAAGCTCTCTGCTCTTTTTTTCTGAAGTGCATCTTCCATGTCCCATGTAAAACTTACATCTGTTTGTTATGGCCCTTCTTTATGGTGTCTCCTCCTCTTCCTGGCCCCAGCCCCTCCCTTACCCTCCAGGAAATGCTGTCCTTTCCTTTGGTTTCAGTTTTCCTCAGCAATGGTTGTGTTTTCTCAGCTTCTCTCAGCTCTATAGTCCCTTCTTGGCTTCTTTCTGTGATCCCAGCACCTCTCAGTAGCTTCCATTTCCAGCCTTCAAACCTTAGAACCAACACATTTCAATTTTCCACTATGGAAATTAAAGAAACAAATTTTTAATGATAATTCCAGGATTGAACCTTTTCAGATTCAGAGGCCATAGGTTAATAAACAAAAATCCCAGTGCCAGATATTAGAATATTAGATACTTCCCTACAAAGTGTTAGCCTAAAAGTTCTAGAAACAATGAAGACTGCGACCATTGATCTTAATTTCCCACCTCAACTTGATGGTAAGATCCTATTGTTAAAGATACTAAGTACTTTGGTCACAGGACATGAAGAAATAAAGCTGCAAGGAATCTAGTTGCCTCCTACCTGCTGGCTACCTTTCATGGTGCCAGAAAGAGGAAAATAAGTCATCAACAATCTTACCGAGCTGTGAATTCAGTGAGCTATAACCCAACCATATTAGCCACAGGTGCCCACTGGCGCAATAGTAGCATGAATGTCATAAGGGTAATCAACCACTTCCAGATTGGATTAGCCTGTATTTTTGTGATATCATTGACTTTACAAATATGTGTATGAGGTTCAAAGCTGGATTTATGGATGACTTTACCTGTCACATTATTGCATATCATAAGAAATTATTAGAGAGTCTGAATTTGATGCGATGTCTATTCTGAAATACATAAGGATTTTGTTCTCTATATTGTGTATATCATTTTACTATCCTACCTTCATTTCAGCTGCTGCATAGGAGAAAGAAACTACGTGTGCCTGTGATATTTGCATTTATAAGTTTATGCATAAATCTGTAAGGTTCCAAATCTTTGATGCAAAAATATTGGTTTATCCTTCTTAGTTGTTACATCCTTTCTCTATTTTAGCTAAAGCTCAAGAGAACACAGTAATTCTCAGATATCTGGGAAAAACTCAGGGTTCTTAGTGTTTGGTCTTCATTGCTTTCTAGTATTAAACACAACAGAACTGTGAAGTCTCATCTATTGTGATACCAGGGTTTTAAGAGGGGAGATTTTTCTCAGTAGGGGATTAGATACAGCCATGTATATAGTGGGCTCCTGTTGCTGGGATAGAGAAGATAGAGCACCTTGCCCATCGATACCTAACATCTCAGAACCATTGCTCTATACCAGCTCCTGTGTTGACATCCTCTGCCAATGCTCTTTCATCTACATCAGGACCTGAAGGGACGGAACATTCTTCAAGCCTTGGTTTATAATAGAATGCTCCTACATGAGGTGGACCTAACCACCATTCCCAAAGGAAAATATTGCATATGTCTAATAAGGTAAAAAAGAATAATAAGAATCAAGAGTTCTTTTGGTGAATCTAGCAGAGGTGTTTAATAATATGTTTAATGAAGTTTTCAGACTTTAAACGGTACTACAGTTGGTATCTGTTATGGAAGCCATGTCAATAAGGAGATTCTATATGGATTAACTAGCAATAAAAACTACTTACATTACTACACAAAAATGTTCATGATGATACTACGAACAAAGGAAATGGGGCTGGAGAGGTGGCTCAGGGGTTAAGCCTCCGCCTTGCAGGATCCCACGTATAGACGCCAGGCGGAAGCGGGGGCGGCCTGCGCTTCTGGTCCTGGTAGGGCGGAGACTGTGAATCCCGGGGCAGAAGGAGGTGGAGGCGTCCATGGTGGTTCCCGAATTCGTCTGTGGTTCTACACACACATACACACATACACGCACACGCGCACAATTGAATAAATAATAATTAAAAAAATTAAAAAAAAAAGAAAAGTAGATAATTCCCCCACAGTTTTATTAGTAGCTCCTTTTGTGGTGATTTTTTTCCCCTTAATTTCTTTCCCTTTTTTTTTAGTATACATACTGCTGAAGTGAGTACCCCTTTAATTTCTTAATGTCTTTAAGAACATTTATAAAGTTGTTTCTAAATTTCAGCACCTCAGGGGAAATCTTTAGGGAGTTTAATATAGGGGAATATTTCAGATGGCTCAATTTTCACTTTTTTGATTCATATTCTTTCATCGTTAATTATTTTACTTAAAAAGAGAAAAAAACCCTTTAAAGCATCAACTTATTTCCCTTTTGTTTGATCTGGGTCCACTGTCGTATTATTTTCTTTCTTTTCTCATTGCTGCTGAATAAACTCCCATGCACTATTGCTATTGTGCACTGTGAATGGGGCGGTAATTTATATTCTATAAAGAAAGGGTTTTTTAAAAATGAATTTTCATGTTGTCAGGGAAAATAACAAACCAAAATCTTTTATGAGGAAAATATGAAATGACCAACTTAACAAATTGTTGTTGTGATACTACAATAAAGCTGAAAGGAAAGATTTTAGTTTTCTTCTAATAGGATAATGATAATGTTGGTCTTAGCCTAGTTAAATCAGATGTGGCCACAATAATCTTCTTTGGTCCAGTTCTTTTTCTCAGGGATGACACACAGCAATGGAACCTGAGCCATTTGAACTTCAGAAGTAGACAGTTGTAGATTATTCAGTATATGAGTTAATAAATGTGTATTCATGCTCAGTAATACTATGCTGGAAGCATTAATCTGGCTTAAATTTTAGAGTGTTTATTATTAAAGTTCTCTCACTTAAACTTAACACGAATGCTAATGAACTTGGGTGAAATTATCATCATTTTATTCTGTTATTATAGTATTTATATAGGAATGCATGCATATCATATGCATGTTTGCATGTGTGTGGATATATATGTGCACTTATATATGTATTTGCATGTTGAGACCCAAGGTTGGTATTAGAAATTATTTTCCATTATGATTCTCTTTTGAGACAGGATATCAGATTGCGTCCAGAGCATGTTGCTAGAGCTGGTCAGGCTGGCCACCTTCCTCTGGTGGTTCTGTTTGCATTCTGAGGCTGGAGTTAACAAGCATTTTATCTGGAATTTGAGGATCCAATCTCTGGTCCTTTTGTTTCCTCAACTAGCATTTTAAGTGATGAGCCATCTCTCCGGCCTCATTATATTAAATTAAAAAGTAAATGGTCATAGACAAATAAAAATTTCTTATATAAGATTTTCTAAAAAAATATTTTCTTCAGGTGTCACTACAGTAATGTATACATAGTTTTAAACTTTTATTTTTGTTTCGTTTGTCATCATGTGTTTGAATGATATGGTGGAGGACATACATGTCTTGGTGTGCTTGTGGAGGTCAGAGGTCAGCTCTGTGGCGTCTGTCTCTCCTTTCACCCTTGTGTGGGTTCTTGGGGACCAAACTTAGCTTGTCTGACTAATGTAACATGTGCCTTCACCTGTTGAACTGTCTTGCATGCCCCAGAGGGTATTTCTCTAAGAAAAAAAAAGTGTCACACAGTAGGAATTGAGTCATAAGCTAATAGTTGAGATGATTTAATAATGTGCTAATCAGACCCGAGAGGTCAGAGAACTTTGTGTCCTTTATTAAGTCTCTGAGTGAATATATCCTGGTAACTGAGACACCAGACATGAGGGTGGAAATGTCACAGTGACAATTCCCAGGCTCCTTGCAAGGTCATAGTCTGTCTCCCATTATGATGGACTTGAATAAGTATTGAATCACTCATTACATTGCAGTTACTCTAGATAGAGCTAGGAAAAATCATTTCATCTTATCTAATGATAACAAGAAGCTGAGAGTCATAATTCACTTATGACTCATACCAACAAAATGAACATTTTAATAAAATAAATTGTATTTGCACAGTTCTAAGTTGATAATGCTTTGTATTGCAAAATTGTCTTTTGGAAGCATTTTACATAAACTCACGCATAGTTCATTTTGAGACTCCTGTCGTGTCTTTTGTATAAACAACTAAATTTGATGTAGTTTATACGGCTGCGTGATATCGCTCTCAGTGGGATGAAAATGTCTTTGTGGTAGCAGGTTTTCTTGCTCTAATTCCGTATCTTCAGTGTTATTCACTGTGACTGTTACAGGATAGTTCTTCAAATATTTGAGTGAATGAGTTAATTTACCATAGCAATAAGGGAAAAATTATTAAAATTTCAGGTAAGTTATGAATCTACTAAGAGGTGCGATTTGCAGAGATAAAATGTGTTCCATTTTCTCCCCACAGTCTCCAAACGTCCACAACTACCCCGATATGGAAGCTGTTCCCCTGTTGCTAAATAATGTGAAGGGGGAGCCTCCAGAGGATTCGTTACCTATAGATCACTTCCAAACACAAACTGAGCCAGTGGACTTGTCAATCAACAAAGCCAGGACCTCCCCCACCGCCGTCTCATCCTCCCCAGTCTCCATGACAGCGTCTGCCTCCTCACCTTCTTCAACTTCAACCTCTTCATCCTCTTCTAGTCGTCCAGCCTCATCCCCAACCGTTATCACATCAGTATCTTCAGCTTCCTCCTCATCAACAGTATTATCTCCTGGACCCCTTGTTGCCTCTGCGTCTGGCGTGGGAGGCCAGCAGTTTTTGCACATTATTCATCCAGTCCCGCCTTCAAGTCCCATGAATTTGCAGTCTAACAAACTGAGTCACGTGCACCGCATCCCGGTGGTGGTGCAGTCTGTGCCTGTGGTCTACACAGCCGTCCGGTCACCTGGAAATGTGAACAACACTATTGTCGTGCCGCTTCTGGAGGATGGGAGAAGCCATGGCAAAGGTAAGAGGCGCGAAGGGTTGGTGTGTTTCAGCGCTAGGTATGAGCAGTTTTTCACGGACCAGAATCTAAACGTGTGTAGACACTGTGCCCAGATTGCTCTGTGAAGAACTGTGTCCATCAAATGATCAAGCATTAAGTAGACCCGTTTTGCTTTGTTTTGTTTTGGTGTGAAGCTACATTATGCCCATAAAGGCTTTAGTGGTAGTCTATATTTATTATTATTGACAGTCATTAACTGTCAAAGTTGTAATATCTTAATTGACATAATAACGTTTACCTTTGAATGCTTTTGCTTGTGCCTCAATTCAGTGAGAAAGCATGAATTGCTCATAGTGGGGGCACAAGATGGCTCCGCAGGTAAAAGCATTTGCCGCACATTCTTGGCAGCCTGAGTTCACTACCGAGAACTCACATAAAGGTACAAGAAGAGAACTGACTCTACCAAGTTGTCCTTGACCTCCACGTGTGCACCATGACCTACAGAGATGCACATGCTATTAATAATAATAACAGTAATACAGCTTGCATTATGAAATTTTTAAAGTCAAGATATTTCTTTTTTCATTCTAACTTGAATTTATTTGAAAGCAATGGTATAAAAAGTCCATGAACATGCAGTGTCTGGGCGACTTGTAAATCAGGTTACCATTGAAATGATTCTAAAATTCAGTGCTTCACTGTAATAGTCTCATGTACCTTGGTTCTTATCATCTTATAAATCAATTACCATTATTTTAAATAACAAGGTAAGTTATAATAGAAAAATACAGTATTGTTTTCCCTTCCAAGTTTAATAAGGTTAAGAATATACTTTGCTATATGACCATGTAGATATCTACTTGCTTCATTTCATGTGAAAATTATGTAGGCAAGCATGAAGTTATCGTCTACTTCTTAGTTTTTGATTTATGCAATTTTTTTCTGGAAGGAGCTGTAGTATAGTATCATAATATCCATTTTCCATTATTGCATAAAGATGTGATATCTAAACTATCCGCTATACAAATATGAAATCCCATAGTCATTGACTCATCCCCTTGTAAAACTGAAGGCATGTGCATGTATTTTGTCTACAGAGTCTATAAATGATGCTGTAGTAAGATTTGTGAGTTATTACTTTTCGCTTTGCCACCATGTTTCTGCTGAGGCATATCATTAAACTATGATTGATGAAAGTATAAACCACTGCTTTCTCATGAAATCTATGTAAATACAGTGTTTTTTAAAGGAACTGTTTTTATCCCGACAGAGGTGTCTTTCAATATAAGGAGATCATATTTTGTTGAAAACAGCAAATATTTTTGCAAATGTGTATATGAAGAAATATACATTCACTATTGGCAAGTTATTGTTGTATCTATATTGTGCTTCTTTGTAGCACTCAAAGAAATTTCACAGTTCCAGTTTAACAGAGCTAAAAATCTCTTGATTTGTGAAATTCCAGTTGACAAATTTAAGAAATAAACATTTACTGGCTTTTCTGACAACTCTATATTTTTTTGGCACTATGGACTGGGAAATAGCCCCAATTCCCTGTACTGAGAAAAGTTGAAGAAAACAAAGATTTGAGGTTTTTTTTTTTTATCGTTTTTACTTCATCTGAAACTCTTACTATTGATAATACTCCAAGGAAGATGAACAATCTGTTTGAATAATAATAACTAAGAGTAACACAAGCAGGGACCAAATCGAATGTTTATTTTTCCTTATAATTCAGACATGCAGTTTTTTTTAAGAATTAGCAGCTATCAGGTAAAGAGTATAATGTTACATCATTCTGTGTATGCTTTTGTATACATGGTAGAGGCCTATCTTTCTGAATTAGCACTTAGAGAAAAATGACTTTCATCATGAAGTTAATTAATAAATGTTTTATTCATGATCTTTTTATACAATTTTGACTCATTAGTGAATGAGCAAAAGAGATGCATTTTATTTGGCATTATCATTTTATGGGAGACGTTTATTTTTATTTAGTATGGATAATATATTAAATATATGGTTAAAATTTAATTATCTCATAAATGTATCATTGCAGAAGTGTTTAAGACCCATTTAGAATTTGTTCTCTGCATGGGTATGTTTGTTAGTCATGTAGTGTGCTTTATTTGGTAGTTTTCATGTTATGAGTAAAAATGTACTTAATCTCAAACCTGGTGAGCTAATTATAGTAAAGATTGTGAGATGTGAAATCACAGACCAGTAGTCAAAATCCTATTTGTCTCACTTACATGCGTAGATGTGCAAGATTATCTCATTAATTCATTTTCACAGGGGTAAAATAATATGATTGTGCTTAACATTTGGGTAGAGATTAAAGAAGAATGTCACATAAATGCTTAGCATTGATCACGTTTCAGTAAATAGTTACAATTTTTATCCTTATTATTTCCTTCCTCCACATCAGAAGCAAAAATAAAAATGCCTTCCTCTTTCTCACAAAAATAGGAAGTTGGTAGAGAACATCTTGTTGAGTTTTGTAATGTTATTTTATTTATTTTTCTCCCACATTTTATTTTTTCCTAATCATACAAGCTCAATCGTTATCCCTGTCCTCTCCCTCCTTCCTTCCTTCACCAGTCATCTCCCCTTGTGCCCTCCCCCTCACCCCCTTCTTTTCACTCCCCCTCTTTCTCTCCCCCTCTCCCCGCCTCCCCCTTCCTCCCTCCCATCCCCTGAACCATCCTTTTGTGTGAACACCAAACCTCCCTCTGAGTCCTCCACCCTAGTGAAGGTCCAGGACTCAGTGGCATAGCCCAGAGTCCCTTCTTGGGCTCCCAGTTAGTATGAGAGCCCTTGCCTCTAAGGATCCTACTGCCTGGAGCTTTCTCCCCGTGATCCATTGTCCAGGCCAATGAATCAGCATAAACCCAGACTTACATTCAGGAAACAGAAGTGGGATCCATAGGAATTGATCAGACATCGGGTCAGAGGGAGCCTAGGATGTCCTCCATCTTCTAAGCCAATTTTATTGTAGCATGCATTACTATTTATAAGGAAGCATCAAAGAAAAGCAGGGCCAAATTCTTTACAGGATTATGTAAAATGTATACATTCTGGCTAGCAAAGAAAAAGCAGGAGTGTGGGACCAGGCATGATATCTCCAGGTAAAGTTAAAAGCAGGCATGACGCTTAGTTGTTAAGAGAGAATGGACAATGAATGTCTCAAAGCAGAGTTACCTGGTCCATGCATTAATATATCTCAAATGCATAGGGAGGGAGCTGTAAGGGGAGGTCACAACTCAGCCAGTCCTGAGAAGAACAAAAGCAATCCAAGAACAGACAGGAGGTAACTCAACTCCCAAAGGGAGGAATTCACCTAGCAACTGTCCATTTCAGATGCTAAGGTATCATTCTCCAGGGAGCAGGCTTTAGGCCTGATAACCCCCACAATCCATGCTAGACCTTGGGGAGTCGTCGGCATATCAGTCATTGTGTAGGTCAGGCAAAGTTCAGTTCTGGCTGCTGCAGCCCTAACTTGTTTGGAATAAGATTTGCATATCGTTGGTCCTCCCCATCTTTAGGATCTTTCAATCTTGCCGCCCCCTCTTCTGCAACATTCCCTGAGCTTTAGGATGGGGAGAGATTTGTCTGGTTCCAGGTGATTAATGCAGGGTCTTTGGTGTTCTGAATTACAGTTCTGAATTTCAGTTTTGCTTTTCCTGCACTGCCCTTGGCTGCATCCTGATTGGTATGGAAGGTCACCTAACCAAAGATAAAAGACTGTTTAAATGAAGATCTTAATATAAGAGGAGACTCAAAGGTAGATGGAAGAATAGCAGTAGGACACAGCAGGGGCAGGGGGAGAAAAGTCAGTATCCTATTTGCCTGATGGTTACCATCTATCTGCCAGTCCCTATATCCTCCCTGTTTGGTGAGATCAAACCTGTTCAGTCTCAAGTGACCAGGAAGGGAGGTGAGAGGGAGCTGCACCAGATGCAATACTTGACTGTGGCATATTTTCTCTACTGAAGTATGATCCCATATTCCCCCCCCTTTTTTTTCTTGAGGTCCTCCTTCCCTTTCCCTCCTGTTTATAATCCTTTATGATTACAGTAGGTATTACAGAAATTTATCTTTGAATATGTCAATAAATAGGGTTGGAACTAGGTTCCACTTATTAGGGAGGACAATGGCATCTAACTTTCTGTGTCTGGGATACTTCACTCCATATAATTTTTCCATTGCCATCTATTTCCTGGCAAATTTCAATATTTCATGAGTTTTCTTTTGGCTAAGTAGTATTCCATTGTATAAATTTACCACATTTTCATTATCCATTCGTCAACTCTTGGGCATTTGGCTTGATTCCATGACTTTGCTCTTGTAAATAGTGCTGCAATGAACATGGTCGTGCTCATGCCACTGTAGTGAATTTTTGCATTATGGAGGATTATTCCAGTAATAGTATAACAGGGTCATCATTGGCATTTCAATTTTTAACTTTTTTAGAAATCGCTATACTGATTAATCGTCAGAGTAGTTGTGTAACCCTGCCCTGCCACCAGGAATGTATGAGAGTTCCCTTCTTTTCACATTTTCTCCAGCATTTGTTGTTATTTGTGTTGTGGATTTTTCCATCCTGACGGGGTGAGATGATATCTCAGGGTAGCTTTGATTTGCATTTCCCTGATGGTTAGGGGTGTGAAACATTTTTAAAGATATTTGTTAGACATTTCTATTTCATTCCTGGAAAAGTTTCTTTTGAGTTCCCAGGCCTATTTTTTATTTGAGCCATTTATCTCGTAGGTGTTTAGTTTTTTAAAATTCTTTGTGGATAATAGAGCTCTATCATATATGTGGTTAGTGAAGATTTTCTCCCATTTTGTGGGTTGCCTTTTTGCTAGGTTTACAATCTATTTATCTGAATAAAAGCTCTTTAATTTCATAAGATCCCAGTTGGTGGTTCTAGTGACTGTGCTATTGGATATCTCTTTAGAAACTATTGGCCTAGCCCAATCAGCTCCAGGGAGTTCCCTACCTTTTCAACTAGGTTATTAATATTAAGGTGCTTAATCCATTTGGAATCAATTTTTGTGCATGGTGACAAGTACGGGACCAGTTTTAATCTTATAGATGTAGATATCCAGTTTTGCCAGCACCATTTGTTAAAGATGCTGTTCTTTCTCCATTGAATTTTTGGGGCCTCTTGGTTGTAATTGTGTGGGCTTCTCTCTGGATCTTCAGCCCTTATCTATTGATCTATGTGTCTGTTTTGGACAGTACCAGGCTGTTTTTATTACTATGGATTTGTAGTATAGATTAAGATTTGGTATGGTGATACCTCCAGCAGTGTTTTTGTTACTCAGGATTATTTTTACTGTCCTGGACCTTCTGTGCTTCCATATGAATCTTGAGATTGTTTGGTCAACTTCTTTAAAGAATTGCTTGGGGATTTTGATTGGTATAGCATTGAATCTGTATATTGCTTTTGGTAGGATGGTCTTTTTTATTATTATTATTTCTGCTCATACAAACTTAATAGGTACACCAGTTCTCTCCCTCTCTCCTCCTCCCCCTGAGCCCCCTGCTCCCCCTCCCCTCACTCCTCCTCCCCATCCCCCAGTGCCCCCCCAATCCCTGGAGAATCCTTTAATGTGCATCCATGACTCTCCTCTGGGCCCTCCTCTCCGATGACATACAAGGACCCAGTGGCATTTCCCTGAATCCTTTCCTGTGTTCCCCTTAAGCATAGGAATATTACTGTGGCTGTCAATTCCTTGCCTCCAAGGATCTTGGTGCCTTTAGCAAATGCTAGACTTTGTGGGGTCAATAGTGTATTGGACATTGCGCAGGGCATGCAAAGTCCAATTATGATTGTTTCAGCCCTAACTTGTGTGAAGTATCTTGCATATCATTGCTCCTCCCATCCTTGTGCTCTTACAATCTTAATGCCCCCTCTTCCGCAAATTTCCCTGAGCTTCAGGATGGGGAGACATTAGGCTGGCCTAGTTCTAGGTGGTTGATATAGAGTCTCTGAAGTTCTGGATTATGGTTTGTTGATTTTCTTTTGCAGTTTTGCTGCTCCTGCAATGCCCTTCACTCCATCCTGCTGGGTATTGTATTTTACCCCCTGGCCAGAGATAAAAAGCTGTTAAACTAGAGTCTTGTTATAAGAGTATATTCAAAGGTAGATGGAATAAAAGTAGGAAACTACTTTTATGATATTGATTCTGCCTATCCAGGAGCATGGAAGGTCTTTGCACATTCTGGTGTTTTCTGTAATTTCTTTCTTTCAGATTTTAAAGTTTTCATTATAAAGGTCTCTCACTTCTTTGGCTATATTTATACCAAGGTATTTTATTTTTTTAGGGGCTATGGTAAATGGGATTGTTTCTCTTAAGACTTTTTCACTTTTTTCATCCTTAGTGTATAAGAAGGCCACTGATTTTTGCATGTTTACTTTGTAACCTGCCACTCTGCTCAAATATATATATATTAGTTCCAGGAGTTTTTAGGATCACTCAAGTAATATGACTTATTTTCCAAGTTAAATCCTTTTTATCTCTCTCTCTTGTCTTATGGCTCTAACTAAGACTTCAAGTACAATAGGAATAGAAGTGGTGAGAGAGGACAGGCTTGTCTAGTTCCTGATCTAAGCGGGAATGCTTCAAGTTTTTCCCCATTAGTATAATCCTTGTTGCTGTCTTGTGGTATACAGCTTTTATTATGTTGATATAATTTCCTTCCATTCCAATTGTCTCTAGGATTTTGACTGTAAAAGGATGATGGATCTTGTCAAAAGCTTTTTCTGCATCTTTGGAGAGTATCATGTGGTCTTGGGCTTTGGATTGATTTATATGCTAGATTACATTTATTGATTTTCATATGTTGAACCAATCTTGTGCCTGGGATAAAGCCTACTTGATCATAGTTAATGATCTTTTCTGATATGTTTTTGAATCTGATTTGCTAAGATTTTGATGAGAATCTTTGCATCTGTGTTCATCAAATAGATGGCCTGTAGTTTTCTTTTTTAAGTGTACTTTATTAGGTTTTGGGATTAGTATGATATTAGCTTCATAGAAAGAATTTGGAATTATTCCTTCCTTTGTTATTTGATGGAAGACTTTAAGGAGTAGTGATGTTAGTTGTTCTTTACATGTCTGGTATAGTTCTGTGCTGAATCCATCTGGTCCAAGACATTATTTTGTGGGAGGATTTGAGATTACTTCATCAATTTCCTATTAGTTCCTATTTAAATAATTCAAAAATTCCTGATTCATTTTTAGGTAAGTTGTGCTTACTTAGGAATTCATCCATTTCTTTTGTGTTATCAAATTTAATGGAGTATAAGTTTTTGAAATATGACCTTATAATTTTCTGAATTTCTTGGGTATCAGTTTGATAACTCCATTTTCATTTCTAATTTTCTTAATTTGGGTTTTCTCTCTCCCTCGATTTTGGTTAATTTAGTTAGGGGTGTATCGATCTTACTGATTTTTTTTTTTTTTTGAAGAACCAGCTTTTCGTCTGGTTGATTCTTTGCATCATTTTCCTTATCGCAATTTCTGATATTCCTCTCCTGATTTTGCTAATCTCCTCTCTTCTACTTCTTTTGGGATTGGATTACTGTTGTGTCTTTAAAGCTTTAAGTTGCATTTTTAAGTTATTTACTTGTGATGCTTCCATTTTTTTTTATATAGGCATTAAGAAGTATAAACTTACCTCTTAGGTAAGTTTCATTGTGTCCCAGAAATTTTGATATGTTGTATTTTCATTGTTGTTCACTTCTAGGAAATCTTGAATTTCCTTTTTGATTTCTTTCTGAACATGTTTCTCATTCAGCGTCTTAGTGTTTAGTTTCCAAGAGTTAGTGTATTTTCTACTATTTGTTGTGTTGTGGATGTCAAGCTTTAGGGTATAATTTCAACTTTCCTGCATATGTGGAGATTAGTTTTGTGGCCCAGTATATGGTCTATTTTGGAGAAAGTTCCATGGGCTGCAGTGAAGAATATGTATTCCTTGGTGCTTAGATGGAAGATTCGATAGAGATCTGTTAGGACCATTTCAGTAAGGGTTTGATTTAGTTCCAATGTATCTTTGTTGAGATTTTAGCCTGTTGATCTATCTCATGTTGGGAATGTGGTATTGAAATCCCCATGTATCATCATTTTGGGATTGATTTCTTGTTTTAGACATTGTAGTATTTGCTTAATGAGTGTGGAGGAGCCCGTATTAGGTGCTTATATGTTTAGTACTGTGAAGTCTTCCTGGTGAATTGTTCCTGTGATAAAAATGTACTATCCTTGGGTATCTCTTATGATTTTCTTTGGTTTGAAGTCCATTTTGTCAGATAGCATAATTGCTACCCCTGCTTGTTTCCTGGTTCCATTTGCTTGAAAAATTTTTGACCAGCCTTTTACTTTTAGAATGTGCCTATCTTTTATGGTGAAGGCAGCAGATGGATGGGTTTTGATTTCTAATCCATGTTTGTAACCCATGTCTTTTGATTGGTGAGTTAATTCTATTGACATTTAGTTTTATAATGGAGAAATTACTTTTAATTCCTGACATTTTTTGTGTTAAGTGGCTTTCATAAGTTTTTGATTTAGCTTGTAGGTTGTGGTGGTATTAAACTTCCCTTCTATCCTCCTGGATATGCTTGTTCTTTTCTTCAAGCTTGAATATCTTTTCTAGCATTTTTTGAAGGCCTGGTTTGGTGGTTATGTAAGCATTCAAGTTATCTTTATGATAGAAAATTTTTTTCACCCTTGATCATGCCTTAATAGTTTTGCTGGGTATATCAGCCTGGGTTGACATTTGTGCTCATTCAGTTCTTGAAGTAAGTCTCTCTAGTCTTTTCTTGCTTTTACTGTTTTCATTGAAAAATCACTTGTTATTTTAATAAGTTTACCTTTAAAATGGCTTATTTTTTTTCTTGAAACTCTCACCACATTCTCTTTGTTTTGTATGTGTAGTGTTTTGGCTATTATTTCCTGTGGTGATTTTCTATTTTGGTCATATCTATTTGGAATGTGGAATGCTCTTGTATTTGAATGGGCCTCTCTTTCTTTTGATGTGGACAGTTTTCCTTTATGATAATTTGAAAATTTTCCTCAAGTGTGTTATTTTGGGATTCTTATTCTGGTAGTCTATGAATGTGAATGTTAGGCTTCTTCAAGGTGTCCCATAATTCTTGAATGTTCCTGTCAAATATCTTTTTGGCTTTAACAACCTCTTCAATTGAACTGGTTAGTTCTACTTTGTCTTCAAGATCTGATATTCTATTTTTTGCTTCATTAGTTCTGCTGATGAGACTCTGTGTTGAGTTCTAGATTGAAGATACCTTGTCTTTTAGTTCGAGTTTAAACTCTGCTTGAGATTGTTTTAACTGCTCTATGCCTATTTTTGTTTCTTCAAATGCTTTTCTCATCTCCAAGTGCCTGTTGTGTTTCTGTTCAAAGTGGTTCGTGCAGTTATTTAACTCCTCCTGGATTTCCTCTTTCATTGTTTTAATCACAGTAAAGATCAGGCTTTGAAAATCATTATCTTGGGTATGGCTTTCTTGGCTATTTTCTGTGAGTTTGTTCTGGTTGGATTCCATCATTATGGGGTTGATTCTTTTTGTAGGAGATTTGTTGTCCTGGTTTTTGTTTCTTATGGATTTGTACTGTGACCTGGGCATTTTTGTTTTATCTTTTACGTCCTTTTTGTTTTTGTGTTTTTAACTGAACTGAATTAGATAGTATTACGACACTTGAGCAGTTATTGCTAGTGTTTGTCTTGGTGTTAGGTATTCTTGTCTGGTGTTGAGCTATTGGACTGTGGCTGGAAGATTAGTATGGTTATGTACTTTTTAGGTTTACTTCCTTGGTGCCATGTGAGGGTGAATGGCATCGTCCTTGAAGTTGTACGGGTTTTTAGGTGGCTATATGGAAATGTTAAATTACAATGACTAATAATTGAGAGGAAAAACATGGTAGAAAGGGTTTAATTATCTTAGAGATAGATGAGAAGATTCTCTCCCATATGATGGGATGATTTTAGAAGACCTCAGATGAATGGCGTTGGTCCCCTAGCCTTTTGTTTGGATTTTCTCTGGATTCTGTAGAATTCTGAGGGGCAGGGAGTCTGCCTGTGTCCTGATCCGCGTATGGGGCAGAAAGGCAGAGTGGCTAGTGGGGTGCACAGATGACCTGGATCCTGGGGCATTGTCTAGGGAAATTACCTGAGGAGTAGGGAGTCTACTGGGGTCCGGGTCTGGGGTAGAAATCTTGCTGAATTTTTTTTATAAAATTTTTTTAATTTATTCAATTATGCGTGTGTGCGTATGTATGTGTGCGCGTGCCTGTGTGTCTGTGTGTGTGTAAAACCACGGACGAATTCAGGAACCACCATGGACGCCTCCACCTCCTTCTGCCCCGGGATTCACAGGCTCCGCCCTACCAGGACCAGAAACGCAGGCTGCCCCTGCTTCCGCCAGGCGTCTATACGTGGGATTTGGGATCCGAACTCAGGACCTTCCACCTGCAAGGCAGAGGACTTAACCCCTGAGCCACCTCTCCAGCACATCTTGCTGAATTTTAAAAGAAATATAATCCCAAGATGTGGTATGGAAATGCTCCTCAAAATTTTTAGCATAACCAATTACATAAAATGCAAGATTAGAATGAAAAATTATCTGGAGACATCCCATTTTTCTATTTTTATTACTTTATATTAAGTTTTTATAATCACCATATTGTACAAATATTCCTATAGCATCTTACAACTTTTTATTGTTTACCTGATTAATTAGATAATAGTAAAAGTGGAGGAGACTAGCCTACTTCTTAGAATGAGTAAAGGAAACGGCGTAAGGGCATCTCAGTAATTCCTCAAATCTTTACTTTGTATGTTTGCAACCCCCTGATGGTCCACTCAGGACTTGTATTCTTCATATAGATATAATATAATAAGGGAAAGAACATAGAGGAGCTAAAGTTTAAAAGTGCTATTATTGAATGTACAAAATTTCACTCACATAAATGGCTGATTTTCCTGACAAATCACTCTTTGAATCTAGTCTGTGACAGAGAAGTCGATGGTTTGGTATGTCATGTGACACAAAAGATTATGAATGCACATGTCTGCATCCCAACTAGTATATCATGTGAACAGTCATTTGTTCATAGAAGTGTCTACTGAGCATCTGTCATCATTATCAGACATTATTACCACTAAGGATCAGTGTGAACCAATATGGATACTGCTTCTCTCTTAAAATGCTTCAGGGTGTATCTAACTGCACATGTGGACCACATGAGTATAACTGTGCAGATGCAAAATTGTAAACATGCTTAAAACACTGAGATGTTTTGGGGCTTTTCAGTTTTTTCATAGCTCAGTTGCACTTTGTCAATGACAGCATCATGTTACAGTGCCAGGTTAAATGTATCTACAAGTCACATAGGCAACATCAAATTATCAAATTAAGACAATATATCATAGAGGCAAATACTTCTTTATTTTGGGTAGAACTGGACTAATAAACAATTTTTATAGAATAACCTGTGACTTGTCCAATAAAGATGTAGTTCTCATCATCATAAATAGATAAATTGTTTTTGACAAAAAAGTTTCCATGTAGGAAGTTAAGTATGGAAGGAAGAAATGTTTGACTATGATTCCCAGTTGAGGATGAAGGTGAGGAGTACTTAACTCACTGGAGGACATGGAGACAACCATCAGCCCATCCAGCAGATAAATTCAGCTCTCAGCTCCTCAACACACAGGCATCTCGATGGGACGTGGAATCACGAATGAACTATGAAGATATACAAACATAGGTTAGGGTAGAGAGTGAGAACAAAACGTAAGGAAGGGTGTCATGAAGAAGTTCCTGCAAGGAAGACAAGTAGCATTTAGCCTCCAAAGAGAGGCTGTGGTATCTAGATTTCCCTATGTCGAGGGCCATTCGTTACCACGGAAGCTGAAACCCTGGAAGGATCATCTGACCATCGAATAACCACTCCTGAAATTTCAATGTAGCCTGAGGAAGCTCACAGTGCATTTGCCAGGAGATTTCGTTGGTTCGGGTAGTTATTCAGCAGCAGAAGTGCTTGCAGCTTGACAATTGCCGGCAAAGTTGTCCTTAGTTCATTATTGTCTTGACAGGGAAGTTCAGGAATGCTACATCTCCTGGCTTCCTATATGTAATATGCATTCACTAGATGCAAATACAGTGTCAGGCTCTAGGGTTCCAAGGGGAGTAAATCTCTGCTGTTCTGGACTGTTACACTCTAGAAGGAAAGACTGTGAATGTTCGTTGGGTAGCATAAGTGCAGAAGAGAAAATATAAAACATGACCAGGAGAAAGTTAACAGGAGAAGTTTGTACTGGTAGGAACAATCCAGGAAGTTCTCTCTCTTTTTTTAATTATATATACATTTTTCCTTTTTATTTATTTATTTCCACTCATACAAACTTAATAGGTACCCCAGTCCCCTCCCTCCCTCCACTCCCTCCTGGACCCCGTTGCTCTCTTCCCCCTTTTCCCCTTCCTCCCCCCCCCCAGTGCCTCCCCCCCATCCCTGGAGCATCCTTTAATGTGTATGTCAAACTTTCCTTTGGGTCTTCTAGGACGTTCTCTTGAAGAACAGCTGTGCTCAGGATGCCTGGAATAAGACTTCCCAAAGAACCGTAGGTTCAAAGACCCAGCAGCTCAGCCCTGTGTGGCCTTTGTAAGGAGGAATGGCAGAGGGGCCAGTGAGCTGGTGCGGATGAGCAGGGCAAAGGGCGTGCCAGGGCAGAGCAGGGCAAGAACCTTAAATCCCTCGGTGGGTTTTTTTTTCCGAGTTTGATAAGAAACCGCTAGAACTGATACTTTGAGCAAAAGTAAGCACTTCAGACAGCTGAGAATATGGCATAAAAATGAAAACAGGGAGACCTGTTGGGGGCTACCAATGAGAGTAGAGGAGTGTGAGAGTGGGGGAGGAGAAATGGGGATGACTTCCAAGTGTGTCCCTGAGCTGTGGGACAAATAGCCACGCGCTTTAGTAAAATTTAGAAAATTGTGGGTGGAAATAGATTTTGGGAGTTTTCTGTTTTCAATATGAATCTGGGAATGGAAGTTGGACAAGTAAGCTTGGAGCTTTGAGGACAGAGAGGTGACTTGGACAAAATGCATTTGGGATCCATTAAGGTACAGGAAGTATTTCTTGCTGTCATAGATCTACTTGGGCGAGAGCCAAAACAGAGAGGTTGTAAAACACCAAGCAACTTAGCACACTCAGGCATCCAATCCTTTGACACTGTGATATATTCCGTTATCCATAAACATCTTGATCTCATGCATAGCTTTATGGTACCATAGATTGAATATATCTATGATGTGGATAGATCCACAATGCTGGTCTGCTGGTGAAGATAGCAGAAGAATCCTAAAGATATTGTAAGAAAATAGTGTAGTTCAAGAAGGAACATGGCAGTTGTGATTAAATGATGCCCAGAGGTGGGATTTATTAAGAATTGGGGGAATGTGTTCTCTGGTGATGCTGATGGACATGAGTCTGTGGAGTGGGAGGGGAAGAGGCTAAGGTGAGCTCCTGTCAGCTGGAGATGAGGAGGAGGCTTTCTGCAGAATGTTAGCAAGTATCCTCCTGAAGAGCTGTGGAGACAGTCATATGGGAGAATGTATCCCCACTCTCTGCACAGGTGGACATTTGAAAGCATATCTGTGAGCTGTCAAGAATAACCCACTAAAGAGTTGAAAGTAGATAATTACATTATTTCTATGGAGAGAAGAATTGTAGGAAGAGTCCTTAATTGCCTGTGTTAGTGCTTCTTTTATCTGGTGGAGTAACCTGCATCTTACAGTAATTAATTTGAATCTTAAAGTCAATTTATTATATGGACAAAATTGTTAGGACTAAGATAAGTAATGAAAAATGAAAGGAACTGTAAAAGCAGGAGATAATAATCTTTGTTAGACAAGGAAAAGTATAACCATGAAAGTTAAGTAAAATATGTGTTCCATTGATAATTGCAAATGCGAAGGCCCAGAGCACTGATCTTTGATTGGCAATTAAAAAAAAAGATGTTAAGTAAGGGTCTAGGAGAGGACTCAGCAGTTACAGTGCTTTCTGTATAAACAAAAGGACCACAATTTGGGTCCCCAGATCCCCACATTAAATTAATATTAATAACAATAATAATAATAATAATAATAAATAATTGCTCTGCAGATAAGGCAGCTGGTCTGTAATTCCTGCCCTTGAAGGCAGAGTGTGGGAATTCTCCAGAGCAAGGTGGCTAGTCAGACTACCCCTCATCTCATGCTCTGGGACCCAGAGTTAGAGACCCAAGCTCAAAACAATAAGGAAGAAGCACTATTGAGGATGATTCCCCATATTCTCTGGCTTCCACATGTTTGTGCCCATTTTAATACAGTCATGCATACATGGATACACACACCCTATACATAAACACGTGAAAAGAAAAAAGTAAGCTGTGACTTCTATCAATAACTATGAAAAATAATACCAGAACCCATATTTCCTTTGCTGTCTAATGAAGGACACAGACTATTTCAGAGTAAATCATAAACAGAAAATAATTAATACTAATTTCAGAAAGGTGATTTTTATATTTTACTATTAATACTACCTTTTAGAAATTAAAGATACTTAAAGGGCAATCCAAGTTGTTGAGCTAAAAAATAAAGTCTCACGTTCTCTATCCCAGAACTGAGTTGATCTTTTTTGTTTCTCACTAAAGAAACATGGATCCTTACAGACCTCAGCATCCAGGAATGAGACAAATGGGTGACAGATCTGTGACTTGGAACACATGGTTCCTGATGCAGATGGGTGGACATTGTGCTGCTGTGAAATTTCCTTCTCTGCGTCCTTCTCTTTCCTTCCTTATTATCCTATGAAGATGGTCTGTTATTTTTCTCTTTGCCATTATTGCCTTCTCTGAAGCCACTCAAAAGCACCCAGTGTGTTTGTGTGGCCGTGACAAAACAGACTACGTGGAGGAAGGAATGCAGTTTCCAGGTCCAGTTAGCCGTGTTCTATTTCATACATTTACAGTGTCAGCATCAGAGTCTTCCAGAACTACACAAGATACGTTTATTGCATCAAGACTTTCTTGGACTTACACAATATTTGAACGACTTGGTATAGGTTTCATGATTTCAAACACTCGTGCAACCATGTCTTTCCATGTGACATTCTTTCTCCTAGGGCATTTTTTGGGGATTGGCTCCAGGGCTTTGAACATGCTACAAAAACCATTGTGCCACTGAGTCACACCCCAGTTCTCTCTCTCTCTCTCTCTCTCTGTCTCTCTCTTGAAATAGCTATCTATGGAGAGCATATCCGCTGTTGCTGTTAACAAACCAGCACAGTGTGGACGTGCGGATTTTTTGGTCCCTCCTTTCAGAGAGTGTTGTTTTCTCATTATATTTAGATTGAGACACAATGAAGAACTCCCTAAAAATACACTGTATTTTCATAGCACCCATTGGGGAGTTTCAAAGGGATGTAGCCATGGGCAAATGTGAAATGCTCACACCCCAGTTTCTTCTGACAGGCTGTTGCTTTTCTCAACAGCCTGGAGGAAGAGGCCACGCGTGTATTTTTAGTCTCGTGGCACTTGGATTTGTGGAAGGAAATATGGCCATGCAAGGCATAGCCGTGAAGCCTGCTGGAAGCTCCCGGCCCGTGGAATGCACTGCAGCTTTGCTCCATGACGCTTCCCATTTCAGACTTCAGCATTTCATTAAGTTTTTTGTTTCTGTTCTCATCAATCCTCTTCTTGGCGTCCATGTCTTCTTTCAGGACGTGCTTCTTGTGACAGACTCACTGCTCTGTCTACCTTACACATGCTGGTCCTCTTTTAGGTCACCATTGAGTGGAATCCTGGTATCATCTGTCCATATGACCAGAATAGTCCTAGGCAGCTGACCGGTGTGTACAGCTGTCTGGCCTTCTGAGGCAGTGAACTACCACCTCCTCTTTTGGTAATTTTTCTTCTTCTACTTATTCTTATGCATAGTAGTTGTTAGATGGTAAACTAACACTTTAATCATGCATTTTTTTCTAAACAGTTCCTCTAGTTACTTGTGTCTTTTAACATTTTATTAATGTCCATTATAGGAAACCGTGACTGGATTTTTGCTCTCTGGTGGTTTATTATTGTTAAACCCAGGATGTGAGAAGAATGGGACTTGTTAAGTAGTGGGAGAAATCCAGACAGCCCAGATTGATGAAAACTTTAACTAGGAGTTCAAAAGTCATTGTTTTCTAGAAATGAATTGATGATTTATTCTTTGTTTTTAACCCAATTTTCAACATGGAATAGAAACTTACCTATGTATTTTCACTTCCGGGCATGCATGTGAAGTTGAATAGATTCCACCAAAAAAAAAAAAAAATGGCATCTTGTGCTCTTGCTTATCTGAATTTCTACAATCTGTCAAGTCCCTTGCTCATCTGGAAGAGACAGGATTTGCTCTAAAATTTAATGAGAATAACTGGTTCAGAAAGAGAGCAGAAGCTGTCTGTATTCTTCTAAGAGAATTCACAGAAAAGAGAAACTTGTCCTTAAACTCCACATTCCCACTCCCCACCAACCTGACCTTCTTGAATGAAGTTGCCAATTTGCCAGCACACACTGCAAAGACAAGACAGAAAGGAAACAGTGCAGGCCTGGGGCTGTCTGTTTGAACAGGTAGATGCCTAACTCATTTGTTAGATGAAGTACCTAAAGCTAGAGGTTGAGAGATAGACTTTGTATTCATTGAGCTATAAGCAACACTAACAACTACTGAATAAAATAGCCCCCAATACCAAGTTTCTTTGCCAAGGACGAGTTTCTTCTGCAATAAAGAGATCTAATTTATGTTTAGATAAGTTTCTGCCCACAGTGTCACATTTCACCACAGGATAATATTCTAACAGACTCTTCATATCCATTTTCTCCTCACTTCAAAATCTTCTCCAACATTTAGCACATAGAATGTTAGATATTGGCTTTACATGGCTTTCACATCCTTTTTAATAGCTTCATTTTAAAACAAACTTACTTTCCCTGTTTTAGAATACTGTAAATATAATGCTTCTGATTTCACATAATCTGGATAGTGTCATATGCCAACAGAATTCTTATTTAATATTAGATGCATTATTTTGATAATATTTGGGCATTGTACACATTATTTATCATATTATTTAGCAATACATGTATGTTTAACAAATAAACAATTTATACAGTGACTTACAGGGTCTTCCAGAAACAAATATAGAAGGAAAAATATAATCTCTAAGTGGTAAACTGGTTTTTGAATTGGTGCCAATGCTATTTTGAATTGACTTTTTAATAATTTACAACTCTGTGGTTGTGGTTTCTGTTCCTATTTCAATGGTTCTTTTCTGTTCCAAGCTAGGCTACTATCTCTAAGCTCTTTCATTCTCTTTTCCATTGTTGATGGAGAATTGATTAAGTGGTATTTCACTTTGTATTCTTTAGGAAAAAAGCTGATTGCTATTGGTCTATCTAGAGATGAAAGAAGTAGCTTCAGTTTGCAGAGTAATAATCAGTTACTCAATTCTTCTCCAGTCTCTGTTATGTGGGTGAAATGCTGCTAGGTGCATGTAGCAATTGTGTGTGTGTGCGTATATGTGTGCGTGTGTGTGTGCGTGTGTGCGTGTGTGTGTGTGTGTATGTGTTTTAAATAGTCAGGTGGCTCCATTATCTGTTTTTCATTTAAGCATTAGTTCATTTGTTAAGCAAGTGTTTTAGGAACTATTTATGTTAGGAATGTTAGGAATGGCCCCCACTTTCAGCAATGAAGTTTTATTTAAATAGCACCAAACTCTTGTTTCTAAAATTCTAAAACAATGCTGCTCATATTCTCAGAGTCACTTTTTTTGTTGACAAATTTGAACTTAGTTTAGCCACTCATAGTTAGCCATTTTAAACAGCTGAAAAGAAAGGAGTAGATCAAAAGCCCCAAGACTATCATTCAAATAAATGTTATTTCTTGGAACTTGATAAATTATCTAATTACATGCATGCAAATATGGCTCCTGGGGCTGCGGCTGTTAAAGTGCGTGTATTGTATATACGTGTATATGTATGTGTATGTATTTGTGTGTATGTATATACGTAATTGTTACTCTTTTCTGTTGCTGGGAAAGAGCACTCAAAGTGAAGCAACTTAAGGCAGAAAGGGAGATTTATTCATCTTACTGTTCCCGATGGGAGATACTTCCGAGGCCGGAGACAGGCTACGTCACTACAGACGTCTTGGAGGCTGACTGCTGCAAAAAATCCTTGCTACAGGGCTGGAGAGATGGCCCAGGAGTTAAGACTCTGTCTCTCAAGCAGAAGGTCCTGAGTTCAGATCCCAGTCCCACTTAAAATGCCAGGCGGAAATGGCAGCAGCCTGCACTTCAGGCCTTGGTGGGTAGAGCCTGGGAAATCCCAGAGCAAAGCAAAAAAGAGGTAAACATAATCCAGGATGATTCCCAAAGTCACCCTTGGTCCTCCTAGGGACACACACACAAACACACTAAATAAATAAAATATTTTTAAAATATTTAAAAATCTTTGCTACAAAAACCAGACTTCTCCAGGAGGTATGGTGGGACTAATCCCCCTCAACCCCCCCATCTTTCCTCCTCCCACCGTGACTGCCTTCCTACAGTAGTAGTAAGACTCCATCTACTAAAGGTGCCATGACTTTTCCAAACATATGAGACTGTGGGGGACACATTTCAAACTATGACTGTGTGTGTGTGTGTGTGTGTGTGTGTGTGTGTGTGTGTGTGTGTGTGTGTGTTGCTGCCTATGACTCTGATTCAAGTGCAGAAAGTTTGAAGTGACCCTGGACTGCACCCCACCTTGCCCATCCAGCTTCCCTTCTTCAGCTCCTTCTCCAGCCCTTGGCTGTCTACCTTGGCCTTCCTTCTCTTCTCTGCCCTCTCCCTACCAGTCGGCTTCCATTACTCTGCTGTCTCCTTTCTTAGTTGTCTTCTTCTATCCTTCACCAGTCTGATCTTTTGTTTTGTGAGAGGGAAAGGGGGCTCAGTTCAGCCTCAATCTCTTCATTTAGCCAAGTCAGGCTTTGAACTCCTGAAACTCCTGCCTCCACCTCCTGAGTGCCAGGATTACAGGCCTGTGTCATAGTGTCTCACACTGTTCTACCTTTTTTCCAAGGCCCAATTTCGCTTTCTGCTCATGCCTCACCAAGCCACCTATCCCAGCAGTCCTGTATTATGGAACCAAGATTACTTTTGAAAATGGCAATCTTTGTAATGCCACCTAGTGGTAAAATTTAAGAACCAGGTACTTTATGAAGCCCGATGGTTTTTTTTCTCTGGATTGCTCCTGAATTTCCCTCACATAGTTCGAAGTTGTAAGAAAGCGCAGAGAGTTTATCCCTTTCACGAAAAGCTGCTGGCGTGGTGGCGCATGCTTATATTTCCAGTGCTCAAGGACACTGAGGCAAGAGGTCAAGGTCATCCTTGATGCCTCTGGATTTGAGTCTGGGCTACAGGAGACCCTGTCTCAATATGCCACATTCCCAATTTAAAAGAAAAAGGAAAACTTGACCCCGAATTAAAAGCTGCACGTCTCTTATTTATAGAGCTCTGATATATGAAATGTGTTGAAAAGACGATGTTTCTTTTGATCCAGAAAGAAAAGGAGCAGTTTCCACCATTTACTCTGCATTCTGTACTATACTGCAGATCTTTGGTGACTAGGATTTGTTAAAATTGCAATACTATTTTTGGTTGCATGTGCGTGCACATGCATGTGTGCTCTGTGTTTCAGGTGTATGTGTGTGTTCTATATGTGCTCTGTGGTATGTGTGCATGTGTGAGTACACATGCTATGGGGTGTGTGTGAAGATAGAGGAGACAGTCTTCAGGTGTTGTCTCTCACCTTTCCACTTTGTTTAAGGCCGGCTCTCTTCACTCTTCATTGACTAGCTCTCGTGCTTTCTAGAGATTCTTGGCTTGCAGAATACCATTTCCCACAGGTCAAAGATTACAGACACTTACACCATTATGTCTGGCATTTCTGTATATTTTTACTATGGTTTATATTTGTTGACACATTTTTGTTGAAACATACACATGCCACTGACATGTCCCTAGTAAATTTCCCTGAGACTTCATCCCATTCCAGCAATGAAATCGTTGTCACAGAGAAAATAAAATTAGAGAATCTTGTCTTCTGGAAGACAGAACATAAGCTTGATAAAGTCAGGAGAAACAGGATTACTATGGAGAATTCTTCAGAGGATCTCTCACTAACTAGAGACTTCATTGAACTAGGAGTTCAATGTAAATAAAGTAGAATTAGAAGACAATCTCTATGGAGAGAAAGAGCTAGTGGTATAACCTATAGAATATGAGTTAACTCTTGTCTTGACGAGAATTATAGCGGTTTATAGAATATGATTTCTAATAACTACAAATCCTCATTCCTAAGAAAAAGAGGTTTAGAGTTTACCAAAATTCTTCACAGAAATGTAAGGTTCGTGAAAAGTACCATTTAGACCTTCCTTGCTCCTATCGTTCTGACCTTGTGTGCGATCCTAGCAAAAACCCTGTACATGTTTATTTATGAGATAAGTGATCACGGGAATGAATCCATGCACACTGTGTGAGGTCGATACCCAGGAGCCTTGTGGCCTGGGTTGATCTGCAGCCCTGGATTCCAAACCACCAAGAAACTTCTCTGTATTGAATAGAAGGAGCCAAAATGTCAGAGTTAGCCGGGGTCCTGCCACTCCCACACCACTCTGGTGCCTCTCCACCAACCCATGCCATTTCTTTCCATGGTGATATTCTACTAAAGTTCGTGGAGAAAGCATCTGAGGCCGAAGACCCTTCCCTAGTGTCCTTTCCTGTCGCTGTGAGAAATACCTTGGCCAAAGCAGCTTAAGGGAGATAGAGTTTATTCACTTGACACTTCTGGTTTTCAGTCCTTCACTGCGGAGAAGCCACAGCAGCAGAAGCCTGAAGCCGTTGGTCACGTCACATCTGTTGTGCCGCACTAAGAGCAAATGAATTAATGGTGCAGCGTTTGCTCAGCTCACTTCCTCCTTTTTACTTCGGTCCAGGACCCCCATGGTGTCATGCACTGTGATCACTCATCCCACCTCCGTCCTCCAGACTAGCCTTAATCTGGATAATTTCTCTCAGATCCAGCCAGGGCCTGCCTCCTAGGTTGCAGGTTGATGACTAATACTACACACATCTGTAGCACGACTGCAGACCATCTTAGGAAGAGCCATAGCAAACCGTCAGACGCTGTTTTCTCTTTCCTTATCTTGGGCTCTGTCTTTCTCATGACACGCACAACCCACACCTCCTCTCATTGACTTTCCGTTTCTTCCCACATCCAGCACAACAAACATTCTAAGCAACTGTAGAACGCATGTCCCCCATCCCCAGAGCTATTAGTGCTAAAGATGATGAGCCATTTGCAGTTCTCTAATGTTCTTGACTATACATTGTTTCTGCTATTTCATAAAAGATTTTTTTTTGCTGCAGTACTTGACATTAAGCTATAACATTTGGTGATTCATTAGGAATACTTGTTATACTTTAGGTCTTATTAGTTTCTGGAGATGTACGCCTATGAGCACAAAGTATTCTTAAGGCTTCCAGACAGACTTAATGGAAAAAAGTACATAGAAAATTATGCTCCATTCTGATTTATTATTTTGCTCAGGTAAAATACTTTACCTAAGAAAAGCAATGGCTTTGATTGGACCTGGGTAATTAATAGAATCACCAAGATTTCTTATGTAATAGAGGTGCCAATTTTATTTCTCAGGCAGGGGGAAGCAAATTATGCATCCTACTGCACCGCAGTTAGCTACATTAGCATCAGCCTACCATAAAATCTGAAAACTGTGGAGTATGGATAATCTCACTATAAATTGTAATAAAAATTACCCTTCCAGACCCTATATTCTCTCCATTAAGTTCATAGACACTGTCTCTTTGTACATAAAGTTTTATGAAATAAATCGACCGGCTCTCCTGTCCTTACCAGATAGCAAGCTGTTTTGATTTAAAAGCTGATAACGGGACAATCAGTTTTCAGCATTTGCGGTACATGTTAAAAGCATAAATTTCATTTAACAAACCTTAAGTCGAAGGCAAATGCGACTCTTGCTTGCACCATGCCCTTAAATATCTCTTTGTGAGGAAGAATCGATGATGTATTTACCGTGGAGGGCTCATTTGTTGCAGCCGTAAAACGATTTGGTTTTCCTTTCTCAGAGCTCCAGTCTTGAAGGTGCATTAAGTATAAACTCAAGCATACATCTCAAGCAGCTCTGCAGGAACTGTGAAAAAATCTTCCTGTATTCAGAAAGAGCTGTCAATTTCTTGATTACATTTTTTTTTTGTCTTTCCTGGGCTCAATCGAAAGGTGGCCCTAATTATCTCTGACGTGGCCTTTGTCAGACGTGAATGCTTTAAATCAATCCCCTCTAAGCACAGGAATCTTTAAACAGAGGAAACCTTTACAGACCTCACTGGTAAATCCTCAAAGCACATGAAGGTGACTCTGGAGGAAGTCATAATGTTATAATGAAGGTAGAATAGGTGGCATTTGAGGTGTATGGAGAGGGAACATAAAGCTAAGGTAGAAATATTTTAAACTGGTAAAAGAGTGAATGGCAAAGTCCTAGAGTGGAGAGTACACACAAAATGAGAATAGCGTAATTTTGCGTAAAGCATCATTGTGATGTATTTCACAAGCACATGCTGCATATGATAGAAAGCATATATTGCCTGTGTGATATGTACTATATGTTATTACCTGCCGGGAGATCCTGAGTTCTTCACTCATCTGAAGGCATTCGGTTCTTGTCTTAGATGTATTTCTTGCACTGCTCAGATCCATGGTTTTCTAGCTATGCATAGACAGAAAATGGTGAATAGACATAGTGAAACATGTATTACTCAAAATTCAGTGTAATAAATTGGAGCCTGTTAAGACATTTTCCAAATACGTTTTAATGCATTCTCAACAACCACAAAAGATCGTTAGAATTTTACTTTCTGTTTCCTTACTGAATTTGCATGACCAATATCCAGATGCCCGATCCCCGGATTCTCTTATGTCAAACTAGTACCCAAATTAGGAAAGTGCCTTTAACTGTAGGGACACTGAGGACAAAAAGTGTTGGCAGAAAAGATGTCAACATTTTTATAAACATGAAGACTTGAATAATCACAGCAAGGTCTTTTTGGATGGGAATAAATAGGCTTACACAGATCCTTCGTCCTTGGAGATAATGCTTTATTGCAGCATAATTGCTTTTGAAGTAATGACCATTAGTAATGAAAGGATGGTTAAATTATTGTCAGACTGTTTGAAGAAGGCATCACAGTGTGTGATAAATCTTTTGAAGATATGAATAACTTAATAATAAATTCTTCGATTGAATGTGAACATCTTTTTGTATTTTATATACATGACCTTTAGGCTCTATGACTAGCACATAGACTTTCTTGTGCATCTTAAATAAATAAGAAAATCAAAATTCATATAAGTCTACCCTTTAAAAGTACTGCTTAAAAGCATTGGGTTGAGGAGATGGCTCAGTTGGTAAAGCATTGTGCAAGCGAAAGGACCAGAATTCAAATTCCAAGGTGCCATATAAAATGCTGGATGGATGCGGCAGCCTGCCTGTAATCCAAGCCTTAGAAGGCAGAGACTAGGAATCCTTGAAGCAAGTTGGCTACACAGACTAGCCCTATCAAAGAGCTCTGTATTTAATTAGAAACCTTTTCTCAAGCAAACAAGGTTTAAAAAAAAAAAAAAAAGCAAGTGGAGATGTTCCTGATATCAACCTCAGGCTTTCCACACATATAGACTTATTTAAACCCATTCACATGCAGATATGTATATAGGCCTGCATTCGTACCTCCCAGATATACATGAAAATAAAAAAAGAAAGTTGAAGTCTCTTGAATTGAGTCAGTTTTTTCAAAGTCATTCATTCCCATGCACTTCATCTTGCTAAAACATCTAGAGAATTGCTAAACGTTGTTATCCCAACTCCTTATTTTCTGCAGTTAGGAGCTCTTTAATTAAGTGCAGAACACCACATCATTAAATCATGTGTGATTTTTTTTGATCCAGGATAAAATTCATGCAATCCGAAAGTGTTGCATATATAAGTGTATGTGCACGTGCAAGAACTGCAAGAAGTAAACCCACACAGCTGCATCCTGATATTAGAGTTTGATGCCATGTTTCTACTTCTCCAAGCTCTTCCAAAATAAGAACAACAGCCTGAGGATGTAAGCATTGCTAGGTGTGTGGGGATTTTGTCAGAATGTGGTTCACTGACTTCCAGATATCAATATCTGTGTCATTTTTAGACATATCTGGTTCCTGCCTGGGGCTCTTTTGAGGAGGAAATTGTTTAGAAAGATACATCCAACACAGCCATACATATTCTGTATGACATCATTCTGAGAGTGGTTAGTTTCAGAAATCACAAGGGAAAAGAAACATAACAGACACACACACACACACACACACACACACACACACACACACACACATGCCCATGCGCACCAAGGCAGGGCAACATTTATTATTATTGTAACAATTATGTTTATTTTGTTAGATTAATGAGTTCAATAAAATTTTGAGCACTAGCCAACAGCTAATAATCATTATAACATTTCAGTTTCAGAATTAGCTTAGCTTATACAGCAGATGTTCAGAAATGCTTTCTTCAAAATTGGAAAGTAAATTCCAAAAGGAGGCATGTTAGTTACGGAGAATAACTTCACAATAAAAGCTGGTGTTTTCAAGGGTTCATTTCAATATTTTTTCTCTTTTTCCTGTCCTGACTATTAATCTTATGGAAGAGTAAAATACCATGTATGCTGTTCTCAGGGTACTGGCAATGTGATGTGAGCACCTACATTTTACTATGTTCTGAGTGTCCTGATTTTCATGGAACATAATCCACTTATCATCTAACAAATGAGTGGTGGCTGGCAAGAAACTGTTTAGTGGCATTATTATGCCCATTGGTATAATCTGCAGTAATCAAGGTAGTATAACCTCCAATTACATGTTTTATTATCTCATTATCTACCTTGCAACTAGTAAAACTATTAGCAGGCCCTTCTTTTTCCTTCCTTGGCCAGTTGTGATCATTTTTAATGTTAATTACCCTAATAAGCCCCTAGTACTTAAAACAAACCCCTTTCAGTGATAACTTAAATTACTGCTGGCTGGGTAATTTTGTGTGATCTGATACAAATGGAAGACGATTGCTGCTTCTGTTTCCAAATCTAACAAGCTGCTGAACCATCGCTTCCCTCCAGTGTTGTGCTGATTATGAGCACTGAGAATGTAACCGCCCTTTACTAACAGGAAGAAGAGCCCATCCCAGATGTAGACTGTGCTCATTAGCTCTATTTATTTTTTCCACACCGTATTCCAGGAAAGATGTAAGGAAACCCAACCTTGTCATTCCCACTTAGTGAGTCAACTATTAGCTATACAAGTATCCAGCCAGCTTACCGGCTTCCAGAAATACTCAGGTCTGTGATGTTCATGGCACAGTGTTCATCTGGTACCTGAAGCTTGTTAGAACATGCTCGGAATGCAGCATCTTCCTAAATCTTCCCTAGGCTTGCATCTGTAAATGTAAAAGTGTAATACTAGTGGAGGTCTCTGCACATGGACTTGTGTTCTTGATAGAAAATAGCTTCCAGAAATGGTTGCACTGTATATACTAAAAAAAAAAAAAAGTAGTTGATTTATAAACTCTTACTTCTTACAGTGTTTCATTTAAGTGAGAAAAGATGACACCTAGTAGGATGGCACACACTTCACAGTGTTCATTTAAGTGAGAAAAGGTGACACCTAGTAGGATGGCACATACTTCTGTCTCTATGAATGGGAGAAAGAGGTAGAAGGGTCAGGAGTTCAAGGTCATCCTCAGTGCATTGGGAATTTCAGGCTTCCCTGGACACTAAGAAAACTGAGGGAGGGAGGGAGGGAGGGAGGGAGGGAGGGAGGGAAAGAAGGAGGGAGGGAGGGAGAGAGGGAGGAAGATGGGGGAGATAAAGAGGGATGAGAAAAGTCTTTGTTATTGACACAAGTGAGTTTACGATTTATTTTCTTTGTCAAGTCCTGATTCATTTTCCAAGAACGTGAACTTTTTTCAAGCACTAACAATTAAAGTCTTTAACCATTATTTTCTTTGGAGACAGGGTCTTGCTATGCAGTTGCAGCTGGCCTGGTCCTCTCTATAGCAGGAACTGGCAATTTTCCCACCTAAATCTTAAGAGTGCCAGGACCGAAGTTTGTTCCACCATACCTGGGCAATGGCCATTAGTTCTTTTATAGCTTTTTGCTTTACTTAGAACTCATCTATATTCCTTCTTATTCATTTGCTGTTTCATCAGTGCACATTCCTGTCTTAGCCGTAGGTCCAGCATACATACATTATCCACAACAAGCCTATAGTCAAATATCAGATCAGAAATAAACAAACAGACAAAAAGTTCTAGGCAAGTTCTGTGATTCAGAGAAACTTGCACCCACAAAGGCAGCCACAAAGAAAGAAGCAAGAAGCTCTGTAGTTGCTTGTGATTTCAGAAGGCTGTTTCTCAAAAGAAAATACTAGTCAGAGTGTGCAGATTGATATATTCAATTTTGAAAATTAAGACCCTTAAGCTGTAAAAGAGCATAGTGCATCTCAACACAGAGGTAGAGCTTACAAGTGAGTGGACGTGTTGACACAATTCAAATTACATACATGGATACGTGCTGAGGCCCAAGAAATATTCACAATACAGTTATCACAAGCCAGGCAAGGAACATATTCACTAGAAGCTACAGGGAAACAGAGAAAGTTGGAAGTAGGTGGAAGTAATCTGGTAACATCAAAATCTGTGGGTGAATGATCTAACCAGTGAAATATAGAGGAAGTAGGTAAGTTAGAAGTTTCTGGAAACTAGTTTGAGAACTTCTGAGGTCTTAGATAGAGTTCATGGCAATGAAGATGGAATGAAATTTATTAACCCAATATATTTCAGTCAAGGGTGAAGGGACGCTTCCTGGAAACTAGAATATGTTGAGAAGATTCAATGGGAAAAAATACATGAACTGAAGGCTTACATTGAGAAAATCAATCAGGAAAAACTCTCAGTAGATGAACTGACAAAGAAAGAAAAGAGATGAATAGAAGTGTTTCAAAATATATCTTAATAGACATCAGTAGAGCAGAGTAGTTTAGAATGCAATAATCAGAGAACGTTGGGAAAGTTAAGGGAAATCATGAATCTCAGAGTGTAGACAAGTTAAAATAAATCTACATGTTGACACTGAGCAGTGAAATTGTCAAGCATGAGTCATAAATCACATTTCAAGAGATCATCTGCAGAGGGATTCAAGAATGACAAAGACTATTAGCATCAGCAACAACTAATTCCAGAAAGGCAGTGTGTGTTCTCTCCTAAAATAACATTCAACTGACTGTAAATTTTTTTAAAAATTCAAACATACAGTCTAAGAGCTTTAGATTTACATAAGTTGCCAAATGGACTAAAAAAGAATATGCTTTTTTTCTTCCCTTTTTTTGGGGGGATGGGGGGTTAGAGGCAAGGTCTAGCTATCTAACCTAGGCTGGGCTCATACGTGAAATTATCCTGCCCCCAGAATCCCATTACTGAAATTACTATGTGTACTATCAACGTCTGGCTTAAGAATACATTAAAAAAAAAAAAGAATCCCAAATAAAAGTAGAGCATCGAAACTGGATTTAAAAACATGAATAAATATCTGCATAAAGATATCTTTCTGTACTAACTGGCACAAAGACATGTACCAGAATCCTAAATTTAGTTACCTAATACAGATTGCTAATTACTAAGTGGGAGGATGGGAATGTTACTAGAAATCTTGTGTTTGGAAAAATATATAATTTTGACTTCACAACTTAGAGCATGTTTAAATCTAGCAACAGTAAATATTACATATGTTATTGTGTCATACTATAAGTTTGGGGGAATATAAATTGGTTCAATTCCTTTGTGAAACTATTTGGCAATATGTCGTCAAGCTATATCATAATTCTCAGATTCATAATGTGAGGCAAATTGCAGTAGCATTGCTAAACAATAGATGTTTTGAAAGCATAATCTTCATTCAGTACAAGCATAGATAAATAATACTGGTCTATTTGGGAAGTAGGACATAATTGGAATTAGAGCACAATGCAGTGTAATAGTTCATTGAAAAAACATGCATAAATCCCAAATGCCATGTTAGGTTAAAAAAATCCAATTTACAGATTATGCTATTTTGCTGTGTATGTTGTTTAAAAGTAAAATTGTGTAGGTTCTATTCTTTCATCCACATGAATAGGAAAGACACACATCAAAATTCTATAAAAAGAAATAAAAAAGAGTTTCCACCCCTTTGTGATATTTTTGCTTTTTGATGTCTTGGACAAGAATTACAGAATTTTTAAAATATTTTGGAGAATAAATTAATGGCTACTAAGTGTATACTGGGAGTCAAATAAAAATGACAAAAACTATAAGTATAGAACTTAAATTTGCAAACAAGTCAATAACACAGATCAGGTTTCTTGGAGTGTTGTTTATATATCAAGGATAGTAGAGCTGAGAAGTGACCAGAGGAAATACTGTTCAGGATTTAGATTCAGTCGGGCAAGTGAAAGGGCACACAGAAGGTAGCGCGTCCATGCGGCCGGCCTGATATGTAGGAGTCTCAATGTGGCAGATACATAGGTAGCCTGTCTCTTCTCCTGACAGCAGGACATTTGCTTGACACCAAGGGGGTGCGAATTTCTCAGATCTGTGTTTTGCCTAAGAGGCAGCCAATGTTTACTGCCTAAGCAACTTGACAGCTTTGGTTGAGAAAAGTAGCTCAGTGATGTTCAGCATGCACAGCGAGGTAGCGTTCTAAAGGTTACCGAGCATGAATGTCACTGCTCTTCACCAAGCATAATTCCGGTTTTCTTGTTCCTGCATTGAAACAGGACCAAACGGGGATACTTTTTTCCTAACCCTACACACCAAGTTCAAGCCCCACAAGATGTACCAGGCGTTTGTTTGAGAAAGCTGAAGCTCTCACCCCCTCCCCACCTCAGCACTGTCTGCTTTTGAAACACACTCTTTACAGGGAGCCAAGATAGACTTATAGAAGCTTGTGCACAGCCAATGTGAAGTTAGGAGATGCGAAAAGACTATGTGTATCTCCTCCACTGGGCTGTGACCTTACATAGCGAAGGACGCGATACAGCAGTATTGTCAGAGTACTTGTTTTTATGACCGGGTTCATTGAGATCTTAACATAGTGCGACCACGCACTCGCCTAATGCATAAAGTATCTGCTGGTCATGACTCCTTAGGTGGCACCTCTATTTCTTATACTGCAATTAGAATCCCATATGTGGAAGTTGGGGTACGAGTGAACCTCTGCCACAGCAGGTCTCTTGCCAGCAAGACTGTTTTCTCTGTGTAGCTCACATCATACCAATTACAACTTACAAAACATTGAGTGGCTATAAGTCAATCATAAAATTTGGAAAACTTGCACAATTTTAATGGATAAGAGAACGTGTTATTTAAAAACAAAGTCACACCTACCTAGCATATGTCAGGACCTGGAATGTATGTATCCCTAGAACAGCCAAAAGAAGGCAAGAGAAAACATAGTAGAAGAAAGAAAGGAGAAAGATGTAAGGGTAAAGGGACAGGTGGGGGCCAGAGAGAAGCTCAAGGGTTAAGAATCTGCCTTGCATGATCCCAGATCCCATGTACAAATGCTAAGCAGAAATGGCAGAGGCATGGGCTGGAGAGATGGCTCAGGGGTTAAGATTCTGTCTCACAAGCAGAAGGTCCTGAGTTCGGATCCCAAGTCCCATGTGAAAACACCAGGCAGAAATGGTGACAGCCTGCACTTCCAGCACTGGTGGATGGAGTCTGGGAAATCTCAGAGCAAAGCAAGAAGGAGGTAGAAGCAATCTAGGATGATTCCTAAAGTCACCCTTGGTCCTCCACAGGGACACACAGTACCCTCTGATACATGCACAAGCACGCATGCATACACCCACACAATCAAATAAATAAATAAAAATATATTATTAAATAAAGCATTTTAAAAAATGGTAGCGGTGAAGGCCTGTACTCCTAGCCCTGGAAGAATGAGTCTGCAGAGCAAAGCAAAGAGGAGGTAGCACAATCCAGGGCAATTCCTAAAGTCGCTCCTTGGGCCTCAACAGGCACACACAGTGCCCTTTGATAATACATATGCGCGCACACACACACACACACACACACACACGCACACACACACAAAGGAACAAGTATCTCATCCCCCGTGCCAGAAAAGGAGAGAACTTGAACAAGAAACCTAAAGTAAATCCAGGGAGATGGAATTCTAGTCAAAATTGCACAGAGCTCCAACAGCAAGAACAAATAATTCACAATTTCAAGCATTTTTGATGGTCTTTATCCTTATCTTGAGTGATGGCAAGGGTCTATTGTATTATTAAGAGGGCAGATTAAATCAGTTTCATGTCAAAATTTATGTCAGTGTAGCAGGCTCAAGTTTGTTCATAAAGGAAGGGAGAAGGAGAGGGGGCCACAAGCTCACTGAAGAATCCAGTTGTGCAATGTGGTGAGTAGTGATGAAGTCACCGTTTTAGCCTTTTTCCTTTCGTATGTGTGTTGAGTGTCTGGTAGTGGGTCTTCAGCCCAGGGCCTTGTGCTTGTTAACTAAGAGTTCCCCCTTTGAATACACCCCTGCCGTGGCTTGGTTTTGGTTGGTTGTTGAAACTGGGTGTAAATATGTAGTCTTGGAAGAACAGTCACTTGCTGTGTTCCTTCTGCCAGCAGTCTTCCAGACTCCGCCTTCTGAGTGCTGAGATTACGGGCACACACCTCCATGTCCTGCTCCTACCTGGCAGAGAGGATTCTCTCCTAAGTGACTTATACAGTAACTTACTAGCTATGCATAGTGCAGCCGATCTAGAAGCAAAAGTAAGTTCAGTGTGGATTTTTGACTCCTTAAGTGGTTTTTATATCTAAAATACCATAGAGCAGAGTTATGATTCAGTAATTCCTCAGATTATTCTCATAGACCACAATCTATGCCTTTAAGGATTCATTTTACCTAGTTCATAAGCCAGAAAATACCAAGAGAAGAAAGACCAAGTATATGAAATAACGGTGACTGAGAACGTTGAGCTCTTCTCTATACATCGAAGGAGTTGGTGATCTCATCCTTCCTCTTTATGTACTCGCCCCAAATCCTTTTCTTATTAAGTATTGTAGCTCTTCTCTGCCTGAAGTGGGTTCAGCTTGGAATAAATCAATTGGAGCTGGTTGGCTTGGATTTCAAGCAGCTGTAATGAACTGTCAAGTTGGAAAGGCAGCGGGAAAGAGTCGGGGCATGATATCCAAAGAGCCCTGGCGTATCCTACACAGGGGAAATGCCTCCTTGTTTTGGGAACTGTTAGGAATTTGTGAAATCATAAAAGTCTTGGTGCTCGAGAGAACAGGAAAGGTTTATAAATCTGTATTGGTTTTATTTTAACAAATGAGCAAAAATAGTTTCTGTCCTGATTCTTTGGCACAATGAAACCCTCGCCACTTGTGATAGTCTTGGTAAATCACAAGCTTCAAATTACATTTTAGATGGTGATATTCTTTTTTGCCATTTCTAGAAAGTAACCGCATGATGGTAAATGAGAAAGGGAGGCATTAAAATATCTTTTCTTGAAAGAAAAGCCCTTGGTATCACACCCTGACTCTTTCCTGCCTTTGATGTGTCACTTGGCTAAAAAAGTGTTAGAGAGGATGAATCCATCCCCTGTCTGTTCTATCCCACGGTCTGCTCGATATCAGAACTTACATCATCACAGAAATAACGATGGAGGCTCTCTGTCTGCAGATGTTAATGTGAGACTGTAAGTCGGCAATGCAAAATCTGATATGAAGTAGAAGCTTCCGTAATTGTATGGCACTAGGAACTAGTTGGGATAATTCTCAGTAGAGCTTTGCATTTATGCTACAGTCTTCATCAGCAAAGACTACCTTCTACATGTACAAAGGAGTAGACTTTGTGGCCACTTCTCTCAAGCAGCAGGCATAATAATGGGAGATGGAAAGGAAGTATGTACATAGCTATAGTTGAAAATAGAAAGCATGAAAATGCTGCGTAAATACCACAGAAATATACAAAGTGTGGGGTTTTGTTTTGTTTCTTAAGGAGTGATTACATTTAGCTAGTTCGAGGAGGCATGCTGTGGGAAAGGTAATTTTTTTGTTTTTACTGGCTGAACTGTGTGTCTGTGTGTTGATAAAGCTGGACATTTGATAGTGAGGTTCCTAAGAGTTGCGAATGAAAGAAGAGGTCAAGAACATTGTGAATGACCGTTGAATCTTATTGATTAGACAATGGGAAAATTCAAGGCTTTAACCGTGATGATGTTTTAAGAAGGACACCATTATTCTGTGGCCTAGAGAAATCTTACATGGGGCAAATGCAGGCAGCAAAATTTTGAAGGAGTTCAATTAAAAGTAGGAAGAAAAGGTAAGGAAGGTACTCTGAAAAGTTGTGGGTGAAAACAAGAGCGGTCAGCTGATCTGAGGCATACAGGAACCCAGAGCTGAAGAACAGGTCAGAACGCTCGGGATGGACCTAGCAATTGAAATTCATAATGCAGAGGGAAGGAGAGCACTTGTTTGAGACAGTTTGGTCATCCTGGCAGGGACATCTCTGTAGAAGGTTGGAAATATGAGCGTAGAGTTAAGGAGTGAGGTCTGAGCTCGGAACGTGCATCCGGGAGTTTCTCCCAGTGGCGTACGTAGTAAGTGATATTTCGGAAAATGTGGAAATGTGTGGAGTTGAAGAGAAGCTTATCCACAGAAGAAAGTTGGGAAGAAGAGGGCGTGAAATGAAGTCGAGGGTGGGGTGGGGGCACAAACTAACATATTCAGAGATTGTGCAGAAAAAAGCCCAGGAAAACAGAAGACAGGGAATCAGGAAGACAGATCCAAGAGGGTACAAGAGGGTACTACGGACTGCAAAGGCTCTCGCCAACGGGCACATAGTGCTTTATGGCAAACTCTATGGTGCTGTGACAGCTTTTCGATCCTATATTGCATAGCTCAGGTGACCAGATGTGAAATAAATGAATATGACTCAACAAAACTTTATTTGCAGAACAGTTGGCGAGTCCCACAGGCCGTAGTCTGCCCATTCTTGAAGCCATGAAAGGGAGAGAATCCAGAGTGACAAAGGAGGGGGTAAGCAGCAGTGCTGGATGGTGTGCAGAGGTCTAAGCAGTGGGCCCCGCATTAGAGAACTATGAGGTTGTTGTTTTGCTTTATTTAATATGGTGGTAGCAAGCAGCCCAGCATGCAGGTAGTAGGGAAGGGGGAGAAACTTTATAAGTTACTTATTAGGTCCCTGCAGTACCAACATCCTAGGATTTGCTAGTTTAAATTTCTACGTCCTCATTTGGGGCTCCGTGCATACTCACAGTGGCCGTTCTTTGGAGGCTCAGATCTCATTAGACACAGGGAAAGAGAAGGAAGCAGGAGAAAGGAATATTTACAGCACAGACTGAGGCCCTAGACAGCTGTTTCTGGTCTTTGAGCTCAGTCTGCTGTGAGTGACCCTCTCCTTGTATGTCTTGATGCACTGGGAGAATAAGTCATATACTTGAACAACTGATATTTTAAAACCAAACCATATGAGGTCAGAGTATCAGTCGTACATATAATATTATGAAAGTCCTGTTTTGGATGTAAAAGAGTTCTGAGGTGAATTTGATTCTGTGCAGCCAACATGTAGCAATGACTAATGACGAAGCAGCTGTATAGATTTTAGAGAATATTATTATCAGTACCTAGGAGTCCTGTCTGTATCTCCAGCTTGATCTCCAAGCTCACAGAGTCAGGCATCCTTATCTGATGATGTCATTCATCTCCTGCCATTCTCCTGCTCAATGCATGGTGGGGTTACTCTTTCTGCTGCTGTGAGATAGTACTCAGACTCAACAAGGGAAGAAAGAGGAATATAATTCATTATGGCAGGTATCTCTTGGCAGAAGACTTAGCTCAGAGATACAAGCATGAGGGTGGCTCAGGTTACTGTAGATATCATGGAGTCAGAGAGAGCAAGATCAAGTTGAGGTCGCAGGTTCCTGCCTCCAAAATTCAAGACCTACCACCCAGCTTGCTATGCCTTCCTCTAGCATAGCTGTACCTCCTAAAGGTGCCACAGCCTTCCAAGACATTAATATCAGCTAAAGATTCAAACACAGGAGTCTGGTAGATGAACTCATATTCAAACTATGACAGTACCCTCCAGTGACATCTTTTATTAGTCAAGGCAGACTTCAAAATTTAGTTCTGTGACAGGTTGTGGTGGCACATGCCTTAATTTCCGTACCCACAGGTAGAAGTATTACCAAAAATTCCATTTCAGCCTTCCTACCCTACATAATGAGACTCTCAAAACAAACAAAACTCAGTTCTCTCTCTGTCTCACCTTTTTGTCCTTTTTTTCAAATTTTATTAAATGATTTTGTTTTTCTAGTTTCACAAGCATATTGAGTACTTATCCATGCTTCCCCTCCTCCCATCCTACCTATCTCCCTCCCTCCCCTTCATCAATCCATCCCACTCCCTCCCACCTCCCACCTGCCTGCTTCTATGGACCCCAGGGTTCCCTTTGGTTTGTCTACCCTTTTTTTTTAAAAAAAATTTTCTACTTTTACAAGCATATTGAGCACTTATCCCTGCTTCCTTCCATTGTCTGTCAATCCCACCATCAATCCCACCCTCCTGCCTGTCTGCATCTGTGGATCCCAGAGTGCCTTCTGACATGTCTACTCTTGTGGGGGTTCAGGCTTCTGTGACACACCAGGTTGTCTCTCTTCGGGCTGCTCCACTGAGTGGGGCATTTCCCTTCATTATCCAGCTTTAGTCCCCAAGGTTTTGCTTTGTGTCTTGGTGCACTTCTTTTTCCCTTTGTCAGTTCTACCTGTAACCTCTTCCCGAAGGTGACCCACCCACCTCAAAGCCTTGACCTCTGTTTACTCCTTCTGTGCTGACCTTTACCCCATAACAAAACTTCCACATCTGCAAGCCCCTCTCTATTCCTGCAGGTTCCCCCTCTTATGTAGTCTTCCCCAGGAGATCTCCTGCCTAGCTGACATTGTCACCGCCTCTCGGCAGCCCCTGGCCTCCCCTTCTTTTGAAGCATTATCCTATGGAAGCGTGCATGCTTGCCCATTCATCACCACCCCCAGTGTGAAGATGGACATAGTGATCCACCTGGATTCCTGTCCTTTTGTCGGCACTAGAAGAGTGCCCAGGCCCTTAACAGGCGTCCAGTGTCTGCTAACTGAAGTCATGAATGAATGCTTACATCGAGAGACATAGGATTTGAATGGCTGCCTAATGTGCGTGAGGTATTTTCTTTCGTCTGCCTTTGTCAAGTATTTTCAGTTTACTGAAATCTGATTAACCAATGTAGTCTGGAAGTCAGTGAAGACTTTAGAAGCAACATTCTGGGTTCTGTAATTAAAGAGGCAGTGCCTTTACTCTCAGGGTAACCCGTGTGGCGGTTGACTACTGAATGCCAGGCAGGAAACTACTAAATCCATCAAAAGCACTGATTATCTCCTTTAACTGTCACAATGCAAAAAGAAGGTCAGTCAGATGAAATGCACTGTCTGAGGTCAAATGGCTGCAAAAGAATGGACCTGAACTCACCTCGTGGCTCCTAAAGCCAGAGCAGAGTTTCTACACCAGACCTTCGTGATTCTCCTTTTTGGAATAATGATTCCTACTTAGCCTGTGTTGAAGGATCTGCCTTCCCAAGATACAGTGAACTTCACACAACATAACTCCTCCAAAACATTCATTGTCCTTTGCTGCCCTTCCTTCTAGGATAAATAACTGCTCTTCAAGAAGTCATGTAGGGCATCTTTCAGCTTCAGTGGACAAACATTGGGCCATTTTCAGGAACAGGAAGTGTGAGTGGCTAGAAGGAGAAGAGAACTCAGTCTCCCAGCACCGGGTAGCTGCCCACCCAGCTCACTCACACCCTTGCCATCAGTGAGTACCCTGCTCCACTTGCCACCCACAGGCAGAGAAGAGTCTGTACCTTTTTGAACTTCATTCATTTCTTTACTTGGGTACAATGGTTGGAACCTAGGACCTTGTCTAGTATACCCTTATTTTCCTTAGGAAATGTTAGCCTGTGCATTTTAAGCTGTGTTCATTGAAAGCATTCAATCTTTTAGTGGCACTCAGGCTGGGGTGAGAAGGTACTGAGAGTATACTTCAGTGTCATGTTATCTGTGGCAGGAGAGAATAAAGTTTAAATGTGTTGAACCTGACCTAGAACTCTGAGTGACCCCAGAGCTGGGAAGGCCTGGGCAATGGGCTTCTGATGAAGCTTCAACTGGATTCTGAGCTGTAGTCATCATCCGATGCCCTGTAGACCAGGGACAATCTATCTAGCTTCAACATAACAACGCCTGTGCAATGGTTAGTCTCAGCTGTCCACTTGACACATAGGAGGAAGACCTGGGCCAACAAACACTTATGAGGACTGTCAAGTTAAAACAAATCTTTGCGCAAGCCAATGGGAAGTTGTCTTAATTGCATAGTTGTTGTGTGTAACTATTCCCTCTTGGGTGGGTGGCTAGAGATAGAGAGAAGCTGGCAGCTGGCAGGCATGTCTTCATCTGTTGTTTGATGCTTTTGGCTACGGATATGATGCTGTGTCAAGCTCCTGCTACTGTGACATCCTTGCCACGATGGAATATAACCCGGAACTGTGGCCACAACAAAACCCCTTGTTCCCATAAGCTGTTCCAGTCAGGTATTTATTGAAACAACAAGTCACAAAATTAAGACAAGCAGTAAATACATGTTAAATATTTCGAACCAACAAGAAGATAGTACAAAATGTTGTACTTAATTTTTATTGCCCTTTTTATATTAACATCCCACATAGGCCTTTGTCACTAAAGGCAAAACTGCCACTTGGACAGTTAAGAACAGTGTAAAATTGGCTTTAAGTGTAGCATTTGTTTATAGGGTGCTAAGAAAGTCTCAAAGCATTGAGTTTGTGCTGCTGCCTGAGAAATCGCCCCCAAACTAAGTAAATTAGCAGAGTGATCGTTTTAATTGCTCACAACTCTGTGTTGGGTCAGGAATTTGTAATGGGGTCAGGCAGACAGTTTTTGTGCTGGCCTCATCCAATCTTCCTTCTGTGGCTACTGGCCTCTGGAAGCTGACTCCTGTGACTGTCACCTGGGCTTGGTGACCATCTGAGCCCACCTAAGTTTCTTCACATGGTAACTATCTTCTAAGAGCAGGAGGCTCAATCTGCAAGGGCTCTCTTGGGGTGCATCCAAGCATAGAGTCACATCTACTCACCATGAGACATGGCCACACAAGGGAATGGCCACAGGAAGATGTGCTATATTGGGGATCATAACAGTAATAATCTGTCATATTTCGGTGTTTGAAATGGACTCAACTTCAAGTGTTGAGACAACTTGCAGTTGTCTTCCTGAGACCTTGTCACATAAAGTGTTCGGAGCACCTCAAACTCCAGAGGACTGAGTTTCCCAGAACTGTCCATTCCCCTTTCATTTCAAAGGATTAGAATCTCAAAGGCGAATTATTTTCAGCTGTTCACATATCATCTCTCAGTGCCTTAAAATAGGTGTGTGTGTGCGTGTGTGTGTGTGTGTGTGTGTGTGTGTGTGTGTGTGTGTGTATTCTGGTTGCCCAGAAAGCTTTCATATTGTCCCTAAATAAGCACCCAAGAGAGACTCTTTCCTAAAGTAGGCTCAGATGTTCAGAGATAAATCGAGGTTAACTGGGTGAATGTCTCCATTCCACATCTAATAAATACAGAGTGGAATTATGCAAGTATGTAGATCAGCTAATCATCTGACCTAATCAGCAATGCAAATTTTAGAAAGCTTTTCTAATTATTTCCCTAGCTTGGCTGAAGGTATGGGTAAAAAGAATCTCCCAGCATGATGGCAGCAGATGTATTTCATAATATTTATTGAAAATATTGGAAAGAAATCCTCAATTATGAGGCTCCTGAAAAGTACATCAAGAAGGATCTATTCTTTAACATATTTTATATTTTCATCCAGCTATAAACATAATGTAATTGAGATCATCATGCAACAGTGTTCACACAGTGTCACCTGGAAGTCTTCATAGAGTTAGGCATGAGCTTCAGAGCCAGATTGCTTCTTGGTTAAGTGCCTGTATCTTCCCCGAATTCTATTCCTTGCGCTAGAGAACTCTAGTTGTCTTTGACAAAATGGCAGCACCAGAATACTCTATGTTCTTTGGCTATTTGATCATTTGGTATCTTGGCAAAAGTGCATAGTACATGGTGTTTCCTCAACTCTAAATGTTACACTGTTGACATTTACAGGCAATGGGGAATTTGGAAGCCTAGAAGGATCTGGTATTCATTTTCTTGGCTGGCTGTGAATAGTTACAAACAGTTGTTAAATGAATCATTCTAGAACAGAATTGCCCTGAAGGAAACTATCTATGAATTCTGGCTGAAATTCTGGTATCTTACTTGATACTTGTACCTTCCATTCTGTGAACTGTGCAATTGCACACTGCTAAATAATGTTTAAGTAAACAGCAGATGTCATGTACAATACTGTCACCATGACAGTTTATCACTTGGTACTTTGTAGCCATCAAAGTTTGTCTAGCACATCCCATAATATACGCACAAGATAGAATAGTCTAACTGTACATTTCTCCAGATTATGTGTTACTGTGTATAACATGAATATATCTTTTAATATAAATTTGATTGAACCAGTATATTTAGTATACTGAAAATATACTCAATCTTAAATGATATGCATTAGAATGGTTAGACAAATATGCTCTGTGTGATAGATCCCCTCTCTGCCGTGGAGATAAGCTCTGTCATTCTCTGGGACCTCTTTTCTGTAGATGAGATGGAAATGCACTAGATTTTTTGGTCCTTCAGTATATAATACTTAGAAAATGTTACTTCATAACCCTTGACATTTGAACAAGTGAAACCTGTATTGGAGAAAGTTGTGAGTGCACATTATTATTCATTTGTTCTTAGAAGCAGACTGATGACAAGTGCAGTAAAATACACTAGACATAATACATGCAAATTCCAGTCATATTATAATTGTTGTGAACAATTTCAATAAATAGCCTATTTGTGGGTAAAACATGATGAAAGGTCAGCTTTCCAATGTGAGTTCACCTATCACACACAATAACAGAAATTATTTGAGAAGAAAAGTGCTTCCCCCCCAAGTGTATCCAAATGTCATTCTAACCACAATTTTAATTATGCTCATACTCAACTATCATTGTGATCATGACTGGAAGTACATTTGTAACCAAATGTCATCATAACCTGGATTCAAAGTACATTTTGCTAGCTTTTGTAAGTACTGCTACCTTTAGAAAGCTGTTAAGCGCTTTTAAGGAATCCTAATTTGGGCCGGTTATGTCTGGGTTGAAGTCATATATATTACCACGCAGTTGAAGCTAGCATACTTCTTTTCAGTGAAATGGTATGCTTGTTTTCTGGTGGTGGTAAGGGCTTATGGGAACTCCATACAGTGGTGGCCAAAACTGCTGGTAGAAAAAAAAGGGTAGAAATGGGGGCTGGAGAGGTGGCTCAGGGGTTAAGCCTCCGCCTTGCAGGCGGAAGGTCCTGAGTTCGGATCCCAGATCCCACGTATAGACGCCAGGCGGAAACGGGGGCGGCCTGCGTTTCCGGTCCTGGTAGGGCGGAGCCTGTGAATCCCTGGGCAGAAGGAGGTGGAGGCGTCCATGGTGGTTTGCGAATTCGTCCGTGGTTCTACACATACACAGACACAGACACACATACACAGACACACACACACAGACACACACACATGCGCGCGCGCACATAAGCACATGCGCACAGTTGAATAAATAAAAAAAAAATTTAAAAAAAAAAGGGTAGAAATGAAATCTACATTTCAAAATGATGTGTTATATTACATTACATTTTTCATTGAAGTGATCAGATGACTCTGGCCAATGGGATCAGATCATGAGTTGCTTACTTTGGCAAGTTCTTGGTAGGAGTAGAATCAGAGTGGGAAATAACTTTTGGAAAGAAAAAATCAGAGTGGCAATGAGAGGGTGCTTCTAGCACATGAAGCCTATGTTTGGAATGCTCTCATCTCTGCTGCACTCAGAACTCCATCTGCAGCAGAGATAAACTGTGAGACAATAGTTCATTAAAGTACAAAAAAACTGCCTAAAATCTTTATTTTAGTCATGTCAACCTTGTGCTTCTTTTTTTTTTAAACCTCTTATGAGAGCATTAAGCCAATAATAAGTTTTCTACCTCTGCTCTGTACCTTCCGGGGAAAGTGCTAATGGAAAGTGACATGATCGGAGTCTGGCAGCAGAAGCAAGGGGGCAGGGAAGCCAATAGCATGGATCAGGAGCTACTCCATGAACCTGGGACCACCCAGGAGTAGTAATGTTGTATATAGATTTTATCATTTTTCTTCTAGGAGGACGCCTGGAACACTCGGGATCTGATGTAGATGCTATGTGACTCAAATCATGAAGGAAAAAAATGTCACTATGTAAAATACAAGTGTTCGCTAGTTCCTGAACCATCTAGGATTCCGTTTGCGTGACATGCACAGGAGAGATATTCCGTGCTTGATGTTGGTCCAGTACAAGGTTCAGTTCTGCACACTAATATTAATTCATTATATATGCCTTTTTTCCCCAGCACAAATGGACCCCCGAGGCCTATCTCCCAGACAGAGTAAGAGTGACAGTGATGATGATGATGACCTGCCAAATGTGACCTTAGATAGCGTTAATGAAACTGGATCTACGGCCCTTTCCATAGCCAGAGCAGTCCAAGAGTAAGTATCACGTTCTCAGGGTGAAATAAGAATTGCCAAAGTGATCGATGGATAACGGGGACCCCGGCATCTCCAGGTCCCCAGGCGTCGCAGCCAGCTCTGTGCCATCCGCGCACATGGCCATCCAGCCCAGCGTCGCGAGCAGATTAGGGTAACGAATGGCGTGTCTTCTAAGAGCTGGGTGTTCCGTTTAAATATGAGACCTCGCTGCAACCCTTCTAACCTCCTGCACTCTTCTTCGCTGGGGAAATATTATTCTTTTTTAATATGACTGTCCTTACTATTGACATCATTATTCATTTGCAAGTCAAGGGCAATAAAAATGTGTCAAGTAGCTTTATCTTGTTTGGAGAGGAAACTGCAGAATAGCCTTTTGAGAGATTTAAATGTAGAAGATAGTATGTTAGCACTTTGAAAAATAGGAATCATAAGTACTTTTTGAAGGGATTTTTCTCTCTCTTTTTATCCAGACCATAGGATTAGATTTCAGCCCTTGTTAAAAACCGCTGCTTTTCCATCCTTCTCAACTCCATCTGTAATTGAGTTTATACCACTTCATTGTATTTTTTTCCTGTGGAATGCTCTTTTTAGCTTTATGGTGATAAAATAGAAAAATACAATTATATATGTTTAAATGTGAAATTTGATGATGTGGTATGTCTATAAATTGTGAAGTGATTACCATGAGTTAGTTAATCAACATGTTGCTACGTATCTTTTCTTGTTGTTTTCAGTAAGAATCCTAAGATGTACTTGTTACCAAATTTCAAGTGCACAGGACAGTGTTATTAATTGTTGTCAGCATGATGTATACTTGATCCTCAGAATGTATTCTTTTCTTCATTTTCATTTATATATGTGTGTGGAGCATATGCACATTTACTTGTGGGTAGGGACATGTGTGTATGAAGTGTGAGTGAATGCCCACGCGTATGTGTAGAGGCCCGAGGGTAATATTAGGAGTCATTTGCTATTGCTCTTGCATCTTACTCTTTTGAAGCTGAGTCTTAAACTCAAGCGTTCACCTATAGGACTAGCTAGTCTGGGTAGCCATGTTGTTCTGGGGGTTCCTAGGCTCTGTCTTCAGGGTTGGAATTGTAGACAAGCCACTGTTCCACCCATTTTATATGGACTCTGAGGATCCCAACTCTGATCTTTTTGTTTATATGTCAAATATTCTAGCCACAGAAAATTTACCAGTCTCACCCAGAATTTCCTCTTTTTTAATTAAAAGGTTCTATTGTTTGACCAACATCTGTTCTTTTTATGCCCTATGCCCCAGCTCTGGCACTCATCCTTCTTTGCTTTGATGGATTCAATCTGTGTTTTAATTCCATTGATTAATGGTAGCTCTCTGGTTTGCCTTCTGTATACAGTTTCAAGCTATGATATTTTATATAGGAATGCAGATGCTTGTCTCTTGGTCCTATTGTGAAAGTTGTGTATGCATTTTATTAGAAGACAGATTTATTTTTATACCAGTGTTTTCTTCAAAGAATTGGTAGCAGATACACTGAGCTGTAATTTCAGACCACCTAGCATGCACGGACCCATCAATGTTACTGAAGTATCATTCACATCTGAGTATGCGAATAAGCACTGAGATATGCTAAGAATGCTGTTCAGTTGAAATTCTGTAAATGTCCTGCAGAAACCTTGAATATAGGAATTTTACAAACTTACAGCAATATCCTGAGGATAATACCATTTTGAGATAAATATATGAAACTTGTTAATTTATAAGAAATTCTGTGCATAGATTGTTAGCTAACTTTCAGTGAATACAGTTGTGAATTTATCTTTCGGCTCTTAGGTTTTCCTTAATTTCTTAATACAAGCGTCTGTTTAACTATTAACGTCTATTCAAAAGTTATGGAAAAAAAATCCAATATCATATGATCAGTAAGCTAAGTATTGAATAATAACATTTGACAAGTAAGTCATTGGAGGATTTCATGAGATCCTTGCAGGATCGTGAACTGATGGATTGAGGGGAGCTGAAGGGCAGAGGTGGTAAGATCACAACTGTCTGTGCAGTGGAGGCAAACGCAAGTTTTAAAACCCTGGGAACAAATGCGTATTTTGTCTTTGCAGTGAAAGAACAAAGGGTCACTGGTGAATCTGAAGGCTGCCTGTCTTTTCTTTCTAACACTAATGCAGAGACAGGAAAGGAAAGATGCGATGAGTATTATAGCAGACGGAACTGCCTTGTCACGAGGCAGCCTCCTGTCGAGGGCCTCTACCCAGAGGTAAACCCAAGAGCAGATGACTCCAGAGAAACTCTTTGTCCCTTTCCTTATTCGGGTGCAGTCTTGCCTCTATGTAACCATTGAAGCTTGACGTTTAGTTTAATACCTTTTTTATTGGTGTTCATATATATGGCATAAGCCTTAATATGCTAGTAATTTTTTTCTGCTAAATGTCTAGTAGTATATATTTCGCTGGTCTTGAAAAGGAACTTTTTATTAAATTTTTTTAAAGTACTTCTTTTGATTTGATGTACAGAAGGTGCTGGTCGGAACAAATTTTTCTCTGCCAGAAACTCATGTGGGTCCATTTTTCAAATCCGAAAGAGCATTGCTTGGCAGCTAGAGCTTCGTCTTGCAGCCCCCTGGGTTTGTAGAGATTTACGTCAGAGAATGCTGGGAATGTACTTGAACTGAGCCTGCCAGCTCATTGATGAACTTGACTCCTAGACATGAGCTCAGTCAGGGCACTCAGGGAAGTTGGAAGCAGCGGCCAGATGCCCCCAGAAGGACTCTGCAGGTTCCATTTCCTGTTTCAGTGCTACCCCGTCCATACTTGTCTTAAAAGCCATGATTTTGTAATTCAAATGAGGCCATCTTTCAGCACTTCACAGAACAGCTGATTGATTGGTTTTGGTTTCATCCCTTCCCGCCTTGGTAAAATAGGGTCATTACCCTTGACAACTTACAAACATAATTATGAAATAACTGTTTGGTGAGAGAATGATGAAGGGAAAAGATGAAGGCGCATGATGAGAGCAAATTAGCATAATTAACGCTAATCCCAAACAAAATAATGAGGTTTTTGGAAAAAACAGGTGACGTTTAAGTTTGATTTGCTCACCCAGCACCTCTCATTTCCTGTCCCCCTTTTCCTTCCTCTTAATTCCAAACATAATCCTTTCAAATGTAACAGAAGATTCAAATTTCATTAAAGGGAGTGAAGATGAGTAGCATCTGGAGGATGAAGGTGATAGAGTAGCCCTAGATACAATCACGTCTGAAGAGAAAGTGGAGGAGAAAGTGGAGGAGAGAAGGCGGAGGGCGGAGGAAGCAGAGGAAGGTGTTGCGAGGAACAGTCTGGTGTCTGCGCCTGTGAAACTGATGATGTGGTTCTTAAAACTTCATTTATTTATTCATTCATTTTGTGTGTGTGTGTGTGTGTGTGTGTGTGTGTCAGAGGGCACATGTGTCCCTGTTGAGGACCAAGGCTGACTACCTCCTTGCTTCCTTCTAAAATTTCCTAAGCCCACCACAATTGGAAGTGCAGGCCGCAGCCATTTCTGCCTGGCGTATTTTTCATGGGACTTGGGATCCGAACTCAGGACCTTCCTCTGTGACGCAGTCTTAACCCCTCAGCCATCTCTCCAGCCTGCTAATGCACTTCTTAAATAGTTTACAGTCTATGGTGTTCAAGATCATTGCAACATTTCAATGTGTCCCTTTTCCTGTTTTTGTTTTATAGCTTATGTGAAGTGCCTCTCTTCCTGGGGAAAAACAACTTGTAGATTTGGGGGAAATAAATAAGCTTAGCTATAGTGCTTTGCTTTTTGCTTAAATGTGTTTTGAAAGAGCAGATGTGTTGGGCAGTCAAATGTCTCCTCCCTTACTTCAGACCTCCCCACAGCTCGTCCTAACAACACAGCACAGCTCTTCATCTAGAAAAATCCCTTGTAATGGTCTAAAATTGTCTGAAATTTTAGGTAGTTGGTTTTGCTTTGGCTGTTATTGTTATTCTTTTTTTTCTCATTCTAAATCTCCAGAACAGTTAACACCCTTTTGCTTTTCTTAATTTCCTCGTGATGATTGTGTTAATGTCTTTTAAATGACACCAGAGAACAGGGCTGGAGATGAGAAGGAAGGCAAACAAAACGCATTACCAAGAGTGCTGTGCAGATTCTGAGAGCTTGTAGCTTTCATTTCATTTGCCTCGTGGTACCGTTATTGTCTTACGGAGAAAGAAAGGATGCTGCAGACAGACCTATGTTACCTGAGAGGACCTAGAGCAGGTGATGTGAAGTTTGCACTCACATCCTTCAAGAAAGAATGCTGCGTTCAGTCCTCTTATGTGAAGGTCTGCACCTTCTCTGTCTTACATTCCCTGCACTATCGAACCTACAACTTCAGTAAGCCCAGGAAGTGGGCTGATATAATTTTACACTTTCTAATCTTCAAACTCAAGATTTAAAATCAGTCACTGAGTCAAAAAGGAGTCAAAATAGAAAGCATTCTTTAATTATAGCCTTAGAAACACTTTTAAAAAGTATTTTGCTCTATAACTCACACAATTTTTGAGCAATGAGAAATTAAAAAAAAAAAAAAACTCATAGAAGCTGAAGAGATGGCTCCAGGGTTAAGATTCTGTCTCGCAAGCAGGAGGTCCTGAGTTCAGATTCCCAGCTCCTATGTGAAAATGCCAGGCAGAAACAGGGGCAGCCGGCCTTGGTGAGTGGAGCGTGGCATATCCCAGAGTGAAGCAAAAAAGAGGTAGAAGCAATCCAAGATGATTTTCGAAGTCAGCCTTGGTCCTCCACAGGGCCACACAGTGCCCTGTCACACACACACACACACACACACACACACACACACACACACACACACTAAATAGATAAATAGATAAATAATGAAAGTTAGAAAAAAACCTTAGAGTGCTCTTTATAATAAATTTTATTGTACTAATATTGGGGAAAAAACTATTGCTGGGGGAAGGAGTGATTTCAGGTATGCTTCAGTGTAGCCTGTATGCTGCCATTTCCAAGCTGTCAAAATCCACATTCTTTCTAGAATTGCTTTGTACCTGGCAACAGTACACTCAGAAGGGCAATGTCCTACCCTTTTTCTCTGAGTGAAGGATGGCAGAATGTTTGCATTATTCCTTTGGTGGCAGCTGACGCACTCCAAGGAAAAGCCAGAGCAAACTCATGTTTGCTCATGTCCTCTCTAAGGGTTAAATTACTCAGCTCTCCTCCCAGACCTTGGGCACATTTGACAAAAGTGTTTTCATTTCATGAGCTAATTAGGTTTGGGATACCTTTAAATCCCCACTTTGGGTCATACTAAGAAATACCTCTTTGTTGAGAACTTTGGAGGGAAAGCTAGCTGTCAGTAGTGTCTAATCAAGGATCTTGTCTGTGTGGCAGTGCAGTGCCGATGGGCGATAAGGAAGTCTCCACTCTTCTAGGTAAGGTAAATGTTGGCATGCTCTTTTTTTTTCTTGAAATAGGTTAGAAAACGCTCTGATTTACTGCGGTGGTTTCAGATTAAACCTCGAGTACATGCTTGACCGTTGTCAATTCAGTAGTCTGCTAAGCTTGAAAATGTTAAAAACAGTGATGACTTCACAACTCAGTCCTAGATACATAAGAACAAGATGGACCATGTGTTCACGTACTCTCTTTTCTCTGCTGTGCTGAGATAGTGTGATCCTCTCTTCAATTATTAGACATGCAATGAAACCTGACTAATCATTTAATATTTTAAGTGTTTCATGAATTTGGCAAATTGGGTCATGGATCCAACTGGCAAGGCATCCATCCAGTCATCCATTAACCTTGTGTTAATCCTGTATTCCACAGGAGAGCCTCAAAATGTATGGCTTATAGCTCCAATGATGTGGTGCTCATAGTTAAGCAATGTTAGATTTAAGAGCAGTGGGTTAAAGCAGGAAGCTCTGCTATCAGAGAATGGAGGAGGAATATGTGTGTCACACTGAAAATGACCAGAGTCTTGACATGTGATATGATTCTAAGTTTTTCATGATTGGTACAGAATTAAGTGAGAAGGAGGTGCTTCTAGTGATAGGTATTTCATCAATCAGAATGAACCCATTCTCTAGACAGTGGCCATGAACCTCAAGGAAACAGGATGTGATTGTGTAGACTGAGCTATGTGCATCCCAAAGGTGTCATTTATATTTTTGGATATGCATAGAACAATTTAAGAGTCTCAGTCTCCAAAGTATGATCCCTTAGGAGTTTGGGATGAAGACTTTACATATTCATAATATACTATATTGTGTGTGTGTGTGTGTGTGTGTGTGTGTGTGTGTGTGTGTGTGTTTCCAATACATTGAGTTACTAGAGACAAATATCATGTCTAGTTTTCATCATTTATCTAAAGTGTGCATAGTGGCTGTTAGTACATTTTGAACACTGGGAAAGTACTAGAGAAAGTGACTTTTGATCTCGTGATGTTTGCTTGGAATGGAGATGTCAGGAGGCGTGGAGCTTCATGATGTAACTATATAGCATGTCCTGAAGAAAGTGAGGCAGATGAAAGAAAAAGAAGCTGTGAGGGCTGGCAGCGTGGAGACTAGATGCGGTAACTGTGGAAGAGTTCTCAGGGAAGAGCTCTCTCGAGTTATGCTTCGATGAAACTAGAGGAAATCAGAGCAGGCTCCATGCGTGGCTAAAGGAATCATGTTATACATAGGCAGAGAAAATAGCACTGTACAGACTCTCCAAGATAGGAGCATCCTGGCATTCTAGGAATGACTAGTTGTCACTCTCATTTACCAAATGGAGAACATTGTTTTGATTACCAGACTTGACAGGAAAAAAGGAGTTCTGTCTAGGTCAGCTGATTGTCCAGCATCCTATCTCAAGGACTGCATCTTGTCATTCATGCTTGCCTGCTTGCTTTTCTTTCATACTACTCTCTCTCTCTCTTCCTCCCACCTCCCTCTTGCCAGGTAAGGGTTGCTCCTGCAATCCCAGCACTTGATAGGTTGAATGAGAAGGACTGACATAATTTTCAAAAGTTTGAGACCAGCCCTAACTAGAAACTGTGTTCCCAGGACCTGAATGAATAAAAGAATAAATGTATGCATGAATGAATGGTTTTGTTTTCAATGTTTTAAAGGAGAAGATTCTGAGTTACATCATTAATAGAATTGATAAGCCACTTTGTTTTTTAATTCTACGTATAATTTATTTTAGTGTTAGCAATTTCTAAGAATTCCTAACTTACAATGACATCTCCTGTGGTCATGCAGTATGTTGCAATATTGCAACTTGCAACTGATTTCAAATATTGATGTGCTCCCACTTATTTGGCATAATATACCATGTGAATTTCAGTGTTGCTTGATTCTTGCTGAATATTCTCCTTATAATCATACTGAAAATATATTTTGCACTATCGCTATGTCTTATACATACATATACTTAAAAGGTGTATAGTCACTGAGCATAGGTAATCATTCTCATGCATTTTTGATATATGTTGACTTAAATACTCAGTGATGAAGTTGAAGTATTAATAAGTCTCATTATAAGTTCCCAGAACTAGTCATCGTTATTTCATTTATTACTGTAGTCAGTGAAAGTACACATCATTAAAATGGAACAGTGACATATTTGCAATGGACGTGTTTTGCTAGTACAGCATCTCCTCTGGTAAGTCAGATGCTGTAGACATGGTTCTTCATCCTCTCCATGATGGAGAATCGTTGTGCCACAATATCTCTTTATTTTATGTCACTTCCACACACACTTGGGTCACATTGAGCACATTTACTTTCATACATCATGTGGAAGTAAAAGCAGGGACAGCTTGCTGCTCTGAAGGAAAACATGAAATAGATAGGAAAAGACAGCCTGGATAAAAATGAATCTTGTCAGGCTGACATTTGATTTGATTATCTCCAAAGATATTTCACCATCTACCTTTCACAATTATGTAGCCAAGAATCATCAGTCAGCTGAATGCTAATGCATCCTGGCATCCTAAAAATTACATCCCAGACCACATATAGTTAGCATACAGTCTTGCAAATGTTAGCATATCTCCACTTATCTAATGCAGAACTACTGGTATAAGGGAAAGAATTGCAATCTTATAAATTAAACTTCTGCCAAACTTTGTTTTTAAAACTATCTGATGTGTATCATCCCTGCTGTTTTATTCCTACTTACAATTATACATTAAAAACTTATGTTCTCATGCTGGAACGTTACTGGAATGTCATTGGCTATTCTTAATTCGAATGTTTGTTTTAGCAATCTGATATTAGTATTACAGTAAACCAGATAATATTTCTAGATAAAACTGTGGACCTCTAAATTTGAATCATATTTCATAGTAACTAACGGGATCAGAAATGTATTCCTTCAAAGAACACAAAGAACCTGGGAGAACAATGATTATTTTGTTAATAGTTTTGAAAAAGAAAAATTAGAAGCTGTTCAAATGAACACATTCACCCATTTTCTCCTTTAATTTCCTAAGTTGTAGCAAACTTATTTTAGTGATAGACTCTTGTAATATTTCTAGGCAAAGTTTCTCTTACATGCTTCCTAGGCCCATATTGTTAATAGTCATCTTTATTGTATCTTAATTTCATAAGGTAAGCTTTTATTCTCAGGATTTAGATTCATAAATATTTTATTTTGTCAAGTTTAATACAGTAAAATTACTAAAATAAATAGCTTGATGAAGCACTTACCTCAGCTCTAGAAACAAAAATCTGTTATGTTCAGTCTATAAACTCACATTCACATTGACTAATCTCTCATAGCATACCACAACAACAAAAAATACCATAAGCTACTGTGCCTTGTCCCCTTTGAATTCTCAAGTTATATAGCCAAGGGCAATAATAGCAACAAAGTGTAAATAAAATTGAAAATATTATCCAGATAATTGAAAATAAAATTGTTGTTGTATAATTCGATAAAAGAGGATTTTGTTTTTCAATTCTACATCTTTCTTTTTCATTTCTTTGTATGTATAGCACAGTCACAGTGAGAAAAATATGAAATATTCATTCTTGTAGATGACATATCCATTGTCTTTTAGATATAAAAGGCCAATTTTACCTTGTCCATTTAAGGAAATTTTTCCTAATAAATAATAAAATGCAGAGGATAAAATTTACTAGAGAAAATAAGTGACTGATTTCTCAGACAAGTAAAGAATCTTCCTATTATTTTTCATGGGTTAGTTTCATTTTATAGTTAAAACATTTATTTGTAGAGACATACAATCCAAGTAAACACAACAGTCCAAATACAGGTTCTGTGATGGGCAGAATATCAACAACTCAGAAATCACTCAAGGAGAAAACAAAATAGTTATGGTATTAAGAGTATGTTTTCCTTTTGCATGTGAAGACCAGTCTTGTAAGAACTGGTAAGAACTTTGCCTTTGGCTTTTATGCCTACTTTTTACCCAAGTTTCACATCAGCAACTACTTTGAAACAAATATGATGTTTCACAAATCTTGCCAGCTATTCTTTAATAGACTGAGATTATGCTCATGTTTTTAAAGAGATTACATAGTAAATTATTACTTATAAGAATGGATAATAGATTGGCTACATGCCAAGAGAAATCAGGAAGATTAAATCAGAAGTTGTTGAAGTAGTTCAGACATAAACTGCCCTGGGCCTGGGCCAGGTTCTAGGGCTGGCTTTGTAATGTCAGTTACAATAACCATAAATGTTGGGTTAAAAACATAATGCTTTATAATTATCCATTTATTCTGATTTATGCATTCCAAAGTGTTCCTTGCTGTATCTATGAATGGATGATGTCACTTTACAGACTCGGGGAAGTGATTTCATTTGCATGCTTTAAGTAAGAAGTGCTCATGAAAGATGAAGCATCCTTTGCACAATGCCAATAGTGCATCTGGAAGGAAAAGGATCGTGATCGGTGTTCGAAAGGAAGAATTAATGTTTTTCATGATCCCTGAACATGGAGATACCAGGAGTGATTGAAGGACTTTGACATGATGTCGATGGAATCATATGAACTTCCTCTATTGATTGATACCTGGAGACCCATGGCTAGACCTGAGCAGGGAGGTATGTCAGAACAGGAAGTTAGCCAGTGGTGAATGAATCTGTGTGACTTATATGTAAAAGGTAAAAGGAAAAGAAACGGTCATGTGTTGACCTATATGGTGTGTAATCAGTATGGAATACTGTGTCTCCAGAGGCCAATGAACATCAAGTATATTTAATGTGTGTGTGTGTGTGTGTGTGTGTGTGTGTGTGTGTGTGTGTGTGTGTGTATTTATCAGAGGACATTTTGTATGCCTGTAGAGGCCCAAGGGTGACTTCAGGCATCATCCTGGATTGTTCTACCTCCTTCTTGATTCGCTCGGGAATTTCCCAGGTGCTACCTTCCAGGGCTAGAAGTGTAGGCTGCCACCATTTCTGCCTGATACTTTTACGTGGGATCTCTGATCTGAAATCAGGCAGCAGTTTAACCCCTGACTGGGCAGGAAGATCATGACTTCCAGACCAGCCAGCACCTAAATATATTTGAAAGAATATATGTAAACTAAACATGTGGTTTAAGGACTTTGACATGATGTCGACGGAATCCTATGGACTTCACCTATTGATACCTGGAGACCCATGGCTAGACCTGAGCAGGGAGGCATGTCAGAACAGGAAGTTAGTCAGTGGTGAATGAATCTTGTGACTTCCATGTAGTACACTAATTTTATGGACACATCCCAAAAGATTTAACAATCATGTATCCTCATCAAATATAAGTAAATTTTGTCACATATGGCTATCTGAACTCCTGTCCAGTAAATTCTTTCCCCCTCTCTTCTCTGCACTACCACTAGTTCATTCTCTATCTTTATTTATGAAGTCACATGATACCTCCTTTGTTTCAGCTCCTTTCACTGAGCTTCCTATTTCTCAGGCTCTTGCATGTGACTTGTTGCTAAGTGGTTAGTTTTCTACTATGTGGCTATAACATCGTTTGTGTACCTACTCACTTATTTTTGTGTGATTTTTGTTTTCTATACGGCAATAGGCTCTTGCTATAGAGTGCTGGCTGGTCTGGAAGTCACAAGCCTCCTGCCCAGTCTCTTGATCAAAGCCAGTTTATGTTCTATTTGGGACTCATACAACTCAAGGTTGTATGAACACAGGCTTGCAAGTATTCTGTGAGCATAAGATTTCATTTCTCTTATGTAAATTCTAAGAAGCAAATTGCTGGATCAAGGGTAGACTACGTGTAAATTGTAAGAAACAGAATTTTTCGACACCCTATCTTTTCCTGCTCCCACACTGAACCCAGATTTTCAGTTGTCTTTGGTGTTGATAGTCTCTGTTTAAGGCATCTTTAACAGAGGGTCTGCCCCATTCAGAGGAGTGGGAAGCCAAGGAGTCTGTTTTGAAGGAAGTTCTGAATTGAGGAGGCAGGCAAGCAAAGAACTTTCATCAAGGAGACAGAGGAGGCTTAGAGAAACACCTAGAACACAGACTTTATTCCTCTGAAGTTGAAGAAAATAACTAGAAAAAGAAATTTGTTCAACTCAGAAAATAAAAGTGACTCTTAGTGTGGATCTTCATGAGAGACGTACATGCCAAACATTACTACATGTGTCAATACAAAGTCTCTGTGCATGGTCACTGAGTGGGAACCTAAGTTTTGGAAACGTCACATTCAGAAATGCAACAGTGATGCCATTAAGAGAACAAGACTAACACAGTCATGACTAAATGTCTCATCGTTGTAGAGACAAAGTGTGACACAACTCTTCAAATAAATGTGTCCAAAGAGCACTGTAGCCACAGCCTCTTTTTATCTCTCTATAGAGAACTTGCTTATATGCTAATTTTCTGGATAAATTATTACAGGGAGCAATTATGATGTTTATCTATTCAAAATACCAAATATTAGGACACTCCAAAAGGCTAGTATTGCTAGCGCCATGTTTATTTCTCTTTTCAGTTGAATTTTCCTTCATGGAACAGTCTCTTGTCTTCTTACCCACACAGGATTTGAAATTCACTTTTCCTTTCTTTGACCTTTTGACTTACAACATGAATAAATATTCGTAAACTGTAAACCTGAGGTATAGAATGGATGCTGGCGCATCCTGATGAGAAAATGAGGCTCTTTTCTTGATGATCGCTCCTTCTTTCCTCTCTTCAGAACGCTTCATGGTGCTTTCACTGGGACATCTCCATCATTTGGAGAAATGGATCTCTCAAGTGCCTTCCAGATTTCTATGCTTGTAAAACCCCTATCTTCCACACGGTTGTGTATATTGCGTAGACCTACCATTATGAAATCAGAGCTGCTGGTAAATCTTTCCGATGGACCTAGGAACTCCTACACTGTCACACTCAGTGACTGTATTGCTGCTCTGCATAGTGACATGACCAGCTCCAAAAGAAATTGCTTCATTGTTATCTTTCATCCTTGCGATGCTTGCTGAACATTGGCCAGTGTAAGCGCCCACGATATCACCATCACTGTTGAAGTCCATCATATAAAACAGTCTTATGTACTCTCCTATATACTTAACTCGTCTCCATATTACCTACAATGTGAGACCCTGTGCTTGCACTTAGATGGAGACAAGCAGACAGCATAATTTAACATTCCGGGAATACTTTCATTTTTCCTCACTGTGATGTCCAGGATGTATACAGTCAAAGAAGGCTTCCAGTGAATGACATTTTCCAGTTCATTATAGTACTTCTTACTGTAGTACAGTTATATCCACTCAGCATCCAGTATATGCCAAGAAATCAGCAATGTGGAAGGTTTGCAGGGGTCTCTATCTTCATGGAGGAAAATAACACCATTATCTCGATTGTCTAAACAATTTGGAAGAAAATTATCAAGGGTTTTTTCTTTTATAAAAAAAAATGATTTGACTCAGCAAGTTTAAAGGTTCCTAGTGGGGATCTGCTGATCTGAATCTCGTGTCTGGAGCCCATGTGATCATCTAACCTCCACATGCTTGCTCTCTCTCTCTCTCTCTCTCTCTCTCTCTCCTCTCTTTCTCTCTTTCTCCTCTCTCTCTTCTTTCTCTTTTTCTTTCTATCTCTCTCACTCCTTCTCCCTGCCACATAGCAAAGTATTTTTTAATTTGATAACTGTGAGATTCAGACATGCTTTCAAGGGATGCACACATGCAGTCCCCCCTGGGTTCTTCGCAAGCTTCAGTCACCGTGTCCTGCTTGGCAGACCACAGAGTTCATTAACTATCATCTGCTTCAAGACTCACGAAGTCATTGCTATGACAAAGACATGACCCAAACAATGCCATTTCATTCCAACTCAGGATTTCAAGTCACAGAAGAAGCCAAGGGAGCTAACCACACCAGATCCACAGCAAAAGCTGAGGGGCAAGGAGCAATGCTTGCCAGCTTGAAACAACTGCTCCTCAGATCCCCGTCTTAATCCACCAACCCAGGAATGGTTCTACCACTGTATGCTAGGTCTGCCTGCCTCAGTCATGCAATTAAGACAATCCAGAAGCCCTTCTTAACTAAATAATTCCACATAGGCGTGCTCAGAGGCCCATCTTCTAAGTATCAAGTTGACGCTGAAAGTAAATATCATGCTATACTAAGCACGTTGTTTCTGTAGTGGTTTCTTAGTCTTGTGGACAGAATAAGGAGACCATGAACCCTGCATAAGGGAAGGTTAATATAAAGGTAGTTGCATGCTTCCAGGTCCTTATACCACTCTCAGAGTATCCTTAAAAGAGAAGGTGGTGCTGAGGTGAGATGAGAGGAGAGGGCTGGAGGTGGACTTCAGTGAAGGAACTCTTGTCCTATTTGGGTCAGTCCCCCCCCCATTCATAGGAAGAAAGAAAAGAGGGAAAGAAGGGAAGAGAGTGCACAGATAGAGAGAAAGGGGGGATGAGAATGGGATGGGAAGAATTAAAATTTGAAAATCACTTATTCAGGGGCATTTCAGGATGTTTTTTGAAGTGGAAACTGTCTTTAAATGTGTTGTCCTGTGGCGGTCGCACCAGTGATTCAAATGGGATATGCATGGACAAAGGACTGACTGTACGAGTGAATGTTAAATGTTTTATAGCATATTCAAAGGTGTAGGTAAGTATATGTTTTCCATGTTTGAAAGTGGTTGTCCCAACATGTGGTAAAGAGTCATTTCCAAAGGTGGTGTGAGGTGTAGACACTGTCCCGCATGCTTAAGTTGTCCACCCAAACACGTCGCCTTGCTTTGTGGAGCTCTGCCCCCTAAAAAGAAACAAAGTTCAGACTAAAGGACAACCTTGTAGGTCCTACTTGTTTGCTACATAATGTAAGGCATCATTTGTAAATATAGCCTCTTGTCACTGCCTACATCCTTACCACTCGGCCTGTGGTTCAGATGTGTTTCCTCTCTGCTATCAGGATGGAGTTAGTGTAACTAAAAGGTGCATATTGTGCTATCATACAGCTTATCACACTTGTACATTTGTTCCCTAATAATCAATACTTCGATTTAAATAATGAAATAAGATTTGACACTTGGGCCTGGAGAAATGGCTCAGGGGTTGTGACTCTGTCTCACAAGCAGAAGGTTCTGAGTTCGGATCCCAGGTCCCACATTAAAACAAAAACAAAACAAAAAACAAAACAAAAAAAAAAGATTTGACACTTAGAGTTTTCATAAATAATGCCAGTACATAATATTTCATATCATGACATATTAAAATGGTAAAAAAATTGATGCTAACAATGATTGAAATAAGTACAGAAATTTACATATAGAAGTATTAATCATGAAAATGATAGATATTCAGGAAGAGTTCTGATACAAGAAATGTATTTCCTGCCCCAAAGTTTGTCAATTGTAACTCTTGAATAAGATTAGAGTTGGATGTCAGAAATTGACTTTGATGATGCTTTTGAAAACAATCCGTAAAGACACCTGTGTTTTGTAGAAGTGTTTAGGGTTTGTATGAATGAGTTTCAATTATTTTTGAAATTGAATTTATAAACCTGGAGAGAGCACTCAAGGCTTAAGCATCTACCTCACAAGCAAAAAGATCTGAGTTCAGATCCCCAGACCTCATGTAAAAATACCTGGATGGAAATGATGGCCGCCTGCACTTCTGGCCCTGAAAGACAGCTTGAGAAACCCCAGAACTAAGAGATAAGGAGGTAAAACAATCCAGAACGATTCCCAGAGCTACCCTTGGGCCTCCACAAATACACACAGTGCCCTTTCCTATACCTACACGCATCTGTATGTGCCCACACACACATACATACCACACCTACAATTGCAAAAAATAAAGTAAACTTGCATTTTTAAGACAACTGTAGGTAAGCAAGCTTTCAATATTTTTACAAACATAGACCCTGTGGGTGTGTTGCTCATTTATGCTATGTGATTTGCAGAGCATAGAGATCTCTCTCTCTCTCTCAGCTCTGGACTGGATTCCCAAGGACACATGCCTAGAATCCAGCACAGTGCCCATGAATCTGCTCAGGCTTGTAAACCTTAGTTTCTGCGGCCGCCCTTGTTGCTCTTTGTATTACGTGCCGTTGGTTAGAAAGGTTGTCACTTTGTACTAGTGCTTTGGAAATTCATGTGTGCAGATGTCCGCTCGCATAAAACTGCACAGTTGACTACATTACTAGAGCACACATGTGCCAGACTTGATTAAATGTCAGGTGGAGCAAGGCACGTGTGTGTTCAGTGTGTGACAGTAGGTTTAGCAAGTGCAGCCAAGAAAATGTGTAAGTGTGTAATAAGCCATCTTGGTTGTTATTTGCAGATGTGCACATCATTAGTTAGCAATGTATGTTTTTGACAGATACTGAGTCCAAAGTCTCCCCAGCTGTCTTTTAGCTTCTGTGTCATTGTTCTATCTTAAGATCCAGCATGTTGCTGCTCAGTGCCCAGATCTTAAGTTTAGAGTTTAATTGATTTTTATTTCTTTGACACTGAGGTGACCCTCACAAATTCAAGGTACAGAGTATTCTGAACATCACGATCTTTCCTTTAACAATTTCACCTAGTAATGATATAATTTCTTTTCTACCTGGTGATCTTCTGGATTGTTCTAATAACAGAAGCCTCTTAGAAAGTAACACCTTTATCACTGAGTTTTGAATTACAGCTTATCTTGATTCATTTATACTCCCCAGTCAAAATAAAATCCAGGGTGCATTGGATGTTACTATCCATGTTGGAAAACTGCTGGATACTCATTAGACTCTATTATTATTTTTATATTAATCTTATGAAGGACTCTTCTTCATGCATAAGAATGCATTTATTATAACAAAGTATTGCTTTTTTTAAATTTTTTTTAATTATTATTATAATTTATTCAACTGTGTGCATATGCATGTGTATGTGCGCGCGCGTCTGTGTGTGTGTGTGTGTGTGTGTGTGTGTGTGTGTGTGTGTGTGTCTGTGTATGTGTAGAACCACGGACGAATTCGCGAACCACCATGGACGCCTCCACCTCCTTCTGCCCCGGGATTCACAGGCTCCGCCCTACCAGGACCAGAAGCGCAGGCCGCCCCCGCTTCTGCCCGGCGTCTATACGTGGGATCTGGGATCCGAACTCAGGACCTTCCGCCTGAAAGGCGGAGGCTTAACCCCTGAGCCACCTCTCCAGCCCCAACAAAGTATTGCTTTTATCTTTTAGTACTTTGAAATTCTGTGTGCAGTATGTTATCTCAAAAGATAGATCTACATCTTACATCCCTAGAACCTACATGTTTCCTCCAGAATGTGGCTATCCATAGACTATATTTATGAACAGGGAAACAGATGACTGTGAACACGGGAACAAAGGCTGAAAACATCCCATATAGGTCGGTGTTATTCCTTGTTCCATGCGTGTCACAGGTAATCATTTTTGAGACTCTTCCAACCATAGTTCTGTGTGTGGATCATCATTCCAGACTAACAGCCATGATTTGATGTAATAATTGGATGAAATGTTGTATTTCTTTTCACCTCTTCTCTTGGACATATAAAAAACAATTTAGGGTGAATAATATAAGCATATTCAATGTAACAAATTGGAAAAATAATAGCCTACCCAGCAAATCAAGTGCTGAGAAAATAATGTAAGCATCCTTGACCAAAGTCAGAGAAATGTTAATACCTAGATGGTCAGGACATCCAATTCTCTGTGCCAAATAGAGGCTGGAGGCACATATCTCCCATATCTACTGAAAAGACCCATCTCCCAAGGCCTTACGCTAGGAAAATACCCACAAATAGTATCAAAAATAAGACAATGAATCTTTTTGACTTGACAGCTTATTTAGAATGACAAACAGTCAATGCAGTGGGAAAATAATGATGATTCCAAGAGAAAAATATGACGGTGCATTCACATTCACTGTTGCTTATTTTTATAAAAAGTGCTTTTACTTCATAGCAATGTAGCATGTGTACACACACATGTAGCAATAAATTATAGCTCTCATTACCTGTAAGTAGACACATGAATATATACTTGCATTGAGAAAATGTAGTAAAAAATGTCTTCTCCTTGGTTTTATGAAAAGTATGAATGATACCTCCTACTTATTCTAATCTCTGCTATATTTGTGTCCATTTAATTTAACCTAAAGGCAAAAGAAATTTTTAGGGATCATGAGTAGATTGAAAATAAACTCTTTCAAAATTTATTTCCAGTGAATTTAGATTGCAGAATATTTTATTAGAGAGAATTCCTCTTTTTTTTTTTCACCAAAACAAGGTAAGAAGAGAAAAAAAGTTGACATGCACATTTGTAGAGGCCTTGAGTTGAAAGTTTTTGCTCCTCTGCCTGCACTCTAGCTCTGCCCTCGCTGATTCCATTTGCAAGTCATGAAGCTTGGCAGCTGCCTCTGCAAAATGGAGCTGAGCATGTCTATTTCTCCCTGTCCCATTGGTTTATAGAAAGGAAACCATCACAGTTGCCTGGAGAGGTTTCCACGTGCTCAGTGAAACTGATCAGACATGCACTGTGGCAGCTTATGAGAATTCTCTAAGAATGTTTGCTTTGATCTAGATGACGCTAACTTTTTTCCAACAGTAGTCTGGAAGGACCCAGAACTTCTTATGTGCTTTACAACGACTCTGCCACTGAGCTACCTACATCTTCAGCTCTGTAACTTGGTGTTGAATGACACTCAAGGGAGTATTGACTTGATTGTTGCAAAGTAGTGTCTGCATGGGTAATTTCACAAAAATACTTGGCAATTAGAAGGAATGACTTTTGGGGCTGGAGAGGTGGCACAGAGGTTAAGCCTCTGTCTTGCAGGGGGGAACGTCCTGAGTTCAGATCCTAGACCCCACATATAGACGCCAGGCGGAAGCGGGGGCGGCCTGCGTTTCTGGTCCTGGTACGGCGGAGCCTGTGAATCCTGGAGCAGAGTAAACGAGGAGGTGGAGGTGGTCCATGGTGGTTCCCGAATTCGCCTGTGGTTCTACACACACACACACACACCACAATTGAATAAATAATAAAAATTTTAATAAAAAGAAGGAATGACTTTTATTCCATTGCAAAAAGGACAAAAAACAACATTATAACATATATATTGGCCAAACAAGACTGATGTAGGTTTTAGCTTGCATTTTTAAAACTTTTAATTAAAAAGGAATAGTAATATTTTTTAACCTTTTAATTCAGTGTTTTAGTAAAAATGACTGTAATGGAAACTTTGAGCTATTCATTTAAACCATAATCACAGAGCACCTATAAAACAGAAGCATTCATATATGTAACTTGTTTGGGATGCTGGGTTACTTCAATTTGTGATGACTCTTGCACGCTAGCTACTTGTGTTAGTTTTTGAAGTAATCAACTTATAAAGACAAAACGTTGATTTCAGCTCACGGTTTTGGAGGTATGAGTGATTGGCCTTATTGTGTCAGGCATGTGGTAGGAGCCCATGGCAGGAGCACGTGGTGGATCTTCTCAGTACAAGGGAAGGACAGTGATGGAGAAAGAGAGGAATGGAAACTATGCTTTTCTATGACCTTCCTTAATGGTCTGAACATTTTCCACCGGGTTTTACTTCATAAAATTCTACCACCTTCCCAATAGCTCCCTTCTGAGGGATGAAGCCATTGACGCATGGGCTCATCTATAGCAGTACCATTATGTGAACATTAGAAAGAGAAGAAATAACATGCTCTGCTCTGCCTCTGAACCAGGTGTGCCACACCCCACAACGCTGAACGTGTCTGCAGCTGTGTAAGGTAGGCGTCACTAGTCCACTTCCAAGAGGAACCTGAGGGAAAGCAAGTTTAGTAACTTGCACAGAACCAGAGGTGGAGTACTTAGAAGCACGTCCAAACCTGATTCTGCCACTTTCTTTCCATTGCGCTCTAACACATGAGCTCTGAGTTTCTGTAAAGTCAGACTCTCCCTTAATGAGCAGTTGAATGGTCTTATCCTCGGTAAATTAGAGCTGAGACACTGTGAACGCTGTCGGGCATCTCATTTCTGACTAGCTAGTGCCGTGCTAACACCCACCATGTCCTGAAGTCCTCGGGATGCTTCATTTACAGAACACAAATGTGCTCATTAACAGGAAGTCCTGTTAGGGGACTTCCATGTGCGTCAGATGATATGCAGGAGGTATTGTGTGACTCCAAGTGACCTCACGCAGAGTGTCACTATGATGTGGAACTGCGCCTCACCTCAAGACTAATTGTTGGAACTCTTTGGAGGCCCTGGGAATGTATGTTAGTGCTATCCAGGGTTCAATTCTCAAGAATCTCCCACTCAATTGTAGAAAACAAAGGTGGGCAACTCTTCTATTTCTGGGACATTCTTTACAAAATTGTAGTGGGTCAATATATTTTATTCAATTATGAAAGACAAAGACAGAGAGAAGTTGGAGGTCAGAGAACAACTTCCGGAAGTCAGTTCTTGCCTTCCACAGTGCAAGCTTGTGGGAATCAATCTCAAGTCACCAGGTTGCAAGCATTTCTCTTAAGTCACATAGGAAAAATTAACAGTCTCAGTGATTTTGAGTTTTATCAATGACTCATATGTCCAATATGAAGAAAATGCAATCTTCCTGGCTTTGTGACATAACAGCAAACTCTTGTGGGATGCATATAAAGTAAATGTTTGTAAGGATTCTTGTTAAGAATGAATGCAACAAATTTCTGAGGCCTGACATATATCCTGTGAAACAGAATGTCATGAAATCCTAGTCCCACTAGAGTAAGAATTTCTCGTGTAACAAAATTACAATGTATGTATGCAAATTGCATATTGTATAAAAAAATTAAATGCAGACAACTTCTATTGGTTTATCTGGTTGCTTAATTTGGAATTTGATATGTAATTGAAATATTTTCACACCGAATTTTAAAAAATGAAGTGAAGGTAATTTAATAGAAGAAACAAAATCTAGTTTTAAAAATTAGTATCAAATCATGTAGAACAAATAATATGCTCCTTGGATCCCAGGACACAAGTGTGGTTTTGTGTGCTCAGCACAGACCCAAACATCCCAGAACCGTGCTAGGTGGACCTGTGCAGAACCATGCGTTGTAAATGAGCTGTGCTAGCACACAGCTATCTGCTCATGCGTGGAAACCTCAGTGTAGTTGCTATTTTCTATGAGCTGCATTTGTCTCTTTATTGATCAGAATGATAGAGTAGAAGGAAGGGTGCATTTGGCTTGAGTGAGGGCTGCCTCTAGATGAGTTGTTTTGAAACGCAGGAATCAAAACTGGTTCAGTGTGAAAGAGTCTCACAAAAGACATGTAATCATCTGCACTTTCCAGCTTTCTCTAGTGATCATTTATTACCAGGCAACAACATGAGAGCCTGTCTCAAAGAAACATGCATAACCATACACACACACACACACACACACACACACACACACACACACACACATATACACACATATACACACACACATATATATATATACACACATATATATATGAATGTATACACACATGCATACACAAAAGCCTATAAATAAACTGTAAACTATAATTTTGAATATTGATAATAAGTAAAATAGGGGGAACCCAATAAATATATCTTATAGAATAAAAAAACATGAAAATGCTGAGCGATTTAGCCAGTTTTTTTTATTATAAAAGCTTTGTGTGGCCTCATGTAGGGAGGACTGACACGGGAGTTGCCATCCTCTCTCCCACTAAGAAGGTTTCCTCAAGGTTCTTTTGCTCATCTATCTCTGTTTTCTCCATAGTTTCATTTTACACTTATAATCATTTAGAATTTTTACCTCCAGAAAGCTAGAGATTCTGAAACTAGCATAATGATTAAATCATTAGTTTTATAAGAAAATGCTCTGGTAATGTTTTTAAATTATTTCTTTGTTCTTGTTTTTCTTTTTTTTTTAAACTAAAACTCACATTGGTGAATGGTCTTAGAATCAAAGCACAGTGTCTTTAAAAAAATATGTGTCCAGTGAAAATGTTCTGGATCTAAATACGTGGGCTTAAATTATAAAACTAGCTAGGTGCAGAAGCATGTTCCTTTAATCCCACACTTAGGTAGTTAGACATAGAGGACTGCTGTGAGTTCAAGATCATCCTGGGTTGTATATTGACCTCTAGATCAGTCAAGGTGACAACATAGGAGCCTATCTCAGGAAACATGCATACCCACATACATACATTCATGCATATGCATGCATACATTTTTAAATAAATAAGTCCCAATACTGCTATAAACTAGCTACTGATTCTGATTATGATAAGTTGCCCAGTTTCTGAGTTACTCTTTATGTTTAAAACATGTGAAGAACCTGAATCACACAGTGGTTGTATAGATTAAAGGAAGCAACAATCATAAAATATGGAAGTGAGAACATGGCAAATAATAAGTGCTCAAAAAATGTTTGGGTTGAAAAATGAATGTGCTGATTATTTAATCAGAAGTTGGAGGGATTCCCTATCGAGCAGCATTTTTACAAAGAGACAATATTTTACCCTGATAAGACTAGAGAGAGATTAAGTTTTCAGTTTAGATGTGAGTATAAATCTTGTTTCTCTCACTTGCATGAGCTTCTATAAGCCGTGTAATTTCTTGCAACTTGTTGCATCATCCATAAATTAGGTTGATTCCAGAATGGTCATGGAGTTGTTTCAAGAATGCAGTAGAAAGTGTGTCTGGAATGTGCCTGGAAAAAAGTTGGGGCTCAGTACATTGGTTTTCACTTGTGAATATTGAATCTTTGGTTCTTCAAGAAAGAAGATCATACAGATTCAATGTGTGAATGATGTGTTTGCTCATATGTCTATGAAGAAGAAGTGATGAAGAACACAAAACTGAGTGAAAACAAATTCTCTGACAATGTACTATACTACATTCTACCTCTTTTGAGGAGGTGGACCTCCTTTATGGCAGAGGTGGACTCATCCTGTGCTTTGACAGAACACTAGGCAGAAAGGCAGTTCCCCTGCGTGAAATCGTGTGAGCCAAACCCCTCCCCAGGGAGGCAGACCCCTTCCAAGTGCACAATTCCAGTGAAAGGTAACGTGCAATAGCTCCAGCGGGTCAGGGTCAAGCTGATTCTATTATCATATTAAGAAGTTAAATGAGGGAAGTAGATTAGCAACATTTTAGGGTTCTTCTTAGTTGACAGATCATAGAATTACTCTTAAAAATTCATGATAAATGTTAAACATTGAATATTACCATGTCAGCAGAGCAGCTAGATCACACATTTGGCAAAATGTCTCTGCTACTTCCTGCCCACCAGATGAAATCTAAGTAAAAGTTAATGATATTATCTCTTCCTGTATGTCCCGGGATTCAGTCTCTGCTATCATGCTTCATGAAAGGTCCACCTGTGTGGACAAGGTCACTTTCTCACATTGCACACACTTGCCATGTCATCCTTTGAAGGAAGTCCACACACAAACACATACACACACACACACACACACACACACGTGTGTGTGCACATGTATGCACAGAGAGAGAGAGAGAATTTTAGCTGCATGAATATTTGAGAAATGTAGGTTTCAGTTTCTCAAACTCTTAGCAGACAGGGATCAAGGGTGGGGAGAATGGATGGTGAATGATGTGACTTACATTATCAGTGGCTCCTCTGGTAGCAGTGTGCAAGAGGGACTTGCACACTTCTCTAGACCCAAGAGAGGCTAATGTGAGATGATAACCAGATTTCTAGTGGAATTATGATAAGGAACATGGGAGAGTTGAGTTGAGATGTTTGGGAGTGTGATAACAAGTGCAGTTGATTCCAAGGGACAAGAGAAATCAACAGACCTTACACATCTCTGAGAAGCTGAGAATTTGGAAAGATACTCATTCTCCTGGCAGAAATGTAAGTGGAGAATTGGAAGTGGATGCAAAACAAAAATTCATTTCAGATAGACTGAGTTTAAACTGCTTTGCAGCATACTGTTTTGGGATAGAGTCACAAAGTTAAAAACCAAAGGTGTGACTTTGGGAGATACCAGGTGATGTACCTCAAAGAATGCCTAAGAGAACGAAAGTGGGAGGAGGTCAAGGGGGGAGCTAAAGAGGAAGACACGATTGTCTCGGATGATGGAAAAGGGGTGGAGGACCTGGGCCACACAGAGACACAGACCCTGAGAAGTTTGGGCTTCACATCTACTGTTCAATGAGGAAATATCCAGAAAGATAGTCATTGAGGCAAATTTATGCTGAATTAAAATAATTACTAGAGCAGTAATGACTAAAGAGGGAGAGAGAATGAAATGAAAATAAGGAGGAGGGAAAGAGAATGTGAAAGGCAAAAATTAGAATCATGTAGCACATCTGTTGCAGAAGTTAGTTCAGTAGTGCAAGAAACAACTCATACCATGGACGTCTTTCCATTTTATTTAAAAGACTTCTGTTTATTTCTGAGAATCAGGAACAGACACTTGACCAACAAATGATTAAAATCAGGCATTTCTTGTCAAAAATAAAAATGTTGGCATCAACTTTTTAAAAAGCACACTGGTGATATTCTCAGTAAAATCAGTAGTGTTTGCGGGCCTGTTATGATAGAAAGTAGTTTAGAATTAGCAAATGCGTACAAAGAGAAATTTAAGATGCTAGGTAGTTAAAACGACATGTCTGTGTTAGACCTGGATCTAGCTGACCAAGCAAAGCAAGTTCAAGTTCTCAAAATTATCAAGGTGTCGCAAAGGATGCTGGGAAATATAGGAAAGTATTATTGGAGTATAATACTGTAAAAATAGATAATTACAATAGCTATGAGTTAATTTATGGTATAGATAAGCTGTTCACAGATATTATTAAATCTATATCTACAGTTTAGTCTAAGTCACATTAGGAAAATAGAACTATTATATTTTTAGGTCTTTAGCCTTTGTTATTGCTATGCTATTGCCTTAAAAAGTCCCGTTATAGTACCATATTGATGTGCTTTGTATGGGGTGATGTTTCAAGCAAGGAAGGACGCCGGTGTGTGGCATGAGCCGCCACTGCTCATGAACACCTCTCTGCCAGCCGAGTACAGTCCATCAGTTCAGCTGACTGTCATGTTTTGCCGTGGGCAAGTTGTTGATGCTCTTGTAAACACAAGCTGTGATCAGGACTTGGCTTGGCAAGATGAAGCTTCCAGAAGAAATTCAGTAAGCTTTCTTAACTCCTATGCCAGTTACTCATCTGACTTCACTAAATGTGAAAATATGCAAGCTCGACACTGGTGTTTCTAATTCCACCACTGGGCTGTTCTGCCTTTCAGCAGACAGTTATGTTGTCGAGCCTTCTAATAGAATGCTGTGTGGGACAGCTACAGTGATTTCAGTGGGTCTCACTGTTTAATACAAAGCTGCAATATTGGCTGCATTTTCTGAAAAGAAGCATTTAAACCTTTTCTCTTAATGACCCTCCACTTTGTTACAACTGGGGAGCTGGTTGTTTTGAGATAGTCTTTTTTATACCCTCATACCATTGAGCCTGTGGACACTGGGTCCCAGAGAAGTAGGGGTTCCTTACTTGTTATTGCTCTTACTCTGACAGAAAGGCAGTCTAGAGACACGAGGCAAACTAAGAGTGGACATCGCCACGGCAACATGGAAATTCTAGTCTGTGCACACAGCACTACCACTCTGAAGCTTGCCTAGCAAACACAGTGCTTCTGGTATTGTTCTGAAGGAGTGGAGGATACCCATAGACCATGTGTCCTAAACGTTACATCTGGATGTGAACTGAGGCAGTCTGTCCAGAGTCTAGATTATTTTGGTTTTCTGAGCTCAGGCTGGCCTGGGGGTCAGTGTGTAGTCCAGGATGATGTCACTGTTCATCTAGTCTCTGCTCATGAAGCCTGAGATTACAGGCATGAGCTCCCATACAGCTGAGAGTCTGTGCTGTTAATCATGGGCTATATACAGCCCTTTGCTGAAATTTCTCTGATGGTTAACTTTCTAGCCTGGACAGTCTTTCAGAGCAGAGATAATACATTAAGCTTGTGTTCATTACTAATATGCAATGAAAACTTAAGGGACTATTTCAGTTGTAATTTTGAGGCCATACTACCAGATAGGTCTGACTTGCTTCCTTACATTTCCAGGTTAAGAATGCAAAAAAAGGGGCAGGAGAGGTGGCTCAGGGGTTAAGCCTCTGCCTTGCAGGCAGAAAGGTCCTGAGTTCGGATCCTAGACCCCATGTATAGACACCGGAAAGAAGCGGGGGCAGCCTGCATTTCTGGGCCTGGTAGGACAGAACTGTGGATCCCGGGGTAGAGTAAACAAGGAGGAGGTGGAGGTGGTCCATGGTGGTTCCCGAATTCCTCTGTGGTTCTACACACACACATATACATGCACACGTGCACACACGCACAATTGAATAAATAATAAATAATAAAAAAAATTTTTAAATGCAAAAAAGAAAACATCATTCAGTTCTTTCAATTGTATCATTTTAATTGTAATATATCTGCTTTCACCAATTATTAATATATAATATTTATTCCGGTGGTTTATGTGTTATTTTTTGTCTTCTATATATTCTATAAATATTCTATTTATTTACTCAGCTTCATTCTAAGTTAGCTTTTGTTATTTCTCCATCTACATCTGGAAATACTGCTTCCTTCCTCCCCCCTTCAAGGAAAATAAAGCTAAGATAATAAGAGTACATTGATGGGTAATTTCCAGCAGTAGTCCATTTTGCATGCAATCTGTATTTAATCAAAGACTACAAATTTAAGAAAACTAATCTAATCATATTTTGTCAATTCACTCTATCTTGGTAATTTAAAAGAGACTCTCAGGGTTTGTAGATTTAAGTATGGGTTAATCTTATTTTGTGGTTTTTTCCATCTATCCTCACTGGTGTTTGGGAGAGAATAGCTTCAGATATGTGTGTGTGTGTGTGTGTGTGTGTGTGTGTGTGTGTGTGTTAGAAATATATATCTAATTAAATAAATAAGTGTATATAAATAAGATAAATAAGTAAAAATTCCTGACATATATATATACATATAAAATATATATCAGAAATTTTAATTGATGGATTGCTTACAATCTTTGCAAATTGCAATTTTTATTGTCGACAGTGCTTTCTTCTGAATAACTCTCATATTTGGACATACCATCCAGGGCTTATGGTAACCTACCACATAGTAGCCTGAATTGTAAGTTTTGTACGATTTGTCCCAATAACAAACAGTTCCCCAGTGCTTGTGTAGATGTTGCTATGGTTTGAATGTGAGTTGCCCCCACGGCTCATGGATTTGAATCTTTAGTTGTTGGTGAGTTCCCAACCTGCTTCTGCTCTTGCAGTGTGCAGTTTGCTCTCTCCGCCTCCATGACATCTGTGGTGACCTAAGCCTCCTCCAACCTGCTGCCCCCTGCCTCGTCTTTCCCACCATAATGGGCTGTTTATCCTCCCTGGAACAGTAAGCCCAGTAAATTTCCCTGTCTCCCCATAAGTTGAATCTGAATGGTGTCTCATGATAGCAGAAAGAGTAACTGCATCAAATGTCTAACAATTTGATTCATCTCTGATACTGACCCAGAGTTTGTCCAGATCAGGGGACTCACAGTCCCAAGACGCTCCCCCCCCCACCCTAATGTGGATGGGAGGCTCTCATGGTTTGAAATGTGTCCTCCACAGTCTCATGTGCTTGGCAAGGTCATGGCACCTTGAGAGGTGGAGCCTTGCTGGAGGAAGGCAGTCACAAGGGGTGGCCTTGAGGTGGATTAGTCTCATCCAACCTCCAGGAGAAGTCTGCCTTTGCAGCAAGCAGTCTGCAGCTCTCAGCCTCCAAGATGTCTGTAGTGACGTAGCCTCCTCCAGCTTTAGCCAACCAGCCATGCTGCCTCTACCATGAAAGACTGTTTCTCCCCTCTGGAACCGTAAACTGAATAAATCTCCCTTTCTCCTTCAAGCTGCTTGACTTTGGGTGCTCTCTCACAGCAACAGTTAAGAGTGACTACTACAGAGGCATAGCTGGGACCCTCAGCTGAACTGAACTTCCCCTGATCCAACTACAAATGAAGGAGACTCCTTTAGTCAACACTGAAGTTCAGTGACTGAATGACTCTTAGAAACAGTGACTGCAATGTACTTATTACAAAGCACATGACTTGAGAGACACCTGTGGGATCAACACAGAGGACAGCAGGAGGCCGTCCTGGGCTGCTCCTTCCCAGCTCACCCTGTGTCCACCGGCCCTGCCGCTGTCTGAGCACTGCTCCTTAGAGGCTCTGATGGAATGTCCATTATTCTGTCATGCTTCATAAATCACTGGCTGCTGTTGGTGGACTTATAATCTATCATCTGCCACCTCCCCAGAACTTGGATGGTAGAGTGAAGATTCTGAGCATTTCTGAGGACCAACTACCATTTTTAAACCCCTAGAGGGGGTCCACTGTGTCTCACTTCTTTACTATAAAGTACAGCTGAAAAGATCTTTGAATAACAATAGAGTCTAACTATTTTAGGAGTCCTAACTGCTGTAAGATCTTTGTGCAATTTCAGGAGAGGAATATGTGTATGTAGACTAATCAGTCAGCTGTGAATAAGGTTTTGGCATGCAAGCTGCATCATTTAGAGAGCTCAGAGTTCTTGTAACATCATTCCCACTTGCAAGCAACATCATTTTGGGTAAACTGGGAACTACGTCACGGAATTTTGCTGCATACTTGACTAAGGTGGTTTATCTCCATTTAACATTTTAAGAAGCAGAGTTACTGCTTTGCTTATAAAATAAACAAAGAAGATTATGGTGTAAGAGCATGCTGCGAGACTCCATCCACCTGGAATTGGGTAAGCTGTGTTACCTGTCCAGGGTTGCTTTCCCATTTGCAAGACTCTGCAGTGAAACTGTACAATAAAAATTCACAGCAAGCTCCCCCTTTAAAGAAAATTCCTCATTTGCCAGTAATTGCTGAGGCACAAGAATCAAGTCACATTACCCTTGCTGTATGAGAACTTGTCACTCATACTCCCCTCGGAGCATTTCTGTCCTTCTTTTCAGAATTTACACTTACAAAAAGAAAAAGAAAATCAGAACTTCTGTTACAGAGAGATAGGGAAGAGTGAGAAGGGAGGGGAAGAAGAAGGAAGGAAGAAGGAAAAAAGGAAGGAAGAAGCAAAGGAGGGCGAGGGAAACATGATCTGAATCAGGGATTCTTTTTTTAAAAAAGAAAACTCTGTGTGTGAGAGTGTGTGTGTGTGTGTGTGTGTGTGTGTGTGTGTGTGTGTGTGTGTGTGTCTCAGGGGGTACTATGTGCCCCTGTAGAAGACCAAGGGTGACTTTGGGAATCTAGCTCCTTTTTGCTTCACTTTGGTATTGCTAGGACTCTGCCCACCAAGGCCAGAAGTATAATCCACCATCATTTCCTCCTTGTGTTTTTATGTGGGAATCCAAACTCAAGACCTTCTGTTTGCAAGGCAGAGTCTTTAATTCCTGAGCCATCTCTCCAGCCCTGATCAAAGATTCTTAAATGTTTCCATTTGTGACCCTTTTTCAAGCATGGGATGGCAAGATGATTCAGCAAGTAAAGGTCTGACTACCTGTGTTTAATTCCTACAGTCCAGAGGGCTGACTGCTGCAAGTTGTCCTGCAACCTCCATATGTGCCCATACACACAGATACACATGCACACCACAGATACTTACCCATACACACAGATACATGCACACACACAGATGCTTACCCATACACACTACACATGCACACCACAGATACTTACCCATACACAGATACACATGCACACTACAGATACCCATACACACAGATACACATACACACCACAGATACTTACCCATACACACAGTTTTACATGCAGTCACACAAATACTTACCCATACACACAGATACACATGCACACCACAGATACTTACCCATACACACAGATACACATTAAATATGTACCTAAATCTAATTTTTTCAAATTTTTGCATGACCCTAGGTGTATTTGTATATAAAATAGGTACACAAACCATTCACTGATAATCGTTAAGAAATCTGTTTTAAACTATTTTATTGGCATACATGTAATTTTACCATTTATTGAAGCAAATTTGCAGAATAGGATGAACATACTTGTTTATTTTTTAATATATATAATTATTTGCATGTACATGTCTGTGTGAGAGAGAAAGATAGAGAGAACAGAGCACAGCTTTCAGAAGTAGGTTCTCTCCTTCCACCGTATAGGCTTGGGTTATAAAACTCATGTCATGGTTTGACATGTGAGTTGTCCTCCACAGACTCACATGTTTGAATCATGTGCTTAGTTGTTTGGGATGGACATGGCACCTTTAGGAAGTGAAGACTTGTTGGAGGAAAGCAATCACAGGGGGTGGGCCTTGAGGTTGGTTAGTCCCACTCTGTTTCTGGGAAAAGTCCGCTCTTACAATGAACAGTTTGCAGCTCTCCACCTCCTTGATGGACATGACTTAGGCCGCCTCCACCTTCGGCTAGCTAGCCATGCCATTTATGCCATGAACAACTGTATGTCTGCCCCTCTGGAACTGTAAGCTGAATAAATCTCCCTTTCTTCCCTAAATAGGTTTAACATTGAGTGATATCTCATAGCAACAGAAAAGAGTGACAAGTACATGTTTTGCTTTTGGCATGTGCATTTGCCCACTGAGCCATCTTGCTGGCCCAGTATTTTTATACACAGAATTAAATCATAGTTGAATATTTGGTACTATGGATGCATAGCATATTCATCAGGTTTCAATGTTGAGCAAATTTTTTTATTCTTTTCAGTAGTGATAATGCTGTTTCACATCCATGTGTAGTAGAAAATGGTGGAAGCACATTTTGTGTCATTTTAGAAATTGTTAGGAATTCTTTCTTAATCCCAAGACAATTTTTTTATTTCATGAAATTCAGGTCAGCAATTCAAACAGCATGTTTTGAAGCAAACATTCTAATAGGATACAATCCCAGAACAAGCTGTGTGATGCCTACCTGCTGATGACTGGCATCAGGAAAACCTTACAAGCCTTTGTTGTTCATAATGAAGCTACGATACTTCTTGCAGTGAATGGCAGACAGTAATCTCCACTCTGAGCATCATCCGTCGGCATTCTGTTGGCACATATAGTGCAAGGGGGTTGTGTGTTCATAACCTGCCTGTGCTGAAGACATGTGGTGTAACACAGGCGTACTCATTACACTTTAGAGCTTGGATTAATTTTTTATTGTTCTTTTCATTCTTGCCAATTTTTTGGCAACTCCACATTGTTTACTCGGCCTCATAGGGATTCTTCTACATTTCCAGCGATTCTGCATGCCGCTTGCTTCTTCTGAATCCTCACTCTGTACCATGCTTCATACGGTCCTCAGGAACCAAAATCTCCCAGTAGACCTTCACATGCTGAAGAGAAAACCCCTCAAAAGGTCTCCATGTTTGGGGGCAAATGTATTTACCTGCTAAGCAACCTTGCTGGCCCAGTATTTTTGCGCAAAGAATTAAATCTTAGCTGAATATTAGGTACTGCGGGATGCATAGGCTCTTCGTCAGGCTCCTGTGGGCCTTGAGGGTTTGAAATGTGTCCCTCACTGGCTCATGTGTGTGGGAAGGTCATGGCACCTTTGAGAGGTGGAGCTTTGCTAGAGGATGGCAGTCACAAGGGGTGGGCCTTGAGGTGCATTATTCCACCCTACTTCTGAAAGAAGTCTGTTCTAGCAATGGCAGTCTTGTTGTTCTCTGCCTCCTGGACAGGTGCGACTTGTCTCCCCCTCCTGCCCTGCCAGTCTCCAGCCATGACGCCTCCTCCATGAAAAACTGTATCTGCCCTCTGGAACCGTAAGCTGAATAAATCTCCTTTTCTCCCTGAAGTTGCTTGACTTTGGGAGTTCTTTCGCAGCAACACCAAGAGTAACTAGAACACCTGTCCTGCGGGCCACAGCCCGAGCCCACCTGCAGGGCACAGAGTGGAGCCCTATCCCATGGGGCACAGAACCAGAGCCATCTCTGGGCCCACACCTTTGCAGGAACTTCTTCCGATGATACTTCCCCATGCTCCTTCTTTCGACTCTTCCTCTTTGGTTCCCAATTCTTTCTGCACTGACACACCATCTTCCTCTCCATGCCAAAACCAGAGCTGTGTGAAACCAGAGCTGTGTAGGGAGACCCAGCCCTGAGCTCGCACCAAGAAATTCATATCTCTTCTGGCTTCCTGAAGGAGTCAGTGTTGTCTCTCACTATGGTACAATGTATTGCAACTCTCCGCCCCACGTCCTTGTGGGGTTTGGATCCTCGATTTAAGAATCTGGAATCACTGCGTCTGCCTGTTAGAATGTTGTGACCTAATTGAGCAACTACCTCCGCCATGAGGTATTTGCTCTTATTATTTGTGAATACTTTAAATATGTTCTTTAGTTCCTTAAATTATGGTCTTTTCTCTACACCTCTCTCGGATTTGCTTTAAACTCACATACCACCATTGGAAAAGCCTGTAGCACAATGGGAATTGATCCCAATGCCAGGAGAGACTGAACAAACTTAGCTTCCTATCTGTCTAAACCTCCCAGAAGAATGTTTAACCTGGGGGCTGATGAGGCAGCTCATTGGCTAAGGCTCTTACCTGCAAACAGGACTACTTGAGTTTGATTCCTACAAGTGCATATGGTAGAAAAAAAATAATTGATCTTCAAAAGTGGATCTCTGACCTCCTCCTCTGCACTATGGCATTCATCTGTGTGTCTATATTCACTACTTTTTTTTTTAACTCTGTCAAATAAATAGAATCTGGAATCAGGTTTGGGGAGATGGCTCAGCGGGAAAAGCACTTGCTGTGAAAACATGAGGACCAGAGTTCGATCACCAGCATCCACATGTCTGACAGTGTGTTGGCCCATCTGTCAGCTACGTCATCACAGACAGAGACAGGGACAGGAGAGCCCGACCCGCAAGCTCTGGGTTCGAATGAGAGGTGCTGCTTCAACTTATAAGTGGAGAGTGATCGATGAAGACATTCCTGTCAACCTCTGGCCTCCATGCGCGTGTACCTGTGTATCTGTATGTGCCCATATAGACACACACACAAGCGCACCACATACTCAAACACATGTAATATAAAAGAAGCTGAAATATGGATATCAGTTTTTCTCCTTGCCTTTTTTTCTTGATTGTTGGTTGTCTACTTCCTGGGAGAAAATATTTAGAGAACTACATATTCTTAATTTCATTATTGGGTAACCTTTTCTTATGCTGTTACTTTTTTTGTGTATTCGCCCAAATGAACTGTTGTCTGTTTTCATGTAGGACCCATATCCTAGAGGACTTTAATATCGCCTAAATGGATTAGCCTCTGCTGTGAACATAGCAGGGCCGAATACATAATCAACACTTGCCTCTGTGTCTTTCCTTTAATCACATCAGTAAGTGGGTGCTTCAAAAGCAACAGAGTGACCCACATAAAGCATCAATCATGAACAACCAAACCGGATGTGTTTTTCATTCATCATCTCATTAGAATAAGAGCCAGGATGTGTTTCTTAAGGATAAACCCTGTGTTCTCTTTGGCCTGGTTTACACAAAACAGAATACAAATGACTTGGAAGTTGGGCTGAGCAGGGAATGGTGAATCTGAATGTGATTCTTGATGATGCTGCTCAGGGCTGGAACTCCTGGTCATTTTGGAGGTGCATTAGGAGAAGTACATTGGTTTCATCCAGTCCTGTTGGTGACCGGCGTGGTTCTTCCCATACTCTCGATCAGTTTCCACGAGCGCCGTGCGTCCTGATGTACTGACTGGTGTGTGTGGCAGCGCTTCACCTCAGATGCCAAGTTCTGAAATAAAGTAGCTCTGCATACGCTCGTGAGTCCGGTGCTGGAAGCTTTGCTTGAAGAACTTCAGGCAGCTCTGCTGTCAGTATTGGCAACAGCGGGGCTGCCACCCAGTTGCGTTGTGGCTCACGGCACTAAGTGACACCTCACTGAAGGACTTTGGTCAGTTTGGGGTCCACGTAAGGAAAAACAAATCAGGACCCAGGATTTATATATATTATACACAAACACACACACACACCCACACACATCTTTCTTATAAACATAAAACACATACACATACACACGCATCTTTCTTATAAACATATAAATAAGGATAAAAGTTTACATTTAATTACCCGATTGGAGTTTCTAGCAGATGAGATTTTATTGGAAGTAAAAAATAAGCTAATGTAACCTGTACTTTTTAATTAGAGAGTGCTTATCTTTAGAATCTAGCTTAGGCAATTTTTATTATATCTATGAATCAAATTATATAAATTTTGTCCTATTCAAAGGAGAAATAATGTGTTAATGTCTTCTTAAAAGAGTTCTGAGTTGGAATAAGTGCAATTTGGAGTGACAAAAATATCTAAATTATAGATTTTTATTACACATTTTATTTTTGCCTAATCATACAAGCCGAATAGATACCCCCTTCTCTCCCTTCCTTCCCCTCCCCCATCATCACTCATTGCACTCTTCCCCCTTTGGCCCCTCCCTCTCCCTCCTCCCTCCCTCTCTCCTGGTGCCTACCACTTCCTCGCTCCCATCCCCCAGAGCATCCCTTTATGCGGGTGCTAAACCTCCCTATGAGTCCTCTACCCTAGTGAGGTTCAGGACTCAGTGGCATAACATGGAGGCCCTTCTTGGGCTCCCTGATAGTATAAAAACTCTATTATGACTGTTTAACACCTTTCCTCTAAAGATCCTAGTGCCTGGAGCCTTCTCCCCTGTGATCCATGCAAGACTTTGAGGAGCGTTGACATGTCAGCCATTATGCAGGTCAGGTAAAGTCCAGTTACGTTGTGGCTATATCCTGGTTGCTGCAACCCTGACTTGTGTGGAGTATCTTGCATATCTCCCCAGCTTACAGTCTTGTGGCCTCCTCTTCCACAAGGTTCCCTGAGCTTTAGGATGGGGAGAGATTTGGCTGGTCTGGTTTCAGGAGAATAATGTAGGGTCTTTGGTGTTCTGAATGACAGTTAGTTGTTTTCAGTCTTGCTGTTCTAAATTATAGATTCAATTTATTCTTCTTTAGGCCTCAAAATTAATACAGTCAAAGACAGCCAAAGTGTTTGAACTAATTCCTCCATACTTACAACTCTTTGTCCATGGAGCTCCCCAAATAAAAGTTGGTACCAGGAGAGCTAATGAAATAACTACCAAGTAGAATGCCTACCATCTATCTCATTCATATCTTTTTCTAAATCAGTCCACACTAATGACTAAACCAATATACTCAGTTCATCTAACAAAGGACTGAAATCTCAAACAGAACACTGAAAATAAAGGATCAGAATTTGCACACATGCAAAGTGGAGAACTGAACGAGGATTTCTCAGGTCAGACCAGGAATTTGGAATCTCTTATCTAAATAAATATCACTTCTTCAATATGGTTTTTATTGCTCTGTAGTCATAATCTAAAATTTCCTGCCAAAGCACAGCCTAGCATGATATTTATTAACATGTGAAAATGACTCCATCTCTTTTTCTTTTGCTCTGTTTGTTCTACCACTTTTCAAAATGTTTCAAGAATTTTCTTCCCAACACATGGATAATCCATGGAAGTGAACCTAGCCTACTAGAACTGATGAGATCATTTGTGTGTGTGTGTGTGTGTGTGTGTGTGTGTGTGTGTGTGTGTGTGCATATGTACAGACCCAGGGCTAACATCTGGAGTCATCCTGGGTTGTACCACCTTCTTATTGCTTTACTCACAGGTTTCACAGGCTCTGTCTTCCAGTCTGAAATGCAAACAAGGTTTCAGCCATGGCCACCCAGCATTTTTAGATGGGATCTGAGAATCTAAACCCAGGTCCTTTTTGCTTATGAGACAAAGACTTTAGCCCCTGAGCCATTTCCCCAACCCCATGAGTGTATATACTACACACACACATGTGTACACACAGACATACACACTTTATTTTTTTTATCTTTTTATAATTTTTTTATTATTTCCGCTCATACAAACTTAATAGGTAGACCAGTTCCCTCCCTCCCTCCTCCTCCCCCCGATCCTCCTGCTCCCCCTCCCCTCACCCTCCCTCCCCATCCCCCAGTGCCTCCCCCCCAATTCCCAGAGAGTCCTCTATTGTGCATGCCTGACTCTCCTCTGGGTCCTCCTCTCCGATGACGTACAAGGACCCAGTGGCATTTCCCTGAACCCTTTCCCATGTTCTCCTTAAGCATAGGAACACTAGCCACACACACTTTATTTTTAAGAGTTCATTTTTGTTTATTTTTTATTTTTAAGAGTAGAGATATGTATCCACATGTGTTGACTTGTCGTCTGACCAGTTCTCTCACAGTTTCAGTTCCTTTCTTGACTAATTCCCTACTCATCACTATGTATCCACTATCACTGTGGATTCTGTCTTTGGAAATTGTCTTTATTGCCTGAACCTTTGCATACGGTACTCTTCTTCCTCCTTGGAATCTCTGGTATTCCACACTCTGAATTAATTCTAACCCCTTGTTACTCTTGAAAAGCGAAATTCTTTCTCTTTATTCAGCAACCCCATTCATGGTAGCCAATGCCCAAAAACAAAACTGTAAGCTGTCATGTGCAGCACCAGCATCTGTGGGAGTTGAACAACACTGGTTGGTTTGGATGAATCTCGTTTATTTACTGAGGCTGCAGGTTCAGTGAAAATGTTCAGGAATTGGTGAAATACCAAATATGTAAAACTGAAAGCTAGGGCTGGAGAAATAGCTTAGCAGGTAAGGCGCCTGATCACAAACCCGCCATCCTGGGTTCAATCCCCTGAAACCCATGGAGAGAGAGAACTGACTTTGGAAAGTTATCCTCTGCCTGTGTATCATGGCATATTCCCCTAATAGCTATTCTTTTTAAAAACTAAGTAAATATAGGGGCTGGAGAGGTGGCTCAGGGGTTAAGCCTCCGCCTTGCAGGAGGAAGGTCCTGAGTTCGGATCCCAGATCCCACGTATAGACGCCAGGCGGAAGCGGGGGCGGCCTGCGCTTCTGGTCCTGGTAGGGCGGAGCCTGTGAATCCCGGGGCAGAAGGAGGTGGAGGCGCCCATGGTGGTTCGCGCATTCATCCGTGGTTCTACACACACACACGTGCGCACGTGCACACATACACACGCACATGTGCACAGTTGAATAAATAATAATAATAATAAAAATTTAAAAACTAAGTAAATATAATACATTTGAAGCTTTGCATCTTTACATGACTTTGTTTAACAGATGGTTACGTTGGACAGAGTATATGTTAAGTCACGGGGGTGCAGCAAAGGCTTAAACAGACATGACTTTTGCTGTTCATCCTAGAAGTGAGAGTGCAGTAAGAAAACATTATTTTTCCACTGCTCTTTTGTGGAGTGTCTGGTGGGTCCCAGGTAACAGTTATCATCATGATCAAAAAGCAAAAGGCCTCCTTGCTGTCTTGAAGCCTGAGTGTGGAGTTGGTGAGACAAAAAAGGCATTAAGGCGCCTGTCCAAATGCAAGTTTCACTCAGCACCTGCACAGCAGCCAAGGTGTGAGAACTAAGAACACACTGGGGATGGCCCCCGGGAGGTGGCGTCATCTAGATGTGACAAGGCAGGTGGGAAGGAGACCACTGGGTGTCCCTGCCCCAGCGAGGGCAAGAGCCGGTGGTGACAGGCGGTCCAGAGCAACTGATGCCTTAGATTTCTACACTAGATGCTCTGTGTTGAGATTCACTCCTGAGAATTTACAGCAGAAATAAATGTTATTGTCCTGACCTTCAACAGGACAATATTTTTTTTAACGCAATTGACTCTAACCACTCTAAGTGTCTATAGCATTAGAAGAAGTGTTACAGTAAACAGAGAAGACTTTGATCGAAACATTAATTCTATATAGTGCTGAAGTTTAGCCCACTCATGTAAAAATAGCACTGGTGTCTCGGCATGGGCGAGAACTTTTAAGTATGAAGAAGGGCAGTAAGAAAATGCTCATGCAGCAGCAATTTGTGTGTTATGAAAATGTCTTAGTGAAGTCCATTATTTTCTGTACTAAAAAATCAATAATAGTACAAAAAGTAAATCTTAAGTATGTGTGGTGTTATTTTATGATATGTTGGTTTTAGTTTGGGTTTTGGTTTCAGCTGCGGGACCCTCTACCTCTGAGCACACCCTGCTTCTAAATATGTGTTATTTATTCTAATGGATGTTTGATCACTGGACAATTAAAAGCTAAGAATAAAAAGGCCTGTTTAATGTAATGACTTAGTCACTCTACTTGGTCCAGTACATCATCTATTAAAATAACATCTGGACTATCTGCATATTCATAATAGTTTGTGCTCAATATGACTCTTCGTAAGAAGGAAACAGTACTGGGATTACTTTTAAGTTATATTCTGCATATGAATATTCTGATATGTAATAATAATTGTCAAATTATTTCTAAGCCTGCCTTCAACAAATATAGTAAGCTGAATTATTATGATTTCTTGTTGAAATTCAAATAGTAGAAAAAGATTCAGCTAATGCTGTAGCATTACACTGCATTTATCTAGAGGATGTGTAGTCTCATCAAAAAAGTAGGCAGAATAGCAAATATTTTAATATATTTAAGTATCTATTATTTTGCTAATGTATAATCAGACATCTAAACTTAGCAGAAGAGTAGTGACTGTATGGCGGAGGGTGCAGGTCTGCAGAGTGGCTTGTTCTGCAGCCTTTAGGGCTTACGCAACCCCTGTGACACTGAGTATAGAAGTACCAGAGGGCTCCCTCACCATTACGTCAGGTTTCGCCCTAAACAGCAGAGTGAGGTACCGTCGTTTCTTGAGGAATAAGGAAGGATGGCTCCCTTTTTTATGTGGCTAGGCAGACGGTCGGAATTGAGAAACCCAAGTCTGATCCAGCATAGAAAAGGGAATAGAGAGGCTGATGAGATGGCTCAGGGGTTAAGACTCTGTCTCACAATCAGAAGGTCCTGAGTTCAGATCCCAGGTCCCATATATAAAGTCCAGGCAGAAAATGTAGCGGTCTGCCCTTCCGGCCATGTTGGGCAGAGCCTGTAAAATCTCAGAGCAAAGCAAGAAGGAGGTGAAACAATCAAGTATGATTCCTGAAGTCACCCTTGGCTCTCCACGGGGACACACAGTGCCCTCTGACACACACACACATACACATATACACATACACTAAATAAATAAAATTTTTAATTAAAAAAAGAAAAGGGAATAGAGCCTTTCCCCTTTCCCCATCTTCAAGCATTGTGATCAACATAACAAATGACAGGTCAATAAGAGAAGAACAGAACACATTGGTTCTGACCCAGTCTTCCCTGACAGGCGACTTCAGAGACCTAGACTTAAAGACGCTAGTTGAACTACCCACTCTATGCTCAGGTCTGATGATGTATGGACAGTTATTTGGAAACACGATTGGGCAGAATGGTGTCGTGACAGACTGCAGGTAGACCAAGCCTGTCTGTAGCTGTCCTTCCTTGAGGGATGGGTTAGGATCTTTCTGGAACAGAGGTCTTAGGATCTATCATCAAATAAGATAGGACAGATAACCTCACAGCCACTCTCACCCAAAAGAGAGGGAGGATATTTAGAGTCACACTTACATTTCATGTCTGACTGTGGTGCCTAGGTTTGGTGATTTCTATGACCCACTTTGGAAAAGAAGAAATGTAGTTATATGTTTCCTTAGGGACAGGAAGAGGTCTAAGACAAAGAGATAGGAGATCAGAGGCCTTCAGTGTCACAGTATCATTTTCTGAGCTCTATAAATTCAAAGATACATAGCTATAGATACGCACCAGGGAGTAATTACTTTGTGGGTGGTAGCTCTGCTGGAGTCAGATTCAGTATAGGGTGAGTATAAAGAGAAAAATATCACAGGAGAGTGACCCCTAGGCATACAAACATTGGGCTAAAAGAATGAGAGAAGAAATTTAAGCAAAATAGGATGAGAAAGCTAAAGAAATTTCACCAATGCTAAGTAAAGAAATTCTCTTGGGGCGCTGGAGAGGTGGCTGAGGGGTTAAGCCTATGCCTTGCAGACAGAAGGTCCTGAATTCGGATCCTAGACCCCACTTATAGATGCTTGGCGGAAGCAGGGGGAGGGGGGAGGCCTATGTTTCTGGTCCTGGTAGGGCGGAGCCTGTGAATCCAGGGGGTAGAGTAAACAAGGAGGAGGTGGAGGCGTCCATGGTGGTTCCTGAATTTGTCTGTGGTTCTACACACACACATACACACACATACACACACACACACACACACACACACACATGCATACATACACACACATGCATACATACACACACACATACATACATACACATGCGCACACACTCATACATGCACAATTGAATAAATAATAAATTTTAAAAATTAAAAAAAATTCTCTGGGGATGGAACAATTTGTTTTGTCAGAGTGTAAATTGAAGATGGACAGTTGATCACTAGATTTGCAAACATGAAATTTATGGATGGTCGTGGCATGGATAATTGTGGCATGGATGTGGACATGGATTATGTCAGCTGGATCTTGGGGATAGAAGTCATGAGGAGTTGATATGGATGAAAGTAACTCCTACCATCTAAAATTCCTATGTGTTACACATGATGTACTTAAATAACTGTGCTAATCTAACACGGGGCTTCCATAAATGATCAGAGAAAACCAAGCATATTGCTGTGTCCCTATTTATTTTAAGTAATCATATGTTTAATAAAATTGTGAGTCACCTGTTTGGGATATTCTGAGAAATACATTATTAGAAAATTTTGCTGTATAAAGCTCATAGTGTATTTAAGCCAGCCCACTTAGGTGATGTGATATATTCTGTTCAGAGATTCAGTCTGTTGCTGACTAAAGCATTATCAAGTACATGTAACTTTCGTCATGTGCAAGCATTTACTTTCTGGACACTTCAGATTTTTGAGTGTTCAAATGGACTTAAATAAATGCTAACTCTATTAAAGCACGATGGTTACTCATTTAACTGCAATCTATGGACTAGGGTTAAGCAAAACTAAGCGAGAGTGTAGCTATTGGACAATAGTTTCCAGGAGAACGTGTCAAATATATTTAGATTCAAGTTCATACTCTGTACTTCATTAGTTCTGGGACTATTCCATGTTAACTAACATGCCTGTGACAGTTCATCTCGCCTGGAAGACCCATCCCATTCCCTGGGTAGGTGGGTAACGATGAAGAGAGCTAGCTGGACAGTGGCACACAAGCATCGGTTCTTTCCCTCTGCTGTTGCTGGTGACATGTCTTTGTCCAGTTCCTTTAACTCGTGATGCTATGAATCTCCAGCCATGATGGACTATAGCCAGGAATTTTAAGCTTCATGACAAGGAACTCCTTTCTCTTTGGAGTTGTTTGGTTTAGGTATTTATTGCAACAAGTTATGCACCTAAAACAATATCTAAGCCTGGCTTTTATCCAAAGATTAAAATGCAGACAGAAAAAATGCTATGTGGATAAATTAAGATAAAGTGTCTACAGTGAAACCATTCACAGTACCAGGCATATGTTATATTTAAGGGCTCAATAATGTGAGTAAATCTGTATTGCTTTCATCACTGTCTCATTCTTGAATGGTACATACCAGAAATAGAATATCATTTAGGAATCATAGGCTAGGTTTTCTTATACAAAACAGGAAAAGGAAATTCCTTAAGGCAATCCCTAACCCATGCACTATGGTTTTTGGTTCATCTTCCTCTGTTCATGTTTATTTCTCTTTTCCTTACCTTTGTGAACACAGCGTTTGAAACTGCAGTGTCCGTGGAGTACATTTGTAATTTCAGTTACCTGGAATTCACAGAATATTCCAGTTTCTTCTGCTCAATCCTTCCCAATCGAACTGACGTCTCTGGTGGCTGTAAATATCTCCAGGTTATGAAGTCATTTCACCCTCTCAGATCTCTGAGGCAGACACCACTGCAGGTGTGCATTGCTTAGTGGTGATTTCAGCATCTTGGGCACATCATGAAATGTGTTTACACCAGCCTGGTCAGTCCCCGATGCTGCCTTCTGATAAGTCAGCGGACTTGATTAATGAGACGCCTGATGCTGCTACCACCAGAGCACCGTGCCCACATAAACCACTAGTAGTGCCACTTCCTGTCACTCTTCCATGTTCTCTACTTTACACCATTGTGCATGCAACGCATTGCTGCCCCAGAGGTACACTAGCTCTGCTTACACCATTTTCACACAACCATGTGAGAGGTGTGTTATGTCTCGACATTACTGCAGTTATGGTGTGACTAGACAATAGTATGATTTCAGCCTCATCACAGACCTTTGCAAGCGTGGTCCTGTGTCTATCACCGCCTTTGTAAATGGGAAGCCAAAGATAGGGAGGTAAGTGACTTGCCCAGAGATGACCCTGTTATCAATGGTACCTCTGTGGTGATTCAATTCCAGGCCAGCCGGGGGCACAGCTTGCATTCCTTAGTGCTTTGTCCAAATTCCATTTGAGGTGATAAGTTGTCATCACTTTCCTGCGGTGCACAGTAAAGAGATGGGACTCATCTTCCCCAGTGATTCATAATCTCTGTGAAGGACCCCATCTCTAGCCCTCACCCATTCAGATAGGCCCCTGAAAACATAGGAAAACAAAGTCATTGTATTCTCTTAGTCATAACTATTAATCTTTAAGACTCGAGATCTGAGAATGATGAGCTTTAGTGCCTATAACCAAAGAAGAAGAGTCGTTTTTATATCAAATCATCTAAAAAGTTCATTATCCTCAATTATCATTCCACTTTTTTTCATGTTTTTTTTATTTAATACATTTTTTTAAAATTTTTTTTTATTATTTATTCAACTGTGTGCATGTGCGTGTGTGCGTCTGTGTGTGTGTGTGTAGAACCACGGACGAATTCGTGAACCACCATGGACGCCTCCACCTCCTTCTGCCCCGGGATTCACAGGCTCCGCCCTACCAGGACCAGAAGCGCAGGCCGCCCCCGCTTCCGCCTGGCGTCTATACGTGGGATCTGGGATCCGAACTCAGGACCTTCTGCCTGGAAGGCGGAGGCTTAACCCCTGAGCCACCTCTCCAGCCCCTTTATTTAATACATTTTTTATTATTATTTCAGCTCATACAAATTTAATAGGTAGACCAGTTCCCTCCCTCCCTCTTCCTCCCCCCGAACCCCTTGCTCCCCCTCCCCTCACCCCTCCCTCCCCATCCCTCAGTGCCTCCCCTCCAATTCCCAGAGAGTCCTTTCTTGTGCATGCCTGACTCTCCTCTGGGCCCTCCTCTCCAATGACGTACAAAGAGCCAGTGGCATTTCCCTGAACCCTTTCCCGTGTTCCCCTTAAGCATAGGAACACTGCTGTGTCTGCCAATCCCTTGCCTCCAAGGATCTTGGTGCGTCATTCCACTTTTGAGTCTGGGTTTCAAAACCAAGAGTTCACCAGTAAGACTCTTGGGGTGAACCAGCACGCTCTATGCCTTCCGGGACTAGAAATACATTTTCCCAGCAGTTACATAGAATTTGGGGATCCAAACTGTGCTCCTTCTGTCTGCATAACAAGCATTTAAGTCACAGAGTCACCTTCCCAACCCTGTTTTATGTTCTTTGATTCAGTTAAAAATAAATTCTTTTAATTATTTTATATTGATTTAAAAAAAAAAAGTTCATCCATTCTTAGCAAGAAGTCGAAGCAAGCCCAGAAGTAGATGAGATTATAAACATGCCCTCAGCCCCAGAGGAGTAAGCGCCTAGGAACAGAACAAGTGGCATTCAGGGTCTTAATGGTGATGACTGCCAGTTCTTCAGCAATGCGAATCGCCCAGTGTGAGCGTTTCCATCTGACACAGTTATCAGTCTCGGCAGAGGATGTTGTAGGATCCACTGTGTTGTACAACAGCCAAGATTGTCCTTTGCTTCCGCCTGGTGTGTCTTTCTCTTTTCATCTCCAGCAGTTCGTACTCAGGCCTTGAAACCCTTAGTTACAGAACAAAGTGGCTTAGAAGTAATCGCGCCCCTGTGAGGCTAAGGGAAGAATAATGAACGTTCCCAGCAAGTGGCCGGCCAGATGCAGGTGCAGAAATCAGGAGGTCATGAATAATGCATCACATGCAGATTAGGCGGCAATTCCTCCTATGGGGTTTTTTGCCTCTGCTACCTACCTGGGTGCTATATGTGGAAAGAAGGTGGATGATTGCACGGTGCTGCGATTTAAAGACAGAACTCACAAAAACTCCACATGGCCTTTGGCTGAATAAAAGGAGAGCTCACGTGCAGGTATTGTGAGGTGCCTCTTCATGGAGAAAGCTCCCCCAGGCGAGGAAAATGTCTGGATTCACCTTTTAAATTGAAGAAGCCTTAGAATTCTGTGGTCATGCACCAAATCAGGAGTTCTTTTCCAAAGCCTACAAAACCATAATAGAATTAATGATATTTGATCTATGACTGTTTCGTGTTTTGTTTTTTTTCCTGAAAGATGCCCACTTCTAGAAAGTCTTATAATTACACATTAATCGTTTTTTTTCTTTGCACTGATATATGTATGAGGTGTGAATAAGCATACTCATTCTGAGAATGCTGTAATCTTTAAACTTAAGCATTTAATGAGCGAAATTGACCATGTGGGAAAAACAGCCTCCTTGTTCTCTGTCATTGAGGAGGAGGCAGTAAAAGGGTTTAAAGGACATGGAGTGAATTGAAGAGCCGAGAACGTGGTGCAGATTACTCCTGGAAATGTATTTAAGGGTTAGAGCTGATGCCTCAGAGTATAGGGAAAATTCACCAAGGTTTCTAGCATCTTCCATTTGGTCAGGTGGCCTTTCTAGGGAGTAATGTGTTCTTGCAAAGATGTTTTTTGCGAATTCTATTTCAAGAAAAGGGAAAAAAGCACTAAGAGTTCTCTCTCTCTCTCTCAGTCTCTCTCTCTCTCTCTCCCTCTCTCACTCTCTCTCTGTCACACACACACACACACATTTGGGGTAGAAATATGAACTGGCTTTCATTTCTAGATGAGCCTGTCATTTCCGCTAGGCCCGGGCTTGGCCAGCTGCCAAGACCAACAGGTGATCCGTGGAGCTCAGAGCAGCAGGAAGTGGGCGGCGCTTGCATGAGGCCCAGCTCCAGAGGGGCCGCCTGGCCTCCCTCCATCTCTGCATAATTAACACCCCCTCCCCCATGCGGAGCAGAAAATCTGTGCTGAGCAGCTCAGCTGCAGCCACCATTGAGATGCCTGTGAGGAGAGGAATGTTAATAAGGGGCTGGAAGAAATCTGTGGTGAAGGGTTGAGGAAAGATGGCGCTTGTCCCTCTGAAGGAGCTGGACTGGGTCACCCATTTCGATGTGACTTTACTTGCTAAGAAGCATTGAAGAAAAGACAGGTTCTGACCTAACACCAGCTTATAATAGGTTTTCTTTTTCCTCTCTCCCTTCCTTCTGCGCTCCCTCCCTTTTTCCATCCTTCCCTCCTCTTTTTCCTCTCTCCCTTCTTCGCTCCCTTCTTCCTTTCCTTCCTCCCTCTCTCCCACCCGCCCTTCCTTCTTTCTTCCTACCTTGCTTCCCTCTCTTCCTCCCGTTCTTGTGAATAAAGCCAATGTTTAAAGCAGAAGGAATGAAGTTAACCCAATCTGTAATACTGAGTAGATCTCACAAACAGAAAAACAGTTCAAAGCAGTAAGGTCGCCTGAAAGAAGCTACAAGTAGGGTGCTCTCTGCCAGCAGGTGGCACTCAAAGAGGGGAGGCCTAGAGCTGGTCTCCCCTTGGCACATCAGCTGCTCCTAGAAGCTTCAAACTCCAGTCTTGCATGTCTCCAACCTCAGAAGCTTGAGGAGTTGTATGTTCACTTCCTTGTGCCTGACTAAAGGTGGGAATGGACTTTGTCTTTCTCAGCCTAGTTATAGATGTCACCTCCGAAAGAGCAATCTCCTAGATCTAACTGCCCGTCCTTCCTCCCTCTTCCATTCTCAAAACTCTGTCCCTGGACCCTTGGGTAAGGTTCTGTTATTTTCTTAGGTTCCAAATTTGGAAGGTAACCGAAGGAGTGAACACCCCACTATCTGTTGGTGCACCCCTTCTGGGAACAGATAGAAGAGGGCTCATTGAGGTCATGCTTTACATATCTTTTCTATACTCTCATGTCCAAGCAAGGGTTGTGTCTTCAGTAACTCAGGGTGGGGCTGAAGGAGTGCATCTCTTCACTGATACTGGTGTTCTTGCCTTCTGGAACTTTGCAATAAACCTGTGGAAAAGCCTTGCTATGGGAGGGGTAAGGAAGGAAGGCGTTCGGGTTTTCAGTGTGAATCTACTTACTGAAAGATGATCGAGCGCCCATAGTAGGTATATGAAGTAAACCTGAGTGACATATGCATTCAGAAATATGACCAGTTTACTTGTGTCTGTTGACAGGATGCATCCATCCCCAGTATCCAGGGTCCGGGGAAATCGAATGAATAACCAGAAGTTTGCTTGGTGAGTATGTAGACCAAGTTATACGAATTTGTAATTTTTTGTTATTGTTTTGTTTTGAGCTTCATATATCATAGAACTTGTTCTTTAGCCAAGAATGACCTTGAAATTATCTTACCGTCTCTACCTTCAAAGCCCAAGAACTGCAAGAGTGTGCCACCATGCCTTTCATTTAATGTGGTATGGAGTATAAAATCCAGTGCTTCCTGTATGCCAGTGCTCAGTCCACACAGTTACATACCATAATGGTATTTGTAAGTCTTATCAGGAGTTTAGTAGCATTGTGTCAAAATCAAAAGAATGGATTCCTGCTCCTCAGTGTATAGAAAGTACATGCTATATTTCTACTGACTGGAAATATCGAATATCGAAGGAATCCCTTCCTTGCCAAACCTTTGTTTACTAAAAACTTTGTTTACTAGGAACTATGACTGTAAAAATTTCTTCCTAAGAAGATGTGCTCTAATTTCTCAGGATTATCTAATTATTACCCTTATAAAATGAGATGTAGTTAAATAACCCAGAATTTTTTCAGGTTCCAAGTTCAGTTTTCCATGACAAGTTTCAGTTTGTCCATTGTATGCATTTTTGTAATTACTGTTCAGATAAACCCCCTCCACCTTTACTTTGTTTTTCCAATTTGGGAAAGGCTAAGATCTTTAACTGACAACTTCTTAAGCAAAAATATAAGTGGCACTTCTCAGAAATAATCTGCAAAGTTTCTTCTACCATGAAACATTTGATTATTCATTCTTTAAAGGAGTTCAGAAATGTGTCACATAAAATAAAAACTAAAAAATTAATGTTGTTCAACTGTTACCTTATTTTACATTATATTACAAAATATGCCTGTTAGCCCATAGTGTATCAGAATCGAAAATGTAAGAAAGAAAAGACAAGCCAAGAAAGGAGTTGAGGACCATGTTACTTCAAAACTGGGTGGAAATTCACAGCTCTCAGGCTTGCTTTCTTGGATTATGCTTAAAATAGGATTTGACTAGAAATGAGGACCTTTTTAATATGAGAAGATGATTACCAAGGATTCAGTTTCCGAATTCATTTAATTCCTAAATCAGGGTTATTTTTAGACACAAACTAATGACATATTGGATAGTTCCATACTGGCTTGCCTCCCTCCCCCATTAAATCTAATTAGTCTCCTAAGTAGCTTGGTGATGTTAAATATTGTGCTTTTTTTCTTTCACAGAGTAAAGAGTGGGACAAAGAAAGACAGTCTTTTGCCCACCCAGGCCTCAAGCAGGGCCTCCTTCCTAGTCTCCCACCATAACTGAACACAGTGTCCCCTCGCAGACTGGGAAAGCTGAAGGAGTAGTGAATGGAGAGAGTCCCCGTAGGAAAGAAAATGGAGGAAGGAACCAGGTCCCTCTGGGACCACATAGAATTTATATTCCTCCTTAGTTCAAGACGCATTGACCAAAGATTCCTTGCTCCTTGTGGAGAGGTCCTGAGATGCTCAGGACAGCATGTGTCAGGGAACAAAGGTGTTATCTGTCCTGAGATCCAGCCCCTTCCCTCTGAGCCCTGAGTAAATAACGCATGTCCTTTTCTTCTTTTTTCCTGTCGAGAGCTGGAGTCATGATCATGTGTCCCTACATAATTTGTAGCTTGTCATTTGGTTAGGAAGCTTAAATTGCTTCTATCTTAAATAAGTAATCCATGAAAAACAAAGAGGGTTTTTACTACTTGCCTTGAGAAAATTCAGCTTGCATTTATTTAACAACATTTATTTATAGTGCCAGGCGTTGTTAGAAGCAGTAGATTGGAAAGATAAATAAAACATGGTTTCTATCCTCTTGGGGCCAAATGCCTTGTAGGGAAGTGTGTGCGTGTGCGTGTGTGTGTGTGCTGCGTGTGTGTGGATATGTATGTGTGCGTAGTGTGTGTGTGTGTGTGTGTGTGTGTGTGTGTGTGTGGTGGAAGAGAGAGAAAGAGGAGATAGAGACAGAGAGAGAGAGACAGAGACAGAGAGAGAGACTCTTAGTCTTTGTGTTTGCTCATTTTTTTCCCTGGACATCTCATCTTTTCCCTGGATTTCTCTCTCCTCTCTCTCGCTCTCTCTTTCTCTCTGTCTCTGTCTCTGTCTCTGTCTCTGTCTCTCTCTCTCTCTCTCTCTCTCTCTCTCTTTCTATGTGTCTAACACACACACACACACACACACACACACACACACACACACACACATCCAGAACAGGCATTAAACCCTCTGATATGATATAGATGATACTCTGTGGAAATATATTTATAGTGCTGAGTTCAGAGCAATAAATATCAACTCTATTTAAGAACAGCTTGAGTGTTGCAATGCTAAAGGGGAAAATATAAAGGAAGGAAAAGACTTGGAAAGTCAATTCCAAAAGCTGGTAATATAGTTGAGTGGTAGAGCTCTTGTTTAGCACCTAGCATTCTCAAGGTCCAGGATTTGAAGAAAAAGAGGAGGAGGAAGAGGAAGAAAAATAGAAAAGGAGGAAGGAGGAAAAGATATATTCCAGAGAAGAAAGCTTTAGAATAAAGAACTGGTATTAGTAGGGATAGTAGACAATTAAGCTACTGCCCTTTATAGATTGAATGAGGCATACAAAGATTTGGAGACATTTCTGAATTGATTCTAACAGGAACATAGGTAGATTTAATATGTATACCTGATTTGGTCAGGAAGTAACTAAAATTTCTATGATCTATACCACCTTGAATCTTCCTTGGGTAAATATTGTGGCTCTGGTATGTGGAAATAAATCACCTGGCTAGGAAGAAGTCCCGTGAATCATCCAGCATCTATTTCTAGTGAAGTGATAAATGCTTGATAGTTCTCTGTGAAATATTGACTGAGAAAAATTCACAAAGTTTAAGTCTAACAGTACCACGGATGGAAAAAAAAGACATTTGCTCTCCTCAAAATAGAAATTGGAGATAATTTGTAGAATTAGATGTCAAGTTCATCATAGCTTGGCTCTAGCTTCCATTAAAGCCTCAAATAGCATGTGCACGAGTTAAAAACAGTGATTTCCTAAAGTTGAGTTAGCAAACGCTCCAATCAGGGGAAATGTTCATCACATCGGCAATTAAATTCCATAAAACATGAGATGGCTTGACTAACTTCCATGAAGTTAGACATAACTAATGTGTGACATACCCTAAGTTCTGCAAGTTAGTGGCTGTAGCTGATGGCTTCAAAACTCCTGTTAATTATTATGTGTAAACAGTTGAAGGTTTTAAGGAAGTCTTTCTTTGAATAATACTGATTAAAAAAGAAGCATCTGCTAGCCTTCATGGTAGTGCTTCCTCTGCAGACAAAGAGGAGGCAAATGTGTGTTTTCAAGACAAACAGAATCTGCCACAATCAAAGAAACTTGTAGGACCCAATGCAGATGTTAGGATAACACTGAGTCACAACCTGAATCCCATGGATTAAAGACTAAATGACAGACCCTCTTACAGGAGATAGTGTTTGACTTTTGTAATGTAGAATTAGCCAGTCTCCTCACAAATGCCACACTTTGGAGTGTTTGCTTCTGTGAGGGTCACGGATTCTTTAAAGTTCAGTCATATGAATGTCTTACCGTGTGTCTTGCACCTGAGCTCTCCTCTGGCCTTCTCCAGTGGCCCTACAGGGAAGCGACCATGTTTCCCTTTGTCTGGTAATTTATAGGGAAGGGAAAAGTGTTTTCCTTCTAGCTCTTTTAGGTTCATTGACTGGCACCCTAAAATCAGACTTGGAAAAGAGGAATTATCAAGAGAAGAGGGAAAACAAGTTTATGAGCCCGTGCACTGCACACACGTAGGGAGGGGGTCACTGCCATGGTAACAGAGCACTGGGAACTGAGGATGGTTCAGCATCTGAAGCAAAGAACAGCAAGTTTTTAGAGAGATGATGAGGCTGAGGATTCTGAACTTCTAGGGATGCCAAAGAAGGGGAAGCTCATGGGAAGAAATGCTGGTTCTGTAGATTATAGTGCAGTTTCAGGCTTGATGAGGAAAATTGTCCTCTGATTCAGTATGCCCTCATCCTTACTGGCTGACAGGGAAGGACAGAGAGCTTTGATCTTACCCCCTTCTTCTCAGTGGCCGTCAGCTTGTGAGATGCATAGCCAAGCTGGTGTATTTTAGGCGATTCTACCTGCCTTTCATTGTTGACCTCTTGTGACTCTTTACTGGACACAGTAATGGGGAGGGGGGACAGAAATAAGTTGTTCTCTTTGGGGCAAGTGGGAATTGTTCCTTTTTAAAGTATTGGTTGTAGGAGTGGACTTTTGTTCTTTACAGTAGGGTTTGCTTACAGCTATTCTGATTGCAGGCTCACAGGAGAGTGGCCATTTCCAAGTCTCAAAGGTCCAGTAAAAGTCTGGAACCTGTGTTTTGCCCAGAAAGCTTCTCCCTCACCCTGCTCCATTCCTAAGGTGTAAGGAACTTGGGCATTTATCATTGTTTTATAGTAATGGAGTTTTAGTTACTACAACTAGACCATGTGCTAAAAGCCATGACATAACAGTGGAACTAGCACCACATAATCAAAACATTATAGACTATTTTTATGATGACATAGAAAAGAATGCATTTCTGCTTATTAATAGAGATCATTATCCATGAAACAGAAGTGATGTTCTCCAGCCAATTGGATGTTACCAATATCAGTCTCAACTGTTGTATATTTCTTACCAACATGGCTGAAATTTTAAGAGGTCCTACTCACAAAGCTCTGCTTTTAAGAAAGTGTCTAGGCAAATTATGTGCTGTGGGTGTGAATCACAGTTCACATTTGAATGTATAAGCTTTGTGTCACAAAATTTTGTAGAGGGCAGGAAATTTCTTTTCATACTTGGATGTTTCAAATGTTGGATACATGTGAAATGGTAAGCTTAAATATATATATATGTGTGTGTGTATATATATTACAATAGAGTTTGCTTACAGCTCTTCTGATAGCAGACTCAGAGGAGTGTGGCCATTTCCAATGTTACATATGGTTTCATGGAATCTCTTTAAAGGTTACAAGTGATGTTTGCAGTCTATAGAGTAAGAAGTTTTCTTTCTTCTTTAAACTGTTTTCTTGTAGTAGAGGAAGACTTGGAAGTTGTTGCTATTGGAAACCTATCAGGAAGCTGTTGAAACAGTCCTGTAAGAAAAGACAAAATATTTCCAAGTGTTCTGAGCCATAAAGGAAGTGTGTCACCAGTGTACATCCGAATCCTTGCTTTATCATGCAGAAATAGAGGCTCCTGTATAGAAATGCAACTGTCAAACTTGGGCATGAATCCAAGTCCCCTCACACCTGTCCAGCAGTATTTCCACCATGTGACAGTTGCCTACCAAAGTAGAGGGCAAGAGGAATGCTCAAGATAAAGTAAGATGAATATTTCATTGTGAGCTCAGCAGAAAGCTTTTGCCTGGGAAATTCCCATTAGAGTGATGCTTGGGGCCAACGGGAGACATAGGCAAAGGCTTGATGAAGACATTGCTAGTTGCAGGTGATACGTGAAGCATACTCCCTGCCAAAGCATCAACTTACCATGAGCACCCTCAGAGGTCTGATATTTATACATAATATTGTGTTTTCATTATCAGGATTTTCTATTCCTTTCTTTGCTTCTTGACTTACACAGCAAAATAAATAAATAAAAATTAAAAACCTCATGATGTTATGTATGGAGTTTAATATGCATGGAGTTTAAAAATTCCAGTTGTCAAAAATACCCAGGCATCTAGAGCTTTTTCAACGCATATATGCTAACAAATGACTACCAGAGACTGCCTTTAGATCCGGCTGGAAGTACGCTTTCTCCCATGTTTGATAAGAGCTTTGGAAAATGGGCCATAGTTGATGTAGTCCCTGAACCTGTTTGTGTATCCTGAATTCATACTGAATTATAAGAAAAGGAAGTACTTTTGGGGAAGGTGTATCTTAAATCCTTCAAACTGTCTTTAATATATCGATGCCAGTTCATCCATGTATTCAGTGATTTTTTTATTCCTTTTTATTTGTCAATTGATTTACTTTGAGGCAGAATTTTGCTCTCTGTGTATGAGACTGACCTCGTTCTCTCTCTCAGACTGCCCTTGAGCTTGAGGGATTACAGGCATTCACACCATGTTTGGCTCATTTAATTGCTTAATAGCTTCCACCAGTTCTTTAAGTTGAGCTTAATGACAACCGTATGGACCTCCTCCTGAAGTATGTGCATTCAGAGTATGCATGTTCTCCCAGACCATGAATAGATGTGCATGCAAGTGGAGGCCCAGACTAATATCTGGAATCATCCAAGATCACTCTTCTGTCTTATTCTTTGGAGACATAATTTTAATCAAATCCAGGTCATGACAATAGGGCTATTCTTGCTACTCACCCTACTTTGGCGATCCCCAGTCTCGGCGGCCAAAGCTGGAATTGCAGATAGGCCACAAGTCCATCCAGTCTTTACACGAGTTCTAAGGCTCCAAACTGGTCCTCTTGCTTGTGGGGCAAACACTTTAACCACTGAACCATCTGGCAGCCCCAACTTTATATTCTTTCATCTTGTGTTTGTTCTTCCAAGTGGACTTTATTAAAAAGCTTCTGGTCCTTTTTTCAATTCTCTCTCACCTAGAATTTCAGCAAGAGCCCTTCGTGATCAAAGTGCTAAAATGGTCCTCCTTCCTGTTTGTTTCAGCTGATTGGTCTCTAATATCTCTCCAGTCATAATAGAGATGGTATCTGAAGATAATTCAGTTGGGTTATTTTCTTTAATCGTTTCCTCAATTAATGAGACTTTGGACTTTAACATTGTGTGTAATGTCACCAGTTTGGAGATTCTTTTTTGTCACAAATGTGTAAGTACTTTGCCTTTACTGGGCCTCAGCTTAGGTCTCTGGGTGCTACATAAGAACCTGATGCATGGACACAAGGACATGTGGGTGTATTCTTAGATTCTGTGCTGATTCCTCGCATCCACTCAGCACTGAAGCTCTACGGCCATATTAATCAAACATCTGCATCATACTCATTGATTATAGCATGACTGAGAGATACTTGTTTATGCCATAAGATGACTTGCTTTAATTCAGGCATTTGTAAACCTATTTTCATATAATTGTTATCTGAGGAGTTGTTTTTACAGCAAAGAATATTTAAACTCACATCATAAATGATTCTGGAAAAACTACCTGATCTGTTACTACATGCTGGATAAAAACATGTATATATATACATTTTATATATAATAGCCTGAATATGATGGATGAAGGTAAGACAGGGTCTCGTATAGTCCAGATTATCCTCAAACTTGCTCTGTAGTCTGGATCTCCACCTTCAATTCCCTATCTTCCTCTACCTCTCAAGAGCTGGGGTGACAGGTGTCAGTCACCATACCTGTCTTAGAAATCCATTCCTTTTTGTTGTGGTTCACTAGATATAATATTAAAAAAAATGGCTATCACAAGCAAATCATGCCTGTCTTCTATGTAAATATTTGAAAGAAAAATGATGAAAATTGGAACGAAATCAAAATTGTAATGCATCTATGAATGTGCTGGGAACACTGCTCACTCACAATGGAAACTCCTGAAGGGCTCCCGTAGGAATGCTCTGTGCACTAGCCATTTTGTCTTGGTTTTCCTCTACCAAGCCAGTTTTCAATACTATCTTTCTAGACACAGTGCTTTCCCAGTGGATATAAAGACAGTGAACTAGTGATTATGAATGAAACATATTGTAACATTTGTTCAGCCAACCACTAGACATTTTTAAAGTTTCTTGGTTATTTCCTGAAAATTAGCTATTTATTATATTTCTCATCATAGTAAGTATATTAATAAGTAATATATTTCCTTCAGTCAGTTGTGAAAGTGAAGTGGATAATGTGTTTACCAATAATTTTGCACCAACCAAGTATCATAACATTACGGGTCTCAGCTGTAGGAGCCTCCCGTTAATATGCTGAAGTTGGCCTACCCTGCAGGAATCCACTGGCCACTTCCAGCCACAGCCCCTTCTTGAATTGTCATCAGTGTCATCTTCTCTATCTGATGGGATTCTTCTGTTGCAAGGGAAGGAAAGTCAGTGAATCTGGCTCCCCAAACAAAAGGGGACTCTTTCAGGACACAATTAAGAGGGTGGAGTCAAGAGAAAAGGAAAGGGGTCAGGAAGCCTCTCACAACACAGGGACCAGAGGAGCAACCTGGATCCCACCAGCTGGGACCTACAGTAGTGGCTGGACCCCACTCTCTTATGCCCCTGGTCAAAGTCACAATAGTAAAAGCTAGAGAAAGGTCACAGAGGTTGGGTCTAGCCTTGGCCAGGGAAGGGAGGCCACAGCCGTGGACAGTACTTCCAAAGCCATGTGATCAGTTCAAGTTTCCCAAAGGAAAAGGTGATGTTAGTATAAAGAAGATGGAGACCATGCTGCTCACCTGGCGCCATCCACGAGCCCTGCTGAAGGACCCAAAACCATCATGAAGAATATTAGCTTTTACATCATCACAATTCTGAATATATCCCCTTTGAGGCCGTCACTTCTATTTTAGATAATAAAAGTATTTACCACTAATAGCTGTAATAAGTGGCTCCCTCAAATCTTACTCTTGATTGTTTGGTAGCCCAAAAATTAAGAGTTTTTAATCGAAATAAACCTAGACCCTTATTCTTTGGAGCAACCTTCCTTCCTTTCGAATCAGACTTTGAATCACATAGGCAAAAACCCATCCTTTAAACTTTAATATGCATGGCTATTTTAATAACATAGATAAAGACGGAAACAAAGAAAATGCCCATGACAATAGTTTCTAAGCTTGAGTTCTGGTATCAATTTTCCACTTTCGTTTGTGTTTATCCTCCTGCACCTAGGTCTTTCTCCTGCATGGATCAATAAATGTCTGGCCCAGGCTATTTAAATGCCTTCTCCACAAGAATGCCTAAGAGATAACACCCTTCTAGGATCACCTTGTAAGAAAGTGCTTTATAAACCCCAGCTATTAGCCCACAGTCAAATTCCAAGCCTGCTTGTAAGCAGGATCCTTTCTACCACACTGGTGATTCATTGACACGTTCGGCATTTATTACAGCCCCTGATGAGGCTATAATTTACTTCAAGTCCCTTGGGCCCTTCTTAAAGCTGAGGATTTAGAATCCTGAGCTTATGGGTGTGTTTAGCTTGGACCGTGGTTCGATACATAAGGCAAATATGTGCTTCAGAAGGGCACGTGTGGCAAGGAAGCAGAAGGAAAGCGAGTGGGTAATAATAGAGCCAGTTTTCCTTCAGTGTATCTAGGAGGGTCACCCTCTCTGTCACTGCCTTTGTGTGGTCATTAAATCTCTCCTTTTAGCTATAAAATATATGATTCTCTTTATACATGGGCTCTTCCGGTTACATCCTATTTTTTTTTAAAAAAGTAGCAATTTAAATCACCCACAGAATGAAATTAATGTTCTTGTAAAACAGAAATCTCTCCAATTCCGTCTGTCTTCCCAGTCCTTTTACCTAAGAAGTTGGCCCTCCACTAAAAGAAACATTTATTTTTTTCACCTTTGTGGTGTGTTGGAATGGAAAGAGCAAAGAAAATTTGGTACTATTATTTTTCACTTTGGACCTGAATTATTTTGTGCTCTTTTGAAGTACCCTGTAGCTTAACTGAAGAAGGAACTGACATCTTACGGTGGAAGTGACTTACAGTAATCTTTCCCAAACTGCACAGGCAGTGGAGTATTTATTTGTGAAAGACAAGGAAGTATGGAATTATATTTGAAGAAAGAAACAAAGGCCACAAGGCAACCATGTCAAGAACAGAAGAAAGTTGCCGCCATCTAGAGGTGGACGTTGGTATCACTCAGAGCGCTGTGAACAGTGAGGAACCATCTCCTAGAGCAGATGTGGATGTGAGAGACTCCTGAAATGCAGCCCAGTGGTGTGGTAAGGCTGCACCTCTGAACAGGACGTGTTCATTCCTCATTGGCAGGGTACTCCCCATGAAGTTCTGGTGGCCCTCGTGAGGTTTTCCATTTTTTCCCAAGTCAGCCTTGCTCCTGAACATGAAACCTTGTCTTGACAGTCTTCCTCTACAGCGCAGTCTCGGCTGTTCGGAATCTAGCGGAGAATGTCTTGTCCACAGTCAAGATTCACTTTTCCACATATTGTCTCAGCAGTTCCGCTATCTCATAAAATCCTGGGGCCGGTGCCCTTTTTTCTTTTTCCCAGGACAAGACAGGAAGATGTGGGGGGACAGGGGCTGAGAGGTGAGAGTGGAGAGCCTCACTGAGCTATGTGAAAAGCTACAACCAATCCAGGTGTGATGGTATTGCCTGCAATCCTAGCACTTGGCAGGTGAGGACCAAGGGTGAGAAGTTCAAGGCCAGCCTAGCTATGCAGTGACTGTGAGACCAGCCTGTGCTACAGTAAACTCTGTATGGAGAGCAAGGAAAAGAGGGAGGGAGGGAGGGAAAAAAAGGAAAAAAGGAAGAAAGGGAGAGAGGAAGAAATAACCAAATGCAATAACACCCTTCAGAATAATTATCCATTTTAGCACTTTGTCGCTTTAGTTATTAGGAACTAAATTAGTTTTAGAAGTTGTCGGGGCATTTTTTTTGAAGGAAAACCCTTCTAAATAAAGACACATAGACTGTCACGTTGAGCTTGCTGCTTTCTCCTCTGGAGACGACCATATTGCATATCCCCAGGGAACAGTTTTCTCATTGTGTTCATGCACTGAAGCAGAACACATTGGCATGGAAAGGTGAGAAAAACACTGAAGGGAATATATGTGTGAGTTTGCACATGGCTTCTCTCAAGTTATCTGAACAGGAGGCTTGATTGAATGGTATTCATGATTGGAACAATGGGGTAAAGGACTTCAGCAATTACCAGAAGATACCTATTAGCAAGGCTAATGTTCATGCTCAGTCTTAAGCCCTTCTGCTTAATAGGAGGCACTTGCTGCTTTCCTTCTATGCCTTGCAAGCATGTGGACCTTCCTGTGATCGTTATCTTTATTTTAGATTCTAAGTCATTTACAATCATGATCACTTTTGAAATGTGCAGAAATCATCTTGGGGCTGGAGAGAAAGCTCACATGTTAAGCTTGTGCCTCACAAATAGAAAGACTAGAATCCCACAATCACCTAGCAGAAATGGCAGCGGCCTGCACTGCCGACCCTGGAAGGCAGAGCCTGGGAAAGCCCAGAGCAAAGCAATAAGGAGGTAAAGCAATCCAGGAGGATTCCTGATGTCACTTCTTGGGTCTCTACAGGCACACACAGTGCTTCTCATACATATAGACACACGTGTGTGTGTACACACATATGTACACATACACACACATACAAGAATGCAAATTGTCTTACTCTGTACCCTTGTGACATTGCCAGCACAGTTTTTTTCTTTTATTCCCTTGCTCAGTTTTCACACCCAGGTGATTCACTTTTCTGTATTCTAAAGACTTTGTATGGAGCAGGACAGAGCAGATTCCTGACACCATGGAGATAAATAATCATGTAGCCCATTAAGTTGGACATGTCTGGTGAGTACAAACGTGCTGATGGAAAGGTCACAAGGATGTTGGTCAAGATGACGAAGTATCTAGGAGAACTTGGTCAGAACAGGCCTCTTACAGGACCGTCCGTGTCAGACAGTCTCTTTGTCCCACCTCCGTACAACTAACCTCACCATTTTAATGATGCCAATGCCTCCAGCATATGTTCAGCCTAGGAACACTGGGTCACGCACCTAATGTCACTTAAAGAAATGATTCTTCATGCCTGAGGTCTTGTTTCCAAGCTCCTGGCTCCTTCTCTTCTTGCAGGTAACTTTAGCACTCCAAGGTCCCCAGGGACTAATGATGTTCATGTTCCCAAGTTCAGTGTCCAGTCACCATGGGCAAAATCTCCCAGACTACACACCTCATAGTAAGTCCAGCTCTATCAAAGTTGATTTGGTCTCAGGCCCAGTCATCCTCCTGTATATGTCTATGCACCTCCTCACCCCATGTGCTGTCACCTCCTCTAGATGAAGCGTCCTCTGAGCTCTTTCAATGGAGGATCGTTCAACTCCCCGAGAATTATTTTCATTGTGTCCAACAGTGCTGGTTTCAAAGTGGCAATAGAGTTGCTCCTCTTGACAACTTAAGTTGTGGTTTTCCACAGTGCCTTTAACACAACTGTAGGAATCCCTTCACCTCACTGCATCTTTGTCCTTGGATGTGCCTCTTCTTATAAAACTCCCATCTTCCATACTCTCTGAGTGCCAGACACAGTCCAACCGTTACATTTTTCAGATGCCATGATTTCCAATGAAAACGGTTCTGGAAAACTAGGCTTAAATTTTTCTTAAGACTTCCCACATTCCTTTGGCCTTCAGCCTCTCCTACTATGATCCAGAAGTACTATGTAAACCATGTTATCATGCCTGCCACAACGGAGATGATCTTCCCCCTCAATACCAAGCCATGGCAGTATCGAACACAGAACATGCCACAGCTGTCTCAGGCCACACTGATCTCTGAATCAACACATCTCTTTCATTTCTTTCATCTATTGGTAGAAAACTAGGGCCCAGAAAGTTTTATATATATAAGATTGCACAGCAAATTAAAAAGTTAAGATTAGATCTTAGTCTTCTACCTTCAATGATTATATTTTTTAAATTTCCATTTTCTCATAAAGATTTCCCATTTCTTACAAAATGCTCCAAGGAACAGTAGAAATCCTCAAATTAACAAGGCATGAGAAGTTATCTCCTGTTGAAACATTAAGCATCAGGTTGATGTCCCGTGTCCCCTCCCTGCTTGGCTAGTTGTTTGCATCATGATAGTCGAGCATCAACTGAATTTTCAGAAGCCAGGGTGTGACACCTGATTTGTCGCTCTCTAGTTACGTGAGCTGAGGCAATACGGAGTCTTTCATGCCTGCTCTTGCCTACTTATTTAAGAGGGATATGTGATACTAAATGAAGGGGATTATGGAGGAAAGTAAACCATAAAAAGCAAGCTGCTACAAAATATCTCAGTGGTATTGTTTGCCACATCTCATTTTTCTATTAAAGTGTAACCTTCTTTATTGATGCTTTAAAGGAAACTGCTTTGGCAAATCTCCTTTTACTTCTTATTTCCATGATCCATGTATTCTAAAGATAGTATTCCAAAAGATTAAGGCTTTGGTTCTTAGCTTCACCTAGCTTTGGGTACCGCCTTCTAGTCCAGTTGATTCTGAATTTAATTAACTGGCTCATATGAACAATCTGTCTGTTTTTTTCTGCCCAGCAATTCTTCATGGTTGAGTAAGAAGAGCTTGATTAATAAAAGCTTGTCCTTTTATATTTCCTTGCATTTAGTCCAATAAAATAAGGATCTCCTTCTCAATGGACTTTGTGGCTAATTTTTTCTCTTTATCCTTTGGATGTGCTAATTCAATAGCTTTTTTTTTGTTTGACGTATATTGATGAATTTGAAAATAGACCTTGTAATTTTTATTGTCATGCCTTCCAAGACAATCAGCTTTGCAATTCTGAAGATAGGATTTGGAGTATGATTTCATTACTAGGTCTAGGGTTTAATGCGATTAAAGCATATGCCATTCTCACTTGAACAAAGAACAGCTGGCTTTGTTTTTTAGCTGGCTCAACAGGTACTGAGTCTTAAGTTGTATTTGGTGCAAAGTGTCAATCCACATTGCCATAAAGAGTCAAATCATTCACCTTTCCAAGAGCTAAGAAGCTAGGTCCCAGGAAGATCATGGGGGGGGGGGGATCTATGAACTCAGATACACTAGAAAATCAAACTTTCTCCATGAAGTAACTGGACATGGGGGAGCTGACTTATAGGAAATCATCATAAAAGCAAATCCAGTGCTTTAATTGGCCACAGAGGAAGATGTGGCCTTAAAGTCATACATGTATATTTTATTCTCCAGTAATTATTTTACTGCCTCTAACACTGACCTGATGTATATATAGAGAACATGAGTGCACTGAGCATGGATCCCAGTACCGCTGAGCTTTGGAATCAAATCTTCAATCCTGATGCTACTAGATTTGGTCTTAGGCAAATCATCAGATTTCTTACACCTGTTTCCTCTGGTATAAAACACAATCAAAATACATCTTTCCCAGAGCTGAGCAGGTTACGAGTTCATGTATATGTCTTCGTGCCACAAAAGAACTTTGCTTCTTACAGTTCTGGAGGCTGGAAAGTCTAATAACAAGGCAAAGGCTAATTGGTCCCTTTTCAAGCTTTCTTCCTGACCTGACTTTCCTCTATGTCTTCCCAATATGAAGAGTGTAAGGAAAATATCTTCTTTTCTTTGACTTTCTTCTTTTATGTATAGTATAAGGGCACAAATCCCACCCAGGGGCCCCACTCTGATGATCTCATCTAAATCTGATTATAGTCTTCAAATACTATAGCAATGTAGTAGAGAGACTTCTGTCTTCTATTGGTGCATTTAGAAAGGACTCAGACTTTCAGTCTACCATAATTTTAATGCTGGTTAGAGGTGTGGATATATCAGGAACATAGGAATTTGTTACTTTTTTTTACTAAAATGTCAACTCTTAATTATCAGTTCCTGAAAACCATTCATCGAAATGTCCCGTGTGTCTGACTTCACCTTCTATGTGACAAAGGAGTCTGATACCAGATCAGAAGTGGGTTTTGCAGTCAATAATTTGCTCCAGGCATGCCTGGTTATATTGCTGCTTAATAATTCATTCTGTGAGGGAGAGGTGAGTCTCCAAAGTGATCCTCCTCATGCACCTATATCCAGCACATCTCTACACAGGCAAGGCTGAGCTCTGACTTTCCCTACAGTGTGTCTTGTTAGAACCACTTTTCAGTGATATTTCATGCTCTTCAACGTTCCATAATTTCATAGTTTCATCTGTACCATGTCATTTATTTCTTAGACCCATTCTTGGAGATGTCTTAAAACATGCTATTATCTTAATCTTTAAAATGAAAAGAGGCAGAATACAGTAAGGATTAAAGGATCAGTCTGTTTGTTTTCCTATTCCAGTTCCAATATTCTGACTGTAACCTCAGGCAAGTTATTTAACACATCTGTGCCTCGGCTTCTTAATCTATAAAATGGGGCTTGCTAATAATATTTGCCTCATAGTTCTTAAGAGGATAAAATCTGCTGTGTATGTAAAAAGCTCTAAAGACAGTGCTTAGAAAACTCAGTAAATTTTGACCCCTATTATAACAGGGTGGATACAGGACTAGTTCTTATAACAACCTAAATGCAGCTGATTCTGCTCCGTGAGCTAATCAAGCTGGCCTTGGCATTTTTTGTGAGCATCCCTTTCCTTTGCTTATCTTGCATTTAAATGTTCACTTTCTCCATAGTGCATCTCATTTGCAGTCTTCCTTGAAGGAAAGCCTATTCCCCAGCTAGAGTGCATACTGCACTGCTGGTAACAACTCACACCCACTGCGCCCTCTGAGTGTGCACCATGTCTTTCTGTCCTAGCCTTTGTGTGTGTGTGTGAGTATGGGTTTGTATGTATGCCTCTCTCTTGGTCTGGCATTCATCAATACTTAGCGTCAAATGCAGCACATAGTAGACTATTTTGAAAAAAAGATACAAGTAGATTGAATTTCTTTAAAATGTAATATTCTTATTCACTTTCTAGCTTACTAACTAAATCACTTAATTTTTTAGAAAGGTATACAGATCATAAATTTAAATAAAACAATTTAAGAATTTCCGAATTTGCTTAGTGACGTAACTAGACATTTGTAAGTGTGGCATATCTTGAACTCCCGCCCTATATAAGTGCTGGCTGAGAATGCTCAGGAATTCTTCACTCTTCAGACTGAATTCAACCTCTCACAAGTCAGCAAAATTATGATGCCTCTGTGTGTTGGTGATTATTCACAGAGAAAATGTCACCTTCCTATCACAGGGAGAGCTTTCTATCCACATGAATTTGATGGCTTCAGATGTTTCATTCTACGTGGCTCTGGGAACAAGCTAGCCTTGTGCAGCACAATAGCATGCACAGGTTGAAGTTCACATTTTTTTCATTTCATTTATGTTTTAAGGGAATGTATTATGCTGTTTGCTTTTACTCCCTCACTGCTTCTCCTCACGTTACTTAAGCATATGCGAAAGCAGAAAACCATTTGAACAAACATACTCTCCTTATGTCTTTCCCACATGGACGTATGCCCACTCCTAATAGTGATTATCTTGTATTTCCACTTGTTTTCAACTGTGTGTTTTCACCAACCGATTGTTTTCAACTACAAGGTGTTCTTGAATGCCAACTTCCCTCTGGTCTACATCCAGGCACTAACAGCAGTTTGCCTAATGCACACAGCATGTACTGCCTGCTAACAGGACATTATTATCCCTGAAATGTAAACATGAGGCATCATGTATTAGCAGACCACTAACTGAAGTTCTGATGGCTGTTAGTTAATTCAGTTGTGTGGTGACATGGCTTTGACCTTCAAGCTTTCAAATTGACCTGGGAAGTCAACAAATACAAAGAGCAAAAATCTAAGCAACTCAGTAGAAAAAAATAGCACAAAACAAAATCATTGAGCTGAATTTGCTTAAGGCCTACTTAAAACAATACCATGATTTTGCAAGTTTGTGCTTGGTAGAGTTAGACACCTTTGATTAACTCTACAGATTACTTATGTGACAATGACAAGAGTTGACAAAGAATTGTTTCTTTTTTTCTTTGTATACTAAGTACTTTGACCTATTAGATGAAATACAATAATTCTTATATGTAATAACTTCCCCAAATATAAATCCTGTCATTACCACGATATGGCTGTAATTTTTGTCAGATATAATGGCATAATAATGGCATTTGTTCATAATGACAATTTGTTGAGTTATAGACAACGTCCTTTGGCCTTTATCTGTGCTCCTTAAATTATCCTATGATTTTGTACCATGGAGCACCAGAACTGACCTCAAAGCTACAGACACAACCCCTGTTCAGATGAGCTCTTTCTCAGCTCCATGATTTTAGCCACAACTGTGTAAAATCAGTCACCTCTTTCCTACCTAAACCATATTTCTACTGACTCTGAATTTTAGTGTGCGTTCTCTGATATGCCTAGGGGTCAATGCATTAAAAAACAGTTACCTCATATTTGATTACTTAAGTTGATGACCTGTGATAAAAATTAATGTCAGTGCATTAACCACGAATTCTTATAGGTAGCATTCTAATAAATACATAACACCTGAAATTATAAACACTCACAGTGTTACTTGTATTAGCAGGCCTTGGTCCAAAAGATGTGGTGACTAACACCAAATTCCTTACCTCCAGGTGAAGACATCACCATAATAGTCAACATCAGGACCCATAAATGTCATGATCTTTCTCTGAAACACTAGCACCCATATTAGGTAAACCCAGCTGGCCACACTCAGAAATTAATGGACTCATAAAAGAAGAGACACACATGAATGCTCACATATGCATTCACATTCATAAGTGGTCAACCTTTAGCCTTTTCAGATCTTAACTCTGGATGTTAATAGCATCACTCCATCATGCTGGGCAGAGGTAGCACAAGCCGATTTCCTTGCTGTGCACGCTTTCTAGCTCTCATCCACCAGCTCCCATAACCCAGAGCATTGCATATATACCCTCCCCTTCTGATCTGCTCAATACAGTCAATGTCTCCTTTCACCACACCACCCCAGAACTGTAGTACTGATGGAGCCCCAGGATGTCCATTTCTCTAACCTCAGTCCTCTACTCTTTCTCCTTACCCCTGAAGTGCCAAAGGTTTACACAGAACTGTTTGGAAGGATACCTAACCTAGGAGATAAAATGCTCTTTCATCCTTCCTTCATGAGGAATTCACCAACCTTTGGAACATTCACATCAAGTGCCTGGACCTCCATTTTGTCATTTATAAATGGGAAGGGATCAAAATTGAATATGAGATTGGTTGAATATTTGAAATTCACTGTATAAGTCTCCAAACATCATGATCTTTGCTTCCAAGAGGCACTGGACCTCTTTGCCCCAACTAAATTGTCCAGAGACACTGGAAAGCTTATCTGCAAATAGTTAAAAAGAACAGACAAGTCATTTTACATCATTTCAAAGACACCACAGGTCTCAGCATTTGAATTTGTGTGAAGTATGAAAAAACATATGTATATAGAGGGCTTAGCCTATATAAAGATGTTCCTAGATTAGCACAAAAGTTACTAAGGTTCTTAAAAGGTCATTTCAAAACTTTTCTAAAGGTATAAATTAATTTCTGCTGTCTTGGATGCTTAAAATATGATTCCTTGTCTCAAAGAAGTAATAAGTGATGCAAGCTCTGGTAAAATATCTGAATGTAATTTTTACTCATAGGATAAAGTGATACTGAAAGCCACAGGTCTCTTATAACCTGTATCTTTAGTTTTCTCCCCAGACACAAATGAGTTTTTGAGAGAGAGAAGAGAGAGAAAGAGAAAGAGAGAGAGAGAGCTAGGGAGATAGCTCAGCAGTTGAAGAGCTTGCTGTGCAAGCAAAAGGACCAGAGTTCAGATCCCTAGACTCCATGTAAAATGCTGGGTGGGTGTGGCAGCACAAGTGTAATTCAAGCCTGTGAAGGCAGAGACTGGAATTCCCCCAAAGCAAGCTCGGTAACTCTACTAACTAGCTCTATTGGCAAGCCTTGGTTTGATTAGACGTTATCTTAAAAGGAGTAAGTTAGAAGAATAATAGAGGATGATTCCTGATTTCATCCTCAGGCCTACACATACATGCATGCATGTGCACACCCATGCACACATGTACGCTAATATACATGTATGCACCATCCCTCAAATACATATACACATGAAAATGGAAGAATTTAAAATCTAAAGAGACTAGTCTGAAGTTATGAATGGTCCTTAAGCATGCTGATAACAAAACAAATTTTTTTTTAATTTCCACTTATACAAACTTAACAGGTACATCAGTCCCCCCCTCCAACACTCTATCCCCCTGTACCCCCCTCCCCTTCCCCTTCCCTCCTTATCCCCTAGTGCCTCCCCATCCCATCCCCGGAGCATCCTTTAATGTGCATGTCAAACTCTCCTCTGGATCCTCCTCTCAGATGAGGTGCAAGGACCCAGTGGCATTTCCTAGAACCCTTTCCTATGTTCCCGTTAACCATAGGAACACTACTGTGGCTGTCAATCCCTTGCCTCCCAGGATCCTAGTGCCTTTAGCAAATGCTAGACTTTGTGAGGTCAATAGTGTGTTGGACATTGTGCAGGGCATGTAAAGTCCAAATATGATTGCTTCGGCCCTAACTTGTGTGGAGTATCTTGCATATCATTGCTCCTCCCATCCTTGTGCTCTTACAATCTTACCGCCCCCTCTTCCGCAAATTTCCCTGAGCTTCAGGATAGGCAAAATTAGGCTGGCCTAGTTTCAGGTGATTGATATAGAGTCTCTAATGTTCTGGATTATGGTTTGTTGATTTTTTTCAGTTTTGCTGCTCCCACAATGCCCTTGGCTCCACCCTGATGGGTATTGGATGTCTCCCCCTGGCCAGAGATAAAAACCTGTCAAATTAAAGTCTCGTTATAAGAGTATATTCAAAGGTAGATGTAATAAAAGTAGGAAACCGCGGTGAGGGAGGGGTCAATCACCCATCTACGAAATGGTTACTTTCTATCTGCCAGACTAAAATCTACTTCTTGAATTGGCTTTTACCAAATACACATAAATCCTACGAACTATAAATATTGTATAATGCGTATGCTTCTCTTCTGGTAAGTTTTGTAGACTCCATTAGAAAAGAAGTTCCCTTGTAATTATAACTGAATGAGAGAATGCTTTTTCTAAAATTCCCCTGCTAATATCTAGATACACCCGATTTGTTAGATAATTAGTGTGGTAAGTCTTAAAGCAACCTGTGGTGTCTTACACAGTTCATGGTGATTTTAAAGTCTTAGGGTAGTAGTTTGTTTTATAGAAAATAGCACCAATTTAGCAACAGAAGTTCAGTCTCGAGCTGGAGAGATGACTCAGGGGTTAAGACTTTGCCTTGGAAACAGAAGGACCTGAGTTTGGATCCCAGATCCCATGTAAAAAACACCAGACTGAAATGGAGGCAATATGAACTTAAGACTGTGGGAGGCAGAACCTAGGAAATTGCAGAGCAGAGCAAAAAGGGGATAGAGCAATCAAGGGTGACTCCCAAAGTCACCCTTCAGTCTCCACAAGCACATTTGCTGCCCTTAGAAACATAGTCACACACACACGCACACGCACACGCACACGCACAATCTAAGTAAATACAGTTCAGAAGTTCATAAGAAGAGTCCGCCACGAGAGAGGGATGTTTAAACCCCTTGTCCATATTTGTGGCTTGTCGTTCATGCAAGAGTAAGCCTAATTCCTCACTTCCAGTTTGCTCATATTTTAAGCCTGGATTCTGGGCAATCTGTGCTGATTGGGGGCCCTAGTGAAAGTTAAACTCACCCTGAACCCAGTGTGTCTGAATAAACATGCCCCGGTCCCTCTGAAATATGCCAGCTGCTTCCGGCCTCCTAATGTGACTCCCTTCAAGTTGCAATACTAATGGAAAAATTCAAGAGTTTCTTAAGTATAAAGAAGACCAGAAGAATGAGACCACAGACTAATTTCTTCCTTTTGCTCCAGGAAAACTAGAAGCATGACTTTCTCATAGGTACTGTAAGTAAGTTGAATTGAAAGGGTAGTGATAGGTTTGAGTAGTGGGAAACGGAGCCACATCAAGTCCAATGAATAGCACACTACCATCTATCCTTCTGGTTGTAATGCGCGTGTATATGTATCATCACATTGTGTGCATGTGTGTCTGTGTCTGTGTGTCTCCCTACTCTTGGGTATTAGAACTTGAACTAAGAACCTTGTACACACTAGGCAAACACTCTAGCCCTAACTGTAATGCATTTTAAAAATCATATTGCCAAGTTCTCATCCTGTCTCCCCAGCACTGTAAGAGTTAATATTACGCGTATCTGCTCTGTGACCTTGTTCACTTTAATACTCTTAATCTGCCTAAGCTTTATTTCTCTCACTGTAAATGGAGATAATAATGTCATCATCCTAGAGTGTCGGGAGAATAAAATGATACATGTGAGATATTAAACATAGTGTCTAGCCAATATTAAATTGTAACTGTTAACTCCTGTTAGCCATTATGATTTGAATACCAAAATGGTCAATGAAAAGAAAATGACTATTTGTAATGCTTCAAGTCAAAGCCAAAATCCATATGCATGTATCTTTGAGTTCAGGTTTTAACTGAAGTAAAGCTCGCACTTAAGTAAAGGTGGCTCCATTCTTAGAGTGTTGTACAAGTGAAAAATCATGTGTGTTCTGCAGAACACTTTAAATATCCAGGATCCTTCCCAAAGCGAATGCAGGAATCTGAACTACAAGTAACAGCAGCCCCTTGATGCCTTCTTTCTCTTTGCTTGTATCTTTAAACACCTCACATTGTGTTAAATAAACTTTGTTGCCGCTGTTCAGCTTCCAGAAAACAATAGAGTTTGCAAAAGTCGAGCTTGAAATTTTCCCTGTTAGTGGCCTCCAAGTAGGAGCCTCAGTGAGATTCCTCGGAATGGTTCCAGGATTGGCGATTCGTGTTAGACACAAGCAGATGGGAGCAGAAACCACCACTGCCTCCTCGTTCACGGCCCCAGAGCTTAAGCTATGCTCAGTTCAGAGTCAGGGCTTCCAGGAATTGTGAGGTGATTCCTGAATGGCCAATCACAAGCAGACTTTCTTGAGGTTTTCTAAAGTCTAGCCCGGATCACAGGGGAGAAGGGTTCAGGGGGAGAAGGTGTCAGACAGGATCCCTAGAGGCAAAGGGTTAAACAGTCCTAATAGAGTTCTCATACTAGTGGGCAGCCCAAGAAAGGACCTCAAGCTATGCCACTGAGTCCTGAACCCTCACTAGTGTAGACGACTCAGAAGGAAACTCAACACCCACCTAAATAGATGCTCTAGAGGATGGGAGGGAGAAACCAGGAAGCACCAAGAGAGGAGGAGGGAGGAAAAAGGGTGAGAGGGAAGGGGTGGAAAAGGGGGAGAGTGTAATGGGGGACAATAGCAGAAGGGAGGGAGAAGGAGAAGGGGGGTTATCTATTGAGCTTGTATGATTAGGCAAAAATAATAAAAAATAAATAAGAAGATTCCTTTTTCTTGTTAATCACACGTGGAATATTTTTCTTTTTCCATTTTTATTCTTTTAATGTTTTATGCATAAACATAGTGAATTGATGATAATTTCACTCCTTAATTTCCATCCCATCCCCTCTTCTTCCTCTTACAACCTTTCTTCTCTGCCAGACTCCCTCCTATGTTCAAGTGTTTTTCTGTGAGTAGCCCACTGGGTTTCATCTGGCTTTACCTTCGATACCATATGCCTTGGTACTTACTGAAGCATAAAGCACATGTCAGTGGGTGTATCACTGATGAGAACATCTTCACTTCCGCCCCATCAGCATTAGCCCCCATCAGTCTCTCAGGGATGTGTGGAGCCAGTTTGACATCTTTATAAATGGGATATTTTCAAAGAGCAGTATTTTGTGTAAAGTCATTCTCAGAGAAGAGTGGAACTATTGCTAAATGTGCATTTATGGTAGAGGTCAAAGATGACCATTGGAATGTTTGCTTATTAACCCTAAATAATTGAAATCACTCAGAATTGGCAACTTGATTGAACGCTGAGGGGTCTGTCATATGTAGTCTTAGAATCATGGCCATAGATATAAAAGAGCCAATGTTTTGGGCCTGAGGATCATGAGAATAGCTAGGTTCAGTGAATTACGATAGAAGCCTTTGCTTCTCTTCTTTGTGAATCTGAAAGCATGTTTTCCATCCTGTAAGGGACCCAAGAGTCTGAGACTTTCAGACCAGGTCCTGTGCATCCGGGAGCGTGGTTGGTCGTGACCACCCTCACGGGTGCGCTGTGCCACCACCACGATGCGGACACCACAGGCGTAAGACTGTGCGCTTTGGTGCGCTCTCTTGTGCCCTTTCCTGACATCGTCTGTCTGGCCAGGCTTTGGATTTTCCATCTTATAAGACGCAGGCAAGTTGCCTTCTGCTTGATGGAAATATTGGCAGGATGAATTGAACTTTAAAAATAAAGTCTGTACAGGCGTTTAACACCTCAGAGGAAAGATGTTACAGAAATAGAAGCCACCGTAAATGTAAAAAGAGGAGGCTATTAACAGTCTGTTGGCGCTTGGAGACGGCGTCCCATTTTAGACCTCTCTTTTGTTGCTGGATGCTTGGAGCCTGTCTTGCAGGTGTGTGAGCTCCATCAGCACCGCGCGGGGTGGGCTCTCCACCTGTGCTTGTCCTGCTCGCCAGCGTACACAGCCTTGCTGCTCCCCCTCTACACGTCCTGCAGGTCTCCTCATGAGTTGCCTTGTGGTGGTGCCACCCGCACTGGGACATAAGTGAGAGCATACACTCTGTCCCTGAGGACCCACAGAGGGCATTTCAAGAGTGGTTTCTCCGTTGCTCTTTCTGAGACGAAGGAACATTTGTCAGAGAAATTCCCAGTGGTTGCTTCGAAGCCACAAATCAAGAGCCGAACTCATTCGATAAATATGTCAATGCTAAAGAAGGTTCCTCTGCCTCTTGGTCTGTCTTAGCTGCTCTGGCAAACTACCTGGTGGCTTCAAAGCCACAGAAGTTTCTTTCTCATTGTTCTTGAGGCTAGACAGTCTAAGATCAGGGTCTGCTCAGTGAGGGAGGGCACATGCTGTGTCAGCCTGATGACCCTTACTTTCTGGAATCCATGTAAAGGTACAAGTGGTTGGGATTAGTTCCCTCTTCCAGTTTCCTGATAACACTTAAATGTATTCCGAGTTTCCCTGATAACACTTAAATGCAGTAAATGCAACTTGCCTGCCAGTCACCTTGCCAAGAATGCCACCCCCAGAGAATCTAACCCTCTAGGAGACAGTCTAAATAGATAGAGACTCTGCCTTCTTGTGCCAAAGCCCCAAAGATCTCTTTCTTCTCTCAGTCTGACATGGAGCGGGAAGCAGAAACAGCCGCTATCAGCATGTAATTTGCAAGCCACATGCTCTAAGCTCAAAGACAGAAACTTTCTCTTTTCTGCACTTTTGATTAAACTTCCAAAATTCAAATATGACTTTCCTAATGTTCTCTGAAGACGGGCTTCTTCTCCATGGGGCTGTGTGCCTGGACTCAAGCACGCTTAGCTTCTCTCTTTTCCCCTCTTCCCAGCACCTGCCGGAATCCCCAGCCTGAATGCTTAGAGATCCTTCTGGCCCTGTTGTTTTCTGCTTTTAAATAAATGTAAACGTCTTCAACTCTTTTCCCACTTAGTAATTAGTTGTTTTGTGGAGAAAACAGACCCAAAGCTCTCAGCTGCAACAAAAGTATCCTGAATTCCTTGACAACTACGAGCAAATTCTTCTGGCTTGGTGAGCATGCCAGAGATTGAAGCCCAGCAACTCAACAGCCACCAGATTTCACCCCATGTTATATTCAAATACACTGGGCATACTAGAAAACTGACATATTATAACATATCACACACACACACACACACACACTTAGAATTGGGTTCAAGCTGCGGACACAATTGCAAAGAATTAGTGTTGCAGGGCATTGTCTAGTTGATGGGAAGGTTCAGCCCTTGGTAGATGGGACTAGTCCCTGGGTAGGTGAATAAGATAGAGGGAACTGGTTAAGGAAGTTGGCATTCTTTTGTATACTTGACCAGACGGGCTGGTCTGACAAGTGAGGAATGTCCCTCTCTCGGCCCTTGTAGATAAGGTGCAGCCAGTTCCTTCACCTCCTGAGGTTGGTATGAACTCTCCGACCAGCTGGACAAGAAATTGTAACTGATAGCTAGAGGCCAAAATAACCCTTTCATTCCATTCATCCATTTGGTAGTGAATTTATCAACAATGATACAGAGTAATTGCAACATCCCAGGGGCACAGAATTGATAGTCACACATGCGTTCTTGCTTGTGATCTCAAAAAATCGTCAACAAGGACCAAGGTCTGTTAGAACACAGGAGCAGACAGCTCTCTGCCAGGTCTGTTCCTGTGTTCTAGCCGTTGGCCAGTTCTCCAGGGGTGCATTTATGGCGTGTCCTTATTATGCACTGGAGGTGGGACTGATGGCGTTGGGTCCCCTGCTGACTACAACCTTTCAGGTCATGGATTTGAATCTGTGTCAGGAGACCTGATTGTTTCCTGAGTTGCCGAAGGTCACAGGCTTAGGGGACCCGTGGAAGGCAGCTTGGAAGCTGCAGGAAATCCTGAGGAGGAAGAATCAGGAAGTAAAAGGAACAAAGACAAGATGGTAGCTGTGTTTTGGCAACTCAGGGCTTTCAAATTTTCAACCTCAGGCTCTCAAGCTGCAAAATTCACCGAGAAGCTGGTTTCACTAAGACAAGGAGAAATTTGATTTACCTTGAACCTGTAGCAGTGTCTGCCTACATCCAGAAAGAAGTTGTCTTGCTCCTAATCTCTATCACCAGGAGAGAACAGACTCCACAAAGTTGCCCTGTGACCCCCATACTATGCCATGGCAAACATGCTCACACACAAACTAACTCATGTTAATATTAAATGAGATTTTAAAAAGAAACTCCAAGATCCAAGTATGGAAGAGATGGTGTCAAGGAAGGGTTTTTCTCTGGTTCATGGGCCTGACATCTACTGGTCCCGACTTAGCAGAAAGGCATCATTATTATCTAGTGCCTCTTTACGAAGGATGCCGTTGGAGTTCATGAAGCTCCTTGGTCCAGTTACCTCATAAAGGCCCTACTTCCAAATACCTTCACTGTTAGTTAGCATTTCTCCACATGAGTTTGGAGGGACACAGACACCCTGCAAGATGGTCAGTTCTAGTGGGTTCTTGCCCTTCCTCTAAGAAATGGATGGACAGAGAGCAAAAGGAAATGTTCATTATTTTCCACGGGGGAGTTACAATTCAAAAGGGCAAACAGGGTGTGGCCTGAGAGTACAGTGACATTTTGGATGGAAGAGTGGGATATATTACTCCTAGTAGCAACAGAAGGCTGACTGAGGGAGCTTGCTGGGTAGCCTTGCAGCTCCGAGCTCTCTGTGGGTCTCCGGATACCAGCCACAGGGAGTCCTCTGAAGAACAGCCGGGTTGCTGCAAGAGCGGCAGAAGGTGCTTCTCTCCATGACTGCCAAGTCTTTGGGTGGTCTCCAAGGCAGGAACCATGGGTGCACCAAAGAAGGATCAAGTTCCCTGCAGAAGGCAGGAGCTGTGTCTTAGAACAGAAGCTCTTGCGGCTAGAAAGCATCCCCTTCCTGGTAGAAGTCAGAGCAATGGAGTTGGAATTGGATATTTCTGTGTATGCCCCTGGCTGGCACCCATCACCTGTGTGACCGGCTCCTTGTTGCACCAAGCTCTGGGTCCTTGCCTGGGACCCCTACTACTTCCTTTGACACTGAAGCACCCTACAACATCATAATGCATAATTCTTTCTTGTGTCCATATCAGAAGGTTTCTTATTTCCCATTGAAAGCATGTGCGCAGCTGCACGTCTTAGCAAAATTCAGAAAATTCAGCAGTTCACCAATCACCATGCCCTTGAAGTCTACCAGGTCAGCTCTGGGGCACAGTTGAGGGTGTATTCATTCCTCTGTGTGTCAGTAATGTAGCGTCTTGCTGCTATAAGTAAAAATTATGATTTATAGTCCTAAGTCAGAGAAGTTGTAGAAAAGATAAAAAGTACCCAAGAATGTGCTCAGATAAACCTCAGATTTGTATACAAATGTTTTTGTCACTGACAGAACTATTTCAATGTGTTTCTCTGAATAATTATCATCATCTGCAACTTCCAGAATGATTCAGAAGTTATTAATAGTCTCCAGTGGTACATGCATCTCAACCAAGTTTCAGGTAACCTCAGTGAAAAAGGAAAAAAAGATAATCACGTATAGTTGGGCACACTAGTAGTACTAACGACTAGGAGGCAAAGGATATGACTGCTTTGGAGTATCACAGGTTCGAACCCTGGCTTACTGGGTGAGGCTGAGAAAGAGAAATAAGGTCAGAGAAGAGAGGAGAGAAGAGAAGGAAGAGGAGGAGAATGGAGAGGAGGAAGACACAAGAAAGGAGACAGAAAAAAGAGAAGAAAAGGAAAGGAGAGGGGAGGGGAGAGAGGGAGGAGACAATGTCAGACAACATTTATCTGACAACTATGACTTCCAACTTGCTTAGAAATAGAAACTCTTTAATTTTTTTAAATCAAATCTTTTATCAGAAGTTTCTAAATTATAATCTGGAAAATAATTCATTTTCCAAAAATAAGACCACTCCTCTGGTCACAGCCCCCAGCCTCAGCAGACCATGACATCTGTATTACTTTCTCATTGATGCTATTTCACCACATGATGCTCATTTGCTTATGCTGGTTTGAAATTCTAAAGATCAGACATAGCATCTTCTGGTCCTTGTCAATACTGAACTCAAGGATAGGAACAGCTGCTACAGAGTGGGTAACTTAAATCTAAAAATGTGAAATGTGTCTTGACTAACATGGGAAGTTAAATTATCTTGATTAAATTTTGCATATACTCACATTTCATATAATTTTATTCTCTCTCTCTCTCTCTCTCTCTCTCTCTCTCTCTGTGTGTGTGTGTGTGTGTGTGTGTGTGTGTGTGTGTGTGTGTATTATCAGAGAGTGCGATGTGTGCCTATAGAGACCCAAGGATGACTTCGGGAATTGCTTCTCTGTCCTTTTTGCTTTGCTCTGGATTTCCCAGGCTCTGCCTTTCAGAGTCAAGAGTATAAGCTGCTGCTATTTCTGCCTGCTGTTTTTAATGTGGGTTCTGGGGTCCAAACTCAGGTCCTTTTGCATGTGAGGCAGTCTTAACCCCTGAGCATCTCTTTAACCCCTGTGCTCACATTTCAATGCCAAGGTGCAGTTGGTCAATCTAATGACCTTCTGAGAGGTTCTGATAGGATTTTTTTATTGGAAAGGCGGTACATTAGTTTTAATTGATGGTGTTCAAACTTGTAGAGCTAAATGAAATCTTTTCGTGTTTCTACACACATGCGTAATATTCATGCACAGATTACAGAATGTCACAGTCTGCTACTCTACATTAAAAGATATTTTAGTAGTCTAATAAACAGGAAAAAGTAAAGTGGGAGTTAGTATGAATTTTGAATGTGATTCACAGATAATTTACTGATAATTCATATTAGTTCTTTGATATTGATATAAAGCATTTTAGTGTAGCAGAAACATAGATTCAAAAGGCAAGAAGGATTTAGTTTCACGCTCTTATTTTATACATAAAGAAACTAGAATTTTGGGATTTCAATGATTGCACTAGGATAGAAAACAATAATACTTTTCCATTGCTTGTACTTCTCTGTTAAGACTATTGAAGAATGTTGAAAGCAGGCTATCTCTGTAAGCTAGTTAAGTCACCTTGAAGAACAAATAACAATGATTCTGGATGAAGTTCTTTTCAATTGTGGTACAGAAAAAGATTACAATTACAGCTGAAGAAGTGGCAGTATATAAAATTCATTGTATTTCCCCACATTACCAATTACATATTGTATATACTGAGCTCCAAATTGCTGCAGAAGTTTCCCTCAGAGAGAAGACAAAATAAATATTTTGCATTGATTAAAAAGTAGCTGAAGAAATTATAGTCTTTTGATTAGAGCATCAATATGTGTATAAATTATTATGTGGTAAATAGAATTACAGATCAAATAAGGAAATGTTTCATTTGTGCATCTAAGGTTTTTTGTTTTAAGAAATCTGAAAGCTAGAAGTTTTCTGACTTATACTAGCGTATATTTATGTTGGAGATTTTCCACTGAAGATCCTTTTTACTCTGTTCCTTCTATTTCATAATAATTATCACTTCATTTTAAGGGTTCCCTGCCTATTCCTTGACTGAACCTGACCTTACACTAATGATGTTGAACATGTTTGAACACTTAACCATAACTTACCCCATTAATTCTTCATGGCAGCAGCTTAACTCAAAACCAATGCTTATGTTGTTACTTGGAAAAGAGAATATGCATTACTTGTTACATAAGCTCAACAAACATTTAGTAATATGTAAAGTACCTGCTTGGAAATATGATAGAATAAACACACACACACACACACACACACACACACACACACACACACACACAACACCATGTAAACTTAAAAAATGATAGCAGAATTTTTAAATGTTGAGTGAGTTTCTTAGAGTCTGAATCATCCTGCTGATTCTTGGCATTAGATATTCTTAACTGCTGTCGTTTATATTAACATCTGTAAGAATCAAGTATTTATTATGCTGATAATGAGCTCCGAGTTGGGAGGAGTAGATGACAATTTATGGAAACTCCAGGCTCCTTAATTAATGTCATGGTCTCTGAAGCAGTTCTCAAATCCTTGCCTGTGTTTGTGAGTGAGTGAGTTACAGCCTGGGGGTTCTAATGGCTAGAAGGGAGGTGCTTGTGTGGAGGCCTGAGAGGTGCATGTCGGCATCTCAGTCAGGAGGGTGCCAGTGCGGGCTGGTAGATGCAGCGGGTCACACGCAGGAGCAGAGAATGAGATGTTCTGGACAACTTGGTGACAGAGGAGCTGATGGTTCAAGGCTGTAGCTCAATGGCACCCAACAGTCCTTCCAGCTATGGTGCCACATCAAGTCAAGTTAAAAAAAGAAAGCAATGAAGTCAGGTTAGAAAGGAAGCATTTATCACAGCATTCAAATCCTTGCCTTTCTGCCTCCACAACTGTAATCATGCCTCTCTCTGTCTCCTTTAGCTCCAGCTGGGCCTGTTGGAAAGCCCTCCCATCACAGTTACTCAGGAGGCAGAGGCAGGAGAATCACGAGTTTGAAGCGTATCTGGGCTAGAGGTTGCCTCCTGGTCTTCAGTTTCTTTCCTTTGTAAAATCCTACAGAATTATACACAAATTAGATATAATGTGCCTTAAGGTTCTGGCATAGCATTGTCATTATTCACTAACTGCATCACTAAATGTTTGTTTTACCAGTCAGTAGATAGCAGAAGATTCTGCCATCTTCCAAAGAAAGAAGAGGTGTGTCTTTTTCATATTCAGCCATTAAGAATCTTTGGTCAGCTCTTACAATCAAATGACAAAAATAAGCAAATATTCCTTACCTTAAATTCCTGAAGCAAACCAGACACAGTGGTGGCAAGTATCTGCAATCCCCGAGTGCCTGCAGGAAATGGGAAGCAGAGACAAGAGAATCTGCAGATTCTCTCAGGGGGGTTAGCCAGCTTACTCAGCAGAGAAGAGGCCCCATGTCAAACAAGGTAGACAAGTGAGGACCGAGACCCAAAACACGTCCTCTGATCACCACATGAACGTATGCCTGCACATGCACACGCTTATACACACAGGCATTCACACATGCATGTGTACTTTGTACCTCACACACAGACTATTAGCACTTATCAAAAAATCCTAAACTATTAGACATCTATAAATTTATAAACTTAGTACTTATTAATTAGCGTCTATAATTTGATGTCAAAGTATGTAAGTCCCCTCCACACATGGAGCATCATGCTGCCAAAAGAGATGAATGATCAGCAAGTGCACGCATCATGCCATCTTTGTAGCCATTGGGGACAGGAGGAAAATTAAGGCAATAGACAGTAAGAGGTCTTTAGATGCAGGTCTTGGAAGATCCCCATTATAGAAGATATTTGAAGGCTGGGGAAGTGACTCATGGGTGAAAGTTTGCTTCACAAGCAAAAGGACCTGAGTTCAAATGCCCAGTAGAAATGGCTGCAGCCTGTATTTCTGTCCCTGGAAGGCAGAACCTGGGAAACCCCAGAGCAAAGCAATAAGGAGGTAGAGCAATTCAGGATGATTCCTTATTTCACCCTTGAACTCTACGAGCACAAACACCCTAGTGCCTTCTTGCAAACACACACACACACACACACACACACACACACACACACACACTAAAAAAGGGCATTTGATCAGAGACACAGATCAAGTGAGATAAGAAGCAGGTTGCTGACACTGCATTCTAAATAGAAGCATTGCAGGAATGAAAGTGCTGAGCAGAGGAAGCCAGGGTTCTACAGGTCCTTGTTGGTACTAATAATGCCTGGGCTTTGTTCTGCGTGACATGGGAAAGCATTAGTGTTTCTACCGAAAATTACTTGTTTTGTTATGTGCTCTATGGGGGAAGGCGGACTACTTCACAGATACTGAAGTGACTTTTTTTAAATGACAAATAATAGATATTAAAAGGGATAGGAAAGCATTGGAACATGGGGGCTTTGCTTATGGGGATGTAAAGCTGTAGCTGCTATGGAAAAGTCAGAATGTTCAATACACAGTGACACATGATATAGCAATGTGAATGTCTACCCAAAAGAACTAGAAGGACTCAGATATCAATCTTACTACTGTTATTCACGGTAGCTAAATGGTGATTGCACCCCATATGGCCCTCAATAGGTGAGTGGACAAATAAAATGTAGAGTGCAAATAAAATAAAAAATAAAGTGCAATATTACATGGCCTTGTAAAGAATTTTCAAGTATAATATGAGCTATGATGTGAGAATACCGTAAAAAGATCATGCTAGATGAAATAAGACAAATGAAAGGACAGAAACTGAAAGTGTCTCTGTCTGATATGCCTAGAGTAGGCAAATTCATGGAGATAGAAAGGGCCAGACTTGATGGCTCATACCTGTCACCTCAGTGCTTGGAAACTGAGGCAGGAGGCCATCAAGTCCTAGAATATCCTGAGTTAATAAGAGACTCGAATAAAAAGAGAGAGGGGGGGAGAATAAGAAAGGTAAAGAATAGAGAAGTCCAATACAGTTTCCCACAGGTTAAGGGAAAGGATTGGTAAGTACAGTATGCAACAGGATGGACACGTGGTTAATGGTTGTACAACATGAATGTGCACAGTGCCATTGTCTTATTCACTGTCATTTCACACTGTGTGTGTTTTACCACTCACCAACAGTGACTCTAAGAGAAGGCTATGGAAACGGATCCAGCTGATAGCAGGAAACTAGATAGATGATGAGCTTATTGGTGGTACTAAATTCTTTTTTGAAAGCTGAACAAATAGGAGCTATTTGCACTGGACCACAGCATTCCCAGAGGACCTTCTGTTTTTTGTTCTAAACCTGCAAGAAAATAATGTTCATTTCCTGAGGTTGGGACAACTGGGGCAGGAGCAGCTTCTTCGGAGTGTGTTTATTCGTTTTGTTGTTGCTGTTTTGTGGTACGTGCTGGTCTTGAAGTGGGGGACCTTCTGGTTCAATCTCCCATGGGCTTGAATTACAGGCACGTGCCCACCCGTTGACGGTGGACAGTTTCTACCAGAGTTGTCTGCCTGACAAACACGTGGAGCATCTCCTTCAGGGGAGAGAGGTCTCAAGGCCACGAAAAGCATGGGAGAGAACACAAAACAGGAGTGGTCTGAGGTCCAAGCTCAGGGACCACCCAGCAACAGGGTCAAGAGAAGAGCTGGAAGATCAACATGAAATGCTTTTCCTTGAAGTTCAGGAAGCGTCGCCGCATGCAGTCTCTGCTAGCCATTCCTCTAGGAAATATTGAAATGATAACACCTGCTCTTCATATCTGTTTTCTTAGGCAAGTTACTTGACTGAACCCCTGGGTGCCTATCTACATAATTTCAGTAGCATAGAATGACCTGGGAACCCAGTCATTTCCCCCAAACTCACCTATCCATCCGAGTGGTTTTATTTTCACACGCCTCATCTTTCCTGTGACCCTATAAGGTACATTACTGTTTTGGGAAGAAAGAAACCCAAGCATAGAAGAACAGATGAAATATTCACAGTTGAAATGCGTAGGCGAGATTCCTAGCTCTGCCTCCTAATGGTATAAGCATCCATCTTCCCCACTGTCCACCATCTCTGAGCATTGTGATCTAGAAGGCACCCAGCACTCAGGCTACTTGAGGCTTGGTTAGGGCTCAGAGCTGGTTTCTTTTATTTTTCCGTCTGTCCCTGCACTTCAGTGTATCTTTTTGTGGTTCTGAGAAACAAACTTGTATAATTAAAACCAATCAGAAAAGCAATCGCCTAGTTCATCAAGTATGTAAACTGCCAACCATAAACTTCAGCAATATCCTTGAAAAAATTTAATGAATGTTAATTGACTAAATAAACAAAAACTATGTTTTTACTCTAATCTTCTTTACAAAGTACCTGGCCTTTTGAATTACACATTTGACAGCATTTAATGAAATTCCATTACCATTAAATTTATTTTATGAGCTTTGTTTTATAAAATCCATTTAAGTTATCCCTGGAAATACTTCTTTATTTCCTAGTTTATATGACCCTGTTAAATTATTACTTGTCTGGCAGATGAAAAGAAGGTGCCGCCCCATTGTGTTCTGAACATAAATCTTCTGTTTACATACAGAGTAATTTCCCTCATTAGCTTCTCTATTGTGCCTTTTTTTTTTTCCAGTTGGCTCCAGGTTAATGATGTTGCTTTTATCCTGGGCACCCTGGCCAGCCTGCCTAGGTCACCTTTCATTCCTCTTTCTCTCTTGTCTCCGTTAGCAAATCAATCACCAAGAACTGACAGCCCTGCCTGGGAACTGGTCCCCTGGGATTCAGATTTAAGGACCCTGCCTTGGCTCAGGTAGAATGCACTTCCTTAAATAATGGCAATAAATAGCTGTCTCTTTGATTAAGAGCCTTCTACCCTCATAAGCCAGAATTTTCCTCCTAAATCTTAAGGAAACAAAGATAAAAGCAAAATCGTGACGCTGACTTAGAATCAGGAAAATGGATGTCTCTTTAAAGAAACCTTCAAGTTCATTTAACGTAGTCCATCTGGCCATCTATCTGTCTGCCTGTGGTCCTTTCCTCTGGCACTACACTTCGTGATTGCTGCGTATTAGGCAATTTTGGGCTTAAGATGATTAAATGAATGGCTTTTTTTTTTTTGGAACCTCCAAAGTCATCAGCTCTCACTTGTCTCCTGCTTCTCTTTACTGCCCACATGTTTGCCTACCAACGTTCAAGACTCATTTGTTGGTGCCCTCTATTAAGCTTGTCCTGGTCTCCCAAACAGAATTACACACTCCTTCCCCCAGCTCCCAGGACACTTCATTATGCCTTTCTTTACCACATATCATTTTTATGGCCAATATAATTATGATTTGCATACATAATAAATTGGAGAAATTTTTATGATCTTCACAGCTGGCACCAGCTTCCTTCCTCCACAGCAGAATTCTCGGTGTGGGAAATATCCGTTCAAAGGCTGGGAAGCAGCCTGAGCAGAACCCACCCATGTCTTGGACAGGACGTTTCCCCCGAGGCTATGGGAAAGGGAAGGCTCCTCTGGCTTGTGCCAAGGGAAGGAGCGAGATGTTTTCCTCTTGCATAAGCTTGCCAGGGGTTGGGGAGGAACCAGAGAAGTGATGAAAGACAAAGCACTGAGGAAAACAAAGCAAGCTGGGGACTGGGCGGAGCAGCCAGTGGCAGAGGGGACGTGGGCATCTTACAAGCGAAGGTACACTGTGCTCTAGGGAGGGGAAACTACAGGGGCCACTTGACCTCTGTAGCAGAAAAGGGACTACCAAGCACCCTCCTGGCTGCTGTGTGGTTGTTTGGGATGCGCTGATGTTAGAATCAGAACTAAAGCTACAGGCCAAGAGCTCCCTGAGAACATGAACCTCCTAGAAATTTACACACCTGATAACTTCCATGTATCATGGAGTTAGCAAAGGTTTGAATCATTTTTCACACATTTAAGGTAGACTGAGAGTCCAATTCTGCACCTCACTGGACCACAAACTCCCCATGGATGCCTTTCATGGCTACTTGACTTCCTCTGGGGAACTCACAGGAAATAATACAGGAAATGCAAGCACTAGTGTTTAAAATACAAAAAAATGCAAAATTACTCTGAGTGACAGTAGTTCATTCTAAGCTTACTGATTTTCTTAACAGGAAAAAAAAAGCCAACTTAAAAAAGCATCAACAGAATATTAAACATTAAACATTTCATCATCAGTAAACTACAATACAAGCGACTTAATCTTGTCATCTCTGCTCATGAAAGATTTTCCAGTCTTCCATAGGAAAAGACAAGATGTAAGAAGAAAGGTATGGACTAGACTGTCAATCCTACTCTCACAGGGCGTTTAGTCATTCCCAGCTGTTTCTTACCTATTTCTTATCTAGGAGATTGCCAATAAGAATTATTTCTATGTCCAGCTTAGGGTCAGTTTTGGGATGGTCTCTTAAGTTTGTATATCATCAATGTTTAACGCTATTAAGCTATCTTCAGTACTTAATGGTATATACCAAGTATTGTATATAAGCAGACAGGATATGTGGACAGTGCAGCAATAATATTTAGCAATACACTAATCTTGGGAACTGCAGGCAATGTTTTGCTGATAATGGAGAGGAATGAATTAGGTAATTAGATAATAGAGACATTGTAATTAGATAATAGAGACATTGTAATTTAAAACTTCCATGATCCTCCATCTTAGGTGAGGAGCTGATGGGCCAGACTATGTCAGCACTTTGTGAAATGAGACTCTACAGGTGAGATCAGAGCCAGTAGCATAGATAGGCCCAAAAAAGAAATTCTACAGAAGTGGCTAATTACATAATTGTAAGTTTACAATAAAGGGTAATTGCCCACAAATGAATACCATTGGCATAGTTAGGAGTGGTTTTTGATGTAGACATAACATGGAACTTAAGGTCAAAGAGGAGAGAGAACACAAAACAGTTTGTTCCATGAAGCTATCACCTTAAAGCCAAAACCAAAGACAACACCAAAAAATTTTCCCACTGTGCTTGGTGGCTATGTGACTGTAAACTCAACGACCCTCAAGAAAACACTAGCAAACTGAAGCTGGCAACATATAAAGAGTTGTACACCTGAAAAGTAGAATTTGTGCCGAAAGAGACTGGTTTGAGCTCTCTTGTTCATCACAGATTCACATCTGTGAGTTCCATTCTTTTTCTCCTCTAATAAACTGTGTTAATTCTCAAAAAAAAAAAAAAAAAAAGAAAAAGAAAAGGAAAGGGAAGGGGAAGGGGAAGGGGAGGGGGAGGGGGAGGGGGAGGGGGAGGGGAAGGGAAGGGAAAGGGAAAGGGAAAGGGAAGGGAAAGGGAAAGGGAAAGGGAAGGGAAAGGGAAGGAAAGGGAAAGGGAAAGGGAAAGGGAAAGGAAAGGAAAGAAGCTGGTTTAGCTTGACCATCCATATAATATATTGTGGTAGTAGAATGAATGGTTTTGCGACTGTGTCAACCCTCCAGAAGAGGTGTCTGACAAATCTAACGAGCTTTCCTGATGAAAGCATTCATCGAAGTAGGAATGGCAGGGAATGTACCGACCCTGACAGACAGCAGATATGAAATACACATGTAACACTGTAGATGAAAGACTGTAGATGAAAGACCGAAATCAGAAACAAGACCAGGAGGCCCACCCATGTAGCTCTCACACAATAGTCCAGCCAGGAGCAATTAAGCAAAAGAAATAAATCCTAATTACCATTATTGGCAGTTTAGCATGATTTTATATATGTGAAATCCTAGAAAGTCCCCCACAAAACTATCAGAACTAATAAGTATGCTTAATGAAATGGCAGAACACAGCATCATATACTTGTGTTGAGTAGTTATATCTCTATCCTCTAATATACCTGATTGAGTAGATATATCTCTGTACTCTTGTGAGGGACAACCTGAAAATCAAACTAAGAAAACAGTTCCATTTGCAACATCCTAAAAAAAATAAGAAAATACCTAGGAGTACGTTTAACAAAATATGTATAAATTGAACATAAAGTATCACCAACAACCTTTAAACCTTTTAAAACTTAAAGGGAGAGACAACCTTATGCTCATGAATTGGAAACAATATGAACTGTCAATGAGTTAAAATTGATGGGCATATTTAATTCATTCACCATCAAAATCCCAGTTGCATTTTCTGTTGATAAAAATTCCTCTCCCCTTAGAATGGTGAAGATTGAAGAAATAAACAGCAGCAAACACTGGCCACTATTGGTGGTAATGTAAATGAGTACAGCCATCTGGTACAGAGATTCTTCAAAAAAAACTAAAACTAGAGCTATGTTATGACCCAGCTATACCACTTCTGGGCATAGTGCCGAAAGACAATAAATCACACCACAGAGAAACATACACACCAATATTCACTGCAGTCCCGTACACACTAGAAAAGAAATTGAACCACCTATATGCTCATCAACTGATGAAGAGATAGTGAAAATGTGGTACATATACCTAATGGCATAATATTCCGCTATTAAGAAAGATGAAATCATGATATTCAAATACAGATTGGATAGGTAGAGCTAGAAAAAATTATACTGAGTGAAGTAACTCAGTCCCACCAAGGTAAATACCATATTCTCTTTTCATATGAATGTACTAATATTAAACCTCCAGGTTTATGCAATTAACAATCCATATCCCAAAAGTTTTTCTTAGCAATAGTTTGTCATAAGTAGAGAACAAATGACTGTAGGTCACTCAGTTCTAGATAGGACATTCAACCCAAGGCTTTGAAGCACTGTTTCTGCTTTTACATGATAAATTCATAAATAATTCTCTCTGGTATATCATTTCAAAAAATATATATATATGTTAACTTCATATGCCACATGAAAATATGAGCTGTTTTCTAAATACTTTCCTTCTTTTTAATACTACACGGTCTGTGCCCTATGGGGCTAGGAGTTGGCAATCTTCAGTCATCCCACAAAACTAGCAAAAGAGTTTTCTCTAAAATTCCATTCATTCTTCTTTTCTTCCTGTATATATTTATTTTGCATGCAAGTATAAAGTTAAAAGAATAATTCTTTGCCAATTTTTAAATTTTGACAAAATGGGGCTGAGGAGATGGCTTAGGGATTCAGACTCTACCTCCCAGGCAGAAGGTCCTGAATTCAGATCCCAGACCCCATATACAAATTATCAGGCAGAAACAGTGGTGAACTGCACTTCTGGCCCTGTTGGACAGAGCCTGGGAAATCCCAGAGTGAAGCCAAAAGGATGTAGAAGCAATCCAGGATGATTCCTAAAATCACCCTTGGTTTTCCATAGGGAAACACAGTGCCCTCTGATACACACACACACACACACACACACACACACACACACACACACACACGTGTGCACGCATGCAAATTAAATAAAAATAAATGTTAACAAAATGTTCTATCTCTCCAATGAATATATATGATGTTGCTTTACTGCTTTTTTAAGATATATGCTAGAATATATGTCAAAGTTATTTAACTTTTGTTGTATGGATGGAAATATAAAATGATAGATAATTTTTAAAAGACTGATAAAATTCCATTTTCTATAGAAACAATATTGGGTAAAGGAAATAATCTAGAAAACAAATGCTTCCTCTTTCAAATGCTATCTGAAAACTTATCTCAAAGCTATAAAACATCAATATAGTTTAGCACTGAGATAATTATATGTATATATATCTATGTAATACAGTCAAGAATCCAGAAATAAATCTTCACATTTGTCATTAATTGTTTTTGACAAGAGTGTCAAATCAATGAGGAAAGAATCACCTTTTCAATAACTGGTGCTTGGACATCTAGGTATCCTCACACAAAAAGAATGATATTGGATTCATTTCTGTCTTGTATTATGCATAAATGTTAATTAAAAATGGATCACCTATCTAAATGAAAAGCTAAGTCTACAGAATTCTTCCAAGTAGGCATAGAGTGAACCTTTGACTTTAATATAGTCAAAGTTATTTTAAATATCTTGCCAAACATGTACCACTGAAAAAAATAAAATCAGACTTGATCAAAATGTAAAATATGTACTACCAGGGCACAGGGTATACAAAGAAAGCATACAACTTAACAATAAAACTATGTGGTAATCTTATAATTGATAAAATTTAAGAACATGCATTTCTCCAAAGAAGATATGTAAATGGACTGTAAATATTTGGAAAGATTCTGTATCTTTAGTCATTAGAATAATGCTTATGCCCTTTATTAGTAAAGTTAAAAGGACAGGCATATTTGTTGATGAAGATGTGGAGAAGTTATTAAAGAGTGATTTCTGAGGTAATTCAGAATTACTGAAGAATTACTGAAGAATCCGGAGTGTGGCCACTTGGAGACACAGCCACTTTTCCATACAATATTACTGAATGTATTGTTTGCATGTGCCCTAGCAAGCCTACTCCAATAATGTAAGTAGAGATTTGAAAATGTACGTGCATATGAAATCTTGCACACAATGTTCACAACAAAATTACATATAGGAGCCAGAGCAGAATCAATTCAGATGCCCCATCAACTAGACACAGATAACCAAAATGCAGCGCATATGTACAATGAATATTACATGGCTATAAAACAGACGGGGGTATTGATTCTTACTGAAGTACACATGAACCTAGCACTTTGAAAACTTATGAAAGTAAAAACATTGGGAGTCAGGGAGATGGCTTGATGGGCAAAGGAGCTTGCCATACAGAATGGGGACCTGAGTTCAATCTGGAGAACCCATAGGGTAGAAGGAGAGAACCAAACATGGTTCTCTGACCTCCACATGTATGTGTGCCTTCACACACACACACACACACACACACACACACACACACACACACACAGATACTCACAAGCATAATTAAAAGTATCTTGATAAAATCATGTATTGTGTTATTCTGTTGGAATTCATTGTCAAGAATAGACAAATCTAGAGACAGAAAGTAGATAACCAGTTGCCAAGGACAAATTGGAAGACTGAAAGACTTCTAAGAAGTATGGAGGGTTTTTTTTTTTTGTTTCTTGGAGGTTATATTAGAACCGATGGCAGTACTGGGCAGGAGAGATGGCTCAGGGATTAAGACTCTCCCTCACAAGCAGAAAGTCTTAAGTTTGGATCCCAGGTCCCACATGGAAATGGCGGCGGCCTGCACCTCCTGATGTGGCAGAGCCTGGGAAATCCCAGAGCGAGCAAAAAAGAAGGTAGAAGCAATCCAGAGTGGTTTCTGAAGTCACCCTTAGTCCTCCACAGGGACACAGTTTTCTCTGACACACACATACACACACACACACACATGCATGCACATGCACACAAAAATAAAGTTTTTTAAAAAAGAACTGATGGCAGTGAAGTATTGTGAATATAGTGAATGCCACTGAACTGTGAATGATATCTTATCAAATTTACCTTTTAACCAAAACAAAAAAAGAACAATATTAGAAAGTGCAAGGGGATACACTGAATATGGATGGGTCAACTTTACGTTACTTGGTGCTCTTCTTCACCAAAACTCTGTTATCAGTTACTATTAAATGTACATTTGAAATGTTCTTGACACCACACCTAATACCTTATAGGGTTGAAATGTCCTAGGCACCGTAGTACATTTCCTATAAATTGCCACAGTTGGTACCCTAGGGGGAGAAAGGTTCCAGATGCCACAGCTAATGCACTGTAGGGGTAGAATGTCCTATGGCACAGTGAGTACCTATAGGGGTGAAATGTTCCAGATGCCATAGGTAGCATACCTATGTGAAATGTACCAAACACCACAGCTAACACACTATAGGGGAGAAACATCCTAGGGGCCCCAGTAATCGCCTGTAAGGGTGGATTATCCTCTATGCCACAGCTAGTAAGTACACTATAGGGAGAAATGTTCCAGATGTCATAGCTAATGCGCTACAGGGATGAAATGTCCTAGCGCCATAGTTAATATCCTATAAGGGCATAATATTCTCCATGCCATAGCTAGTACCGTACAGGGGTGAAATGTCCCAGATGGCACAGCTAACGCTCCACAGGGAGCCATATGTCCTGACTATGAGATCAGGCTACCCCCCCATCTATTTCTTCCACAAACATTGAGATTCTTGTTATCTTTCCTTTTCCTGTGAAAGTAATAAAGCTATTGTTCTGACCACAAAACTTTAGAGGTCTCCAAATTAAACTCATTCAAATACCTATTTTCTCTAAATTCATTCAAATTTTATGTATTTCTCTACCTTTCCTCCCCCATTATGCAGAGCTTTTTATTCTGCTTCCTTTTTTGCTTTCGTTTCCTTATCAATTAATATAGCTTACCTAGTTCACAAAGGATTTAATGATTTATACTTTTTAAATCGCCATATAAAATTTATATACATAAGTATACAAATTTATATAAATATATAAGCCATATATAAATCTTATGGTTTCTGTTTCAGATTGTAGGATTAGAATGAAAGCCAAACATGTCAGATCCTAGTTTGTTGTTTCTGCATATCCTGGTAACCAAAACAAAAAAGAATGTTATTATTGCCAAACCTGTTTTCTTTGATATTAACTAAAAAAAAAAAAAAATTATCACCCAACTCTACAAACTCACTGTAAAGTTAAAAACATCTTAGTTCTGAAAGAGATCAAAACTAGTGTCTGATTGCACGGATGCCACTAGTTACTTAGTGGCCTTGAAACAGTGATTAAACTTGGGGACCCTCAGTTTCTTCATCATCTTCATGACCCCAGTATGAAATGGGGTCATACTTGTATATCTCCCTAATGTTTTGCCATTAATTTGGCAGATAATTTAAATGTTTGGTATTGGTAAATTTTTCACAAAGGTAAACAAAAAGCAGATAAAATATTTGTTCCTCTGTATAATAAGAAAAGCTTTGGTTTTCCCCAAAATTCAGATCCAGGCTGAGAGATATGGCAAGTATGTGTGGCAGGAGACAGTCATTTTGATCCCCCCCACACACAGAAAAGCCCTCATGTGGAGCATGGCCGATGAGTTCTACTTGGTCTTGTTATTTATGTGTCCCCAGTTGAGCAATAAAAACTTTCAATAATTTATGTAAGTTTAAGTGCAAAGTAGTTGGTGGATATAATTTCAGTGCTCTTTAATAAAACAAATCTCTAGTGTAACATAGATCTGGTTAATGATCGTCATAAAATAGATGGAAGCTTGTTTTGATGGTCATTTCAAAAGTTTCATTTTACAGTTGTACTGCAACATCCCATTGGAAGTATATATGTGGAATATGCTATATCTTCTTTAATATATTTAATTTTTTATCATTTTATATATTCATAAAATAAAGGTTAAATACTATGATGCATATTCTACCATGTGTCCTTAAAATAAAAAAAAAATTATTGCAGTAGCATATATATTCTTTGGAGAGATACTCAGGACATATTTTCAAAATTTAAAAAATTGCAAAGAATTGCTATTTTAGCTTTATACTTGTATGTGAAAGAGTATATATACATATATAGTGACTGTATGTGTGCATATATATATGTATATATATGTTTGGTTTCTTAAAAAGACATTCCAGATAGAATTGCTCATTGCTCATGAGTTTACTTACTACAAAGAGTTTCATTGTGTCATATCTTTACCTGTGGTGCACTGATAGGACATATTAGTGAATCTGTCTGATAGATGATCCTTATGAGGAGGATAAATGAGCCCATCCTGACTTCACTCTTCCCTGGAGCCGTGTGTTGGTGAGCTTCCTCCAGGTGAGGGGCAAGGTGGATTCTTCCCAGGGTGCACGATGACCCCCACAGCTCCTTCCTCTCTGCCTTTCCTTTCTCCCTTTAAAGCATCAGTGGAGAATAGAGACATGTGCAAAGCATGTCCACCCTCTTAGCGGCTCAGTCTCTCTTTAGTCAAATAAAGATGTATTTTGCTAATCTGGCATGATTGTTGAGGGTCTCAAGAACAGATATGTGCCATGCCAACATGGTAAAGTAGCTATAAAGCCCTGTGGTAGCTCAGGTGGTGGAATGCTTGCTTAGTACAAACGGGACTGAATTCAATCTCCATCACTTTAATAAGTAAGTACACATGCAAATGAATAGGTGCTTCTCTTACCAGGAGTAGACATGGGCCTGGGTCCCAGAGCTGGGGTAGGACATTGCCTTACAGGCATTCAGATTTACATAAGAGCCTATAATCCTGCTCTGACCTGGAAGGGTTGCTTTGTTCATTTTGTTTGTTAGTGTTTTCTAGGGCTCTCATGATCCAGTAAATCACAGGTCCTGGCCTGAAACATAATTTAAATCCCCTCCCCCTTTTCCTGAAGAACTTATTTAGAAAAGTGCTTTGAAATATGTAAGCAAGTCACATGCCCTGAATTCAGAGGATATGTTCAGTAGAATTCAGAAGTTTACGTGTTTCAGAGCCCTTATTTCATCTCGTGTTATGAATTGACTTGGGTAGGGTATATTTGCAGTGTATAAAGTGTCTATGTTTTGAATAGTTACTGTATATCCAAATAGGTTTCTTTTTTATTGTTAGTCAGGAACAAACCTCTTTTAACTGCTGGTCTAATGGCCTCATAAAGATTTGAGAATTAAAAACCAATCATATCTGGTGCTATTATTATTTTCCTTTGTTTCTATTTTGCTGGAAGCTTTTTTATTTTTTAAAAAATAGTTCATTTATTTACTCGAGAGAGAAAAAAGGCGCAAGCATGAGGAAGTTAGAACTCCATTCTCTTCCTCCACTGCGATCAAACTCACGTCACCAGGGTAAGTGCAGACAGCCTTAGCCCTGAGCCGTCCTGATGGCCCACTTTTTGTTGATATGATTTCAAGAATCTTACTTGCTAAAATAATAATACATCTAAAGCGGAACAGAAATCACAGCCTCCAATAGTTTCTTTTAATGCTCTAGAAAATAATGTGGGAAAATGCTCACTAATGACTGTTATGGTTAGTAAAAATTTTCCAGCCCCCCAAAAATTTCATTGTTTGCCAGTTCAATAAGAGATATTGTTCATTACAATAAAATAATAATTAGAAATACATTTTGGTAAATATTCTGTTCACATGAAAAAAGACCGTACATGTGGAAATTCACATATTTTCAGCAATGTATTCCTCTCAACTTAACATGTTTAAGGAAAACATTGACTCTATACTCAAACATGGAGTATGGATAATATCTGGAAGCAGCAACAACTGCTTATCTTAGAATCTCAGTCTGTCAGGAAACTACAAACAGGAATGAAAGGATGCTGGTGGAATTGCCGGACACTGGGAAGGGACAATCGATGACATAGCTCCTTTCCCCGGTTGCCATAACCGAATGGACGTGCACAGGATTTGGTAGCAGAATTTGTTGTACTATGAACAAAATATGAAACTCCTGATTCGAGGACCCAGCTACTGACTAGGAAAAAGCTCACAAAAAGATAATTCAAGTGCCTGGTATACACTCACATCTGTGTGTACATTGTGTGCGCATGTGTGGTGTGGCGTGGGAGGGATATGGTACAGAGATGTGAATATGTGTATATACTTTGTGTGTACATGTGTATGAGCTCCTGATCTCTTTTCTTGAGAGTTCTATAAATCCTGGTCTCAGAGAGTCCACATTCACTCTCGGTTGACTGAGGGCTTCACCTTTCATTCCCAAGATGCTCATTTGACTTATCAGCAAGGAGTTGTTCAGCTACAAGGGTAGATTCTGTGCGCCTCTTAATTCCAACTTCCTGTGGTACTCGGTGTCTTTTTCAAAACAACTTTGAAGCAAACATTGAAAACAGCGGAGAGTACACATGATAAAAACCCACTTCTGTTTTCATTCAAGTCACCTCACTCGTGCCTCCTTAGGATTCTCAGCAGTTGTAAACCAGGTACAGTGGCGGGAGGACATTCCACCGCGCAGCGCTGCTGCACCCTCAGCCTGCAGAACAAACCCCTGGGAATAAACCCAGACTTGAAAGCAACTTCGAAAAAGCATTTCCTTAGGTAGAACAATAATAACTATGCCCCTCGGACGTTTACCAACAGGCCACCTATGATTCCCCAGTGAAAAGTGCCTGTTTTTGTGGAGCAGGCTACGTTCAAGAATGCTTCTGGGTGCTGTTGTGTCCTGCTGCGTTACATGGAGACCTAAGTGGTTCGGATTATTTTGTTGCTGTTGCCTGTCTTCTCACGTGCTGGTTTTAATGCCCCCCTGCATTGTTCCCTGATCTGTGTGGAGTCATGGTCAACACTAAACTTTGGCTCTGTACCCTTACATAGTAACCCATTTGTTTGACTTGCCCTGAACCTTTGGCGCCTCGGTTGCCGCATGTGTCCAGCAGGGCAACCAGCACATCCCCTTCGCCCCAGCGTCTCAGCTCACCTTGAAACCCGCAGGAAGAGCAGAGGTAATGTAAACATCCCAAGCATTTTAAAGACATCCACTCTCACCAGTATCACCACTAGAAACTCTCTCTCCAGATGGTGTGTGGATGAATTTCCTGAAATACTGTCAATCCCAGTATTGCTCTTATTTTTTTTTATATTGTGGATACGTGGGTTCTTTTGCTAGCCTTGAAAAACTGTTCCGGTCTTTATTCCTCTCCTTTTCCTTTTCCTGTTTTTTAAACTCCTGTAGGAACTCCAATTTCAGCAGAGGGCACCTCATCACACGGAGGTCACCCATGACAAATGGTCTTTTATTACCCACTGATTACAGTTAACCCTAATTTCGTTCATGGCAGCCATGCAGTGCCGTCTATTTAAATGGAGCTGTTTCTAGATGTGACTTTCCAAGCCTCTCTGGGTTTAATTCTAATTTAACTTGCCATGCCAAGCGGGACTGTTGTGTGGCTGAAGTCATGATTCACTCGTTTGTTCTCTCAGGATCTAATTATTACCACGTGGGCCAAGCCCCCTCAGGCGTGCATTCACTCTGCTGAGTGGGCTAGCTTCTAGGGAAGGGAGCCCAAGAATAGATCCTGTTCTTTGGAACTGTGGAGATGGATTTAGTGCAGAATTCGTGGACACAATAACAAATGCTGTTCCTCTGTGAGCATTCCAGGATTATTGTTAAAGACGATTGGAAGACTCCCATATGGGCAGTGTGGGTCATTCCTTTTACTGGCTCATTTGCATTCATTAAAACTAGTCCAACCAATAAATGCCGGAAGTCAGGTGGCATCCACACATTGTTGTGAAATCACTGGAAGGGGAAGGTAGATAGAAGCACCCGAAATATCCTGATAGTGAGTGAGGTTGGGAGGTGTGGCAGAGCATTGTCAGGGAACCCCTCCACCTTCTGCTCACCTGGATGCTTGCTATCTCTAGCTTTATGCCCCCAAGCAGCATCTGGCAGTTATCACAGTGGAATGCTGTGAGAATTGTGATTGTGACCATGTCCAGAAGCAAATCATGCTCCTGAACTTACAGGAAAGAAGTACAGCTTTCTGTCCATTTGTTTCTTTTAACTTTAATCCAGACTCTCAATGAGCTTTGGGTGCAATTGGAGAACCATCCTCAAAACAATAAGGTGGAAGAGTGATTGAGAATGATTCCCACGATCGCCTGGGGCCTTCACGTGCATGTGCACACATACTTGTATACCGACCTGCGCACACACACACACACATGGATACACACATGCATATGCACATGCAGATGCATAGACACAGATATACACACACATCTACCTGAAGACAAGAAAACAAAAAGTTGTCCCTGATATCCACAAAGATTTCAGATATGGAACTTGGAAAAGTGGGTGTGGGACTGAGGAATTGGGGGTCTATTATCTAAGGTCTCACAATCAAAGAATCATGCAGATACTATTTAACTAGCTTGAAACGAGTTGATGGTTATATGAAATACCTCACAAATACTTAATTAAGTTCATTTATTCTTTCTACTTAGCAATTCTTTAATGCTCAGAATAGCCAGAGGATAGAAACAGAAAATGACTTGGTTCTGGCATCCTGACTAACCCTGTATTGGACTCAGCCATGGAATTGGCTCAGCCATGCCGCAGTTGTGGCTCGGGGCCACCTGCTGTGCTGGTCAACTGCAGGACTAGGCGGGCCGAGTCTCTGTACCGCTTCAGTCCTGCTGGGTGTTAGTCGTCTGTTCGCCTCAAGCTCTTCTGCGGGTTGGATACTCTTTGTCCCTTTGTTACCTGTCTGCAAAGAAACCCAGTAAGGGGTGCCGGAGAGTACTACTTAGAGGACAGTTTGTTCACGTCTTCTGACAATGATGTACACATCATTGAAAGCTGGGGAAGATAGAGAAAGCTTAGCCACTGGATGCCAAGTTACGGCTGGCTTTCCTGCATGCTGCTGCTCATGAGACATACCACTTTTGAAAGCATCTGCTAAGTTATTTTAGTTCTACTTGTGTTTATTTAAATTATGAAGGTGGCTGTTCTTCCTAACATCCTAAAATATGCTCATCAGATTGAGGAAAATGAGGACAGGGGCCTAAACAACCAGGCCATTTACTTACTTCAACTTTATCCTGATGTAAATTCAACTCCTGCTGAAACATCTGGGTATAAAGTCAACCATTACCAAATCTTGCTTCCATCGCCTGCCCACATTCGTGGTGAATGGATCCGATCACAGCATTGTTCATTGTTTCCTGAAAGGCTGTTTAGTAGCAGGTTTGATTTCAGATTTATTTCCACTTTTCATGGCATATACAAATATTTAGCAAGATAAATAGCTAAAATCAACCACAGGCAACAGCTGTGTGTGTCTGTCTGTGCTAATGTGTAGAAAACATGAAAAATAGTGTTCATGTTGTAGAATCCGAGATTTAAATTGAATGAAACAAATACTATTATTTTCTTGATTTTTGAAAGATGTCAAACATGTACGACCTAATCAATGACTTTCTTTCGTGAGGTTCCTATTGCCAAAATCCATATTTATTTCCTTCACCACACATTGAAGAAAGGAACTGCTGTTGCTGTTACTGTGTGGTAGCACATACAGTCTTCCTTGTTCACAGCAACCACACCCAATTCTAGAATGTTCCCCTGAAGCAGTGACAGGGCAGGCCAGTCATACTGTTTTGACTCTTTTCACAATAGACTCTGGTCCCTACAACTGAATCAATTACGTGGAAAACCACAAATCCACATTGATTGATAAAGAAGGCTTAAAAGGTGGATTAGCAGGCATGGCATATGTTCTTTCACTCGGGCATAGCTCTTGCACAAAACTGTGTGAGACACAGGTAGGTAAACAGCATTTATATTTGATCTTACCTAATGTAAAGTTTCGGCTGCCAAATCATCTGTTTGTAGAAGGGAAAAGATACCTTGAAGCGTGAAAGGGACAGGTACAGAAGTGACATTGAAAAACAGTTCGCTGGAGAAAGTTAACAGTAAGTTAACATAGTCTGTGCCTGCCATTCAGGAGTTGAATCTTTAAAGCTCTGGGTGAGTGCTGTTGAACTGCTATGTATTCCTTAAGTTAGGGGGCAGCAAACACCAGCCCACCAACAGTTTGGCCCAGTTTTTGTAAATGAAGTTTTATTGAAACTATGGTCTTTTGTTTCTTTCTTGGTGGTCTTTAGCTGCTTCTGTGATGTGATTTCAAGGGTATTAGTCATCACTTAAGACTTTCTGGATCTTAAATCTGAGGTGAAATATCAACTATCTAGTCCTTTGCAGGAAAAGTTCACCGACTTTTGGTTTAAGCTGAAACATCTATTGCAAAAAATGCAAAAAATCGGGGGATGGGATGAGAGGAGGGTGGGAAGCACTTGCAAAGGGGGAGGGAGAGGATGAGATACCTATTGAACTTGTATGATTAGAAAAAAAAATGTGGAAGAAAAAATGCAAAAAAATGTAAAACATACAAAAGGGAGGGAGAGCAGTTATATACTAACAACAAAGAATTTCAGGAGCCTAAAACATGCCTTTGGGTTCAAGACACATCCTCGTTTTAAAAGTTTAAAACGTGAAAAAAATCCATGTGAAAATTGATAAGGTATAGAAGGCAGCATCTTTTAAATGGAATACCATATTCATTCATAGGAATTCATGAGTCAAGCTCAGATGCTTAATGCTAAGTGAGAGTTACAGGGAGCAAAAGCAGGACAGGTTGTAGAGTGATGTTGTCAGAGTGATGTGATTTATGTGATGCTTAAAAGTCCATGAAACTGTTAACGATCCGTGAGTGCAGATGCGTGCAAACAATATAATGTTAGAGAAGGTAGAGCTATACTGCTTGGGATAGCAGAGGGGACCACAGAATCAAGGAAAGGAAGAAGACGGAGGTGTGAGCGAATGCACAGCATGTAGTCGTTAGGTGACACAGCAATGTGTGCAACAAATATACGTGATAAAATTTTTAGAGGAATTGGAGATATCTAAAGAAAACTAACAGCAGAACGTTCCCTTAGAAAGGATCAAGATGCTAGTAAACATGCAGGGAACAGTTCTCTTTACCTGTAATGTTGTTTTCCACAGAGCTGATTTGTTAATAAAACCAGTTTTAGAACCAGCGAGATCTCTCAGAGGGTAAAGGCACCTGCCATGCAAACCTGACAGTCTGAGCTTGATACTCAGAATCCATGTCAATTGGAAAGAACCAACTCTACAAAGTTATTGCTCTGACCTCCACACCCCCACTCACATGTCACACACACACACACACACACACACACACACACACACACACACACCACTTTAAAAATTAAAAAAGTTAAAAGTATAAATCTTTGCAGAGCAACCAATAATAAATATATGCCTTTACATTTCAAAACTATTTTTAAATAGTCCAAACACACAAAAGAAGTACAAGAAAGTATGCCAAAGAGTAGTGTTGAATTCGTAAGACATGAGAGCAATTGCTTTTTGATCGTATTTCACTGCAATTTTAAAGATCTTCATGGGTAACTAAGAAGAGATGAGTCACAGTCTCTCTGTCTCGATCATAAGAGATTAAGGTTTGAAAAGGTACATGTAAATCAATTACCTGACATTATAAACTAATCCTGTTTTTCTGCTGGAGCATTAAGATAAAATGCCTTGCAAGTCAGGGCCAAACTTCAAGTCAAGGTAAAACTTTCTTTTCCCATAACAGTAGTACACCTAATCTGTACAGACAATGGACTGAACTCCTTACCACAAAGAACCACCAACTAGAAACATTGGCTGTCGGGCGCAATTTTTCTACATACAACTAGCTTGGTCATTATGTATGTAGGGGTGCTGCATGTGTGTGTGTGTGTTGACATACATATGTGTACATGTGTGTAGGTATGTGTGCAGGTATGTATGCACATATGTATAAACATGAGTCATGTTCCTGATGTACTCATGTCATTTTTTTCCACTTTACCTCACTTGTTTTGAAACGGGCATTGTGATTTTTATACAATTTATATGGCCATACATCTCAGACTCCTCGCCTTTATTTATTGAATGTGTTCATTCTGTCATTGTCTACAGTGGGACTTCCGAGCATATTCTCAGGAAAGGGTATGTAGATATTCGAAACTAGGAGGTATTAATTTACTAGTTGGTGAGGGAGGTTGTTCACTTACCACAGCTTTCAGTGGGTTTCAGATTTGATTTATTGCGGTTTGGTTTGTTTTTTTCTTTATGCATGTGTATGTGTGTTGACATATGTATATGCATATATGTGTGCAGGTACATGTATATATGTATGCACCTATGTATGTAGATTGATCTTGGGCATCATCTTCAATTGCTCTCCATCTTGTTCTTTGAGGCTAGGTCTCTAACGAAACCCAGAACTCTACTGATCAGGCTTGTCTAGCTAGCCAGTCTGCCCTCAGGTTTCCCAGTCTCCACCTTCCAAGGCTGGAATTATAACCAAGTTTTTATCTACTTAGCCCTGATTTTTTTTTTAACACAGGTGCCTCACTGTGTGGCCAGGCTGGTCTGATCCTCGTTAGGGGTGCCTCTACCTCTGGCATGCTGGGATAACAAGCATATAGTCCTAGACCTGGCTTGCTGCTGGAGGCATGCCGTTCTCTCCCTTGGACTGGCTAACCAAGCATAAGTCACACTGCTTGCATTCCTGGATGAAGAAATGTCCAGAAGTTGGGGGCAGGCGGGTGGTCTTGGTGACTGGTGACTGAGTCTATGAAGTCTATGGTGGAGTCTGAGACCTTGTTCTCAGGCTGCTAGATCCAAAATGAAGGGTTATAGTCACTGCATAATTCTGCTTTCTTTTTCCAGTTCAATCTCACCATTTAGTATTGAGAGCACAAGACGCCAGAGACGATCAGAATCCCCCGACTCCAGGAAACGACGTATCCACAGGTGTGATTTCGAGGGATGCAACAAGGTGTACACGAAAAGTTCTCACCTGAAGGCACATCGGAGGACACACACAGGTACAGCCCGCAGGGCTTCTTACTTGGGAGTCGGGAGAGCTCAAGAGTGTAGTTACTCCTCCTCCGCAGACTCATCATCATTCCACTACTGTGACATCGTGTCCTGACCACCATACATAGAGCTTCAAATTTAGCTACTTTATTCTGGAAGTCATTGCCTCTCAGTTTGGGGGGATTAAGTCATTATATATTTCAGAAAGCAATGAAATATTTCTCTTATAAGTGCTTCAATGGTGTGGACAGAGCAATCTAGTTATCTTTCTGCTAAGCAACCTAGCCCCATAATGATTCCATCATCTACTGAGTCTATAAACGTCCACGTGGCCCCTCAAACATCAAGCTGAAACTCTTCTTGTGGCTTTTAAATGTTACATCGAACCCATCACCACCCTTAACTTACATGCATCTCTTCAGTCCTCTTCCTCCAAGGAGAAAGAAATAACCTAAAAATTCAGCTCATGTATGCACAACGGTGAGAGCAGCTTTTTAAGGAATTTCCATGTGATTCTATTTGAGTCTCATTTAGATTTTGTTGTTGTTGTGGTCTGTTTTGTTTTGTTTTGTTTTTTTATTGACAGGGAAAGATTTTTAGTGTTTCCAGAGAAAAGAAATTAAGACCACAAGTAATTTAGGAACTTTGCCACAGTTCAACCTCACATCCTTCTATCTACCCATCCCTCCGCTTCTGCAAAGCCAGCTGAGAACCCTCACTTTGCCTCACTTTGTGTTGTGTGGTTCCCGGCTGGCCTCCCTTGGCTTTTCAGGTGCTGTGTCCTTCTGGGCACAGCCGGTGGGAGGAGCTGACAAGAAAAGATCAGGGAGGGAAAAGGATCCACTGCCCTTAGTCTTTCCCAGGAAATGACGCCACATCGCCTTTCCCAGGATGTGACTTCACATTGTGTTTCCAGGAAGTGGCAGCAGGTGGACAAGGCCATGCATTCACACGGTGTCCTGGTGAAACGTCACAAAACAAGCAAGGCGCGTGCCCTGCCTGTCCTTGACACAAGCCAGGCTAGACTCTTCCTCTGATGGGAGCAGCAAGTCTAAGTGTCTTGTGTGACTGTGTAGAAATGCTCTTGTCTCACACATACCAACACAACATTTCGCTGCTCCGGTGGCGGAATAATTTAAGTCGCTGTCTTTGCCATGTTGTGCAGCCCAGCACTGTTTCATCTCTTCCGAAGCCCCTCTGCAAGCTCAGACTCCCAGCCTTCTGGCGGGCATCATTGCTTCGAGGCGAAGTGATGATATGGGAAGCTCATTGGTACAGGAAAGCGGAGAACTGTGGTTTCCTTTTGCTCCTGAACACAGCATCTTTGTATTGTTTCTAAAAGACTTAATTTCACACTATTTTCAAATTTCCTCATGTTTCTGTTCCGCTCACAATTCTTTTCCCTTTCTATTTAATTCTACATTCTTTTCTCTTTTTTGATCCTTAATTTGCTCATGACAGATTTTCATCTGTTTCTTAACAATCTTCCTTCCTTCCTTCCTTCCTTCCTTCCTTCCTTCCTTCCTTCCTTCCTTCCTTCCTTCCTTCCTTCCTTCCTTCCTTCCCTCCTCTCTCTCTCCCTCCCTCTCTGTTTCCCTTCCCACCTACAGCTACCCAGTGCTATACCATGGGGCTCCATCCTCAGCTCACAGGGATCATTTTTAAATTGACTTCTCTCGCACAAAGGCAGCATGTACTGTGAAGGCGTGGAAGTCACATCCCATCTTCCATTAGTGGGTAATGAACACAGATCATAGTGGGAAATGTGATTGGATCATTTGACGGTCTTCTTACCAGGTCATTTCTGCTTTAAAAAGACCAGTGAATTATCACACATTTAGCTGTTCCTATTCTCCTTGAGCTTTCTGGGATACATATGAGCCTCATTCTCACACAGACACCTCCATTCTTTCTCTAAATGATGCACAGTAAAAGGAGGGAGGAAGGTTAGCGGACTTAAGTCACTGCATGATGCGATCACATCTTGCAGATTTTAATATATACTAAGTAAGTGGAAGAGGCACCATAGTTCAAAACGATATAAACTTTGAATGCTGCAGCTGAATTAATTAGCTTAACTTGTTAATAAGTTGACCTCATCGACATGGAGGGTCACTGTGAGCTTTGTATGTCACCAGATTGGAGATGCTTTCTACTCAGAGGCAGCCCCTGCCTGTCATCTTTCACAGAAGCATGTCACTGCTACGCCGGTTTTGCACACATCTTATTTTATCTTCACAATGACTTGGTGGCTGCAACCTTTCAATTCTCTTCTGCCCAAGCCTGACTACTTGTCCCCCATTACAAATTTCCCCTCCTCATTATGTACTTCTAGTGACAACTTATTTGTCTTCAAGGCAAATGGGTGAAATGTAAGGGCTGAGTCTCACCCCGTACTAGTGTTAGTGTCTCTTAGTGCTCTTTGGACCTTTCTGATGCAGGGGGAGGTCTGTAATTGTCACTGACAGGCAGTACCGAGTCCCTTTAATGCCCCCGTGGACCTCAGGTGTCTTCAGTTCTCCCAATCAGACAGCCCCACTTTCTTCAGCCAACTCTCTCCAGATGTATGTCAGAATACTACTGTGTCCTTGCAAGTTTGCATGCCCCACGCTGAGAGAAGAGATCCTATTTGTGAATGTCTCCTAAAGTATACAAAAGTAAGTCTGCTGCTGATTGACCCTGTAAGGCCACATACTGCCAGCCAGAGTGAATTTATACCTTGTGCTCACAGCGTAAGCATGCCCTGAAAGAGCCACACCTGGCATGAGAACTCCCTTGGGAGTAGTGTTTGGGAAGCAGCTGGGGAGATACAGGCAGATTCATTGCAAACAGTCGCAGTGTGAGGGTTATATTTTCTAGTCTGGAAAGTCAGTATTCTGTGACTGTTGTATTGTTTTGATTTGACATGTGCTGAAATTGATAAGTTGAGGTGATCTAAATGTTCCCACTGCCCATCTGTCCTGTAGTTCTGTCATTGCCAGTTGATTAATACAGTTTGATAGATGCAAGGAAAGTACCCCGAGATGGAATCCCAGAGAGTCCTATCTGGGTAGGTTTTAATTCTATAATAGTTACAAATCCACCTAGCTTCCCTGCCTTGTGCTTATATCAAAATGGCCTTGTTAAATTCCTGCTTAAAAGTCAAGGTAGGAAAAACTCATTCATTAACTTAACAGATAGGTTAAGTTAAGCATTCGGTTCTCTGAGCCAAAGGGGACCATCCTGTGGATTTAACCAGCCTTGGATTGAAAATATTTCTTAAAAAATTACATCTGCTGTGAACATCCACAGACTCTTTCCCTGTCATTATTCCCTGAACAATAAAGTAAAACACTTTTCTATATAGCATTTGCATTGCGTTGGATATTCTGAATAATACCTGTTATCCAAATGTGATGCAAAGCATAATACCAAGAAAGTGTGTGCAGTGTATATATAAATATTGTAATAGTTTATATCCTATACCTTGAATATCTCTGAATTTTGTTGTCTACGAGGGTGAGGCTATTTCTATCTACCAAGGGACGACTCCATTCTGTTCAGGAATAGTCTCTTGACTGACTCAATTGACACTGCTGGGTTTTTTTATTCTACTTTTACAAGCATATTGAGTATTTATCACTGCTTCCCTCTATCTTCCTTCCTCCCATTCCCTCCCTCCCCTTCATCAATCCCTCTCACTCTCTCCCACCCTCCTGCCTGTGGCTTGTCTACTTTTGTGAGGGTTCAGGCCTGTGACACATCTTGATATGTCACACAAGATGCTTCTCTTTGGGCCACCCCACCGATAGAAGCATTTCCCTTCATCTTTCTTGAGCGTTGGTATGTCAGTCATGATGCAAGTCTGTAGTAAGTTTCTAGATGCAGCAGTCCTGCCTTAAGTGCAATGTCTTATCCGATAATGAATCTCTCAATCTTTAGATTCTTAGACTGACATTGTTTTTAAATAAAAAGAATAGATTTTGTTTAGTTGGCTGTAAATGGTCCGAAGTGATCCATGGACGCTTCTAATTAATAATTACATAAAAGATTTCATAACCCAGTATGCAAAATGTAATCAACACTGGATCTATAGATATTCAGGTTGGATTGCATGCTTTTAATAAATATCTTCTTAGCCTTACCTTTGCTTCAGGCATGTTGAGCAAGTCATTTGTGTGTGTGTGACCAAGAATAATTAATGTGGAGTTTGGGATTAGAACAGGTGACTTATGAAAGCCACACACGCTATGGGAGGGGAGCAAGCAGCAGTGAGAAACGAACATCAAGAAAGAAGACGCCTTCCTTTTGCTTCAATACTTGGCCACTCCGTGCCTTATCGTTGCCCATCAGTTATGCACTTACCCAGGACTTAATCATTTAAAAATATTTGTAGAAATATGCAAAAACATTTTCTGCATATGGCCAGTCATTTAAAGTTGAGTACTTGGAAGTGAAATTTTGAAACTTATAAATAATTAATTGTACTTTTGCTAATGTGCATTTAGATGAAAATTAAGACATGGACAGATATTCTGAAATATTTCTGCCATTGTCACACCTTCCAGTGCTAAATTGTTAAAAACCATTTTAAAGGGGGGGCAAATATATCTCTACAGTCACATAGTAATGTTTCTACACGTTCATTGTTCGAGTTCGTGTTATCTAGAACTTTACTACACATAACTACTACTCTGGATTTTCCTTATTTTAATATTTATATGGAATAGAAAATTCTTTAAAGTTGTACTTTAAAAATAGCATTGTTGTTTCTTTAAAAGAAAATGCAGATGTTGTTTAGAATTCTCACTGTTTTCTAAAAAAAATTCGAGAATTGTGATAATTATTTCTATAGCACAATGTATTAGCATACAGGTGTCGATGGCTGTTGCTGACACTAGATGGCGCACTAGACCCAGATGTCGAAGCTAGTCTCACAGGCTGAAAAGGAAACCACAATTCTAGTGTTACTTGTGAAAATGTTAAAATGGACCGAAATTGTCAGTGCTCTGTAGAATATTTCAGATAAATAAGGAATAAAGCAAGCAGATGAAATTTAACACCATGTTTTCTAAGATCATTGAAACATTTAAAAAAAAAAAACTTTTTTATTTTCAAATGACCTGAAATATTCTTATTGCAAGTAGGGTTTTTTTTCTTCTAATAAATCTGAGGCCTAATAGTCAACCATATTTACTTTTATTTTAACTTCCATGAAAACTGCACACTTCTAAACTCTTAAAAATTAGTGAATGTAAGTTTTCTGGCTTTATCAAATAGAATTTACATCAGAATTTTGCATATGGAAAATTTGCTTAGGGACACTTGGCATGCTAACCAATTGTGATAAAACAGTTTCTACAATTTGTCTTTCCTTGCCTTTATAATAAAGGACACTGTGCACCTCTTCGCTTAACAAAATGACACATGTGGTATAATTCGATCATTTGTTATTTAAAACTTATATTTAGGGGCTGGAGAGATGGCTCCAGGGATTAAACTTTTGCAATGCAAACAGAAGATCCTGAGTTTTGATCCCAGGTTCCACATAAAAAACGCCAACCACAAATGGTGGGCATCAGCCTGCACTTCTGGCCCTGGTGGGTAGAGCCTGGTAATAACAAAGCAAAACAAAAAGGTGGTAGAAACGATCCAAGATGGTTCCCAAAGTCACTCTTGGGCCTCAGACACATACACACACATACACACACACACACAAGCATGCACGCACGCACACACGCAAAATAAATTTAAAAGGTAAAAAACTAAAGTTTTAAGTTTACATTGGGCCGTGCATTTACAATTATACGTACACCTACACAGTCACGTACTTCCACACACTCTGGCTCTCCATGTCTGTCTGCAGCTTTTTCACTATTTTCAACGCATCAGTCCTTACTGCTATGCAAGTATTTCCTTCTTCTAAGTTGCCGCCTTCATTGTTTAGAGAATCGGGTTCTGAGGTGGGTTGAGGCGCTTCTGTGACAGCTGTCTCTCCCGTGGCCTTTGGGTCACAGGAGCGCGGATGCTAGAGCAGAAGCGGTAGTCAAGACCTTGGGCCTTCAGATAAGCACAGTGCTGTTCTTGCAACATTTGGGCATTGGTTCCGTGGCCCATGCTTCACGGAGCTCCGTGTCAGACTCTTGCAGCCTAGATCTGGTAGTGGATAAAGCCCAGGTCCCAGTGAGAGATGATCTCACTAATGCTTTTCAGGGGAAAGTATCTCCTAGTCATTACTTTTAAGACATGACCAAACGTTTCATGAACATGAGATGTCTCGCTGTGTCAGACTATTTTCTGTGGCTGATAACACAAAACCACAGACTGGGTTATGTTTTTGAGAACAGAGGTTTTTCTTGATCCGCACGTCTGAGCTGAGCTTGAAGGACCACATCTAGTGATGTCCTTCTCGCTGACGGAGTCCTGAGGTCGTGGGCACAAGGCTGGAGACATCAGACCCTAGCTGGGTTGGATTTGCAGCTGACCCTTTTTACAGCTGGTCCATTTGCTTGTCAATGAATTGCTGCTATGAATAAAAACCCATTCATGAAACAGATCCCTGGTTACCTAGAAAGTCTCATCTCCTTCCTCCTCTTAATAGCTCAGTCTCTTAGCAGAGACTAAGTTTCAATACAGGTTTACCATTTTTCTTTTTTTTTTACAGAAGAGGGTTTGCCAAACCATATTCAGATTAGAGCAATATGTGTGGATAAGAAAAAAGTGGGCTGGAGAGATGGCTCAGGGGTTAAGACTCTGCCTTGCAGGCAGAAGGTCCTGAGTTCGGATCCTAGACCCCAAGTATAGACGCTGGGCAGAAGCGGGGGCGGCCTGCATTTCTGGTCCTAGTAGGGCGGAGCCTGTGAATCCCGGGGCAGAGAAAACGAGGAGGAGGTGGAGGAGGTCCATGGTGGTTCCCAAATTCATCCGTGGTTCTACACACACGTATACATACACACATGCGCACACATGCACAATTGAATAAATAATAAATGAAAATTTAAAAAAAGAAAAAAGTGGACTGGAGAGATGGCTCAGGGGTTAAGACTCCAACTCACAAACAGAAGGTTCTGAGTTTGGATCCCAGGTCACACATTAAAAAACACCAGGGGGTAAAGGTGGTGCTCTGGTGGGTGAAACCTGAGGGAAGCAAGAAGGAAATAGAAGAGATCCTGAATGATTCCTGAAGTCATCCTTGGTCCTCTACAGGGACACACAGTGTCCTCTGATAAACACACACACACACACACACACAAAATAAAATATTTAAAAGAAAAAAGCAATAGAAATATGGAATTCAAAGTCAGGAAATGAAAATTTGAATCTATGTGAATTTCAGGTGTTCTTTTCTGTTTTGTTGTCCATTTTATATGCATGTTTATGGTGCAAGTATATGTGCACGTGTGTTCACATGCATGTGTGTGCACAGGATGTGTTCACATGTATGCGTGTGCACAGGTGACTGCATGCATGTGTATGAGTGCATGTGGAGCCCAAGGCTCATAACAGGAATCATCTTCAGTGACATTTCCACCTTTTTCCTTACACAGGCAGGGTCTGTGATCTGAGATATTCTGGCTAGCCAACTTGCTGCTGAGATTCCCCTTTCCCATCATGCCTACCCAGCACTTTCCATGAGATGTAGTAATCTGAACTCTAGCCTCCTTGCTTGTCCAAAAAGCTGAGCATCTCCCCATCCCTAGGCTTTTTTTCTGGACTTTGAATACAGACATAGAAAGTCTTATTACATAATTATCACTTGGCATATCAGTTTCACATCTTGAATATAATAAGGTGATTACTACATCATAGTGGCCTGATAGTATCTGTTGAAGTGGAATTGTATGCATATGGATATAGCTATAGATTCATGTTATTGTGAGCAGTAGGCTGAGAGCAAGAAGCATCTGGATTATTTAAATTATATTCAATGAACTATAGTTATATATTTTGGGACTCCGCCAGATTTTATATATACATTTGTCTACGGAGGTAGCACTAACTCTTGATTAGTCTCTCCACTTCGCCACTGTTGTAGTAAATAAACTATCCTTTAAGGATTGCATTTTATGTTCTTAAAGCATTGCAGTTTGGCGTATCAAAAGGCCCATTCATAATTCAGTCAAACAACGACTCAGTACGCATTCCCTGCGTCACAATAGATTCACCCTCATGAGAGCAGAAAGAGGCAAAGCTTGGCTTCTACAAGCTTCGCCATGCATGTACTGGATGAGAGTAACCAGGCGGAGTAACGAAGAGCAGAAGCAGTGGTTGAGACCTTGTGCTCATGTGTGACCCTCATTCTTGTGTTCCCCTGCCTAGCTGGCTCCGTGCTCTCCACTTCTTCAGTGAGCGAGCTCTTCCTTATTTTGCAGAAGACCTCAGGGTTACCTAGTCTATGGACTGATGCCCCACCTTTCCTTAAGAGGCCGCCATACCTCCCCCTGGGGGCTTCTTGCATGCACTCGGTGCATTGGCCACTGCTGGCACGTGAAGGCAGAAGAGAAGGGAACATGAGAAATATGGAAGCAGGAGGAGCAGAAGATACGGCAACTGACTGCCCATGAGGGCCAGAGAAAGGAAAACAGAATGTCCAAGGGGTATGGTTAGTGGGCAGGAATGTAGAGAGCACATGAAGGTCCCAGGTGGACTGAGCTGACACTTCCTGAAAGGCTGCCCCATCCCAAGCATCACCCTGTCTTCATCACCCACATAAAGCCTGGGAGGGACCAGGTGAGCGCCCATCCATGGTCAAGTACTGCGACTGCAGTGCTACTTCTCTAGGCTCCGTGCTGTTGTCAAAGCACCCAATCCCAGACACGTTCGCAACCCACCGGTCAGTTTCAGTGATTCATCTTTCCATGCCTGTCTGTGACAGCACCCACTGGCCTAGCATTGGTGTTTAGTAATCAGGGAGCTTAGAGAAATGAATGGTCCATCTTGGTCAGTCTTCCCTAAGGTAGACTGGTCAGTCTCTCCAGTCTACGATCTTGCCTGTTAGAAAGCCAGTGAGAAGACGTGGAGCAGAACAGAAATCATTACGTAAAACCAAGCAGGGAGCTTTGAAGTGCTGGTTTGGCGTATGGCTGCGCCTAGTAAGGAGGGCCATGTACACATGAAGGCAAGGAGGTCTGAATGCAGTGGGAAATGTCCCCCGTTGGGTACTGGACAGTGAGGAGGAGACATGCCATCTGTTCAAATTGCTACGGCGGCATGTAGAGAGCTCAGGTCCCGCCGCGAGGAAAGCTGACCATCTGGGTCCGCATCCCCTGCCTGTACAAGCAGGCACGGTCCAGCGTCGCCTCCAACAAGGAAGCGATACATCTACTTTCCATCTAGATCACTATCAACGAGCTTTGAGAATGTTGCAAGTGTGGCACTGATTTCATTACAGAGCAGGGAGTTCCCTCCACCTGTCAAGAATGACTGTCTAGCCACCATGGGTCAAAGAGCTGCACCTGTGTGGTACAGACTGGATTGAATCTGGCTCCAAAAGTTTTACCTCATTAGAGAGATTTAAACAAACAAAAAGAAAAGATTGATCTTATAGTTACAAGACTTCTGGACTCTCCTGCCAATTATTATCTCAGTTAAGTAATTCATACTAAAAGATACAAAATGAGTTTTGCATGTGAATTCTGGTTATGAAATTGCTGTAAACCCTTTGCTACGGGCCTCACCGTCTCTGCACAGCTCAGAACTGTGAGCAGGACAGAGAGCAGGTGATACCATGTGCAGCTATTGAACTTTCTTGTTGTGTCCAAGAATAACTGCATGGAGGCTGGAGAGATGGCTCAGGGGTTAAGCCTCTGCCTCTCAAGCAGAAGGACCTGAGTTCAGATTCTAGATCCTACATAAAAAATGCCAGATAGAAATGACAGTGGCCTATACTTTCGGTTCTTAAAAGCAGAGCCTGGGAGAGCCCAAAGCAAAGTCAAAAGGTAGTAGAGCAATCCAGGATGATTCTCGGAGTCATCCTTGAACCTCCACAGGCACACACAGTGCCCTCTGATACACACACACACACACACACACACATGCCCGCCTATGTACACATGCACGAAAGAGTTACCAAAGATATTGTTACTAAAAATAATAAGGTGGAATATATATATATTTACTATTATAGAATACATAAAACGATTACTCATATTACTCAATTACTTCATAACCGTGAATAAAAAAATTAAAATAAAATTTTACCTTAAAGCTTAAGGACTCAAAAGAAAGCAAAAAATATGACTAACTGAATCATATAGGTTTTACTAACATTTTCTTTATGAGAGAGAGAGAGAGAGAGCGGCTATGCCTGTACATACTGCTAATGTTCAGAAGTTGGTTCTCTCCTTCTACCATGTGGATTCTGGGAATGAAACTCAGGTTCTTGGATGTGGGTACAGCTGTCTTTACTAGCTGAGCCTCTCAATAGCCCATATACTGGGTTTTTAGCTTAACAGTTTAAAATAAGATTATTGTTTACAAATTAGGCCTATAAGTGGCATCAGTTTTAAATAAATCTCCCCAATTTATTTTCCTTTTCAAAATTCTGTTTTCTAGTTCATTTGACTACAAAAACAATAGAATAAGCAGAATATGAGCAGTAAACACACACACCAAATAGATTATTTTTGATGTTTTATTGGCATATACTAATCACATGAATAATGCGTTTTATTTTGATATGTGTACATATTTTCATATGTGTACATAATGTATTTTGCTCATAAACACCCATTTTACTTTCTTTTGTCCCCTCAGACCTATGATAATCCCCTTCCTTTTACCAACTGTCCCCTTGATGCCTTGTGTGTCTATGATGTTTCATTAAGTTTCATTAAGGCACCTAACCAGTGGTTACACCACTGAGGAAAATGCCTCTCCTGCCCATTCCATCCTGACCTGCCTCAGGTGTGAGGTGCCTTGAGGACTTCCTTCGTCCCCGCAATGTAGTCACAGGCCCAGCCTTCTGGAGACCTCGCTCAGGAAACCACAGCTGCTGTGAATTCAGAAAGGCAACAGCTTGTGGTGCCTGGAAGTCAATGTTCCTCGCCACTCCTCCCCGCTCTGTCTCTTACAGCCAGTCCACCTCTTCTTCCGCAATGTTTCCTGAGCCTTGAAAAGGGGTGTTCTAGACAATGCATTTGTGGCCGGGCACTCAACAGTCATATTCACAAAGTGTTTATTTGCATGGAGCACAGTATTAGGCCTGGTCTCCCCACCCAGGATGCAGTGATGAAGGGGACTCAAAGTCATCCTCAGCACCACGCCGCTGAGTGGGGTAGAGAGACAAGGAAAGCTGAGATCACGGTGCAAAGTGAAGAGAGTCGTAATGCAGGTGTGTCTACAGTACTGTGGGATGAGAAGAGTTATATAGGTAAGAAAAAAATGTCAAAACCTTGGAACATTTATTTGACAGGTAAAGGAAGATATTTTTTTGTGGAAGAAGCTGAGGAAAACCTAACCAAGAAACGTGAGGTCAGAGCATCTTTCAGAAAGGTTCCTCTCAGGAGGCCTGGCTTGATGTTCCTGCCTGCGGTCCCAACACTCTGTAGGCCGAGGCCCAAGAATCAAGGGTTCACAATCAGCCCAGGTTACATAGTAAAATCCACCACAAAACTTTTTTATTATTTAATTGTGCATGTACGTGTGTGCACATGTGTATGTGTGTCTGTGTATGTATGTGTGTATGTATGTGTGTGTAGAACCACGGAGGAATTCGGAAACCACCATGGACACCTCCACCTCCTTCTGCCCCAGGATTCACAGGCTCTGCCCTACCAGGACCAGAAACGCAGGCCGCCCCTGCCCAGCATCTATACGTGGGGTCTAGGATCCGAACTCAGGACCTTCCGTCTGCAAGGTGGAGGCTTAACCCCTGAGCCACCTCTCCAGCCCTCACAAAACTTTTTTTAAAACAAGAAAAATAAAAGAAAGAGGAGGGGGAAAAAGGAGAGGGGAAGGAAGGAAGGGAGAGAGAGAGGGAGGGAGGAAGGAAGGAAGGAAGGAAGGAAGGAAGGAAGGAAGGAAGGAAGGAAGGAAGGAAGGAAGGAAGGAAGGAGGAAGTAGTTTTCTTTGTCCATATAAGGCAGATAATAAACAGGAGATGGAACACAATTCAAGGTAACAAAACTATCAGAAGTTGATCCTAGGAAAGATAGCATGGCAATTAAGTTCAAGTGTTGACGTGACAATTGAAAACTGAGTCTGAGAACTAAGGCAAGTTTCTAGCAATCTTGTAGGTGATTATCTAATTGATGTAGGAAGACCCACATAGTGGGGTGGGATCGTTCCCTGGGAATGATCAATCTGCTGCCATACTGGGAAGTACCCAGAAATCCTAACCTGAGATAAAAATCCTTTTACTATCCTAAATTGTTTGGATGGTCATGTGTTTATCCCAGCAATGGAATATGAAAGTAAAACAGATGGCAAGAACCTAAAGACAGGCTCCTGATGGGGCAAAAGCGGAGATGGCAGCTGGACAGGCGTTTGAAAGACAAAGCACAATCAAGCACAAGGAATTCACAAATAGAGACATGTATATATGAATTTAAAGGGATGGGAGTCAGATAAGAAAAGCAGTGGTATAAAGAAGAAAAATACAAGTAGCTGTTATCAGCTGAATCTCCATTTCTTATGAGAATAAATTATTCATGTATTAGTCATATAAATTATGTAGTGCATCCAACCTAATCACTAGATATCAAAATCAGTTAAGTTATGTGAAATTTTATAAATTAGGTAATGTTCAACTTTTGTTCATTTAGGGACAAACATTATATTCCTCATAGATATGGAATAAAAATGAGAAATATAAAAAAAAGATGGAGTGGGTAGGAAATACCTACCCCACATCTCAGTAGAAGAGTCCAAAAGAATCTCTCCAACTATAGACTAGCTTACCTCTTTCCCTATAGCAGTATAAGAGAAGGGGTACATCCTATTCAGGTAGTAAGCACCAAGTAAGGTTTGCTTATGCCAAGATTGCTTTTAGACCAACTGTTAGAAATGTCCTGTGCCCTCCCTTCTGGTGCTTATGACTGAGACTGATGTGCAAACACTTTCGATTTCCCTGGTGAGTTGTGGTGGCAGCCGTGGAAGCTAAGGGGAACTGTGTGAGAAGAAAATTCCAAATCTTGGTACATGTTTGTATATCAAGTAAAGAAAGAGATCTCTGAGAGAGAGAGGGAAAAAAAGAACTAAAGTAAAAGTAGTCAGACACCTAGGAAAATAAGCGATGTCCCTGCATGGAAATATAAACTCAGAAGAGCCAAATAAAATAACGTCCTTTGACCTTGAACTTTTTACTTTCAGTAAAGTACATTTTATGGTAGGATACTTTCATTGGTTAATGTTTGCTTTCTGGATCAGAAGGGTTAGGCCCTATGTTAACAATTCTGTCTGTGCTAGAAGTCATAACTTGGGCTCTTGTCTGCTGGTCCAGCGCTGACCAGATAGCCTGGTTTTCATAAGCAGCAACTAAAAGAGGAAGGGCAAATCCTGCTTAAGACACATCCTTCACTGGCCGACTGGGTGAAGCAGGATTCGATACTCTAAGTGCTTGGTGAGAAAATTACTACAGTTCCATGAGTTACAGTCCTGAGCACTCTTTTTTTTTTTTTTTTTTTTTTTTTTTAAGGGTAGAAACGTGGTTTATTTGAGGCACCAGAATAGCAGAAGCCAGTGTGGGCAGAGGGGCAGGCAGGATCTTCAGGTGGACCTGGGGGCATACACCTGGAGTGCCAGTCCCCCCCAAAGGTGAACACAACCTGACTGTAGAAGTACCAGGGGAAGGGGCTTTGTTTGGTGGAGCCTGGGGTTCCCCATCTTAGAATCTTCCAGGGCCTCTCTGATCAACCCAAATGGCCTCACTCATACATGGACCCAGTCAAGCCAACAAATTCACAAGCACACACTCATTTCACACAGGCCAGGGTCTCCACGGGACTCAGCCCTAACCCTGGCACCCTAGGCCTCTAAAGATACCTTACCCCCTTTCTGGTCCCCAGAGAGGCCATATGATTAGCCCGGAAATGCTGACCTCACTTGGAACAAAGCAGGTGGGCGTCCTGCCCTGGGGCTCAGAGGGTGGGCTAGGCACACCTAGAAGGGGTGGAGGGTGCTCTAATGTCCCCCTGGAGCCTGAAGGGCTGGAGTCTTCTTCCTGAGCTGGAGGAGTGGCGGGGAGAGGGGGAAGGTCAAGGGGTCAGAGACCCAGCCGCAGGAGGGTCAACAGGCTGAGCAGGAGCCCCAGACCCAGCAAAGGGGCACTGGCGCGAAGCCCACGGCCTGCCGTGCTGAAATTGCAGAGGAAGCTCCCACAGCAGTGGGTACCCACAGATGCCACGCCTAAGTTAACACCTGAGCCAGGGCATACGGAGGAGCAGCCCTTGTTCAGCGAGTAGCCAAGGTCGATATTTCCAACGCCGGCAGAAGCAGATAGAGTCACACAGTAGTTCTCTCCCTCAGCGCACACAGTTGGCTTCAGGCAGTACCAATTGCTTTGCTGATTGGTGCAGGAGAAGCACACCAGGGAGTGGGCTTGTTCTACACCCAGAAGGGTAGCCGGCAGCACCGGCAGGAGGACCCTCATGCTGGAGGTAACAGGCATCCACATGCAGCTCTCACCTGACGAAGCCGCGCCGCGCTGCACCCCGGACCCCACGCGCGCAGATCCCGACTGCCGGGAAGGCTCCCGGGGAGGCCCCGCGCTGCGGCTAGCCCCGTCCTGAGCACTCTTAAAGGGAAGTGTGACCCATGAAAGTGTCATCCATCTCCAAAAATATTGTCTTTATAAATTTGCACCGGAAGATTTATGGGACTCAGCTGGTCTTGCACATGATTGCTTATGTAATAAAGATTTTTTTCCAGGTATGACTGAGAGATGCACTGAGGCAGATTTAAGGTATTTGGACGGGCAATGCCAGTCAGTCACTGGCTGTAGAGGCGTTGAGCGGAAACAGAAAATAGCAACCCACAGGACAAAGGAAATTTATAGACATAGGAAGGGAGTGAGGTTTGAGTTAGGAGATGGGTCTTTAAGCACAGAGGCTTAATTAGTGAGTGTTCTAGAGAGACTACAATGCCTTAATGGAGGAAGCTAACCTTTTCCTCCCCCCTGCCTCGGGCCACTCTTGGCTGGGAGTTTCCCAGTTAGAGAAGATCCTCCACAGACTGTGAGGTGTGGTTGAGCTTCTGTGACCTAACATCAGGAGTGAGCAAGTCAGTTAAGCAACACGTGCAGTTCAGCAGCCTGAAGACTAATATGTGGATTGACAAGGGCAAGATCACACGGGCTACACATATGCAAAAAGAATGGGTGTGCCCAGCCCGTTTAGTAGTTTTCTACTTGAAATGTCTTTTTAAAATAATATTTTAGTACTTCTTTGAACATGTTATATATGTATGCAATATATTTTTAGTATGCCCTACAATCTACCCACAATCCTCTTCCCACTCATCAGTGCCTCCCAACCCCCTTCCCGACAATTTTATAGAAGTGTTTTTAAAAGTCACAACCGGAAGTAGCATCCAGTTACTTGAAAACCTTAATTCGCTCCAAAAAAAAAAAAAAAAAAAAAAAGCAAACAGAATCTACTTGAATTTTGGAGTATTTATTTACAGGTCTTTGCAAAACAGAAACATCTTTGAATTTCACAGATATCAAGATTTAATTTTATTCCAAGGTATGTGAAGTTTTGAATTTCATAGGAAACTTCTTGAATCTGTAGCCGTAAAATTGGATATTCTGTGGCATGCACAGTTTTGAGTTTCACAGTTCATCGCACTCTATGGGAACAGATGATGAACCCATTTCACAGATGGGAAAACAGTGGCTTATAGACACTTGGCCCACCAGCTGAGACCCTGCGGCCGGTTAGTGGCTGAGTCTGATGTTAAAAGGCCAGGGTGGTTTCTCCTACCTCAACCTCCCTACCAGATGACTCAGAGCACCTTGTAATCTCAGCTGTGTCTTGATCAGCAGGTTCTTATTTCCTCATCTCGAAAGGACCAGATTTCCTCCCAGATCTAGAACTTTCGTGAACTAATGTAACAGAAACCAGAGGACATGATAGAAATCTTGATGCTGGGCTTTTCTTTCCTTTCTTTCTTTTTTTTTTTTTTCTTTTTCCTCTCTCCTTATATGCAAATACCTTCCTCCACTGAAACAGAATTTCCCAGCAAATATGTTGAGCCTTGAGTGTAATGAAGCTCATTTGTCAGTGTCTGGGCTCTGTAACTCTGTAAAAGTTAAACAGGGGCATATTTCAGAAGTGCCCTTCTGAACTTGAGAAAATACCTGCGCTTCCTCTTGCAGTTGCAAAAGGTGTTCCTTTTCAGCAGCTTGAGAAAATACCAGGCAGGCCTGAGAACATGGGTGTTTTGTTTAAGGCAGGCTTTTGGAAACTGCCCATTCCTCCACAGCTATTGCTCGCATGTCATTTTAATATGAAAAGGCACCTGCCTTTTGTCTCACTGCACATTTCCCCTTCAGCCTTTCAGATAGTGAAACAGGAGGAACCTGAAAAAATGATTTCTGTTTGGTGGGTCCGGGGAATCCATTCCAAGCCTGGTGTTTTCTTTAGACTTTATTATGCCTTCTGCTGAGTAAATGTGATTCCTAATCCATTCTTCAGCCAAGATGGAAAGAGACAGCTTCTCAAGATAAAGCAAGGCCTGGGGGGGGGGGAAGGAGCACTCATACTCACACAAGCTCTTAGTTTCTCAGAACAAGTTTAAAGAAATAACTGGTGGGGAGGCAGGGAGGTGACTCAGGGATTAAAGCCAGCCGTTGCCTCATAAACAAAAGGGCCTGAGTTCAGATTCTCAGATTCCACATAAAAATGCCAGATGGCAGCAGCCTACAATTCCAGCCATAGAAGACTGAGCCTGGAAAACCCCAGAACAAAGCAATAAGTGGTAGAACAATAAAGAATGATTTCCAGTGTTACACTTGGGCCTCCACAGACACACACACACACACACACACACACACACACACATTAGGATACTTTATTTGATTCATATCTGTGAAGTGAGAGAGCTTTAGAACAACAACAAAAGCAAATGTTCCTTTTTTCTCTTTCTCTTTTCCCTTTTTTTCTTTTCTGGCACTTGTGTCTTTGAAGAAAGTGCTTAGGTTCTTTTTTGAAACATATGAAAGATGCAGGTGACTTAAGAGTTTGTCATGGGATGCAGAGAAAATAATTTCACAATTAAAAACCTAGAGGTTAATAAACTATTCCCCAAGGAGTGACATGGTTTTGTGGCAGGTTCTCCCTGGGGTCTTATGTGTCCAGGTCCTTGTTTTCAGGAGTCAAAAATTGAAACCAGAACATGCATAGAAGATAAAGGCAGATTTTATTAGAAAAGAGAAAGAACAGAACTCACGGACATGAATTTGCAAGGGATAAAGGAGCCAAGAAGAACTCACGGTCCAGACACGGAATCCATGAGGGGTAGGGAAAGGAAGGGAACATGAGTACATGAGGGGCAAGGAAGCTGGAAAAGAACTCTCGGATTCCAGACATGGAGTTGCATGAGGGGCAAGGAAGCCAAAGATGGCTGCCAGGGTCAGGGTTCTTTATTTATTTATTAGGTCGCCCCAGGAAGAGATGCTTTTCCTTATTGGTTAGCTCCAGTTTCTGCAAACCTGACTGGGGATTTGGGTCCTTTACATCTCTCTCACTGGTCTGTTCGTATTGGGGCCCAACCAGTTGATCTTGTGGCAGACTTCAAGGTAGAATGTATCTGTAATGGATAGCTCATTTCCATATCTCCTTTCGTAAACAGAGGGTTGGAAGAAATTGGTGACCTTTTCTCTGTGGAAGATTAAAATAATTTCCTCCAGATTAATAGGGTGTGATCCTCCAGTGTAGGGTGTGATCCTGCAGGGTAATCCCGGCAGTGGGAAGGTCTTTGACCTTCAAAGACCTTTAGAGACAGTCCCAGCATGTCCCTGTTCAAATAAAAAGTAGCTTGTCTGCTTTTATGGTTCCTTCTCTCTAACCTACAGATTTTTTCTGGGTTGATACATATGTAAGATTCTAACTGAAATGAATTTGCTTTAGCAAGATCTATCTATCTATCTATCTATCTATCTATCTATCTATCTATCTATCATCTATCTATCTATCTATTTATTTAATTGTTGCATATAAGAAAATAGTGAGCCTATGATATTTTCACCCCTCAATCCCCAGGCCTATCCCCTTTCCTTTTCACCCAACAACTCTTCAGCTCCCCGTCATCTCCCGCAGAAGGAGACTTAAAGATTAAGTGCTGAGTGTTCCTCCAATGTGTGGGTATAATAACAGGTGTTTAAAAAGCAGTTAGACATAATATCTTCATAGCTAAGCAGCCATAGCTTGTGTTTCCTCTAGTTTACAGTAATAGAAAAATGTGGTCCCTGCTGACAAGGGAGCCTTAAATCCCATGAGAAAGTTGTTGGTTTCCTCCTTCATATCCATGCCACAATTGCACTGATGGTCACTTCTTGTTCCAGTGATTTGTTTTTGCAACTTGAAACTTTTGTGTGGGTGAAACCTTTGATTGTTCTTCTCCACCAGTAGTTGTCATAGTACTCTGTGGTACTATGTAATAATCTATCAAGCAAGGAGGAAACTTACAGACCCGGTTTGGCTGATGTTTTTGGTCCATGTCCCGTGATGCCCATGTGCTGCCTCTTCAGTAATGGGGTCTTACTGTCAGTTTCTGGAGGGCAGAGAAGAGCCATGACAAAATCCTATCTTGTTTGGAGGATCTTTGGGACTTCTTCTGGCCAACAACTCGTCAGGAGTCATTACACCTGCTTAATTGCCTCTGGGTTCTAGATCAAACATCCCAGTTTAGCAAGTTTTAAAGGAGAGAAGAAATGAGAAAAAAATCTGTTTTCAGCCTAGCCATCCATTGACTTCTTTATACATATCTTCATGTATTGTACAGAGCTATTTATTGCTTGAACCTGTTTCTTACTCTTTGGTCCTGTTATTATAACATGCTTAGCATGGTGAGAGAGGGGAGAGTCCAGCCACCTGCCTGACCAGAAGAGACAGTTCTTCTCCCCTTCTCCCTCAGGAGCTCAGTCCTGCACTGAAAGAGGGATTTGGAGATCTCTTTTGCTTGTTTTGTTGTTGTTCTTTTTTTTTTTTCTGTCTTTTTTTTTTTTTTGAAAGAAGCTAGTAGAGAATGTTTAATAAGGTATTGGTACCATGGGAGAAAGGGATATTATGCATAAGATTTTTGCATTTTGGAGAATATGGAAGTATAAATTTTGTGAGGAACCATTCCAGACACAGATAATTAATCTACTCCTCTTTGATGGGCTTCTCCTTTTCCTCTCTTCTGTGGGAAACTCTGGTGTATTTAGTCCTGGTAGCTAGTAGCTTATGTTCATATGCCATTCTGTGGCTGCCGGTAGGAAATGGGAATGTCTGCTCCCGGATCTCTGAGGACGACTCCCTTGTTTGGGTTGGTGTCTCACAGGCTGCTGGCATTGTGCCTTCTCCCTGCTCCGCCCTCATGGACCTAGACATCTGTTGCCACTTGTCACTTTCCCTGCGATATAATAATTTAATTGTAATATTTAATTGTAATAATTGTAATATTCTCTCTTATGGGAGCTGGGAGATGGCTCAGTGGTCAAGGTGCTCGCCCTGCAATCATAAGGAATAGTGTTTGGGTCCCCAGAACACATAAGATCTAGGCAGGCATGGCAGTAGCCTGTAATCAGAGGCAAAGACAGAGACTCTTCCTGGGAAGCTGACTGGCTAGCCTAGTTGAATGACAAGCTCTGGGTCCAATTGAGAGATGTTGCCTTAGTAAGAAAAATGAGGGGTTTGAGAGATAGTTCAGGGGTTGAGCTTCTTCCCCACAAGCAGAAAGACCTGAGTTCCTATTCCAGATCCCACATTAAAAATACCAGGCAGAAATGGTGGTGGCCTAAACTTCCAACGCTGGATAGCAGAGACTAGGAAAGCCCAGAGCAAAGCCAAAAGGAGGTAGAACAATTCAGGATGATTCCTAAAGTCACTATAGGGACTCCACAGGCACATACAGTGCCCTTTGATACATACCACACACACACACACACACACACACACACACACACACACACACACAGTGTGTATGCAAATGTAGGTCAATCCAAGAAGACACTTGATATCAACTTTGAGCCTCCACACATTCATACATATGGACATGCATGCAGGTACATGCATCCCACAAACATACATAAGGAAAAGTCCATCATGGAAAGGATTTCAGATAGCTAAGCTCTTACTCTCTGATCTTTCCCTTGGTTTCACTCTTTCCTAGACTAGTAGGGTAGTCATTTTCACACAAGACTACAAAGTAGCCAGAGGTAGAGCCATCACCTCTCATGACCAGTGACACTCAAGAGGCATTCCTGACCCATATGCCATTCTGGCCCTCACCTTCAGTAAGGAGGTTACTGTATGTTTTTAGTGGTCAGAAATCATAAAGATTTTTTTTAAGATCTGAGGATTCAATGAGACTTATAAGATAGGTGTTCATTTCTTGTTGTTCAGCCTACTTCTTTTGAACATGTTATAAAATAATGTGCATTCAGACACTTAAAGACAAATACTTCATGATCTCACTTATGCATAAAATATGAAGATGTTTATCTCATAAAACTTGAGAGAAGAATTGTAATTTCTACATGTAGGGAAGAGTAGGATATAGGAAGAGGAGGAAAAATGTGAGTTAACAACTGCTAAGTTACACTCAGAAAAAGAAAGCTCTGGTGTGCTATCATACTGTAAAGAGACTATAAATAATGATAATGCATTTCATTTTTCAAAAAGTTAAAAGTAAGGAATTTGAAAGTTCTTACTATGAACAAATGATAAATGTTTGATTATCCAGATAGCTTAATCTGGTTTAAACACTACAAAATATATAAATATACACACACACCAAAATATCACATGGAAACCTATTAAGATCTTTTTACCTATCAGTTGAAAAATAATTGCATTTAAAAAAGATAATATGGTAATCTCAACTGTAACTGTCTATCCAGTGGTGTGTTGACAAAATACAATATTTTCAAAGTTATTTTGAGGAAGCAAAAAGAAAACAAACAAATATTATACATGCATTACTGATGAGTTTTTAAATTTGAATTGAGCATTTTGGTTTGAGAATTTGGATATTCTAATCAAATTATCTCACTTTTCACTCCAAGCTAGCATGTGTTACATATGCATTGAAGAATAATAATAAGTTTAGCATATCAAGAATCCCATAGTTTGCAGAGATTTCCATTATTATTTCTGTTGTCAGCAGGCTTTCTGTAGAGGTTCAGATGTTATATTTCTTAGGCATTGAAGACTATATGTCTTGCATTGTAAATATTCATTTATGTGCCTAAGGTGGATGGACAAGTAAATGTAAATTGTTATGTGACCTGTCTATCCTATGAATTCCCATCAGCCACTGTCACCCAGCCATGTGACAGGGAACAGAGGAGGTCTTGCCTGTCACATGGTTCCACACACACACTCCACCATCTGCATGAGCGATAACAGTGTCCAACAGCCTTTCAGATTCCCCTGCTACTTCCTCACCAAAACAGAAACACGCACGGCCCTACTGTATGACTGAGTAATGATTTCTCTAAGATTCTTTATTCTTTCCTTCTCCAGCTGTAACACTTCTGTGGGTAACTCTGTCATGATACAGGCTACAACTAGGAAATACTTGTTGGGGATAGCCAACCAACTCAGGACCCCAGTGATGGATGCATTAATTTTTATCTAGCTCAACATTAGAACCCGTGCTCATGATAGAATTTTCAGAGGTATCAATGGCATTCAACATGTAAAAGCATGCCTCTTGCAGCCATGGATGCATTTTAGCACAAATTTCCAATCCTTGTAAGCTCAAGGTTTTGCCGATTTGTATTTACTACATTTCTGTTAAACTCTGGACAGTAGACACATGCAAATACAGATTTTTCTACTGGGAAGAACTGAAATGAATTAGAAATTGAGGGGTTTTTTGGTCAATGCAATATAGACTTTTGTTTGAATGCAGTCATTTCAGAATTTCCCTGGAGTTTCCTTTGGGTCACAGTTAGTACATCAACATGAGTCTATGTATGAGTGTGTGTATGACTATTTGTTCAAAGTATGTGTATGAATGTGAGTGTGAGAATATATATCATAGTATTTCTTTTCGTGTGACCATATGGAATTTTGTGTCTAAGTGTGAGCACACTGTTTTCAGCATATGCATATATGATTTTGTATATATGTGCGTGTAAATGTGTGATTGTGTGTGAATGTGTACATGTGTATAAGTGTGGGTATAAGTATGTGGAAGGATGAGATTTGGTGTGTTTACAAATGTATTTATAAGTGTGCATGATTATATGGTTGTTATGCATGAATGTGTGTGTTAGTGTATATATGTGTGAATGTATATATTGGCTATAATTTCATGTGAGTATATTGTGGTGACTTTGAGTATGTGATCATGAGCGCCTGAGTGTTTTTATGTATGAATGTGCATGTTAATGTATGTATATTCATTATATATGTGTGTGAGCATGTATGAGTAGTATGTAATAAGTGTGAGTGTGCAACTGTGTGATTATGTGTTTGTATGCATGAATATCTTCTATATTTAGAGTTCATTTGTGTATAAATATATGTCTGTTGTGGGTTGATGAGCATGTGCATGTCTGTTGTTTTGTGACTGTATTTATTATTGTGTGTAAATGAATGTAAGAGTATAAATTTATGTTTATGTGCATGAGTACATTTACTGTTATATATTAATGTGCCAGCATGTGTTATATAAATATATTGAGTGTATGTGTGTGTACAAGAGTTTTATGTGTAAGCATGCATATGAATGTATGAGTTCATGTTCTTGTGTATATGACTATGCTGAGCATGTGTGTACATGATTTTATGTGTGCTCATGTGTATAAGTGTACACGTTTGTGTGTTTATAAGTGTTATAAGATAATTTTTGTGTTTCAGTGTGTATTTTATGTGTAAATGTCTTTTAGTGTGTGAATGAGTACTTTTTCGAGTTTACGTGAGTGTAGAAGTATATGTGACAATGTATAAATATATGTGTGTGTATGTTTCTCTGTGTATATGAATGTGTGAATATGATTGAGTGCATGTAATAGCATGTGTGTATAAGAATGTGTTTGTGTGTATGAGTGTATGAGTATGTATGACCAAATATGTGTATGTATGTGTGTATGTATAATCATATATGTTTTATGTGTTTATGTGTATAAGTATGTGTGTTCAAATATGTATATATGAGTGTGAGAAGGTTAACTTGAGTGTTTGCTAGTGTGTTTGAGTGCATGTATATATGGTGTGTGTATATGTGTATATCAGTGTGTGCATGAGTGCATGAATATGTTTGTACTTGTGTATAGCTGTGTATGAGTGCATATGTGTGTGAGGGAATGTGTATTTGTGTATAGTTATGAGTGCTTATGAGACTAAATATATGAATGTTTGTCTGTGTACATACATACATGTGTGAGTATGATTTTATGTGTATGAATGTGTCAGTGTGTATGCGAATGTGTTATTGTATATTGTGTGTATGATTGTGTATGCAAGTGTAATAAATGAGTGTGTTTGTGTTTATATACATCGTATGTATATGATTGAGCATATATATATGAATATATACCAGTACATTTGAATAACAGTCTATATGACTATGTCTATGTGTACATTTTGGTGTGTATATGAGTGTGTGTAGTCTGAGTGTATGTGAATGTGTTAGTGTGTATATGAATGTATGTTAGTGTTTATAAGTATATGTATGAGTTTGTGTGCATGACTGTCTTTAAGTGTATGTGTATGAATTTTTTTGTGTAAATTATGATTCCAAGTGTGTATATTTTTGTGTATGTGCATAAGTGTGTATATGATTTCATGTACATATGTCTATGACTGTGTATGAGTTTGTGAATATGTGTGTGTGAATTTGTATGTCAAATGTATGCATTTGTGTATATGCATGTGCATATGAGTTGTATGTATGTTTTCAGAGTGCATTATAAAAGTGTATAAATTTCTCTGTATGAATTTGTGTATGTGGGATTTTTGTGTGTAATACTGTGTATATTAGTGGGAATGTGTGTTGCATGTTTATCTTTGGTATGAGTGGGTATATTGTACTGTGTTTGTGGCATGTGTCTACTGTGTGTTGTGTGTGATTCCTTCTATAGGTGTATATAAGTGAGTGTGTGAGAGAGTGTTTCTAAGTATGTATATGAGTGTGTATATGTGCATAAGAGATTGTGTTTACAGAGCATGTATATGTATGCGTTTGTGTTTATGAGTTTGTGTATAAGTGTATGTGAAAGCATGTATACGTATGAGCATGAATGTGAAAGCATGTATATGATGAGTATATGTATAAGTGTTTATGGGTATGTTTGTGAGAATGTGTAAGAGTATGTATTCAGAATGTGTATTTGAATGTGTATGTGATTATGTGTTTATGAGTATGTGTTATATGAGTTTGTGTGAGTATATGTATATATGTGTGTTGAGTGTGTGAGATTGTAAAAATGTATATGAATCATGTGTATGTATGTATGTATGAACATGTAAGTTTGTGTGTATGGTTGTTTGAGTGCTTGTGTATGACAATGTGTTTTGAGTGTACATGGGAAGGCATATGAGTGTTAGTATGTATCAGTTTGTGGTTATATGTATGGGAGTCTGCATGAGTGTATGAATTGGTATGTGTGTGTGTAGGATTACCTTTGAGCATGTGCATGAAAATTTTGTGTGTGTGAATGTATGTGTTTTTGTGTCTGAGTGTATGTGTGTGTTTTGTGTATAAGTGTCTGTGTCAGTGTGTGTTTGAGTGTGTGAATGTGCGTGTGTTTGTGGCTTTGTCTGAGAGAGAGAGAAAAACAGGGAGACAGAGACAAAGAGACAGAGAAAGAGATCTTTAAGGATTCAGCAAATGACAGGCACCAACACAAAACATTGTGGTACATTGGACAGTGATTTAATTTAAAAAAAGAATTGGAAAAGTATGAGAATACTAAGAAAGGGGAACCAACCCTCTAAGGAGGCAACCAAGTTTAGTCAGAGTAAGAATTGCCCATTCTTCTGTCACACAGTAGAAGGCACTGAATTTGGAGCCACACACGTCTTTTTTCCTAGTGTTCAGTAAGTTGACATGCTACACCGAGCCTCTGCTTTCTCACACGGGAAACGGAGAGAGTTCTGCAGCTCCACACACAGGGACCTATGACGAGCTGTCTTCCCTCCTTCATCACAGGCCCCGTGTACCCCAGAGCATGTTGTAGACAGCTCGGTTTTGTGGGGTTGCTTGGGGACAGAGCTTCCACTTGGAACGAGAGCCAGGAAAACTGTGCACCTGGGTCAGCCATTGTCCTTCCTCCCCTGGGAGCCGGGGTGGACAATGGACAGGCTATCTTTTCCCAGCATGGTCTTTGGATATTTGACTGTCTTACCAGTTGACTGAAGGTCCTGGTCAGGTTACACACTTCAGACTTTTCACAGAGACTTTCAGCATTCAGTCTAACTTCGGGATTCCTCAGGCTCACCCTAATTCTCAAGCCCAGAAAATATAAAAATAATTGCCGTGGCACTGGAATGCGATTTCTTCCCAAGGGATGGGCAAAATGTACGTGATCATGAATAACACGTGTCTAACGTCTGGTGTCTTTCTCCTTGGAATAAAGCTTCAGGGAATAACATCCTTATCCCATAGCAATGATGCTTGTCTGGAGGAAGTGGGCAAGTTTCCTTTGTCATTCTTGATGACTTCCAGCCTCAGAGCCAAAGCAGGCTTGGTGCAGCCCCATGAATTTAGCCCATTGGTAGGGACGGTATCCAGGAGTGATCAAACCACTCAACTGCAAATGCCAGCGTTAACTCACTTGCCTGACATCATGCTAGAAAAGGTAAGAGTAAAGCTGCCCCCCTGTGACCTGGAAACCCCTAGTGGGATGTAAGGTTTCCTCAGACACCTGCCAAATGGAAAAACCACTGACACGCCTAGTGTCCCAGCACGCAGCGCTGGCTGGATCTTTCTTGGGAAAGCAATGGAGCCGCAATGCTCACGCGTCTTTGTTCTTGTTTCTTCCAGGAGAAAAGCCCTACAAGTGCACGTGGGAAGGCTGCACCTGGAAGTTTGCCCGCTCGGATGAACTGACCAGGCATTACCGCAAACATACGGGAGTGAAGCCATTCAAGTGCGCGGACTGTGACCGAAGCTTCTCGCGGTCAGACCACCTGGCCCTGCACCGCCGGCGGCACATGCTCGTGTGAGGCTCCAGGCTCCGTCCAGCGGGGCGGCACCACTCAGCAGGGCTGAGTGCCCTCCACAGTGTTAATGCCAAGGACACCGCCTTTCCCCCGGTGCCCGAAACCAGAGCAGGAGCAAGAAGGAACCCTTCTCCTTTGGGCCTGAAGGTAACCCCCATCACGACCATGCTGAGAGCAGCCGTCCGCGACCTCGCTGGCCTGGGAGTTGAGCATCCCACCCCGTGCGGAAGAGACAGGCACGGATCGCCATGCGAGAAAGGATGTTTTGTTTGTAGCTTGTACATTTTCCAACCTGGCAGACACTTGGCTACCATAAAGGTCATCTACCACCAACTGATGGCTAGAGCAAGACCTTTTAAGTTTGGATGATTCTCCTGGAACACACCCTTTTGAAAAAAAAAGAAAAAAGAAAAAAAAAATTTTCAGTTCCCATCTAAGTAAGCTAAAACACATATCCACCTGGTTACAGCAAGCAGCATGAAGGTAGAAAGGAAGAGACTGTTGGAGACGTTCCATTGCCTGGCAGTAAAGGCACACACAAGTAGCCCTAGCCCCACTCACAGCTAGTCACCATGCCATGAAGAAAACTAACCCCGAGTCTTTCATTTGTTTGTCCTTGCTTGTTTTTGTTCTGTTTCCGTTCTGTTTTGTCTGCGTGTTCCAGCTGAGGGGCAGCATCATTTCGGTCCAAGTCTAGCCCTGCTCTCTGCCCTGGCAGAGACTGGCAGAGGTGTTCTGCAGTTGACTAGGAAGAGCCTGTCAAAAACGCACACACACACACACACACACACACACACACACACACACACACACACTCCTGCCCCACTTCAAATTGCAGCGTAGGCATCATCTCCTCCTGCCCCTAGTGTTTGATTACAAGGAATCGGGTGGTAGAGGACTTTCTTAGACACACTGGCACCAGGCTAAGAGGTGGCTGCCCAGGCGAAGTCCATGAACACGAAAAGTCAGACAAAGCAGAGGGGGAAGAAAGCGCCTCTTGAAGAGAAAAGCGAGGATGAATGAAAGGGCTGCCCTACAATAACTCCACTGAGGACTCACATTACCAGTTTTCATACTCACTAAAGGGACTGTAGAAAACACCCCAGCATTTCAGATGTCTTGGTTACGTTGACTGCGCTGAGGTCATCTTCGTGCCATTGGTTGACCTGCTTGGTGGAGTACCACAATTAAAGATGATGCTCCCTTTTTTCTTGTTTGAAAACAGTTATTTGGTGATTCTAGAGAGGCGAGGGAGGCGTAGCCGAGGATTAAGTCCTTGTTCAAGGGGTCAGGTTTCCTCGGGCTGGAATGGGTGGAATACCTGCTGCGGTGCTACTTCTATAACTGACTCTCCTGTAGGTTCTTCTGTACGTATCACTCTCTAAGCTGTACCAGGACACCTCGGCCCCGTGTTGGCATATGCGGGGATAAAGGGCCTGCTCATCCTGGGAGAAGGGTAAGAGCCAAGTCACGTCTCTCCATCCCCCTAAAATAAGCCTTTGCAGCTAGCAAAGTGTGCAGGAAACAAAGCAATACATCGCCAACAAGCATTCCACCAGAAAATGATCATGTTCTTGTCACCACTAAAAGCTCTTGTCTCCCTGGCTTTCTGTGGCAAAGGGGCTCAGTGGGATTTTTCTGTCGTTTGTTTGTTGTTAGGACTTTTTATAGCTTACATGTGAAAGGTCTCCAGTGTGGACCTTTGCAATATATTTTAATGACAAACACTTGACTGAGGGAATGCACAGATTAACCTCATATTATTCGTAGCTCACTTTTAAATGTCTGAAATAATTTCTAATGACAAAATTCTCCTTCTGGGATTATCCTCTAAATCAGATCATCATATTCTGATGAAGCAAGAAATGTGCATGTTGCAGCAAGGATGATTTGCATTAGATGGTTTCAAAAGAAATTTTTGACAAACACTCAAACACAAGGATCAGTATATTCAGGTCAAAATCTGGCTTCCGAATTATAGGCTCTGTCTTTTCAGTCAGATCTAAAACATTCACGGGGTCGCTTCTTTCCAGTAAGGGCTGTAGTTACATTAACAAGAGCTTCAGCTATACAGTCCACTATCTTTCTTTTTCTTCCTTTCTTCTTTTCTTTTTCTTTCTTCTTTTCTTTTTCTTTCTTTCTTTCTATTTCTTTTTTCTTTCTTCTTTCTTTCTTTCTTTCTTTCTTTCTTTCTTTCTTTCTTTCTTTCTTTCTTTCTTTCTTTCTTATCAATAGGAACATCTCGATTCTGTACTGTATGATCTCTCCTGGTTCTCATCACCTGTGACCATTCAGACTAGAAACAGGTTTCCCAATCGTGTCAGCACTAGCTGCTGGTCAGTGCAAAAAAAACACAGACAAACAGTACTGGACCCAGGGGAATCCCTGAGGTGAAGAGTAGATTTGGGTTAATTCTGTCTGCTCTTCTGAAATCCAATCTTTGTCATCTACTGAAAGACATCTTGCAAGTCTTACCTATGGAATTTACTGAGCTGAGAGGCAGGGGAAGCTTCCTGAGTGGCAGCTTGATTTAAATTAGCACAGAATTAAGCAAGCTACATCTCTCTAACAGCAGAGGAAAGATTGGGGAATGTGAAGTTTTTTCCCCTCATCCTCTTCCCCAAAGAAGGGATAGTACGGCAGGTCAACTGAGAAAACTGTAGGCATATACCATGTCCCCCTTTTGACATCGTGGTATTTTTAGAAGGCATCCAAGCACAAGTGAGTGAACAAGTCCCAGAAACCAAAACCTATTTGGGGCTCATCTGGGGACATAGCCAGTGCTCCGTGCTGAGTTTTTTTAGGTGTCTTCCCATGTAAAGGAAAGCGGTTTGGGACAGAGAGAAGTGGAATGTCTTTTGGCACATAAAAACCTCCTCCCCATGCTATGGGCACATCTGTTCTCTTCCGAAAAGCACAGTGAGTGATGAACTACAAAAAGAGAGAGAGAGAGAGAGAAAGAATCCTAAAGGACTTGTCACATGTTTCCTAACTAGAAGCACGCTTTTAAACTTAAGTGTTTCAATTTACAACAAGGGTGACATACATGCTTGGGAACTGTCCACACACAGCGGAGAGCGCTGATGGCCTCTTTACAATGTAAGGAGTGATTACAAGGGCATAGTGCTATTAGAGGGACTTAATGGTGTCCCTTCTACTCTGCTTATAAGTTGTTTGGAGAGCTCTAGTCTCCGGCTGTCAATTGCTACAGACTTTGCTTGTCATAAGTTCTCTCACAGCATTTGATGGAGATTCCTGGTGGCCTTACCAGGAAGATGATAGAATTGCCTTTACAAAACCTATTTGCTTTCAAACACTTTTGACTTCATTTTAAGGTATAGATGGAAAATAGGGAGGTGAATTGTCAAGACAAAAAACATACAGAATGTTACAGTGTTTACAAACATGAGTCCTGGATAGTTCCAAGAGCCATTTTCATTGTGGTTGAAGCGTGGAAGAGTTTATGCAAAGATTGTGTTCATTTTTATATAGCTTGTTATCACTTCCAACTGCTGTTTGTGTTGTAAATGGAGATACAAGCCTGCACTTTGAAATCAGCTATGAGAATGATCATATGCCTATGGATAGAGATGCAGTATTCTTTATTCTGTACTGTTTTTCTGATATGCACCAAAGCTACAACTGAATAAATCCAGTGAGGTGAGACCTTTGGTTGTACTGACACATCTTCGTGATGTTGCTGTGACTGCTTAGAAGTGTAGCCATGATGTTTTAAAGCTGACATATCCTTCATGGTGTGGGCTGATGATGTGGGAATAGGGTGATGAATGCCAGCATCCGTGTGGCCTGCAGAGACTGCTGGATGAGATGATTCTGAAGATTCATGGTGGGCCCAGGAAGCCTTAAATCATAGTTCATATTTCACTCTCAGATTTTGCTCTTTACTCACACCTGTGAGTTTATCACATAAATGTATAGCCTTGGCCAGATCTCTTCCTTTACTTTGTTGAGATAGTCAGTCCTATGAAAATCTTTCCGACTTGATGTGGTCTAGTTTAGAACAGGAGTTTGGTAAGCCATGTCTTCCATGCTACACGACACTGCCTTCCGTTTACCTGGACAGACATCACCAATACACACATCTGTGTGGCAGCCAGTGGGCTAATAAATATCAATGAATAACTCCTTTTTTAAAAAAAGAATTTTTAATAATCCATACTATCTAGAAATGTAAGTTATTACCTTATTAAGGAAATCCACTTATAATACTATATAACTTTGCCTGCATTTTATAGTTAAGAAGTGTACATAAAGATTTAAAATTCTCTATTTTCACAGTTTCATTATAGACATGTCTGTTTAGTGACCCATGTCCATCAATATTTTAAATATGCTGAATATTGAGCAATTGCAATAGAAATCAGATTTTTCATAATAAAATAAAAGGATACTGCATCTTTACAAAAAAAAGTGATGATATTTTACTGTATTCGTAACATATGTGATAGTGAGAAAAGTATTTTCAAACACAAATTTTACAGTGGTTGTAAATAGTTTGATGAAGTATGTTGGGGGAAAAAGCTTCTAGTTTTCATCATAATAAAAAAAGCACTTGTTCAAATATGCCTTGTGTATTTTACACACTATCAGTGATATTGCCCTGGGAACTCTGTCCCACTTTGCCTGAGTGCATATGGCCTTTGTGCTCTATCAGAAATGTGGTGGTCACCTACAATTATTTGCCCAGAATAGTGTAAAATCCAAAGGAAGTCATTTTAAGTAACTACAGGCAAATGACTGCAAACTTGTAATGTCTTGTCTTGAAAAGGGGAAGAAAGGCAGGCATTTACCTGTGCTGAAAAGATCTTGGAACATTTTCCCCCCTCCTTAACCAAATGATTCCTGATTTAAAAAAAAAATGAAGAGGATGTAGAGATGCTTATTCTTGTTTAAATTCCAGAGAGATTGCTATCAGGTATAGATTCCTAGTGACAAGATTAAATGCTACAGATGTGGCCACACAGTAAATGAATCTGTACCGACAATAGAAGTAAGTTAATACAGTTTTCAGAAATAAATTAAATGTTAAAAGTGCCTGTCAATAAACATGACCAATGAGATAATCCTATACTTTTACACAGCAATAATTCTTCATCAGACTGGATTTTTTCTTGAACAGTTTGAAAACACACAGAGAGTAAATATGTGCACATAGTAAATTAGGTCTGTACACACAGCTATAGGAAAAGACTTTGTCGTTATTTACAGTTACTTTTCTAATTTTATTTTTCTTAGGGAATGGGTAAATATGAAAATGAATATATATTGGCAATCAATATATATTGGCATATATGATGGTGTAATGTTCAGACAAAAACTTGGCTGTGATTTTCTACAAACTTATAAAGAAAAATATAATGCTCAAAACGTTTGTTTAGTTAAAAATACCAGTGTGTTTAGAACAGAACTCCAAGGGATTTTTACCGCTTTCTTTTGTCCAGTGAGATCCAACACACAAGTCCATCTTCTTGCTCTTCATTCTCTTTTCACCCGATCATTCCTAGTAGCCTCAGAGAATTATTTGGGGGTGACCATTAACAAATCAGTTCTTTCTGGGAGGTCTCCTGATGTTTACTGAGGCCTACCCTTGAGCCAGTTTTGTAGTTAGTCCTGAAAATTACCTGACGTACACTCAGAAGCATAGGTTACTCCTAAAGTTCTTTTGTGACAGGTGGAGTTATGGGTAGAAACAATGCAACTGTGAATAGACATGAGCCCTGGAAATTGCCCAACCCTGTTATCACAAACAAGCTGGTGAGGCCATTAGCAAAATTATACTCTTTCAGAGCCAAGCACTTGGTAAGAGCAGTTTTAAAAGTATGGCTTGAATAAACCCTCAGGCTTTAAAGGCAGTGTAGACTGTTGCCACAGACAGCATGTTCCAGACCCCGACCACAGGTCTGGCAAACCATCCACCGTTTATCCTACCTACTTGAGAAAAGGATAAGGGTGAGGAAAATGCACCAGGAGAGGGTAGAGAAAATCAAATAGGTGTCAAAGCAAACTTCTGTATTCCCTAGTGTTACCCAAGTTAAGGCTTCTGACCAGCTGTTTCCAGTTGTTGTTTAAAAATACTTGAGTTTCCTGCAAGATCAAAATCTCAACACACCGGGGCTGGAGAGGTGGCTCAGGGGTTAAGCCTCCGCCTTGCAGGCGGAAGGTCCTGAGTTCGGATCCCAGATCCCATGTATAGATGCCGGGCGGAAGCGGGGGCGGCCTGCGCTTCTGGTCCACAGTTGAATAAATAATAATAAAAAATTTAAAAAAAAATCTCAACACACCAAGAAAGCGATAGCTATTCTTTAGTAAATGCTGCATGCCAAGCACTGTGTTAGAACATCTTCAACATCAACCTCCAAACTGTACAGCAGCTCTTCATTTTATGTTGGGAAACTGAGGCACATAGAGGATGGCTGAGCTGCCCATGGACACAGAACAAGTAAAGGGTAGAGTGGGAAAATGAAGCCCACCTGGTTCCAAAACCTGTCCCTGCACTGTGGCACGTAGTACCTGCCTTCCTGGCAGTCTCGTTCCTGAGTGAGCATCCTTCAGGAGTAATCACTTTCTAAGTGAAATACCAAGCTGTGATCCAGCACAGAATTTAGCAAAGGGGCAGAAGACTTGAAATTTAGCCTTTCCATTCTAAAAACACCAGAGGTAACTCTGGTCTTACACTTTCTCTCATATCTGTACCCAGAACTCCAAGGTCTTCAAAACTGTTCCCTACAAGTAGCATTTTAGCCCCACTCAGTTTTTCTCAATTCCATATATTTCTTTGTATATATAGTAAATGCCTCCCTGCCCAACATGGGCCTGCTAGAATATGCAAAAGTGCATCTGAAACCCTTACCTCCTTGGAATTCCTTGCTAGTATCAGTCCACTGCTGTAGATGTGGATGGGGTAGTGATGGCGAACATTCAGATGACCAATGAACCTTCCTTCTTCAGCTTTCTCACTTCACAGCACTGCCTTGGAATGTTTTAAATAGTCTCATAAATAATTTGCTTATAGCATTGTTAGTGTCATTGAATTTTCTTTGCAAGACCGTGTACCAGAGAAATGAAATCCCTCCCCTTCATATAGAAGAAGGTCTTTGATAGTATTGATTCATGGAAGCACTAATGGACTTTGAGCACATTAAGAATGTCATTTCTCAAAATGTTTTTGTTTCTGAAAATGAACCTCCTGAATTATGAGCTTTATCCCCGTTAGCTGGCTAGAGGAAGAGAGAAAACTTGCATAAACAACTCTTCCATGCTGAAAGCAACTGTCCGTGCCTATAAGCTCCTGATTGATCACTAAGATTCTTCTCATATAATTGAGTTTCCACAGCAATAATTTCTCAAATGGTAAAGCCGTCAATAGAAGTGGGCAGATGGAGAGAAGAATGTAGGAGTAATCATGCCAATGCCTTTTCTTTCTGTCCTAAAATTTGAAGTGTTTCAGACAGCAGAGTTTGCCCTTTAGGCAACTTGGGAACCAGTGATTCCTCCTGTAATCATTCTTTCTGCCTTCTCCTAAAGTGGGTGAAAAAAGACTTCCATTCCTTTTGAGAATCAGGGGTGAAATTGAATCAAGTTCTAGTCCAGATTTACTAGGAAAAGTGTTCAAGCAGTCAAAAAATATTAAGGATGTATCTTAATATCACCCCAAATAATGTTTTCCCTTATTTATGTCTCTAACATCCCATGGCAGAATTTCAAGATTATCCAGACCATTTTGTTCCTCAAACCTTATTGATTGCTGAACTGGCCACTGGTGCCTATACACAAGGCTCTTTCCTATCAGCTTGTCTGTCTGCAATTTGTTGTGTTTGAAGATTCAATTTTGAAAGCCACAGCTCCCCCTCCACCCCAGGAGATGGAAGTTGTACTGTTATTCATGTCTGTGTGGGATACATTGCATCACATTGCAAACCAACCCTAGATGTCAGATAACTATTTAACAAAACCAGCTTAAAAAACATTGTCTTATGTATTATGTCATCCTGCCTCATAATGCAATTATATGTATCATGACCATTTTTTTTAAAAAGAGAGAAACCAGCAAATTCATGTTTGTCCATAGAAGAATGTGTTCAGAACTTTCTGCGTTATGAAACGATGAGAACAGACCACCTTTAAGATACCCACCTGCCACTTAAAATGACTTAGTTATAATTAGTTTAAGTCTAGACATTGCTCTCAGTGTGTGGGGGTCAGTTCAAGCGTCATATTCCTTTGAATAAATCTCCCCCATCACATTTGGAAAACACATGGGAATAAAGAAAAATATCCTCTCTGGCCAAATCAAGCAGGCTTCTCTTTTCTTTCCTTGACACTTAGCTCATTATACATGGTGATTGGATCATAAGATCTTTCTGTGTAAAAATATGAAAACATCGTTCAGTTTACAAAGCAGTTATTCTAGGCGTGAAGCCTTGGGACAACAAATTGAGTAGATGGGCTGCATCTGATTCAGTCTATGGATGTAATTTTACAAAAGACTTGAGTTTCTGACCCCAGAGAGCTACAGTGCCCAGAGGAGATCCTACACATGAAAGGATTGAAGTCCCCCAATGATGCTGGCAAAGCAAATGTATTGAGTTCTTAAATCTTCGTTTGGTTTTCTGTTCAGTTTTAATTGCAAATGAATTTATTTCCTATGCTTAAAGATCTAATTTCCTAATAGTTTCCTCTGCATTTATATACTCTGTAGTGTTTAGGCAACTCCTGTCATAAGTTTATTAATATTATGTAAGTGTTGTTCTTGTATTTATGTATAGTGTATGTATTGTAAATATACTCAGAGCTTTTTTTTCTTTTTGCTGTAAAATGGTGATTTTTTTTTTTGCCCTCTGCTAATGTAAAGGGAGACTCTTCTAATGAGATCCTCTCAGAGGATGATTATTCCAGTCTATTCTCAGAGATTTAAATGAACAAGTGTTATCGTTTTCAATGGTGTCTCAGACATATTGTTTGTGCATTGCTTTTCTGTATTCAACTTTCCTATGAATTGAGCTGTGACCCGAAATAGAGTTTAAACCTTTCACTGTATGCATTTGTATAATTATCTGAATGAAGGCATGAAGGTTAAATAAAGCATTTTGTATGGAACAAACCTCCCTAATTATTCCTAAGGCTGACTCAGATACTTTGAGCATCATAGTTCTTTACCATCCTAATTAAACCTTTGGTATGAAACAACTTTACTCCTTGCATGTAGTAAACTGAAACACAACATGAGATAGAATCTGTACTGAGAGAAAAACAAGATATTTATCTCATAGCAGACACGGCCCTACAAAACAGAAATCTCTAACAATATTTCAGTGAATATCAAATTAAAACATGGTCTAGATATACCCAGTGATAAAAGGAAGGTGTGTTTCAGAACTCAGAATTGAATCTCCATGAATCATGATTTCTTAGACTTCATGTGGCAAATACAGAATGGTCCCTGGAGCGCCTGCCAAGGTTAGCTGATTCCTGTACATATTTCAGAAAAGCAAATTAAAGAGACATTTGAAACTAAGAGAATATCTTTAATTCAGATTGTTAAAATAATTTTCTAAAAGCTGTGTTTACTATTGCTTAGTGTATTTCAGTTTAATATCTAGAAATAGCTATATTTAAAGGAATGGTAGTAATCATTGGGATTAAATCTGTGCTCTTTGTAAGAAAATTGAGTAGGTCAGTTCTCTCCTTCTACCACCTGATTAAACTCCAGTCATCTTACCCAGTGAGATATCACTCCAGCCCTATTTTATGTCTTTTATTCTTTCCTAATGTCTTGATTTGGAGCTATCCCTACCCGAGTTTAATGAATGTAAAAGGGAGGCACTGAGGTTAGGCAGCCAGGCTGGTTGTAGGAGCAGTGTCTTTACTCACTGAAGGGATAGGAGTCCAAGGAAAGGGAGAAAGGATGGGAGAAGGCAAGTGAGTGAGCGTGTGTTGGTAAGAAAGATTCTCCAGAAGAATTCAGTGTTTGATTATCTGCATACAAGTCATCAAGACGGCCTTCAGGTTCAGCAAAGAAAGAAACACAAAGCGCTCTGGCTCACTCTACTCCTTCCCGTGCTTTCCCAACTGTACAGTGACTTTTGTGACATTTGACCACATGCAAAAAATGAAAGATTGCCTTTGCGAGGGCTGCACCTCACTGTTTAACATCCTCTTGCATCGTGCCGAAGCTGGGTCACATCCCTTTCCTTTTTCATGCCCAACCCCGTTTGTACACTGCTGAGGGGTCTCGGGTACTTCCCTAGTGATTGCACCCCCAGTCGTACAGCTCACTAACTGAGTGTATATTTCTTAAATAGGACATAGGAAACTAATAAAATTTCCATTCTTAGGGTTGCAGTTTACTTGCATGCTGCCAATAAATTCACAAGGAAACCACTTAGGGAAAGATGGAGATTCTATTCTTTCTTATGATTCTCTGTTACAGTTCTTAGTCCAGCTTGGCAAGAGAACTTAGACCAATGCTACGGGCCAGGGAACTGGTCATACCATATCCACGGGAATTGCCAAAAGAGGGGCAAAGCACACTTACTAGAGAGTTAGGCTGTCAGTCTATGTTGAAGAATACCAAATTGCAGAACCAGCCCCTCCCCCCTCCCCCCAGTCTTATTCACCTGCTTCAAGAATGAACACACCCACAATGGGTGAGGTCTTCCAACATCAGTATCCTGCAGGCTTGCTCAGGACTTGCCCCAACTTCTAATTCTTCACAGATGTGCCCAAAGCTCAGCTTCCAATTGGCAAGTTGACATCTATTTGGCTAAGTAGCACAGTTACTGTTCACAAAACCTTCAGTAATAGCCTTGTTTAAAAAAATAAATATTCATTTAAATGAGGAGCCAATGTGGTCAGAGTCTGTCTTTTGCACTTTTTGTGAGGCATAGTAGTGTTTTCAATGCTGAACCTAATCCATCTTGTCTCTTCACTTTAGATATGTCTTATTAATAAAATAGCAAGTTAGATGTTATAGTGCATGCCTTTAGCTTAATTTTTCAGTCAGACAAAATTGACTTCAGGCCACACAAGCAGACAAGCCAGTGGTTTCAGTCCTGTCTGGAGAGTCTACCACACAATAGACCACTGAGCCAGGACTTGGAGGTTGCATCAGGAGATGCTGTCTTTCTCTCCAGGAAATGCACGTATTGATATTTCTTCCATCAGGTGACTCCCGGATACTTCAGTAGCTGGAACTGCACAGATGCTGGGTAATTCATCAATAGGCTTCACCTATGCCCTGGATGTTGGCCATGACTTCTAGCGCTAACATTGATGGGTTTGCTGCTTATTATTCTCTCCAATTTGATGACCTGAAGTGAATAGTTGAAAGTAAAGGACAGCAAATTACTTGGGGCTTAGCTTTAAAAAAAATTAGTACTAGAACACAATCATATTCCCTGAAAGGTAATTTTTAGTCCTCAATGACCACTGAGGGGTTTCACAGTGTAAAGTTCATTGTCTTCCCACCATACTTACATAGTTTTCTTCAACACAATGAATTGGTTGTGTTTGTCCCTGTGCTGTCTGGATTTAATATGTTTTTCTCCCCGCAGTGTAATAAGTATAATTTACATCACTTCCTGTTTAGTCTGAATTCACCAATGAACGCCTACACAGCTTACACTTGAGTGATTGTGTATTTCTGAAATAAATTGCATTGTCTGTATACATGATTTGTTTTATAGTGTCACTGTATTTTTGGAGGGTGAGGAAAAAAAGAGGGGTATAGTGAAGAGAGAGTGAGAAAGAGAGAGGAATCAATTTTATAAAGCCATAACATCCTTAAGCAAGGCTATTAGATAGATTGACTTAAGAAAGTTCCAGAATGGTTGATGTATTTATATGGAGCCCCCTTCTCTTACTGTGGCTATTGTTTATACATACGTGTTGCAATTCCTTTTCTTGAAGAGAATAATAGGTGCTGAAAGTCTCTGCCAGACACTTAGGACGCCCATGTTACTGAGAACTTTCAGTCTGTTGCAATGATACAATTCAGCATTTCAAGGGCAGCCCTACACTGGCTTACACTGTTCTGGGTTTCACTCTAGACCAGGCCATGTGTAGGTATGGCTATGGAGGGTTAAACATCATTGCTCATTCTCAGGACTTTGAAAGCATTGGTTCACTCTGTGCTGAATTAGAGTCCATGAACTCTACTTCACCTTTCATGGCTGATTTGGAGCTATTGCTTTGTAATATCTTCAGGATGACTCCAAATAGTCATTTTGAACACTGAAGTTGATTGACTCTTTGGCATGAGTATGTTGTAAGTGAACATGTAAATTGTATTTGTATGTTTAAAACCTGGGATAAATAGTTAGGAAATTATGTTAAGTCTGTTCTGCTCAGCTATCAAATCTATCATATTTATCATACCTAAATCCATGTTATAATCATTGATAACAATTTTACATCAGAAAAAAGTAATGTATTAGCTATGCCTCAGTAAGGATATTATACTTACTGATACAGAGCATAAAACATCATACCTAAGATCTGAAGTGTGGAGTCTGCATTCTCAGAGACTTCCCTGATTTGACAGAGTGCAAACAAACACAGATTACATATTTGGTTTGTACTTTGGTGACCTTTTAATGGATGTGAAATGTACTTACCTACCGTATCAATGTGTACATTTCAAAAATGTAAACCAAGGACAGAAATGGATATTTAAGGATAAGGATGGGGTAGAGGGTGGGGTTGGATGGGATTGGGTGGGACTGGGAAGGGGATAAGGTTGGGGGTGGGGTAGTTGGTGGATAAAGATAGGATGGAACTTACAATTTGAGGCAGACGAGAAGAGGAGCTGAGGGCACAATGTATAAAAAATGTTTAAAGCTTGGAGTTAGCTTTGTTTGCCTTTCTTCCCCTGCCCAGTTTCTCCTAGACAAGCCCAGGCACGCTTACTTTCCATGCCAAGCCATTATCATTGTTATAGTTAATGTTCTGAGTCGAAATGACTAGACCACACTGCCTATATATTTTGACTGTGTGTCTATGAAAAAAAATCTGTGGGAGATTACCACTTAGATATATTTCCTTTGAGTAAAGTGCACTGGATGTTTTACAATACGGGCAGGCCTTCTCAAATCAGTTAAAGGCATATGTAGAACAAATACCGACCTCTTCTATGCAAGAGATTTTTCCAGAAGACGAAACTGAAGCTCTTTCCGAGTCTCCAGTCTAGGCCTATCAGATTTTGGACTTTACCAGCCCTCATTAGCATGTAACCCAGCATTTCAAAATAAAGTTCTTCCTAGATATACACACATATCCTATTGCTTTTGTCTGAAAAGCCTTAACTGTATGTATCTATATATATGTAATTATTACATATATCTGTTCAGCTCCTTAAGCACCTGTCCATCTTCTGACCTTCTTACTGTCTTCCCTACACGACCAATTAACATATTTTGCCAAACAGAAGGGGCTCCTTCCTCATGAAAATGCTGGAGCCGCACAGTGTGGAGTGAAGATGCTAAGGGCAGCTTCATGAGGGATGTAGCATCTGAACATGAATCCAGAATATACGATGTGTTTGCCACAGGTGTGTCCACTTATACAATAAAGGAGGTGTCCGGTTCCCATAACTGAAGGGCAAAGGTGGCTTCATCTCTTCGTGGTTGATTTATTCAAGTAGTTCTATTCTGCTATCCTGCATCTTGTCACCACTTTCCCTAGAAACTTTCAGAATTGCCAGGACTTGCACCTGGATACAGGCTTGAAAAGGAAAGAAACATACTTGGCTTGTAGAAACTCCCTAAAGAAGAAACAGACTGGAGGGGCCTCGACAGAGCTTTCTTCTAGTCTCACTGGTCCAGTTTTGGAAACAAGCACATTCCTGAAGCAGTTCTTGTCAAGGAGGCCCTAGGCCAGGTCCCTCGTTTTGGAATTTGGCCTCAACTTGTCCTGAAACCCAAGCACTTCAGAAGATGGGAGCAAAATTGGTGTGAGTTGGAGAGTTTTTTTGTTTTTGTTCTCTCAGTTTTGAAAATTCTTAGAACTTCATGGCCGAGGAAATGGCCCGGGAGTTAAACCCTTTGCCTCACAAGCCAAAGGACCTGAGTTTGGATCCCCAAATCCCACATAAAAATTCTGGGTAGATACAACTGTGGCCTGCAGTTCTAATCCTGGCGAGTGGAACCTAGGGAACCCCAGAGCAAAACAGAAGATTGTAGAACAATCAAGGATGATTCCTGATGCCACCCGGGCTTCCACAGTCATCACACTCAACTGCCCTCTTCTACACACACACTCACACACACTCACACACACACACTCACACACACACTCACACACACACACTCACACACACACTCACACACACACAAAACATGTGAGCATTGAATGCACAAAAAATAAATTTTAAGCCCTTCAAAAACAGTACAATGAACAATGTTACAGGCCACGACATACACCTAAGTTTATTAACAGATCTTCATCTTTGACAATTTTACACATGTCTATAATGCATTGCAATTACTTCCTCATGCCCCGTCTTATCTTTCCCACCTCTGATGGCCCAGCTTTTTCCTACAAATCTTTCTCCCACGTTTATAACTTTCATTTCATGTCCCACTGAGTTTGACCAGGGCCGTTTGTGGGACATGTGTTTGGAACGATCTGTTGTGGATATAGGCCTTGCCCTCTCTCAGAATCTGTTAGCTGCCAGTAACTCAGCAGAGAGCAGTAGGCCACACAAGCCCCTCCCCAACCATAATGGCCTGTTGTCCAGGCCAGTCTCATTTCGACACAATATCTGTTGCTCCAGTGAGTTCATGTTGCCATGGCCCTACTGTGCTTAGAAGGTGGCACTCTTCACCCCCTGTGCCAGTCTTTTGAGGCTTACATTCTTTCTGGTCCCTCTTCTGCAATAATCACTGAGCTTTAACTAATCAGTCATATAAGGATGGCATCCTTTGAGTCCTACTCCCTTAAATACCGTCATCTAACAGCAATGTTATTTTCCCCTCAAAATGGGAAAAGGTCTTAATTATATCTTGTACATATTTTTAGTCTGGGGATCCAGACTTCAGTGAAAAGCAACAATCAGTAGTTACCTTTTACCTCCATTCTCTTTATTTTAAGGTTTTAGTGTAGTGGGGGAAGCATGGTATATGATGTTTGTCCTTCATGATAAAAGAAGTTTTAAAGAGTCCTGACCTTTGATTTGTTCTTCTTTGTACATTTGTTTGTTTCTTTTGAGGGCTAACGTAGGTGAGGTGCCCCTGTAGCATGTCCATTTAAAAGGACTTTATGTCAATTAGCCACTATTGGTAACATTACAAAAGAGGCCAGCCTTGACTGTGAGTTTTGTTACATCCTTGAGGTTTTATTAAGTTCTTAGTCTTTGCAGAAGTTATTTTTACTTAAAAATAAATATATATTTCAATACAAAAATTTAAACTTTTAGTTCTTTAACCTTTGGGTCCTATCCACAAATGTCATTATTTTCAAAAATCTTGCAAATACATTATTTTGTGGGACTATCACAACAGATTCCCTTCAGCATTAGAAATTGAAGTTGTAAATTTTACAAATTTCCTTTCTCTTTGTATGTGTGTGCACATGCATGTGAATGCCTGGTTTTCCTCTGATCTTTCACTAGTCTGGAGTTTGCCAAAGAAGCTAGACTGGGTGACTCGGGAGGGTCAGGGTCGTCTGAACCTCTCTGCCATGGAGTTTACAAATGCAGGCCACGGTACTCAGCTACTGGGGTTTAAACTTGGGTCCTCTTGTCTGTGGCACAACCACTGTACCAACCCTGGTATATATTCAGTCCTGTGCCTTCTCTTCTAAGAAACTTACATGAATTAGTAACAGACAATCCCTAGATTAACTACTCATATAAATTTATTAGATTTTCAATGTCATTTAGTCTTAAACTCACCTTAATGTTGCAGTTTTTCATATAAACTATAAAATTTCAGCTCAAAATTTCACAAATTCACATCATAGCTTAAATTGTAAATTTTAAGTCATAAGACTACCTTCTGCTAGGCCAGGTTCTCTTAGTTACTGCATTAATAAAAGATCACATAGGTACTAATTCCTTATGCTCAACTACTAAGCCTATAATTTTGATTCTAAAATATTACTACACTTCATTAAACAAGCCTTCAGAACGGATTATAAAATCTCACATAGACTGAGATTTATCTTTAAGCTGTCTCATTTGAGACATTGATACATCATTTTCAACACAGCTGGGAAACTTGAGAGTTGGAAACAAGCCCCATTTTATAACAAGTGGGAAATCTACAATTTAGCAAGAATCATCATGTGCCCATATCCTCTAGTTAAAATTGTTTTGCTGGCTTGTGTTTGAGGGATGTTGTTGCTGCTTCCAGGTTTTCAGAGAATTATACACATGCACTTTCAAAGCTCCTTCAATTCTATTTGAGTTCTATTTCAATTTGTACTTATTTGGTTAATAATATGCTAAATTGTACTCACAGAGTTCTATAGACTTTCTTCCCATCTAGTGAAGTGACTCCTCTTACCAATATTAAAGTGACTATAGTCACATAGACCTGAGACACTGGTTTTGTTAAGTATTTAATTTTTTTGAGAAAAAGAAAGAGAGGGAGAGAGAGAGATTTACCCATATATGCCATGCCACACAGGGAACATTCTCTCCTTCCACTTGTGGACTTATAAGGATAGAATGCAGGTCACCAAGTTTGTCTTATCTTGATAGCCCTTAAAGCATTGGTTTTTGAATTGGAGGTGACTCTTCCTCCATGAGATATTTTTCCATGATTGGTGACTTTTTTTTTCATAACTGGTAGTAAGATGTTACTAGAGAGATTATAGCTGCTACAATCCCAGAATGCAATTGAACTCCCTATAATGCTAAGGAAGTCCCACATGATAGTTATTCTGCTCTGTCAGAGTGTTAGGGTTGAGAACTCCAGGGAAAGGTCATGTTAAGGATTTTAGAGCCTCTTTAGCCACGAATTACCATCCACTGCTCCAGGCTGAAGAAATGGTTTCATGAACTATGAAAAATAATCAATGGGGAGACATTTTGGACTATGGCAATAAACTTCCTGCTATTCACTTATCTGTGTCTGTTGCAAGTGTTTGTGCCTTTGTCTACATATCTCTTTTCTGGTGAATTCTAGTTTTTTCTTTTCTACCCCTATGAAGTTATTTACCAATTTGACTTGGAAATGGTCACTATTTCCTTTTAGGCCTTCAGTATAACTCAAAGGCTGAACTTATAAGACTCTAAGAAGCTGGCCACATTATCTTCTTCTTTCTTAGACTATGACCTGCTTGAGAGCAAAGATGGTTTTTTATTTATTTCTTCATTCTGCAGAGCAGGACTTGGGGTAAAAACTCATTTTCTATGAAAACTGATAACTATGCAAATGGTCCAGGGTAGAGATTTTAATAAGGAGGAAAGAAATAGTATAGTTAAAACAATACTCTGAACTGGATTGCAGAGATCCAAAAGCCTAAATTTCAGCATTTTTCATTTGCTAGATAATGGTGGGGATGGGTTGTATACATACAAATGTAGTGTTTTCTTAAAGAAAGGGCAGAGAAAATAATTGATTATTACAATTTTTTTCCTAGGGGTAAAGATGTAACTCATTGGCTACAGCATGTTTAACATGTGAGGTCCTGGGTTGGATACTCAATACTGGAAAATAAAAAAATATTATTGTCAATAGAGAAAACTGAAATGTATTCCATAATCTTTCCCTGGAATTCCCCTATGCATATAGTGTATGATAAAGTTTATAATTCCCATATTCAAAAAGCAGGAAACAGGTCTTTATCAAGATATCAAAGTTCAGACATTCAAAAAGGGAAGATACAATGTTATCTGAAAGTTCCTATAGAAGTAATCACCATTATAATTAGCACCCCCTTACCTTCCCATTCCTATTTCAGCACAGTTCTACACCAATCAAGAAACTCTATTTCTTTTTTATTTCTTTGATTTAAAGCTTCTGCGTTTTTTAGAAGAAAATATTTAAGACAATCCATATTTGGAACGCTCTGAATCAACATCATGCCTTATGAAGAAGTATTTCTAAATGGCTTCCATTTGATTATTTAATTACGGATGAATTTTTTTTAAAAAGTGTAATAAAGAATTATGAAAGTTGGTCTGGCAGCTGGCATACAGAATTCACTGCAATCAGAAACAGAGTCGTTTTCTTAAAGTAAAAAATATAAGATGTGTTGACTGGAGCTGTTGCTGAGTAGTTGGAACTGTAAATGGGCCACTTGGTGTTCAGAGAAATGCTTTCTCCAGAATCAGTGGATTTACATGGGTGGGTAGCTTGCCTATGTGGCAGTGAGCCTCCAAGGTACTTCCTTACAGCTGGGGCAAATGGAGCAAGACCTCTCTTCCCACCATTTATTGTTTTCTTTCTTCACCCAATGTGAATGCATTTTATTCTGACACTGTCATTTCTGGTATTTGAAAGATTTAATTGTCAAGAATATAACTTAAGGAACTTTCAGGAACACACGCTTGCTCACACGGTCCAGGGAGGGGGTGACATCAGGATGGAGCCAAGGGCGGTGCAGGAGCAGCAAAACTGAAAAAAAAAAAAATCAACAAACCATAATTCGGAAAATCAGAGACTCTACATCAACTACCAGGAACTATGCCAGCCTAATCTCTCCCCATCCTAAAGCTCAGGGAAATTTGCAGAAGAGGGGGCAGTGAGATTGTAAGAGCCTAAAGATGGGGAGGAGCAATGATATGCAAGATACTCCCACACAAGTTAGGGCCGAAGTAATCATAATATGACTTTGCATGACCTGTGCAATGACCAAACATATCATTGAACCTCCAAAGTCTAGCATGGATCACAGGCACTAGGATCCTTAGAGGCAAAGGGATTAACAGCCACAATACTGTTCCTATACTAAAGGGGAACACAAAAAAGAGCTCTAGGCAATGCCACTGAGTCCTTGCACCTCATCAGAGAAGAGGACCCAGAGGGAAGTTTGACATGCACACTAAAAGATGCTCCAGGAATGGGGGGAGGGGAGGGAGCGCTGAGAGAAAGGGAGGGAGGGGCGATAGGAAAGGGAAAAGGGGGGAAGGGAGCAAGGGGATCCAGGGAGGGGTGGAGGGAGGGAGGGGAATGGGGTACTTATCAACTTTGTATGAGTGGAAGAAATAAATAAATAAATAAATAAATAAATAAAAGTAACTCTCAGACTAGATAAAACCTAAAAAGTGTTTCTACTTCCTAGTTTTATCCCCTTTATCTTCTGCAATGACACTGCTATCTTTATTCACATAAATTCCTAACAAAATTGTCTTTTGTGATGTGTCACTATCCAAATATATTCACCAATATGCTGATTGCTTCCTATGCTTTTTTTCCTGTATGCATAATGAATTGATTATTCTGAACTGATTATTTTCCACTATAGCCACTTACATTTTCCTGTCTCTTATCTGGAACTTGTGATTTAGCAAAGGCTTGTCACTCATGCAAAAGGCAGGATGACCTTTTCTGTGGGTCTTTAACTGATAGAAAGTATGCAAGTCTATTAAAGCTTTAAGACATTCAAGACTACAAAGGAAGTTTTCAGATTACTTTCTATGTTTAATCTCGGGGCAGCCTGTGTGGATAAGGACTATCACTGGACAGAAAACAAGAATAAAGTTCAGAAGAAGATAAAAGTGCCTGTCCAGAAACTTAAGGATTTGTAGAGCTCTATAAATGTGTGAGCAGAAGGGGCAACTTTATCTGTATCTTCAGGTGAGCACTGAGGTAACTGCTCCATAAAGTCCTGCACGGTCCTGATGGTGTCCCTACCTCCACTTCCCCGTCTGCTCACGCGGGGCTCTGACATCATACTTCCCACTTCTACACTTGATCTCAGCCAAAAGGCCGAGAAGCGATACTTCCCACTTCTTTTGAAGGTATTATTATTGAAAGCGTCCTCTGACTTACATTCAAGAATATGCCATTGGTCTGTTGGCACTGGCTCACATGTGGTGTTTGACGTAATGTGAAGAAGTCTGAGAGTGGACAGATAGCATGAGTGTGACATTGATGATTCCCTCATGAGGAGTGAGAAAAAAATTTGCCCCTGAATTGCAAATGGAATCTCCTCCAGGAATGCCAAATAGAGTAGACATAGTATTCTAACTGTTTCTAGGATGAAGAACTTTAAAAATAAATGTGGTAAATGAATCCGCTGAAGCAGTTGTAAGGATTCTAGAGTGTGGGTCCCCAGAGGTCTTGTAAATGTCTGTAAATATAGCACTCAGAAGACAGACACAGAGGATCCCCGGAGCACACTGGCTGGCCAGACTATTCAGTCAGGAAATTATGAGTCCAACTGAAAGGCCCTTTGGCAATGAGCAAGGAGGCGAATAATCAAGGAACATTTTCAACACCTACCTCAAACCACTATATACATGTGCACACATGTGAACATATAAACACAGATACATGCCACATGCAAAAGAAAAAATGCATTGATCCAGTTCTAGCCTTAGCCTTGGTTAGAAAAGGTTGAAGTCTAATATTTAAATGTTTGCACTGTGGAAACATAGATCATGGTTACTCAGTTTGCCAGTGAGGTCCTTTGCCTAAGGGCCGTGTCTAACCTTGAAGGCAGTAAGTGCTGACTTCCTAAGGTACTGGGAGGTGGACACAGTGTCCAAAGTACACAACACAGAGCCAGGTACGAGAAAGCCAGGTTTGGGTAGGCTCTGTTGAGGTCCACAGACAAAGAATGTATCTCACAGGAGAACAAGCTCAGTAGGATCAGTTTTGCCACCCCCACACCCAATGTGTGTGTCCCCAAGACAACAGGTGTAAACTTTCTGTTTCATTACCTCCAGTGAAGGAAGGAGCATATACTGGCTTAACCTAATACCTGTTGCATTAGGACTTTCAATTCTCAATCAAATCTAAAGCAAAGGTCTTTCCATCACCTTAATCACTATCATCATCATTGCCTCATATTGGACTTGGTGTAATCGACTGGAAAGTCATTTTTTTTTTTTTTTTTTTTTGCTTGTAAGCATGAGTTTTAAGATTTGGGAATGTCAGACATTACATGCACATTTAAGTGTAACTTGGTATCCGACTCAAATCTACAGATTGGCAGGACTTTTCCTTGAGGGTCAGCTAAGAATATTCCCACCAGTCAATCTCCCCAGTAACTATGTTCTCCAATTGTTCGTTTGGTCTATAAAATTGTACATTAGATTTTATTTCTTTGTCCAAAACTTCTTATCACTTACTACATGATCCTGAAGGGCAGAAATCACCCTTAGTATGAGTGTCTGAAAATGCATTGTGAACAGCAGTTTTGAATTATAAGAAAATGAAAAGAACAAAGACATTGTGGAACACTGACTCCTCAGACAGTGCTCCTGTGTGGTGGTCATGGTGTTTGGACATTATAAAAGCATCAAGGGGGAAAGTTTGCAAAGGTACATGAAGGAAAGATGAGAGTCTGGGGGAAAAAAAGTTTCCTAATTTATAGTTTGACTCCAGGAACTTCTGCATGCTGCTCAATAAGGAAATTTCCAAATTTGCTGTCATGCATAAGTTCACACAACCTAGCAATACTCAGATGGAAAATGTTGACAGGTTTCCTACACAGTGTACTATTGACGGGCTACATGTTATCTGAGGGTTCTGAGATAATCAGCCCTATGTACCTTTCATTGCTCAAGTCCACTGCTAGGCTATAAACCACTACCAACTGCCCAACTGTAAATTTGTTTTTAAACAGTAAATGAGAAGGCTGGAGCTACAATAACAAGAATTGGGGGAATTATAGAGTCGCTTACTTGCTTGCTTTATTTCCTCCTGTGAACATTTTTTCTTTACTCTGGGATGCAATCTGTTGATCAAGATCAAGCCAGCAGAAAAACAAATGAAGACTTTAAAAACTACATTGTTATTGTCTTCCCATGATATCTACATTGAGAAGCTGCCAAATAGACTTTAGATATCCAAGGAAGTCACCTGGTGTCATTTGTACCTTCTTAAAGCACTTTGTCCTTTGGAGAGACACAATTTTTTTTCTTCCTGCTTTTGAGCAGAATGCTAGATGTAATAAAACCAATATGTTGAAATTCAGTAGGATGAACATCTATGACAAAATCCAGGTCGTCTAAACAAACCTTCCCTGTATTAAACAAAACTCCTAAGTCATATCTAAAGGAAAATTTCTTCTGTTTTTGGCCAGGTTCCTTATGGAGATTGATCATGTCTTTTTCATATTTGATTCTTTTATAAGCATCTTACCAAAAGTTTTGAGCACAGAATGCAATTGTAAGTAATCATTCAATATACATGAATGTTGTTTTGTATATGTCTTTGATAAATATACCATCCCATTTTACACATAAAGAAGCTAGTATCAGCAAAATTTAATCAATTTTCTAGAAGTCATGTGAAAGTAGATAGCTACAGCATTCAAGGCTTTGGCTTAATATTAACTTTGTGAATTTTTAAATTATATTAACAATGAGTTTATGTGTTTTCATTGCCCATTACCTACCCTCCCCCTGCATCCCTTTCTGCTCCTCATGCCGTCCCTTCCCTCCTGTTTTGCTTCTCCCTGCATCTCCCTGCATGTGTGGATCACGGGTCCCTTCCAGGATACCAGCACAATTTAGTGCTCGGGCACCTGTCAGGGCAGGAATGGTCCACCAGTAGGTAAGCTGTAGAAGATAGAGACTCTTGCCTAGCCAATCCCATAGAGTGCCTCAGAGTAACATCCTATCTGATGGGATCTTCTCGGTTCAATGGCGATGTGTTGCTAGGGAGCTGTTGTAGAAGTCTGGTGGAAGTCCGGCCATGCCTTGATTTCTTGGATACCACCGCCCAAATATGAACAATGGCTACTATCTGACATTTCCATCTCTCTGCCCTTCAGCTCTTCCATTCTTACCACTCCCTGTTCGATAAGTTCCCTTACTCTTGAATGGGAAGTGGCTTAATGTCCTGATGCTTTTGCTTTGTATTATGTCAAGCTTATATTGTAACCAACACGTGGTGATGAAGTCATCAATTATAGGCGTTAAATTGTATGATAAAAATGCAAAAAGTGTGAGTGCATACACACATACACACACACACATATTTTGAAGGATCACTAAATACAACTGTACTAAGGGGAAAAGCTCAGGGTTCAATCAGGCTGATACTAAACTCAGGCCTGCTGATCGATGCCCGCTAGTTGTGTTAGTCCTGGGTAAATAGAGCATGTCTAGTGATCTTCAGGTTCTTACTTGAGAAATGAATAAAACACATTGAAGTTTCCTCCTTGGGTGATGGAAGATTTAAATAAAGGGTTGTATCTGAGTGTGGGCTTCTGCTTGTTTTTCCCCACTCTTACTCTAAGTGCTCACGAAAGGTTCCCTCGGCAACTTTAACGAAAGCAGAAGACAGTATCTCGAATTGCCACTGATATTTACCTACTGGAAGTACCTTATCATCTTATTACAGAGGGAGAACCCATTTCTCCTTTAAAGACAATAGCTGTCTGAAGGGACTATTGAAATGAGTTACAGTACATTGGGCCAAACTTGCCAACTCTTTCTTGTAGATGGGTTCCTGATTTGACCAATGATCCTTTATTCAGCATAAGAGTGAATAAACCCTGGACTTTCCCAGACTAAAAGTCCACATAAACCTGGACGCAACCACTACCAAACATCACTGGGCAAACACGATAAAATGCAGGTGTAGGTGATTTACATGCAGAGAGTGACAAAGCACTTGCAGGAATTAGCTGTCCCTGGCCTACCCCATCTGCTATACAGCTTATGATTTTACTTTATTGATGCCTATAAATAAACATCTCTTGTCTCAATGTGTCCTGGTTCCGTGTTCAGCACACAATGATCTACACTTTATAGCTGCGGGCTACAAGTCAGTCTTGAGGAAAATGGTGATTCTTTTCCTCTTGCATGTGAACATTCAAATAAGATCAATCATTTCTTCCTTGTGAGTCAGTTATCTCCAGATTAAACCCTTCTATTCTGTATTCCTCTTGATCATCTCTTGGACCTTTTCATTTTTTAAAAAGATGTACCTATTGTTCTGGCAAAAGAAACTATTATCTAAAAGAACAAAAGTTTGTGCAAGTGGCAAAAAAGGACTCACGGTGAGGACAGCTTCTGCCTTTGCCCTTGAGTGACTGCAACTTCATATAAAATAAAAAGTGTCTAGAAACATATTTTAGACATAGACATATTTTGACAAGAATTTATCAATAAAGATGGTGGTAAAATAAGCCTATTAGTCCAAACGGGACATGGAAATACTCAAGCAGCTCTTAGCTCCTATGCAGAGAACATTTATCCTGTGTCCTTGCACTTTCTGCCTGCTCAGTATTGTCTCCATGCTCTGTGTGGTGAACACAACCACGTCGATGGCAGGAGTAAAGACCCTCTGTGGACATTTCTTGATGGAAGGGCGAAGATCGCGTAAGGTGTTACCCTCCCTGAGGTACTGTTTGTTCAATGTTGTCTATGGGAAGAGGAGCTCTCCCCTCCAGTGGTGCATCCACTGTTAATATTGTTGGTGCTCTAGGTGCTAATGCAGACAACTCGTATGGAAAGTGATGGATCACACACACACACACACACACACACACACACACACACACACACACACCCGAAGACAAGAAAGAAGGAGGGAGATTGGTTGGGAGGAAGATGATTTCCGGTGGCAGGAAAAGGGGGCTTGGGATTGGGTAAAGTGCAATGAAAATGATGTAGATGCATTCCATTTGTGTATGAAATTGTTAAAGAATAAAAACCTTAAAAAAAAAAGAAGTCCCTGAAGCTTATCAAAGCCAGAGATATGCATAAAGTGGCAAGAAGGTAGCAAGGCTAGTCTTCCGACCCCAACCCAGGCTCTTAATCACATTGGTACTGCATGCAGCAATCACCACAGTCAGCTATAGAATCAGACTCCACATCCTGGCCAGTGTGAAAGATGGCTTAATTGATACACTGTGTTGTTCTTCTATATTAATCACAAAATCAGCAGTAAACCTAATTTTACCCCTCAGTATCTCTATGACTATAGAATCTTCATATTTTACTGTGGGGACTAAAATTAAAAAAATTCGTATATAAAGCAATTCTACCAGACTCTATGCCCTCCCTGACTGGTGAGATCAAACCCCCTCAATTGCAAGTGACCAGGAAGGAAAGTCCATAATCAGAACATCAGAGACCCTATATTAATCACCTGGAACCAGGCCAGCCTAATCTCTCCCCATCCTAAACCTCAGGGAAATTTGCAGAAGAGGTAGTGGTAAGATTGTAAGAGCCTAAAGATGGGGAAAAGCAATGATATGCAAGATACTACATACAAGTTAGGGCCAAAGTAATCGTAATAGGACTTTGCATGACCTGCGCAATGACCGACATATCATTGACCCCTCAAAGTCTAGCATGGATCACAGGCACTAGGATCCTTGGAGGCAAGGGATTAATAGCCACAATAGTATTCCTATACTAAAGAGGAACAAAAGAAAGGGTTCTAGGCAATGCTACTGAGTCCTTACACCTCATCAGAGAGGAGGACCCACAGGGAAGTTTGACATTCACACTAAAGGATGCTCCAGGGATGGGGGGGCACTGGGAGAAAGTGGGGGGGGGAGGAAAGGGAAAAGGGGGGAGGGAGCAAGGGGATCAGGGGAGGGGTGGAGGGAGGGGACCAGGGTACCTATTAAGTTTGTATGAGTGGAAAAAATAAATAAAAAAATAAAGCAATTCTGAAAATGTCAGAAGTATATTGAGGAACAATTACATCTGTCACACACTAGGACAAACAGCAATGTCTGCTGCAATGTTTTTATTCTAGAAAATCAGGGAGCTTCCTTTTTTCAAGTCATATCTGTTCATACTCAAGGAATGAAATATTGTGTATGACTGAATTACCACACGCAAAAAAAAAACCTGTATTTCTATGAGGAAGCATGAGCAAAGGGGGGAAAAAACAGTGAGAAAACTGCTTTGCATATCTTAGAATGTGTGTGTGTATGTTACTTAATCCAAGCTTGGCTAACAAGAAAATTTCTACAAGGAAGTAACACCTGCGTGGAGCGATAAAAGCCAAATACAAATTGGTCAAATGGTAGGAAAGGTTAGGGCAGGCAAGCAAATAGACTAGTCTAGAAAAAGAGGTTCCTTTTTAAACACATCGGGGCAGAAGTTTCTCAGTAAAATTTTTCAAAGCAGTTGGAGATCTTTGCACAGGTCTGGACTGCAATGGAGAGAACAAAGATGAGGATTTAGAATGAGGAGTCCATATTTCATGGAAAGTGATAAGAAGTGTGGAAAAAAATGATAAAGAACTGCAAGGAACCTCAGCATCCAGGGGAGTTGGAGAGGAAAGGCATTCATAAGAGAGACTGGGAGCTAGAGAGAAGCTTCAGATGACAGTGCTTGTCATGCAAGCAAGAGGATGTGAGTTTGAATCCTAGGACCCGTGTACAAAGTCTGGCATGGTGGCATGTGTCTGTAACCCTAGCATTGGGGATGATGAGATCAGTACGACTTGCCGATCAGCTGTTCTTGCCAAGTCAATGTGCCTCTGAGCTCAGTGAGGACAGACATGTTTGAGAGAGGGGGGGAGATTGAGGAGGACATCCAATGCTGATCTCTGGCCTCCATACGTGCACATATACCTCCACACAATGCATACACACATGAACTGAACACACACACACACACACACACACACACACACACACACACACAAATTTGAAGAAACAGAAGAGACTGAGGAAAACCAAGCAGATAATGAGACAGACTAAAAGAGAATGAGATGCAGAATCGAACAGCAGAGTTCCACAAGGCGCAGAGTATCAGTGGAAACTGTGTGGAGAGCAAGGCAAGCAGGAACGTGCTCAGGGCGGCTAACGTCCTCATGAGCTAGCTGACAGATGTGCCTAGAGGAAAGGTGAAGCATGGATGATTGGGGCTGAGAGGATGACTTGGAGGAGCGATGAAGAATGGAGCGCATGAGGCAGGGCAAGTTTCAGATATAGACAATGTATCCACGGTGAGGAAGGGCTGTAGCAAGGGCAGAATGAGAAATTTTTTATACCTTGTGAAAGGAGAAATCAGTCTTAGATTTCCCATACTGATGAAGTGGTACCTAGAAGCTCTATCCTGAGACAGAATTGGCTCATCTCTTCCAACTCAATTTATAAACCAGCTTAACATTGGCAGCTTGGGATGAGCCACAGGGGGAATCCTTTCACCTGAGAAAATACTACAAATCAATGTTCCTTTCCCCCGAGTGCTGATTGCTAAACATTTACCAAGACAATGCTGTCTATAAGAAAAAAAAATGGGGGCTGGAGAGGTGGCTCAGGGTTAAGCCTCTACCTTGCAGGCGGAAGGCCCTGAGTTCGGATCCTATACCCCACATATAGATGCCAGGCAGAAGCGGGGGCGGCCTGCATTTCTGGTCCTGGTAGGGAGGAGCCTGTGAATCCCGGGGCAGAGTAAACAGGAGGAGATGGAGTCGTCCATGGTGGTTCCTGAATTCTACACACACACACACACACACACACACACACATACATACACACACGCACACGCACGCATACACGCACAATTGAATAAATAATAAAAAAAATTGAAACTGCACCGGGAATTTCCCATGTTTCATCTGCCCAGCAAATGCATCTTCCTTACTGTTTGGGGGGTGCTAGACTACAAAAGTCCTAGAGAGGAATAGACACCTCTTTTACTTATATAGCCAAAAAGATACAGGCCTCTGGGAGCCAGGATGGAGAAACAGAATCAAAGCACTCTGGAGTCCAGACTTTGATGCTCAAGAAAGAGTCCTAAGAAAAGGCAGCCCGGGCCTCTCAGCAGAGAAGCACAGCCTGTGGTTTTGGAGGCAGCATAACAAGGAAAGATGCTCATTGCCACAGTAATGTTCTCTCCAGAAATTTGAGGTTGCTTGGCTTCTCAGTCTTTTACCTTTTTTCCCTCCCATTCCAAGCCTTAATCTCTGACTTTCTCTGTCTCTTTTCAGCTATCCAAAATCCCTTCAATGTCGTTCTTCTTTATGCAACTTTATGTAATGATTGAACATATCCATACATTCCAGGAGTTTACAGTCCGCTCTAACAGCTCAGTCTCAAAAATAATATGTATATGCGTGGATGCAGATGTGTATACAACAGAGAGAAAGACATCAGAAGCACATTTACTTGATGGCAACCTGAAAGTGTGAAAGATGGCTGCTTATGAGATTGACTAGGGTCAGGACCGGTAGGCGGAGCAACTAACAACTACCTTCAAGCATGAGGTCCAGCCGCAGGTATAGGATTTCGCCTCCAGAAGGTTTGCCTATGTAAAAGAAGAACACCACTTCTACTTCCTAAGAGTGAAAGGGCCAAGAATTGAAATCTTCCCTGATCTTGTCCGTTGCTCTTTGAATGTTATTCTGGTGTACTTGTCATTAAATGTGCAGGGAAGAATTGAGAAGTGAGGGTCACAAGATTTTGCCTGGAATCATCTGTTTGCTAGTAAGGTAAGCGAAGGGGCATCTGCTGAGGGGCAGCCAAGACAGGTAAGGGAATTAAGCACAGGTTTTCTGGAACTCAAAAGTATATCTAATTAATTTTATTATTTTCCAATTTACTTATGGGTTAATTTGATAAAAGTGCTTCCATTTTTAGATGCACAATCTCTTTTTAATTTTTTTTCACATTTAGGGCCAAACTTGGTTTTTTTTTGTTTGTTTCTTTTTGTTTTGTTTTTGTTTGGTGTTTGTTTTTAATCCCACTTAAACAGCTGGACACGACACTCATTTGCAAAGGATTCACTTCTGCACAACATGAGACACACAGATGCATTTTTGGATAATGCAACTAGCCTTCATCGTTCCTAATATAATAACTTCACAACCACTTGTAAGCAAAAGTCAATGTATTTTTGGAACACTACTGACATCTTCAAAACAGAATGAAAGCCCTTGAACCTGAGTCAGGGGCTAAGCCACGATGAAAAATCATGCTTCCTGACTCTGAGAGCAATCAACAGATTTTTTTCTTTGGGTAGACAAAAGGTTGGAGCTCACTGAATAAGCCATCCAGCTGCATATGGATAGAGCATATTAAACAAAAGGCCCAATAATGCAATTGCAGTTTTTGAAGGTCCCAAAAAAAAGAATAGTTGAGCTAATTTTGGCATCGGCTACTTTATAAGAAAAAAAAAAACTATGAGAAAAGGGAGATCTAAAAATGTTCCTTCACTGGAGACCCATTATCAGTTGCACACACAGTTACTGAAGTTGTTCATATACTCTACACCTGCAGCATTGTGTGAGATAATTATTTTTTCTTTGCTCATTAGAACAAACAGACCTCCCAGAGAGTAATGTGCATTCTTATTTTTTTAATAGATTTGTGAACTCCAAGTATTGAATACCAAATTTTCTGTGGGTTACTGAAAAGGCACAGAGGGAGTCTAGCGTAGACTGGCTGTCAGAGTCTGGGTGCCTTGTAGCCAAGGAAATGGACTTAATTCAATCCAGGTGACTGGCTATTCCACAAAATCTTTTCTTCATTAATGGTACCTTGACCTCTTCTTGTGGAGTCTCTTTCATGATCTCCATTTCTTGCAACTAACTAGTCTTGTTTTCCCACACAACTTCCCACAGTTTGATTGTGATTCAAAAAAAAAAAAAAAGCTTTCTTCAATTTGAAATATAGCCAAGTGGCCAAAAAGAACTGTGACTTCTCTCCACACCAATATCATGAAGATCAGCTTCTACCCCCCACGCACATGAAGATTGTGGGTGGAATTCTTGGTTCTTGGATCATCTCAGCAGCAACGCTGTAATGGCATATTAAATGAGGGAGACAGCCTTCAAACTCAAGGATGGAAGTGGGCCCCAAGATTCTCTACCCCTGATATACCCACCATCCCAGCTTCTCAGTCAAATGACTGCTACTATGGAAATAGCTACTTTGGTGAAGAAACTTTCCAGCAATCACCAAAGCTCTTTTTTATCTGATTTTAAGTGAAGAGAAGTACCCTGGCTGAGATCTTCAAAGAACTCTGAGAGATTTCTAGTGACCTTGAGGAAGCAAAGAGCCACATTGTAATGCTTCAGGCTTAGAATGAGATGTGACCAGATCATTACTAAAGTCTGCCAACATCCAGTAAGCTTATGAGAAGGTCATTTAGCCTCACTTAAAATCCCTGCCAGGCTGATACCTGAATTCTGAACTTACTCGGAGCTGAGGTCCTAGTTAACCTATACCCAGATTCCTTTCTATGGACATGTACAATGTGACCGTGCTCTTGTGGTGAAAATGATGGTAACACAGAGCCATGGACTTACAAGGCAAGTGACTACTACTGAGACATACTCCCAGCTCTCACCGCATGGTTTTAAGGCACTGATTTTGGAGAGGTTTATTGTTTCAAAAAATAAATAAATAAATAAATTACCAGGATAACAGAGTCTAGCATTTGGCTGATTTAGCTTCTTGCTTTGAAGACATAATACTCACATTTTTGTGTATTTTTTGTGTGATTTCATAATTTTTGTGTGATTTTATAATTCCCAGTTTTTGATGTCAGCCTCAGTATGGAACTCTCATTTTAGAGAGAATAATTTTCAGTGGTCTTCCCCACGATCCTATAAAATTCCTGAGTGATAAAATTGAAAACGATAATAATCTAAGTTAGAATTATCAGCTTGTTTTGGTCAATTATGGATGAGATTTACCTCCATGGTATTTTCTTGAGACCGTGTACAGTTCAGCTTCCACTAACAGCTGTTTTCTACTTGATTAGCAAGGCAAAGACTGAAAAATAAACTTATGAGAGTACAAATCTTAAATCCATGTTGATTTATTGTCAAACAACAATTTCTTTTCAAATTTTGGAACTTTACCTACTAATGTGCTTGTGGCACACCTCACAATTAATAGTTTTCCTAATGGTCTTTCATCATTGTCTCTGAATTTGATGAAAACTGAGAATTTAACTGTAAAGGAGTATGTAGGAACAATAAAGTTAGCTTTCTATACTTGCTATCCTTCTATACTTTGTATCAAGAAAACTATTGATTACCTAAGTCCTTTCCATTAATAAATGATTAATCCATTCACACTCTTTCCTTAAATTTCTAGGCATTTCTTTCTCTATCATTACTAAAGTTGAGGCAACATCAGGCAGTAACATCAGAAATTTCTCTAGTTGCTGGAATTTTGAAAATACAGTTTTGAATGAGGTGATAGAATGGTAAGTGGAAATGTACAGTGTCCCTTCTCAGGAAGATTTGCCCCCAAATTTCTACACATATAAGGAAGCATTTTTCTAATAGACCTTGAGTTCCAAATGGAAGGTATGTGCATAACAGAACAGTCTCAGAATACAGGGCTACAATCAATGGATTGGTCACACTGTCATAGTGACAACTGATAGCAACAGGAGAATAGGTGTCTAGGAGGAGCCATGAGAAAGTGAAGTGCTTTATCCATTCTTGTTCTTTGCATTTAGAGTCACTGAGGAGAAGGGAGAATCCATTCACAAAGTGAGTTAGAGGACATAAAACTTGACTGGGGGAAAAAAAAAAACTACCTCTTTGATGGACGTTACAATTGGCAGGAAGGAACAAGCTTCCAGGACTATTCGCCAGCTATTTCTCTGCTAAAGTCATGGGTCACTGCTCAAGTTCAGAGTTTAGAGATGGAAGCCATCAGAAGGTCTACTTTTGACAATGGTAGGTCCACAAATTTCCCTCACTCTGCAAATGTCCCTGGAGCCAAGTTCTTTCCAACAAGTCATTCCTAACTTCTGTAGATACCTCCTGGGTTACAGAAAAATGGGTATGTGGGGAACTGGAAAGATGGCTCAGAGGTTAAGACTCTGCCTTTCAAGCAGAAGGTCCTGAGTTTGGGTCTCAGGTCTCATGTAAAAATGTCAGGCAGAAAAGGGCGGTGGCCTGAACTTTGTGGGCATAGTCCCGGAAATCCCAGAGAAGAAAAAAGGAGGTAAAAGCCATCAAGGATGATTAATCCTCTATAGAGAGACAGTGTCCTCTGATACTCTATCTCTCTCTTTCTCTCTTTTCTCTCTCTCTCTCTCTCTCTCTCACACACACACGCACATTGAATAAATAAATAAATAAATAAATAAATAAATAAATAAATAAATAAATAAATAAAGCTTAAAAGTGAAAAAAAGTAGGTGGATCTACATGTAGAAAAGGAACTGGACAGAAAGCTCTGGAACAGGCTGGATTGCAATGGACCTGGTAATGGTAGGTTGTGGAGTAGCGGTGCCAGGTTGGTGTAGGAGGTGGGCCAGAAGAATGGAAAGCCAAGACAGGCACCACAGAACAAGAGAAGAAGCTTAGATGGACAGGAGAGAGCAGGGCATGGAAGACAAGTGCCACATGTTCTCTCTTATGTATGGAGATCCTAGATTCTAGATTCTCATTGCTAAATGTGTGTGTCTATGTGGGAGTAAATATGGGTGAAAGCCAGGAAAGTAGAAAGGGGCCCATGAGACAGGAGAAAAGAGCCTTTAATAAAGGGACTGAGGGAAAAAAGTAGAACACATGTTATATGAAAATGGGAGGGGAATATTGAGACTGGGAAGGTTCAGTAGGGGAGTTGAAGACAGGAAGATAGAGGAGGGGAGATAAAAAGCTAAGCATGTGCGAAAATTCCAAGTAAGAAAAGCTGCTGCTTTTAGAACAGAGATACACAGACAATGCCCTGATATGTTTAACTAGTGGCTGTTGTGAGGTTCCCTAGAGCAGCAGAAGAGGGGTGCCCCACTATTAGAATTTTTCACATCTAATAGTGGTTGCTGGCTAAAGCAAGCAACATGACTGTTGCAGACATAAGCCATGGAGAGAGTGAATTCTGTATTTGTGGGAGGAGCCACAAAGGCATGCTACTAATGAATGAGATAATTCTTGGCTTTCTGTCTTTTGCTATCTCCCACCGTCTGGGCTAGCTTAGGCCCCTTCTTATGGTGGTTGCCATAGAATTTGCTAGAGTATGTCTCCTGGCTAATACGCAATAACACTTTGCCTCTCATTCGCCCACTATCTGGAGCTCTCTAGCTTTTTGCAAGGTCTCAAGAATCTTCTGAGCATCTCCAAAGACGACCCCACTTTCTTGGCTGCCTCCTCCTACAGTCTCCCGTCCTTTCTTGGTATCCCAGTGTACGACTCTCCTCCCACCCTTTCCTCTACCTAACGCAGCAGAGTCCTGGAGGCAGGAAAGTTACCCCGACATCATGGTACCGCCAGCAGGATTCTGTGCCTCTCTGCTCACAGCTTTTTACTTTTAGTGAAATGCTTGTATTACTCAGGCTTCAACACCACACGGAGTTCTGGAAATACGCCATCTTTTAGTCTTTTCCATACTGCCCACCTCCTTCTCCAGCCAATAAAAACTCCACAGTTGTTTCACAATTCAGTGAAATAACTGTGTGTTCCAAAATTTGAGCATGCACAAAGTTTATTTATTCATATTTTTGTACATGTTTGATACCCTTTTCCTTCTTGAAGTCATTTCATAAAGGATTATCTACTGTATGATCAATGGTATTAGTAACTTATCTGCTTTTATTTCTTAAGACCAGGACTTCTTTCTCTTTTTCCAATGAATTTTGAGATGTCTTAAGAATGTGTTTATTTTTTAATCTAAGGTCTAATTATCTTACTACTCTAAAATCTGTGTCTTTAAGGAATGTGGTAAGTTGTCTAAAAATCAGAGTTATTTGAAGCTACATATTTTCCTCAAGAAATGTGAATGTGTTCATGAACTCTTACCTCTTCTTGGACTAAATTTTATCTTACAGCTATCCTGCACCTCAGAAAAAGTTTTTTGAAATAACTTATGTTTGAATTAACAAATAAAAACTTTGGTATGATGTTTCTCAGATGAACTTTAATTTTTTTGTGGTTGTTTATGCATGCCTTCAAAATTTCCAGAGATATTTGCTATCCTCAAGTCTGATGGAAATTCATTTTCATGAAAAAACTCAGTGAGTCGCACATGCAAAAAGATATGGAAGTCGGAGGAAGACTTGTTGGGAAGAAAGGAAAAAGAGAAGAGAAAGGGGTCAGGTGTTAAAGAGTGAAAATGACAAAAGTTAAAAAAAATCTGTCTTTATTTAGTATATCTTCAAGTTTTACTAGTGGGAAAGAAGTCTCCTTCATGGCCCGGCCAACCTCAGTATTGAAGCTCCTGACCCAATAAGGTTTATCGAGGAACATACTCCACCTTGTCTGTCGCTACTCCATCAGTACAATGTAGACTAACTGGGGCCACCTGGGTGTTTGGATATTTTGGGCCACAGTAGACATGATACATAATAGTGATATCCAAAGGATGTCTCAATTTCACGGGAAGAAATGACTTATGCCTCCTGTGGGCAAACTGTTTTCATTTTTATTACATGAAAGAAGAACAAATATATCGCTGCTCTGAACCACTTTTTGTTTTCTATTGTGTGTCATTCTGGCCCATAGGATTTTTATCATTCTCTTAAATCTCAGTTAGTTTCCTCAAAGTTAAAAATAAATTAGTGCAACAGATGAAATGGAATGAACAGAAAATATAGTTACCATTTTCTTTTTCCATAACTGATTTTTTTCTCTTGATTAAATCCTCCTTGATGTTTAAGTAACAAAAAATCTCTAACAATGTATTAATGAGTGGTGTATAACTGTGATTAAGAATTAACTTTTGTTGATTTTCCTATAATCATATTTACCAAAAGATAACTTAATGATAATAACTCAAGTAACTGAGGAAGTCTACTCTTATTCAAGAGTATCTCATTTAGCCTTCAGGGAGTAATAATATTTCCTAAAATTCCCCTTTTGCCTTATTACTTCCCAGCATTACAAGAGGGGAGACAGAGAGAGAAAAAGAGAGAGACAGAGACAGAGAGAGAGAAAGAGAGAGAGAATTGAATGGCTCTAATTGCTAGTTTGTGATTGTGATCTTGGTTGAACTAGTTAATATCTCTAAACCTCATGTGTCCTCCTGTATAAGATGGACAATCTAATCCTACCTCCTGGTTTTCTGGGAAGTTCTGCTAGAGCACATCCCTATAAATGAGCTGGGATACTATATGTGCTAGCCAGTCAGTGGGGTGTAACTCTCAAGTTCTTCCCACTGCCATGGGCTGGGCCCCTCAAAGAGACCACCCTGGCTGGTGTTGAAAAGGCAAGTCCCCAGGGGAGCTGTTGGAGAGACAGCCCCCAGGGGGCAGCTCCATTAGCACAGCTTTTCTCTGCTGTGGCCTCAAGCACCAGCCATCTGTGACCTTCCCCATAGCTTCTTAAATTACAGTTCTCTCTGACCACCACCACCACAGCACATTCTCCTCAGGCCCAGGGTACAGCTGCGGTGCAACCTTCCCAGCCCCTCCGCCAAGATAATCCAACCAGATCCATCCCAGCCTTCCCTCCCCATCCTGGTTCTTACACGGAACACATCTGCCTCCAACTACAAAAGGAACTGTTAGCTGCCTACATTTTCCTTTTCCTGTTATCCGGTCTTCCTTTCCCCCTCCTCCTTACATCTCACCCCAACATATTTCTTTTCTCTCTTTTTCTAAGTTCTCTTCTGAGGTTTCTAAGAGAGAAAATAAATCTCAAGAAACAATGGATAGAATTGTCTAATCAGTTCCAGAAACAAACAATTAGTGTGAAGTCTGCCAAACTGTAGAGAATCATCATTTTTGGCACTCACTGCGATTCATGTAGACAACACTAAACCATTTCAATCTCGCATGAGAAAAGACCCGAAGACAATTTTTACAGCAAAATCCGAGCTCACTGTCAGGCATCCTGTAAGCGCTCTCCTGGGAAGGTGCTTCATTCTTTATATGTACATGGGGTCTGGTCAACTTCATTAGTGTATTTACATGTGCCTCACACTGCGTAACTAGAATCCAAAATAGAAGGAGTCCTCTCGGTCAGCCAGGAGCTTGGCATGTTCGCTGCATTACGTTGCAGTTTCTCAGTCTAGTGAGATTTGAAGTACTAGCTTATCGAACATGGGAAAAGTCAATAAAGTCTTGGTTTTGTAATATACAAAATAGTTACTGCTTATTAACTCTTAAGTTTCAATGAGGCTTATGTACTACTGTCAAAGCTAGTGCACATCGAAGTGGTCAAAAGCATTAGCTAGTATTTTGTTGTTGCTAATTTTATCATGAAGCTGGAGGACTTAATTTTGGATAGGAAAGCAAAGAAGTGTAAGTGTATGTGTGTGCGCGTGCGTGTGTGTGTGTGTGTGTGTGTGTGTGTGTGTGTGTGTGTGTGTGTGTAAAATGCATGAGGAAGATGTAGATTATTTAAGAAGGGCTGTCAGGCTTCAGTATACAGTTGGACACTTAGAGAACAGGCTGCTAGCCTGTTCTGTCTGCGAGTCTCGGGTAGGGAAATACTTGCCTTTCTAACCAGATCCCAGCTGTGGCTGTTGTGGCTTGTCATGTTCCATACTTGGAGCAGCTCTGGATGTAGGATTTCGCTTCTAGAACAGGATTTTGATTTAGTAAAGGATTGATACAAATATGGGCATATGTTCTATACCTTTTTTCCCCTGAGGAAGCAGAATTCAGAGGTTGCTACCTTTTTCAGTGTCCGATAGATGGTTGATTCGTCTCACTCAAAAAACTTACAAATTGAGATGCCAGAAGCTTTTCTAGGTACTAAAAATACAACAGATTGTCAGAGAAGCTTCTTTCCTGCCCTCCTCGAACCAAATTGGGGCAATTTACATTGTGTACTGCAATTGCACAAAGGCACTATTGCAGATTCTACTGGAATGTGCATGGAAGAACTTCAATTTCCACGGTAACTCTTTGAGATAAATAGCACATATATTACTGAAGGGAAAAGGCACGGAATAGAGAACTGTGAGTGTGTGTGTGTGTGTGTGTGTGAGAGAGAGAGAGAGAGAGAGAGAGAGAGAGAGAGAGAAAGAGAGAGAGAGAGGGTAAAACTTGTGGGCGTCACTTTTCTCCCCCCACCAAGTGAGTCCTGGGGCAGACTCCCAGGCTGGCTCAATAAGCACCTTGATTCACTGAGTCATCTCACAGCCCAGAGTCTAGCACTTTAAATGTTAGCAAATTTCTTGGAAATGGCCTTTCATAAACTCAAGATAAATGAAGTTAAAGAAATAGTTCAAAATCCTAGGACCAACTGATGCCAAAACTGATGTGGACTTTGCTTTGAATTTTTTAACTTTAGTGTGTGTGTGTGTGTGTGTGTGTGTGTGTGTGTGTGTGTGAGAGAGAGAGAGAGAGAGAGAGAGAGAGAGGGGCACTGTGTGTCCCTGTGGAGGACGAAGGGTGACTTTGGGAATCATCCTGGATTGCTTCTACCTCCTTTTTGCTTTGCTTTCACCGGGCTGGAAGTGCAGGTCTCCACCACTTCTACCTGGCGTTTTTCATGGGACATGGGACCCAAACTCAGTTCCTTCCTCTTTCAGGGTGAAATCTTAACCCCTGAGTCATCTCTCCAGCCCTTTTCTTTGGATTTTATTTTCATGTCTTGAGTATAAAAGGATGGCCTCTGTGTTTAGTAATATGTGTGCTCTACATAACATATGCACTACACTGTGGAGAGAAAAATAAGGGAGGTAGGAGGCATACACAAAGGCTTTCTGCCACACTGATTTAAAGTATTACATGATACTTATGAAACAATTTCTATTCCTCTTACTGGTCTGGAAGTCAGCCACCATTCTTTTCACTGTCTGAACACCTGATCCTTTTTGATGGATTTTTACTGTAAATTATTTGTCTTTATAATTAGAAGCCTGATTTTAAAAGAGTCCAAATTTTATGAAAGTAAACTTAATTATTTTTGCATTAACTTATTTATCTTCTCTCTCTCTCTCTCTGTCTCTCTCTCTCTCTTTGTCTGTCTCTCTCTCTCTAGTGAAATTGTAGAGGTTAGAGGACAACTTATGGAAGTGAATTTTCTTCTTCCAACATGTGGGTTCCAGAAATCAAAATAAATCAAACATCAAGCTTAGGATCAAGTAAGGACCTTTCCTTGCTAAACCATCTTGTCAACCTTGTCGTAATTTTTATAAGAATGTAGCTTTGATTTTTTAAGATGCTTTTAAATCAAGCATATACTAATCTTATCAAAATTTTCTCTAGTTTTGAAAACAAGGAAACTACAGATTTCATAAATCTATAAAAAGAGATAATATGTACTAATTATAATGCATTGAAAGTGAGTGATGAAAAGCTTAATGAATATAAGAATATATATAAACATGTATTATACATTTATAAATATATAACCAACATATACATGTATAAATGTGTGCATATATATTCTTGCATAGATATATAGTATATTTATTTAAGCATGGGGTTTTTCTCAGACTGGATTTTCCGTGCTGTCCAGGCCTTGAACTTCAGGATTCAAACATTCCTCCTCCATCAGTCCTTCTGCGCAGCTAGTACTATATGCACAGGCTGTACCACCCTTTTCCTGGGATGACACCCCATAAGGATCTATTCACCCCAGACAGGGATTCAGTGACATACCAAAGTAACAGCAACACAGAAGTCTAACGTCTTAAACCAATAAACGTAATAGGCCTACTGACAGGAGTAGGGGTGAGGGCTACTTACAGGACCAGGGATAATTCAAAGTCAGCTATATCGCCACGTGTCCACCCAACAATGGTGATACTTACAGACGGCGCCACACTGGAGATCACTGCATGATCTTCAGCCTCTCAGCTCCTTCCTCAGAGAAGCTCTTCCAGAATGCTGGACCCTTATGGAATCTCCAAAACCAGCAGTTGTTCATTGCTTTCTTTACCTTAGAGAGAGGGACGTGAATCTTGTTAGTTTCAAGAATACCTGAGACATATAGGTGTTTACTTCCTATGTCTTGGACTATAACCTCCTTAGTTCACACTGAGGGCAATTTTCAAGATCATGTTATTCCCAGAGGGAAAATACCATACAATAGCATGTTTACTACTGCATTATACATTAATTGTATACTCTTTTTTGTCATACATCCTATGGGTTTTAACCAATGTATTATTATGTTTATTCATTATTACCAGAAGATACCAAGTGGTTTCACTGGTACTTCATTTGAGCTCCACTGATCACTCTGACAACTTTCCCCCAATCTTTGACAACAGGTTTTTATCAGCACTATAGTTTAAGTACTTATAGTATATAGAGTTACACTCATTTACTGTTTAGTTTTTGCAGATTAGAGAAGTCCTACAGCTTAAGTCATAAATTTTAGAGAACCAAATCTTAAATTATCTTGGATAAATTTACAATGTGATCTTTTTAGCAATGGGCATTAGATATTAGTGTCTGAGGGCTACAGAAATTGTTCAGCTAGTAAAGTGCCTACTGTGCAAGAACATGGATCTGAGTTCAGTTCTCCAACATTCACATAAGAAACTGGGTAAGGGGGCTAGCAAGATGGGTCAGGCCCCATAGTAGAAGGAGAAGGGGGCTAGCAAGATGGGTCAGGCCCCATAGTAGAAGGAGAAGGGGGCTAGCAAGATGGGTCAGGCCCCATAGTAGAAGGAGAAAACCAACCTCTGAATGTCCTTTGACGTCCACTCGTGTCCCCCCCAAAATCTTGGTCAGGGTGCTAGCACAGTACTTGCTTAGCATAGGAAGGGTTACCAGTTCAATCTCCAATGCTGCAAAAAAAAAAAAATCATGTGGAAAGTAAGAGAGAGACTGGTTGGGAAGAAGAGGGATTTTATTGGGAGAATGTGGGGAAGGTGATTGGATGAGATTGGATAATGAGGGTGAAGATAACTTAATATATATATGAACAAGAAGTTTGACATGGTGGTGCATGTCTGTAACCCTAATATTCAAGGTGCTCAAGGTGCAGAGACATTTGAATCCCAAGAACTTGCTGACCAGCCAGCCCAGGCAAATTATGAACTGGGATCTATAACAGAGCTTCCCTCAAAAAATATGATGAACAGTGTCATAGTTAAGAACAGGTGTCAACTTGACTGTTGAGGGTTTGGGCTCTAGGCACAGTTGTAGAGAGTTGATGGTTGAGTTAAGCCCAGAGCAAACCTGAAAGAGATTGTCTAGCTGGTGGGGAAGACCCAGCCCATGGTGGGTGGGATTAGGCCCTGCATAAATCACAGAGAGTTGGTTGAGAGAGTTGGCATCCTTCTCTTCACTTGGCCAGGCGTGCTGTCTGGTAAGTAAGGATTGTCCATCTCTCAGCTGTTATGTGGTGATGGTGTGGCCAGTTCCCTCGGCCCTGGTGTTGGTACATGCTCTCCTGTCAAACTGGACTGAGAACTGTAACTAGGACTCATAAGAGAGAATAAACCTTGTTCTCTTAAGCTGTTTGATGGTCATTTATCAGCAACTATGCAGGCTGACTGCAACAAGCAGCAATAGAGGAGGACACCAGTATCAACTTCTGATCTCCATGTGTATCCCATCCACACTTGTACACATGCTTAGCACACACAGACACACACACACACACACACACATGAAAATACATACAGTACACACACAAAAAAATAGTCAGCCTCAAGTAAATTGCTGAGCCTAGTTATAAGGGCTCATATTGCTACATAATTCAGAAGAATAGGAGTGGGGAATAAAGTATGGTGGCAAATTTCAAAGGCACCAGAATTAGATGGAAAATTTTTTTTCAATCAGATAAAACCACATTCTAGAGTTGAAAGCGAACATGGAAAATTTCCTTTTTTTCCAAAGGCAAATATTAGCTTTCTTTTCACTTTGAATCAATTTTCAAACAAAGTTGATTTAAGACTGGTTACAAAGAAAAGGTTAAAATAAAATTACCTTTATGTAATTTTTATTTTAGGAGGTAAAGTCACAGAAAAGAAGCATTGTTCCTAATAATATAAAGCTTGCAGTGATGTCAGGATACAACATGTGTTACCATAACACACTTGCCTTCTTTAGACCAGAAGAGACAGCAGAGCACACCTGCTAGTTGAAATGAAATTTTGAACCATTGGCTAGTGGTAAAATTTATGAAGTTTAGTTATAACACAATAGAAAATTTTCTTGTACAAAAGCATTTGCAAGTGAATTTTTATATTTTTATTTTCTTTTGCCTACTACATACATATTACACTTAAAAACATAGCTATATTTTTACCCAATTGGCAAAAAGTGTTGCTTTTCTGAATTCAACTCAAGCAATAATCAAGTACTCTAATCAGTTGATATGTAAAATAGCTTTAAGCAGTATTTTAGGAAATACAGTTACTTCTCCTTTAAATGAAAAGCTGTTGTGACGAGCAACTTACATCGTAAAATATCTTAATGTAAAACTTGTGTTGGTATTAGGTCTTGGATTCAAAGACCAACTTAGCCCCCATACAGTCTCTTCTCACATCCTGTGTTAGGAAGTTTCCAGAAACTCTGAAGCAGTGAAGACCTTCAGAAAAGACCTCCCAAGTTCCTTGGGATGCAGCCCTGCTCACTGTCAGGAAAATACTTTATATTCTTATTTTAATCAAAATTGCCCTTCCTACTTTTTCTTCTGATTGTTTAAACATTTTAGATGTCCCCATGTTTTTCTAACTATGTATAACTCAGTTTCATTTGACATTTGTGCATGCCCTTGAGAAATGCAAAAATGCACTGTGGGGGACATGGATAAAAAAGCAATAGCTAGAATTGGTCTGGAGGTTTCCTCCTTCCTGGACTGCTTTTGTAATATCAGAAAATACTGTTAAGCTGCTAGTGGAGAAAAATAATCAATGGTCTCATCAGTCCATGAAACTCACACTGCAATAGCAACCACCCTGACAAGAGATGACCATCAGTGCAATAGTGAAATGAACATCAAGAGGGCAACCAAAAATTTTGTGACTGGATTTACGACCCATTTTTCAACTGTTATAACAATCCCGATATTGTAAATCAGAACAGAAACTTATGAAAGAAGAGGACATAGGCTCTGCAGGGGGGTGTATGTGCAAGCTTTTAAGGTTTAGTTATAACAGTGCTTTATCAAACTGCCTATTAAACATTTGTCGTTATACCCACTGACTGAAGGGGCACTCAGCATTCAACCTAGAAGACTCCTTTTATAATGGAAGGTGTTTATTATAGAAAATCATGGCTGGCTAAAGTGCAGAAAATGAGTAATTGTAGATTGTTTAGCCCTAAATGGGACATCTAAGTTACTCCCCACCCCAAGGCTCCAGAAACATCACAGAAGAGAAAGTGATAAGATTGTAAGATCCTGAAGAGTGGCAGGGCCACAACTAGATATTATCTTCTAGACATGACAAGTCTGTTGCATCCATGAATTTATTGCAACTATGTGTATTTCCATAAAACCTGACTAGGATGTGTTCACCATGGAAGGGGAGAGATTTCAAGAAGTCCCACCACTACTTAGGAGACTAAGTGTCAATGCTGATGGGGTGGAAGAGAAGATGCTTTTCTCAATGAAATACCTACTGATATTTAAGTCATATTTTAACAAGTGCTCAGACACATGCGATTCAAGATAAACAGGATTAAATCCCAGTGGTCCACATGTGCAAAAAGACTTGACAATAGGAAGGAGACTGAAGGTCTGTATTGGGAAAAGGAGGGGAGATGGGATTGAAGATTAAGGCATTTAAATACCATAAATTCACTATATTCATGTATGAAATGCTAAAAGAGATTTAAAAAAATTTTTAAATGCACTGTGTGGTCTCGTTCCACCGCCGTATGTGGGAAATGGTGAGGCAGTAAGTTATAAGTCTTGCATTCCTTTATTCCACATCACTAACTGACTTTGGAACATTAGGTAGACCATTTATTGTCCTTTTTCTCATTAATAACATGATGATAATGTTAGCTCCTGCCTTCTAGAATTAGGCAGACTAAAATGTCACATATACAAAATTCTTATTGCAGTTTCTGGAAAATAGTATTCAAAAAACATAAACTGGGAGCTGGGAAGATAGTTTAATAGTTGAAGCACTGATCAAATAAGCAAAAGGACTTAAGTCTGATTCTCAAGATATCATACAAGATGCCAGGTGGGTGTGGTGGTCCACCTGTAACTCCAGTCATGGAAGAAAGACAATGGGCGTCACGGTTTGAATAGGAGATGCCTTCCACGGTCTCATGTGTCTGACCTTGGTCTCCTGCTGGTGCCACTATTTGGGAACCTTCAGGAGATGGAACCTTGGGGTTTGATAAGCCAGCTCCACTTCCTTCTTTTGTTCTCTCCCCTGATGGATGGACATGCAATGGAAGAGCTGTCCTCCCGCTTCAGTCACTATGTCTGCCACCTTGTGTTCCCTGCCATGGTGAACTTAACCTCTCTGGAACTGTAAGCCAAAATGATAAGCCCTTTGTTCCTTAAGTTGCTTGGGTCGTCGTATTTTACCACAGCAACAGAAGAGTAACTACAGTATTTGAAATCTCCAGAATAAGCTGTCTAGCTAGACTTTACTGATAAGTTCAGCATTTGATTAGAGAACCTGTCTCAAAAGAATAAGGTAAAAGAGTGATAAGGTAGGATTCCCAGTGTCAGCCTCTGTATGGGCACACATCTATCTGTATTCATACTCAAATGCACATGTGTCCACATGCATGTAAACACAGTAAATACACGCAGGGATCCTGCATACAAACAAATGCACATAAAATTGGAAAAAATGTCAAATGTTATTAATATTTAGCTTGGGACAAGGAATCTGTTTACCTCCTCTTACAAATAATCATTTTTCTTCCTGTTTTGCTATTATCCCTTAAGTGCTTATTGAATATAATCTGAATGAAACATTTACCATTTGTTGTCTCTCTTCAGTTGTATAAACTTTAATTAAACCCATGCCATGTACCAGACGCCAACCACAGTAGTGACACAACAGAATGGAAATAATGTGGAGCTTTTTGCTTTCATATGACAGTGTATAAGTATCTAATCCACATTTTACATGGGTACATATTACACTGTGAGAGCACATTGAAGATCAGTCATTGGCTGCTTCCTGAAGCAGGCAGCCACTACAATGAATTCTTAGCCGCTTGGGACAGCTAACTTGATGGAGAATGGTCAGCAGAGAGGACAAGAACACAGGATCAAATGACATGAAGCCATGGTAAGTTGGTGAGAAAGCACAGTACCTAGCATTCATGGAAATCTGGGCAAGAATGACAAGGTGGACCGTATGCTTAAAATCTAAATGCGTATCATAAATCAAGTTCACACATTACTACATAAACTAAGGCTTACTTCCCTACTTTGACAAATATATATTCATTGTGTCCTGGCAGGCTGGACTGTAATTTGGAATTGTAAAATTCAGTGAAATTCCAGGCTAGAGATGTAGCAGAGAGCAAGCCTTTAACTTGTGACCTACTGATAGGGACTAAATACACAGTGAAACTCGATCCCTAATGGGAGCACATCTAGAGACTGGAACTTTGGGAAATAATTAGGGCAAGAGTTTGGAGCTCTAATAATGGCCTAATGTGCTTATCTTGCCCCCTCCCCCCCATACTCACTGAGGAAACCAAACAGGGTCCTTAAAAGACCAAAGATCTGCAAATATCTTGATCATGGGATTCCCAGTCCTAGAACTTTAAGAAAGAAATTTTATATTTGAAGTCATCTAATCTGTGGGATTTAACATAGAATCTCACACAAAGAAATAAACTCACCTTCATTTCTTATCCCCATATCTATAGCCCATCCTTGTTTCTGAAAATGCTACTCATAGTGATCTATTCCAGACCTGCCAAGAAATGTGGTTGATCTTTCAGAGCGTAAATTTGGGGAAGATACCTATGCAGATGCTGGAAAGCGCTTTGGGACATCTCCCACCTTCCCACGCACACCCCAGGGAATTTAAGCATAGCAAACATCTGTAGCACAAACCAGAAGGAGGAAATTTGGACTTTTCTTACATTCCTCTGTTTAGCTACAAAATTCTCTGGATGAATTCCAAGAAGCACAGGAACCAAGCTCTCTAAAGAAGGAGCATAGGAGGACATTGTGTGTGCCTGGACCTAGGAGTCATACTGAAGCCAAGTTATACCTCTCCACCATGACCTCAAAAAAAGGGGGTAGAAAGAGTCAGTGAAGTATCGGAGAGTTACATAGGTGCTGACTCATGGGCATCTTACAGTAAGAAAGGGCTCAATTTGAATTTATGTGAAAGAATGTCATAATTTAACATGTGTGCTTGCATGTGTGTGGTATAATAGATACATGTGTAGGTATTGGGTGGGTGTACATATATCGTGTGAGCATGCATGCAAAAGCCAAAGCTTAACACTCTATCTGACTTATTTGAGACAGATCTCTCATTGAAACTTGTCACCACTTGGGGTGACAAATAGCCAGCAAGGCCCAGGCATCCACCTATTTCCACCTGCCCAATACTAGAGTTACACATGTACCTGTTTTACACATAGGGTCTAATGATCCAAACTTTATGCTCGCATGGCAAGCACTTCACTGACTGAACCATTCCCCCACTTTTAAAAAGTTACTTTTTTTTGCTATACTTCAGAGAATATAAATAGTTCAGAAATCAAGAGTCAGAATAAAGCAGGAGTAGAGAAATGAGTTTTGTAAAAGTCCAGTGAGAGATGATGTTGAATTCCAGCATGGTTTAGCCGTACAATGAGTTATTTATTGCTTGGGAAATGGTGAAAGATTATGGAGGATAGAAGATAGAGAACCCAAAGGATGACTCCGCTCTTTGGTTCAGTGACTGTGTATTAGTTTTCTATTGTCATAAGAAATGACCACACATTTAGCAGCTTAAAACAACACCATTCCTCACAGCTCATCTCAGATGGATTCTTTGCTTAGAGTCCTACAAAGTTGAACTCAAGTGCTGGCAGACCTCCAACCCCTTTGGGAAGATCTGAGAATGAATTTTGCTCCCAAGTTCATTTGGAATGAAGGGTAATCCCTTAATGTTGTAGCATTAATGTCCTTGTTTGCTCACTAGCTATTAACTGGAGCAGGTCTTTGCTCTTAACAGAAGAATACATTCTTCCACATTCTTTCATGCTGGCCCCTTTCCTCAATAGAGGGGTAAGTTCTTCACATTTCAAATCTCTCATTTCTGTAGGATCTCTCTGTGTTATCCTTCTTTTGAATTTCTCTTCTACCTCCTTCTGAGCTTAGATTGGCCCTATCCAGATAATCTAGGATAATCTTCCCATCTCATGTCCCACTCTTAATATCACACTCAGAAAGTTCTTTTCCTCATGAGATGCAGAACACACACAGGATTCAAACATTAGCATACAGATATACTTGGGGAATATTTTTAATTTTGATAGACAATGCAAAATTTCTGTCCACATATGCAGATATTCCTTGGCTGGATTCAGTCAACAGCTGGCTCCAGAAGTTGGGTGGGAAGCCAACCTTCCTAACTTCTGGTTCAGATCTCATACGATCACATTGTCTACAGAGCTCCTGATTCTACTTTCTCGACCCCACCTGGCTGATCCCTGTCAGATCCTTTAGTCACTGTCTTCACGAGGCCAGGAAAGAATGCTCTCAATCAAGACAACAGTCTAAAATAGGCTTTTGAAAAGATTCATTCCCCATTGAATCCCCAATGCTCCTGTACAGTAAATCTTAAAACATTCTTGTTGAAGGAAAGATGACAAAAATGTGACCTGTATATGTACATGTTCAGAAAGATCACAATCTAACATTTGTTCCATCTTCACATCCATACACACTCAGTGGTCCACTGGTTCTTTTGGCAAACTTGTTTTGATTTCAAATACACACTTGAGGCAAATCCATTCAAACAACAATGTCAGCATCTATATCCACTGGGTTGGGATGATTATCCCTAGATGATGTATAAAATTGTACATGCAAAGCAAGCCATTTCCCCTTGTATAATAATAAATCTTCCGTGAGTGGTCCCATTAAAATAAATCAATATTAAAGCAGAATTTTGTTCTATCTTAACATACAAATGAGCATTTCCAGAGTGAGCTGGGCATTTGCATATGCTCATGTCCTTTGAGGTGTGGTGCTATAATTCTTACCTCCAGCTAAGCCCTTTTTGCTATAGAGAATTGGAAATAATTCAAGAGCTTTATCTTGACCTCTTGTCTATCCACGCCTTTAAGACATAAGTGTGTGACAAATGCTCATGCAATCAGCCAAGTAGGTACTTTTTGGAAAGCCACAGAAAAAAATGACTCCTTGATTCAATGCCCCATGTTTCATGGCCACTAAAGTAAAATACCCTCTAGAGGTCCTTGTGCTTCTTCTCATTACTGTTCAGATTCTTTAATTAAGTTTTCCTCTTATCTCAGAGAACAGGGAATTATTGAAGGATAGGACTAAGGAGATGGCTCAGGTGTAAGAGAGCTTGTCATGTAAGCCAAAGGAACCAAGTTCATATCCTCAGCTCCCATGTAAAATGCTGAATGGATGTGACAGCCTTTTTATAATCCCAGCCTCAGAAGGTAAGGATTGAGAATCCACATAGCCAGTATAGATCTGTTAGAGAGCTTTGGGTTGGATTGGAGAACCTGTCGCAAGAAGAATGAGGTAAAACAGTGATCAAGGAATCTGATATCAGTCTTAGGCCTCCATATAACATGGGTACACATGTGCTCATGCGCTCCCACACATATGCAAACACACATACATTCATGGAACCTCCCCATTCACATACACATGAAAATGGGGAAGGGAGTTGTTCTTAATGGTATACTCTAGAGAACACCCCAATGGAGAAATACTTCACAGATCTCAGTAGTGCGGGCATGTAATGCCAGCTGTTTGGGAGACTAAGGTAGGAGAATCTTGAGTTCAAGACCTGCCTGGGAAACTTGTAAGACCTTCTCTCAAAAAGTAAAACAAAAGAAAAAAGAGGACTACAGATATAGCTGTGTGGTAGAGCCTTGCCCAGCATTGTGTCCAAGTCTCAATAGGACCGACCCAAAGAATAGCTCTAAGGTTATTTTTTTAAGTAATTGACTGTGCTTTTTTAAATTGAAATTTTAGGCAGGATCTTTCTGTATTGCCCAAGCTGGGTTATGACTCATGATCCTCCTGTCTCTGATTCAGAAAAGCTGGGATTACAGGCATATGCGAACAGATCCAACTTGATTAGAGCCATCTTGGCATACACATTCGTCCAAGTGACATCTCATTATCTCATTTATGGAATTTCAAAATGGATACACTGCTTTACTGGCTTGATCATTACGGAGTGGTGCCTTCTCTTCCTGCATGTGACTCCCATTTAAGAAACACATACATTTCCTTTCCTATCTCTTATCTTCCTGAGACCACTGCAACTTGTAATCTCAGGGTACCATCCACAGGATTTGTAAGCTTTATGTTACATTGCTTGTAATTACTTTAAAATCAACCCAGAAGCATTAAAACAGTCGACACCATTAGTTTCATCAATAATGCATTGAATATCTAATCTCTACTTTTCTTTCCTTTTGTGCTTTGGGGACAGGTTCTTAAGTAGTCCCTTCTAGCCTCGAACTTGCTAAGCATCCAGCCTCTACCTCCCAAGTACTGGGATTACAGATATATGCCACCATGCCTGGATCAGGCCAATTTTTGAAACTAAAATTACTTAAAAACAGGCTTACTACATTCAGCCTTCAGGATGTTTCTGATTTCCCTTTAATGGTCTGTGATTAGATGTGGAGATTAATTTTATTTTGGAGTGTGAAGTTTTATATAGGGGTGGGGTTCAGGAAAGGAGAAGCTGATAAATTTGGCAACACAGGCTGAATGGTGGCGTTCCTGGCACATCTATGGTCTTTGTGTGTCTATATCAGAGGAAACTCTGTGTGCCTGTGGAGGCCCAAGAGTCACTTCAGGAATAATCCTGGATTGCTCTACCTTCTTTTTGCTTTGCTTTGGAGTTTCCCCGGCTCTGTCTTCCAGGGCTGGAAATGCAGGCCTCAGTCATTCGCCAGTGTTTTCTACATGGGATCTGGGATCTGAACTCAGGTCCTTCAGTTTGCCATGCAGAGGTTTAACCCCCAAGCCATCTTTCAAACCCCAATAGTCTTATATATTCTATACTCCAAGGAATGTTTCACAGAGTCAGGATTCAACATTATAATTAGCTATGTTTTACAACCAATTTTGTTTTGTATGGGACGATAATTCTTGATCATCCTTTTCCTTTTTGTAGCCTTGAAGATCTTGTCACTTGAGGTGCTTGGTTGTTAAATGCCTGTAAAGGTCACACTGCAAAGCTAGTAATGCCAGGCTTGCTCTGTCTGTGGGCACAGCTCACAATCACCTTTACTATAAGCTCATGCATTTACCAGCTTTGCATCTCTAGCCTGAAACACAAGAAATAGCTAACTCATAAAGTGAAAAAAAAAACATTTTAATCAAGTTTTCAGTTCAGAGGTCATTTTGCTTGGCCTCTGATGAGCATGTGGGACAGTGACAGATCATGGCGGGAACATGTGGGAGCAAGTGGCCACATCTCAAACAGGAGCAGGGGCGTGCAAGGACATGTAGCAAGGCTTACTCATTTGTAACATCGCGTATGGAGTCCATCTACATTCCTAAGGAGTCTGATATAAACTCCCTCCTATCAATAATGACAAAAAGACCTCCCCCTAGTTCCTTCATTATAAGTGTCCATTAATTCCCAATATCATCACATGGGGAAGCAAGTCATTGGAAATAACAGACCCTTGAAAACAAATCACAACCTAACCAGGGTACTTGGTTTAGGAATCATGTACAGAGATAAGGGGTGGAGGTGTTACTACGCAGGCCTAAAATCTTAATAATACAGCAGTTTTTGTTATTCCTCTCTTCAGGCATTCCTTGAAGTACAGATTAAATCAAAATATGATAAAAACTATGCTTTCTCTCACTTTTCACATGTAATTGATTATGATTTCATATAATCAATTACACTGCAGGAATTGATCAAAATCAAAAATCAAAAACAAAATCAAAAACACTGATTTCATACAGTGTTTTTAAATAGCTTAAAGCTACTATGACATCTTTTTAAGTTTTTTTATCATTATTATTTATTCAACTGTGCACATGTGCGTGTGTATGTGCGCGCGCGTGTGTGTCTGTGTGTGTGTCTGTGTATGTGTAGAACCACAGACGAATTCGCGAACCACCATAGACGCCTCCACCTCCATCTGCCCCGGGATTCACAGGCTCCGCCCTACCAGGACCAGAAGCGCAGGCCGCCCCTGCTTCTGTCTGGCGTCTATACGTGGGATCTGGGATCCGAACTCAGGACCTTCCACCTGCAAGGCAGAGGCTTAACCCCTGAGCCACCTCTCCAGCCCTACTATGACATCTTTACTCTTTGTGTTGGTCTCTTAAGGGACAAGATGCAGTAGCTATTGCTATATAATAAGCAGGTTGCCACTTGATGCAAATCTGAGGGCATCTGTAGGTTCAACTTATTGCCATCCCTAGGTGTGATGATGCTCACCAGCACTTGGGAAGCTAAGGCAGGAGGATTCCTGCAAGTTTGAGGGAAATCTGCTTCTGGGCTCCAGAAGGAAACTCCTCTGTTGCAAATAAACCACAACTGCAAACAATCCACAAATATCTGCCTTTACTGTATAAGTCTCTGGGTGATCCGTGCTCATCTAAAATAGAAATTTCTGATATAAAAGTTATTTGTGTGTTTTTTTAAGTCCTTACATTTTCCCCTCTCTGGGAAGCATTCCCTATATTCTATTATAGTGTTGAAAAGTTACTTCTTGGAAATTTTACTTTTGTCCAGCATTTCCAGATCATCACAACTTATGCCAAAACAGACTTTCTTTTATCAGTCTTCAGGGCCATAGGCCCAGCTTTGCAGTGGGATTTGTTATCAAAAAATACTCCTTTGGGAACTCTAATACACAGTTTCTTTATAAATGATGTGATCATTTTCAATACTAGTTTCTTTTCTATTAGATAAAATATGCATGAGAAGATGCATACATATTCCTTTTCCACCCATCATGAGCCATTTTCCTTAATGCATAATCAATCACAGTCCTGACCTTCTCCAGAACACTTGCAAGATAAACATCTCTCCAAAGATATACATCCTAAACCAGCCCCCAGCACAAATTAGCATATTTCCAGCTATTCATCACTATATCGCAGAGAAGATGCTGTACACTTCTCTTCCATACCATATGACATCTCTACTCTTACATTGTACCAGAAATCTGCAGAACTTTATATTCAATAGAAAAAGTTATTGAAACTCAGAGTATTTTTTAGGAAAAATATTTTCATCATGCTGATCTGTGAGATAAGATGCCTCTTTCTCCACCAACTCATATTCCAGGAATATTTTCAAGCTATGATTAAATTTTTATTAGAAAGAATTATAATAAAATCTATAGTTATAAGGATCCTTTTTAGAAGAAAAACTTACTTTGCTTATTTTTACCTGATAGTGTTAAACTGAAAGAGTAAGATCAGCACTGTGGCTTTTTAAATTCAGTTCTGAAGAGTTAGATTAAAAAATTAGTTTCTTTAATAACTGGCAGGCCTGGTAATAAAAACAAGCTTAGGATGACTCTTATAAAAACATTGTGTGCTGGACTGTGTCTTCTGGAAGTTTGTGGCAACCACAATGGACGGGAGATGGTAAAGAAAATAACAGCAGCACTAGTACCACATGTAATTGATTAGGATTTTGTTAGATTTTATGTTTTTTTTTTAAAGCTTAAGGTTGCTATGACTTCCTTAATCTTTGCATTGTACTCTTAAGTGACAAGATGTAGTAGCTATTGTTACATAATAAGAAGGCTACTACTTGATTCAAATTGAAGGTCTGTTGAATCCTATAGTCATTGGTACCTGTTTTGTAAACCTTGTATGGCAGTTATTTGAAGATATCAATTTGACATCTGAGAACCAAGCCTTTGGGCACATATGTGAAGAGTCATTTAGTTGAAAAAGGCCCAAGCAAACCTGCCGGAGATTATCTAACTAGAAGAAGACACAGCCCACAGTGAATGGGTCCATTACCTTGGATGTGGATAAGATGAAGAGAGCTGTGTCATTACTTTGGCAGACTGGCATAGAGCCATATTAGCATGTGAGAAAGCACATCCATTTATCAGATATTTCTGTGGATATGGTATAGCCCATGTCTGTAGATCCCAATGTTAATAAGAACTGTCCAGTCAAGTTGATGAAAATAACAGAATTGTGAGGTAAAATAATCCCTAAGTTGTTAGGTCCCATGTTCATGCAACAAAAGGAAAATGAAAGTAGCACATTCCTACCCATCTGAAGCTCAACTATTTTCTACACTTTCAGAGGCAGCTAGGAACGCTTACTTTCAAAACTCATAGAGCACATCACCTGGTGCTTCATCACATGAGTAAGAATATGGCAATGGGTAAGAAGAAACATTGACCTAGGGGAGCAGCACCCTATCCACCACTGTAAAGGACATCTATGCCCTGTGGCAATGGGGAAGCTCTGTGTAATGGTTGGATTATGTGCCATAATCTCATGTGTTTGGGGAGGTCTGGTTTTAGAGGCATTAAAGATGCAAGAGGGAGAAGGTTGTGGATCTCTCCTCCAAGGTTTCAGAGAATGGCAGAATCTAGGCAGCACGTGGCAGAAAGTCTGCAGTTTAGAGGCCCAAGTAGGACAGTTTGTGCAGTGGAGTTAAAGCCTGGCTTGCCATTAAGAAGTGAAGATATTAGAGATGCCAGAGTCAACATGGAATGTCTGCCAAGGAGAGCTATGTACCCTGGCAACTGCACTGGAGGAGTGGAACCCAAGCACTTTGGAATTGAGATGATTTCAACAAGAGGCTCACCTGTTGGACATAGAGTTGCATGATTTGGAGTTTGTCCTGCTGTTTTTTTGGTCTTGTTATGGACTAATCTTTTCTGGATATGCCCCCATTCCTCCTTTTGGAATGGGAATGTTTATTTTGTGCCATTGTATGCTAGAAGTACATAACTTGTTTTTGATTTTACAGGAGACTTTGGACTTTTGGACTGTGTTGGTACTTCTGGTATAGTTTGGGCTGAGATTTTTTTTAAAGTTGGACTAAGTAGGTTTGCATAATCAAATGGCAATGAGCCTGTGGGATCAGGAGGTGGAGTGTCATGGTTTGAAATGTGTCCCCCACAGTCTTACGGGTTTGGAAAGGTGATGGCACCTTCAGGAGGTAGAGCCTTGCTCAAAGAAGGCAGTCACAGGGGGAAGGGCCTTTAGGTGGATTAGTCCCCACCTTACTCACAAGAGAGATCTGTTTTTGCAGAGGCAGTCTAGCAACTCTTAGCCTTCTGGATGGATGTAACCTAGGTCTCCTGCAGCTTCTGCCAGTCATGGATTTCCACCATGAATAAAGGGAGAAGTGGAGATTTCTCCCTTAAGTTGTTTGACTTTGGATGTTCTCTCATAGCAACAGAAAAGAGTAACTAGTACACTCTGCCATGATGTTCACTGGAGAATGCCCACGAGGGAGAAGTCTCCCCACTCTGGCAAAGAGAGATCTAGGGCAAGCAGTAGGATTAGTCTTCCTGCTTGTCCCTAGGAAGCAAAGGGTGCCCAGAGAAGGACTTGGATACACAAAGTGATCAGATGGAAGAGGTCAGAACATGGAGGGTTAAACACTTGTGCCTATATTCTAAGTACTGGTTAATCTTCTTTCTTTTGTAACTATGCTTCCTTAGGTCTTAATTACAACTTTGTGCATTTTAATAATAGACAATGAAAGTTCAAAATCATGTATAAAGGTTTCTCTTATTTCCCTTTTTCTGCTGATTACTTTTTTCTATATAGTTTATTTATAAATACTTTGAATCTTTTTTATATTAGACTCTTTTCAATTAGATAAGTAAAATATACATAAAAAGTACATATGTGTATTTTCTCTCTTCCTCCCTCTTATCCCTCCCTTTCTTTTTCCTACTTCTTCTCCTTCCTTCTCTTCTCTTCCTGTCTCCTACATATGCACGAAGAAGTAAGAATTTGATTTAAACAAAATACGTGTCCTTGACTATTGGAAATAATTCCAGGTAAGTCTGTACCTGAATATCTCTTTACTAAAGGCACCTGCTACATTATGGCCCATGCCACATATGTTGACCAAAATAGTAATAAAACCCATTTCTTTTACATGTCAATAGGTAAAATGTGAAGGCAAAAACATTGTGAGAAAAAGGGAGAGCACAGTTTGTTTTATTTGTTCTCAAGATAAACACAAGCAATGTGGAATTCACTTGATAAACTGAGTGATCTTTCTAAAGAACAGAAGGAGGAAAAGTAATTCAGATCCCCTTGCTTAAGCAGAAGCTAGAGTATTACTGTAACAAAAGCCCACTTGGCAGTGATTGGGAGTGTGGAAGTATGCCTAACACTGTGTCAACGCGACTAGAAGCTCTGGAGGGAAAGACCCAGAAGGACACACAGGCATATTGTAACATGTCTTCTGGCTGAGAGAGGTATTGAACATTACCAGTTATGGTACCTAGATTCAGGTAACACTCTGTGTTTATTGCTCATAGATTTGCTTTTTTCCTAGTAGTTGGTTGTTGACCAAGCCCGTGCATCGTGATTTAACACCAAGTGAGATGCTTCTTATACCTCCAGGAGCCACAATCCATGGCAAATCTGCTGCATCTCCTTTTCCAAGATTTCTGAGATTAAATTCTGCTATGGGCTGAAATGTATCCTCTTCTCCAAAGGGGAGTTGGTGGAGTCCTAATGGTCAGTATGTTGGATGAGGCCTGGACTGCATTCCACTCCACCAGTTATGGTGTCCTTATGAAAGAGGGAACTTTGGACGTAAAACAGACGTGCTAAAATTAACATGAAGAAACAAGGACAAGACGACCATCCGTAGACCAAGGAGAGAAGCTTTTAAGGGATTGTTTCTTTGAGGCCCTCAGATTAGAACTGTGAGACCAGAAAGCATTGTCATCTAAGCCACAGCCTGTGGTCCTTTGTCTCAGCAGCCACAGGAAACTAGCATAATATATCTCTACAACCAACCAGGTTCCAAAGAATAGGCTTTTTTTTTCTTACCCATAAACATCATCTATCTCCATAGAAACGAGGACCAACTCCTGGAGCCCCAAATCCACGACATTCCAAACACCTTTCCTTTTTTATTTTCAATTTAATTTGTATTTATTTGAGAGGGAAATTATGGAGGGGGGAGAGAAAGAGGGAGGGAGAGTAAAGAGAGAGGGAGAGAGATTGAGAGAGAGATGTATTTCTGTCACGAAGACTTCCTTCAATTTTAAGCATTGTGGATAATGTACCAAGCATGTATACCAGGTCCTCAGTTCATGTCAGTTCCACCTCCATTCTGTTCCACTTTCTCCACTGACCAAGTTGAACAAGCACACAAGGCATGCGTACCTCTGGTGATGGAACGCGATGGAGCACACCATTTTTATGGTGGTTGAATGGATTTGTGAGGGAGTCCACGGAGGCATGTCACAGTGGGCTGACATGTTGGAACACCCAGGAATTACTATCCTAGCCAGACCCCACCAGCCACCACTGAATCCAGCACCCATCTGAGAATGAACAGGATCACAGGCAAAATCTGACCAACCATTGCCCTGCATGGATTCCGTCATTAGGAACTGAAACCGACTGCCAATGCCTGTTCGTGATAACTGAGGGAACTGATAGCTCACTTTAACAGTGTCTAAATTCAATTTATAAATTTGTCTTGTCCATTAGAGGAAGAAACTATCAGGATGTAACAGATGTGGAGATCAAGGCATTTTTTCCCCTGATCTCTGTATAAGCAGATATTGAAGCTCAGTTTGGAACCAACTGGCTACAGAAATGAAGAGTGTATGTGATTCAGCCCATTCTGTAAATCCAAGCACCAGTGCAAATTTGCCTGGATCTTCAAATTAACATCTCAGCTAGTTTTTGGGTAGTTTTCTTAGAAAACAATATATATAAACATCTGCCAAATTCCACAACTGTTAGGTGAGATATTTTCTTCTATATCTAATTTTATTGAGTTACATGGCTCAGAATATTCACACAATTACATTAGTTTCCCAATGGAAAAAAATAAATAAGCAACTTGGAATAAACGTGACATAAATGAAAAAAGTTTCTGCTAGCTTCAGTCTCAGACAGAACTTCATATGAAGCTACGTGGCTCTGAATATTATTTTAGAAGGAGACTCTAATCCGATTCATTTCAGTTTCAAGGTGGAACCATTAGACAGCATTGTTAGATAATGAATTCAATTTTCATTTGGTCTTAACTGAATCAGAGCAGTTGCTGATCAGGCAGGTGTCAATGCCATAGGAAAATCATTTCCCAGATGTAGTTAACTGCTCGCACAGCCTATAGAGAGCAACTCTGCAACAGGATCATTCTTTCTCACTGACAAAGAGTTCTAGAAGGTTCTGTCAGCATGGGGGTGCTGGCATGGGAGTCGCAGGTGTCTTGCAAGATCCTCATGTGAGAGAAGGAACCTGGTCAGGGTTGCTGCTACTCTCTCCTACCGAAAGCTAAGCTGCCCACTGCATCGGTAAACCCTGAGCCTAACAGAGTTTTACTCTTTCCCAGTCTGAAGGCACTTCTGTGCTTGATCTTCCATCCATCACTCTAACTTCCCCTAAACTCTGCTTCCTCATGGAAATTTCTCCTCAGGTTACAAAGTACACGAGAAGAAAAGGGAGGGAGGCAGGGGGGAAATTCCACTCTAGAGTCGGCTGCTCGTGCAACTTCAACAACAGTGACTTTGATCAGATTTATTCCTATGGGAAAGTTACAGGAGACGGAATTATTGCCCAGTGGTAGCGGCTGACTTCCCCGACACTATTTTGGGAATAAATACCCCTTAAGAAATCCTGGAGACGAATGATTAAAACACATAGAAAGCCAAACAAGAAATCAGAAGAACTGCAGACTCCAGCGGAGCCATGGTTTGCCCATGTTCTGTCTCATTTGTGGGGGGTAAGAGGCCCACAGTTTGCAATTTGCCTCACAGAGCTCCAGAGGGTCAATTTCTGGTTGTCCTGGGACTTCTACCAGCAACTTAATACTGTTTTCCACTTGCCCAGATTTTTTGCTGATTTTTAACAAAATAATTTCATTTCAATTTTTTAAAAATCATTTTCGAACTTATCTAATGAAAATAAAACAAGGTACGAAGCCTAGAAACACATTCTTTAAAAAAAAAAAAAAGCCTAGAAAGATTAAAAGTCTAGGAAGACTGGAGGCCTAGGGAGATTAGTAGTCTAGGAAGACTTACATAGTTTTATTATAGGAGTTGCATTATGACTTTTCTTCTCTCCCTCCCTCCCTCCCTCCCTCCCTCCCTCCCTCCCTCCCTCCCTCCCTTCCTTCCCCCATCTTCCTCCCTCCTTCCCTCCTCCCTCCCTCCCTGACCCCTCCTTCCTTTCCTTTTATTCTTCTTTTTCTTTTCTTCTGATCTCACCTCAAATGAGGTCCAATCCAAGCCTTGACCTTCTATGTCTAGCTCCCAATTCTAACAACAGGCATGCACCACCATGTCCAACTAATGAAATTTGTTCCTTTAATAAAATCTTGGTTTATAAAAGTAAATAAGTTGAGAATGTAAGACAGGATGAGCTAAGCCTAGAAAAAAATGTGAACACAATCATCCTAATTTGAAAACAATATGAAATATATAATTAAATATATAATTAAACAATATGAAATATATAATTAAACAATATGAAATACATAAAGGACTTTCTTGCAGATAAATATATATCAGCCATAATCATACATACCCACTCAATGGTAGGGAAGAACTATGTGTCACACCACAGGTTTGGGAGGCAGGCTGTGGAATTTATAACTAATTTCTGCTATTACATGTGTGATCTTGGGTGGGTATTGAATCTCATGGGACATCAGATTTTTTTTTACAGATACACATATAGACAACCAAGAAACCTCACCCGCTGGGGGAGGGGCTATTGAGATTGTTAAATGAGATGATGTTTGTTGTACGCTTATGGTAATGTTTAGCATATAGAAGCATATAGCATAAGCAAACATTAGTGACTGTTGCTATTTGGGCACACAGAAACATTCCTAAGGAATGTGAATGGCTGCTCTGATAAAAATAAATAACAGCTCCTGGGTGGGTTCCCATTTCAGAGTCAGTGAATCTGGATAACCGGTTGTTCCTTTAAGGAAACAAAAGACTAAGAGGACGCTTATAAGAAACTCATCCTAACTATAGAAAAGACTCTGGACTGATGCAGAAGGAGACAAGCGTGTGTGAACCACACACACTATGTCTGCCGCTTAGATGTTTGATGAATCTTCTGTGAGTCTTTGGCAGAAGAAGAAGAAGAAGAAGGAGGAGGAGGGGGAGGGGGAGGGGAGGGGAGGAAAAGGGGGAGGGGGAGGGGGAGGAGGGGGGGAGGGGAGGAGGAGGAGGAGGAGGAGGAGAGGAAGGAGAAGAGGAAGAAGAAGAGGAAGAGGAAGAGGAAGAGGAAGAGGAAGAAGAAGAAGAAGAAGAAGAAGAAGAGGAAGAGGAAGAGGAAGAAGAAGAAGAAGAAGAAGAGGAAGAGGAAGAGGAAGAAGAAGAAGAGAAATTGTGTCTTTGGGGCTCTCTAAAACTGACAGCTCTTCATCAGTGCCAGCAACATTTGGAAGATGGAATCAGTCTTCTTCGGGAACAGAAGATTAAAAACCTTGAGCCAGTTCTTCTGGTTGCCACAAGTGCAGTGTGTGGAAGGTCAGAGGGCACTGGTGAGGGAGAATTTCCAGGGCACCAGCCACACAACTGGGCGTTTAATGGCCATAGCCTCAAAGGACCTCTCCACTGGGACCCAGAGCAGGAGAAAAGGGAATGATGATGACTGCCGACCGACAGAAAGGAAGACCAGCTGACTAAGTGACAGGGGACACCGCTGTGGGGATTGAGGATTTGGTACTGGCTCTTCAGGGAACTCTGCACCAAGCATTCCATCAAAGTGGACCCGTCCTGGGAAGCTGAGGGATCCCGAGGGAAAATTAGACTCAATGCAATGCCCACGTGCCCCATGGGATACTTAGAACAAAGGCAGCTGCTCCGGCCTAATTTCTCCAGCTTTCCTGAATGAATACTTGAAGTCAGTGTTTTTTAATTAATTAATTTTGTGTGTGTGTGTGTGTGTGTGTGTGTGTTTGTCAGAAAGCACATGTGTCCCTGTGGAGGGCCAATGGTGACTTTGGGAATCAACCTGGATTGCTTCTACCTCCTCTTTGCTTTGCTCTGAAATTTTCCAGGCTCTGTCTACCAGAACTGGAAGTACAGACTGCCTGGAAGGTTTCTTTCTTTCTTTCTTTCTTTTTTAATGTAGGACCTGGGATCCAAATTCTGGAACTTCTGCTGTGAGGCAGAGTTTTAACCCCTGAACCATCTCTACAAGCCCTTGAAACCAGTGTTTATTAGTTCCATAAACTTTCAAGACTAAGGTCTCATTCCTTTTACTACCACAAACATGCCCACATTCTGTTCATTTATCATATTAATATGCTTTTAACTCAGCCAGAAGAGTAGATACAAGGTTTTATAATCTATTGGTGCTAAGTACAGAGGAAAACAGATGAGAGCCTCTCTCAGAAATACATGACTGAGGGACTGGGGAAGACACAACCATTAAAACTTCTGCCTCGTAAGCCAAAAGACCTGAGTTCATATCCCCTATCTCATGTAAAAAATGTCAGGAGGATATGGCGATGGCCTGTATTGCTGGCCCTGGAAGGCAGAGCCTGGAAATCCCCAGAGGGAAGCAATAAGGAGGTAGAATAATCCAGGATGATTCCTGATGTTATTTTTGGGCCTCCATAGACGCACTCACTCAAAGTGTCCTCTTCTACACACAAGCATAGAACATGTAAAAATAAATAAACAAATAAGCAAGCAAATAAACAAACAAACAAATAAATAAATAAATAAATAAGGAACAGACAGTTGGACAATGAACTTTTATCTTCCATATCTATGTATGTATGACTTTTCTAAATATAGCGATAGTATATTAATTTCCCTAGCCAACATATCTGGAAAAATCTAAGGAACTTTTAGAATCAATAACCTAGAGAATAATCACTAAAGTGGGGTAAAAAATATTTAACTCAGAGAGCAAGAGAATCATAAATGAATTTCAAGTCAAGCCAGGTTTGCACGTGAATACCTTTAATGGCAACACTTGAGAGACTGAGAGAGGAAGATTTTGAGTTTAAAGCCAACAATGATAATAAATAGTTAGACCCTGTCTGAAAAAGAAAAAAAAAAACCTTGGAGCTTATTTCAAATGAACTTGTACTCAAAAAGAAAACAAAAAGCATAATTAAGTAATTTAAGAAGAACATAACTGGCATATGATAAATTTCATTCAGAGACCATGAGAATGAAATAGGAGCCCATTCAAAAAAGCTCAGCTATTTCTTTTCAAGTCCTTCACATTTTAACCCTGAAGAAATCTATGATAGGTCCAAACCTGTTCTTTAACCAGTCAAGCAAGTAAAAAACAAAATGATCGATACCATTCAGAGGAAACCCGGCCCGGCCCTAGCAGCCTTGGTCTTGAGTGTGTGTGCTTCTTGGGCAGTAAGAGGAACTTCTCTACCATTGATGTCTCTGAACATGTTCCAATGTCAAGTTTGAATTTCAGGTGACCTCTAGAGACCTCAGAGCAGTTAGCCTGCTGGCCTGCTTACTGCTTCTTTCCAGATTCCTAATGGGCTGAAAAGACCAAGAATCTCAGAAACAGCTGCTTGCAGGCACTTCCCAAGGTGTGTGCTTTCCATAATCCAGTGGGCGTGTCCTGCAATTTGGGCTTTCTTTTGGTTTTCTACTTTTAATTTATTATCAAAATGCTATATCATATACATGAAATGGAAGGGCCTGGTTCAGTCAAATTCTATGGAAAATTCTTGCACATAGCTCAGCAACAGTTGGAATGGGGACACCACATCTCAATCCTTAACGATGTTGAGAGCTTTTAGAAGTAGAATAAAGTCAGATGGGAACTCTCCTGTGACATCGACAGAGGGACACTGAACAAGTTACAGGTCTTTTAGAAACCTGATCTTACTTTGATCCTTATGCCTATCAAGAAGAAGTAAAATGGGTGTTACAGGTACTGAAGTCAGACATAATGAGAAAAGTCTTCATGAGCTGGGGCCATGGTCCTGGACATAAGAGTCCATGCTCTGAAAATACAAGGCTTGAGTTCGAATGTCTAGTTCCCACTTGAAAAGTAGGCTGTGGATGTCTGTGTCTGCTACAGGCAAGCCCTGGGGGCATACACAGGTGGAGCTGGGATGCTAGCTACAAAGTCAGGTGAGTTTCTGGGTCTTATCTCAAAGCAATAAGGTAGACAATGATAGAAGAAGGGACTTGGCACTGGCTTCTGCATGAGCAGTGCATGGGTGGGCACATCACAAACACACTTGTGCATGTACCACACACTTCATGTATCACACACATGTTTATTCAGTACCTACATCATGCACATGGATGAGCACCACATACATCACACATATGTGCATATACTGCACACACATACACAATGCATATCTTGCATCATGACACCCATGTTCATATACCACATGCACCACACACAACATATATGTATGTATGTGTGTCACATACATCACACATGTGCATTCATCACACACATCACATGCATACATATATCACACACATGTGCATGCACTGCACACATATATAACACACACACTTATGTACCACACACATGTATCATAAGTACCACACACATGTTGTGTATATATACATCATAAACATGTGCATGTGGTGTGCCCATCACACACATGTAGATGCACTGCATACATATCACACACCCATACATTTTTATGTACCAATTATACACATGCAATATCCACATGTGCATGTAGCCTCTACATATGTGCACATGACATCCATGTAACACATATGCATATATTAATACATCATACACAAAATCATGCACATGTCACAAACACACTGAAGACAGAAACAGAGTCAGAGAGAAGTCTTTGTTCTCTTCCTGTCCAGACTCTTCATTTTCAGCCTCTCTGGATTTAGGAGTGAACTAATCATCCATATTGTTTCATTTTCTACAGTGTTTAATTTCATTTACCAGTCAATCCTTTTTGGGACTTCTCTTTCAAGGGCAGACCAGTATCAAACTACATGAGTGCAAATAATCGGGGTTCAAACTTCATATGCTTGGCTTACTAGAATGCAATCGGCTCCCCATGCCAGAATTCCCTCAGAGACAAAATGGATACATCTACCCTGAGGATCCATGAGTAACCGTGCACAACTGCCTATTAAAGAGCTCCCGGAGAGTGGACACTACAGAAATATTAAGCGCCATTCATTTGCCAACTTGAGAATCACATACAGATCATTCGTGGCAAGAGGTCAGGGAAACAGAAGCCCACTGAGAAAAAAATCTAAAGAGTTAAAGGTTATAGATGGGAGGTCATCCCCAGGTCCAAGTTTTGCCTTCTATGGGATATTCTTTGTAGCAATTCTTCCATGAGTAGTAGGATATTTCCGAATTCTACCTTCACATCTGAAAATGATGGCAAGCAAGCATCTTCTCAAACGTTATGTCCATGGTGCCTGGATCAGAGCTGAATAGATGCTCACTAAAGTGCTTCTTGAAGAAAATGGCTGGCAGTAGGGTGAGCTGAGGTCTGCCTTCTTTCAACAGTGTGGGAATAATAGAAGCATAGAAGAGATCAGTCCAGAGGTGTAGAGGACACTCTTGGACATTCCTGGACGCAGCCAAGGGCCTGCAGAGACACATATAATTCTAGCACATTGTCTAAAAGAATGAAATACAAAGCAATCAACGCAGGACTCAGCTTGAAAGGCAGTTGACATTCTCTGTAATTACTGCAAGTGCACCCTGGGTAGTCCCCATTATTGCAAACTGCATTTCCAACACTGTGTGGCATTAAATTAAAAAAGAAGAAGGCAATAAAGTTTCAGCTATTAGTAAAACTTGAGTTGGAACTCCTAGAAATGTCAAGGAGATCTTAATTGTACTTTATATAATGGTATCCGAGGCTAATAAGATATGATCTAAAACCATTAGGTATGAGAAGGTAAACATTTTAAGAGCATTTTTTTTTTTGCCAAAAGCCTCTTCATCTTTATTTGACAACTCTCGCTTGGCCTTGAGGTTGAGCATTCCAGTGTTCTGAAGTAACAGATAGATTGTTTGCGACAGAAGCAGCTGGGCCCCGCCGTGGGAGCCTATTCAGAGATAGAGCTGCTGGAGCCGGGAAGCTTTTGCATCTGACTCTTAAGTCTCGCAGCACTGCTTTGTGCCTCCCACCCCTGGCAGAGGGCAGGCAGGTATCCTCTCCAAGCTCAGCTATCACATAACATGTCATCTCAAAATGCTGGAAAACACCCATCACCCTGAGAAGCTTCAGAACACAACATAAATCTACCTAACCATAGAACTGACTGAGACTCTTTCTCCAGAGGCCAGAAGCCCGCCGACAGCAAACCGTATATTCATGCCTTGTTCCTCTCTCTGAGCTGCCGAGCTGAGGCTGCTGGTCCTTAACTGGTGGTGGTTTTAGACATCCTTGGCTTCTTCTCAATTACTGAGAGCAATCATCTGCTACCTTCTCCATGAGCTCCAAAGTCTGGTCTTGCTTGGAGTTCAAAGAATATACTTTTCCTTTAGTTCTTTTCCCATTTATTTTTCTGTATATGTGGGGGGATTGGGTGCATGTGTAAGAATGCATGTGGGTGGTGGGTATATATGTGGATATGTGGATGTACAGTGTGTGTGTGTGTGTGTGTGTGTGTGTGTGTGTGTGCATGTGATGAGCCCAAGGTTAATATGGGAAATCATCCTCAATTGCTCTTCTGGCTTATTATTTTGAGACAAGGTCTCCAGCCAAACCTAGAGTTCATTAATAGAGCCAGTTTGGTTTAGAGAATTCCCAGTCTCCACCTTCTGAGGCTGAAATTACAAACTGGCCTCCCGGGCTACATGGGATCTGGCCATCAGTCCTCTGGTCCTTCGGCTGCATGGCAAGTACTTCAGCCATGGAACCATCTCCCAGGCCCTTCATCTTAGTCCTTTAAATAGATGTCATAGTCAGAAATGCTCAGTGTCTACTGCTAACGATAGGGTTCTGTTTGTGAACACAATTCAGAAATAAATCATTGTTGGGATTTGTGCGCTTTGGTTCCAGTTTGTCTCAACCTTGTGTGTACTCTGGCAAGCAACCGAACGCTTCATTGTACCTTTGTTTTTCTATTTGTGATTTCACCACTAAGTGAAGTTTGTACAGTGTTCTGGGACACCTGCACAGATTGTGCTGTTTTTAATAGACATTAAGACAATGTTTGTTTAATCTGCTGCAAAGATAGAAAAATACTCTTCTTAATGCTGGTTGTGTGGTGTTTGCCAAAGTGTGCAGTGTTTCATTAAACATTAGCTCTTTGGGATTAGATGTTACTCTAGTCAAAGAGATTTATGAAACACTAAGATAAACAAAGGCATTTGTTAGGGGACTTCTCAGAACCTTTAATATGCTAATGAGCATCCTGAGTGCCCCTACATGGTATGGTATGTGGGATGGTTATGATAGGCAGTGTTTGGTTGAGTTTACTTGGGTAACTTTTGGGGAAAGAACCTGTCATTGGGAGTTAGAAGTAAGTTTGGGGAAAATGCTCAGCAGAAAAGTAAGTGACTTTACTAAATGAAGTTCAGAAACAGTCGTTTGACTATTGCAATAGAAGCTGCCTTAGCCTTCCTGGGATGAACTAAGCCTAGAGCCCGACTTCTTGTCATGCTGAGAAACATACTGGTTGGATTGTATTAGACTGCTGGTGGTATGGGTGGAAAAAAAATCATTAAATGCCAACAGTTTTCTGTGTTTCTATTTAGTATCCACACCTCTTATATATTAAATTCTTAGGGCTCATGAGCTAAATTCTAGTTCCTCCACTTTGCTTGAATACCTACATGTTTCCTGCCCCACTGGTGTGGGCTTTTTGAAAAAGGCAGGGCCTTTACTGGCTTTTGTGAATTTAGCTCAGGGAGTTTGTGCGCTGGTGACCACAGCTCCTTCCAGTCAGCTGCTTGGGAGCTTTCGTGCTCCTCCACCAAAAAAAAAGAGGAAGCATGGTTAGAGACCGAACAGACCAAATGGGATTTATTACAGCAAAGGGAGGAAAACTTCCCAAGTGGGAGAAGTTAAAAGGGAGGAACATGAACATGTGACCTAGACTACTGGTCCTTTTAGGGACCTGTGGCACGGACTAGAGAGGGATTGTGGTAAAAGAATTAAGATTCTTTCAGTGCATCACAAGGTGAACCAGTGAGTGGCCTGCTCACTCTTTGTGTCCTTTCTTGGCCCAACTAAAGACATGAGCATGCATTACTCATCTATCAGGCGAGGTCACCCATCATGGTCACCTTAATCGACTCTCAACTCCTTTTACTTATTCTATAGACTATCGATGGAGTCATTTTCTGTTCTGTGACCAATTTATATCACTCTTTCAAGGGCCCTCATACTTATTGCCTGTGGAGAACTAATTCCTGTGTCACTGCCCACTGACTTATGTGCATCAACAGTATTTTGATTCCACGCATTCTATGACAGTTATGCTAATTTTTATATCTACATTGGCAAGACAATAGGGTAGAAGATCAGGTCTGGAAGAGCTGCTGTGTAATTAGCATAGGAAAAAAGCCAGTTGGCAAAGAAGTCTACGACATCTGGTCACCGACAGGTACAGAGCCACTCCCAAGAGTCATATGGTTTACTATAAAACTCCTTTGCATGCATACCTTGGGTAGAAATTTAGGATTTTAGTGAAACAAATAAAGCATTGAGTTGTATTTAGAAATATAAGTAACAGACCATGTGAGAGAAAGTCTAACTATGTCAATGACCCAAAACCCATATATCAATATCTGATATAAAAAACGGTAACTCAGGACAGCAGACTATTTCAAGCTACTCTTTATAAAACCCCACCTCCTCCCTTGAAAGGGTAGCTTCTCTTAAAACCATTTTCTCCTGTTGGTTGTTATTCTCCTTATGTTTTTACCTAATAAATTATTTTGAGATTTAACAACCCAGAAACCTCTAGAGTTGCCCATCAATCCCAATAAGAGATATAGATAATATCTTTATTAGATATTGCATAAACCCCCAGACTATAAACATGAGTCTGAAAAGAACTCATGTTTGATGTTGAGAACACTAGGTTAAAAGATTGTCAAGTTTCATCATGAGGTTGGATGAACTGTTCTCAAAGACTGACGGGAAGACGTTAAACTGGCGTTCTGTAAGTGCGCTGTGAGTGACTAAATTTTCAAATGCTCAATAACAAGACTGAAACTTGAAATGAGCTAGTTAAGGGTTTAGTTTACTGAATAAATTTTCTCAGATCCTCTTAAGAAGACTGACACTGAAAGAAATAATTTTGATCTTATGCCAAAAGATTGATGAAAACAGAGGGATCATATCTAAATAGTTTAATGACACTGACCATCAGAGCAATGTTTTTCCTATCTAAAAGGATGCTGATAGTTTGGGCTGGGGATATAGCTTAGCAGTAGTGAATTTCCTAGTACGGGAAAGGCCCTGGTTCCATCTGAGTCAAATAAAGAAAAAAAAAAAGATTCTCAAATTTATACAACTGAATAGCTACACATGCATACTGGCTGAATATCAGTTTTGTCTACCAATGTTTTGCATTCAATTGTGACATTTTGGCTATTTATGTCATTTTGAAAAGATTCCTTGCTTTAGATGCCTGCTTTGACTATCTGATCAAATGATCCACTTGAATGAAGCCTCCTTTGCACTACAATTATTCCCAGCAGTGAGAGTACATGTGGCTTATGGCTTCTAAAGCACTCTCCACATGTGCCGTATCTTCTAATGATTGAAGCTAAAGAAAAGAGGCTGGTTTTGAAGCAAGCAAGCACAAGGAAGAGCTGGCAACCCGGTAGTGCACTTGGCTGGAGCACATACTTGTCTGATAATGCAGCTGGCAGCCTGAGGTCCTTACCCGTACATGCCATGCACACACATTCCTGTCAGAACAATGCACCTAGCAACATGTTGGCAACCTAAGACTAGTGACTACATCAGGTTGGATACATACCTGCTATAAATAATGGGAGCCCCACATTTAGTTTCAAGCACATCCTAGAACACAATCCAGGAACTATAAGGGTCAGTAGGAATACTCTATCCTAGACAGGTTTGGGTGCATATGTAATAAGGCAAAGTGCTGACTGAGTGAACTTTTAGACAATCTCCTATTTACCATTTTATGCCCATGTATAGTTAGAGGTGCATGTTATTAAAATCAGATGCATCATGGGAAAGGACATGCACAGGGAGTAAAGGTCTGTATCATCAAACTTGTCAATCAGAGGAGAAAACCATCCAAATTATACGCCCTAGTAGCTAAGTTCCTCCTCCTCTTGAGCCCCACAAAAAGAAGCCTCAAGTAATCATGGGGTCCATCGAATATTTTTTCACTCACATGGTCCTCGCTTTCTCTCAGTGTATCCTGACCAGTAGTATCCATTTGCTTTGAATAAAATTTCCTTCTACTTTTAAAGCTGTGCTCACCTATTTCAATGCTTCTAATGAGATGCCAAGAACCTGTATACACAACCTTCAAATCCTAGCCACTGGTAACAGTCCGGATAAGCAAATGTTATCATAGAAGCCTCAAAAAGCAGGTAGTAGTTACGTAAACCCTTCCGCATGTCTGCTTCCCGAAGGTAGTTCCTAGCTGCAGATGAGCACTCAAGTGTGGAAAGTTAAAGAGGGTCAGTCGAGCTGGGTTTGAGGCCGCCATGATGTCTTTTCCTTCTAATCGTTTTAACTTTCAGGAGTACAGAAAGGATTGCTCAGCTCTGCTTTGTTAACAACCACCAAATGACTCAGAACTCAGAGTGAGTCTAGGCACAAAGTAGAAAATTATCAAACTCTGATTCACAAATGGCAAGGCCATAATGGGCCTGTCTACAACTGTTGGCTTTTAATTAGCTGGAAATAACATAGTTAGGAGTCACCTAAGTGTCTTGGAGGAATACAAAAGCAAACAATTGCAAAATAATGATGTCATTATGTAGAATGTATTATAGACACACAGAGGCTTTTTTGGTCCTCGTTGTGACTCCCTCGAAGCCCGGTCTATCTTCTTCTGAGATGTTAGTTATTGCTAACCCGTCAGACTTCAAGAAGTACTGCAGTTCTGGCACCTATATGTGGCTTCAGATCACCTGGGGAGAAAAATGTAGCAGACTGATACTGGCTGCTCTCATCTGAGAATAATAATTTGCAATGTTTCTGGGGCACCCGATTTCTTTTAAGCTTCTTCTCCAAGTGTCGTCAGTGGATCAACTGTGTCCACATCACCTTGAAACCTGCTAGAGAAGCTGAAACTCATGAACTGCACTAGACCTACCAAGAATCAGACTCTGAGTCTGAAGAAGACGCCACATGAACTTCAGGCACATTAATATTGAGAACTAGAAAAATAGTACACAGAGAATAAGGAGCCTACCTGAAGGGTTGGAGAGACAGCTCTGTCAACTGAAAAAAAAAAATCTGAGTTTGATCACTAGAACCCACGTAAAGGTAAACTGGACATGACAGTGCACACTTGGAATCTCAGTGCCAGGGTGCTGGAGGCAGGAGGAATCTTAGGGACTGACTAGAGTCAGACTACTGTACCTGGGGGGTTCCAGGCCAGCAAGAGACTTCGTTTCTACAAAAAGTGGGCAACACCTGAGGAACAATACTGTCCTTGGTCTGCATATGTATGTGCACCTGTGCACACATATGTACATATATGTTTGTGCATGCACACGCACACACATACAAACACACACACACACACACACACACACACGTATACATACACAAAGGTTCTGTATTAGAATCACCTCAGGGTTATTTTGGTGTTTGTGTGTGTGTGTGTGTATGTTTGTATGTGTGTGTGTGTGTGTATCTGTCTGTGCATCTGAAAGTACTGTGTATGCCTGTGGAGGCTCATGGGTAACTTCCAGAATCATCCTGGATCGTTTTATCTCCTTGTGGTTTTGCCCAGGGAATTTTCAGGCTCCACCTGCCAGGACCGGAAGTACAGTCTGCTGCCATTTCTGTCCAGTATTTTTATGTGGGATCTGAGATCCAGACTGACCCTCCTGCTTGTGAGACAAAGGCTAACTCCTGAGCTGTCTCTCCAACCCCACTACTGCTTATTTTTACGAAGGTGTATGTGTTGGGCCTTCTTGGCAAAGGGGAAAGGAACCCTTGCTTTTCTGAGATGGTGCTGACAGACAAGAGGCACTTTATTTAGTGTGTGTGTGTGTGTGTGTGTGTGTGTGTGTGTGTGTGTGTGTGTGTGTCAGGAGGTACTATGTGTCCTGAAGGACCAAGGGTGAACTCAGGAATCACCCTGGATTGCTTTGCTCTGGGATTGTGTCACTTGTTTTTGGTGCCTTGGGAAACAGAAGGAAAAGAGAAAAAAAGAAGCAAAAAGACCTGGAAATTTAAAGTAAGAGCCATTGGAGAAATGGCTCAGGTAAAGACTCTGCCACCCAAGCAGAAGATCCTCCACCCACCAGGCCGGAAGAATAGTCACATGGTTTCCTCTTGGCTTTTGTTTGTTTTTTTGTTTTTTCCCCTTGGGCCTGGGATCCGAACTCAGGATCTTCTGCTTGGGAGCAGTCTCAACCTGAGCCATCTCTCCAATGGCTCTTACTTTGAATTTCCAGGTGTCTTGCTTCCTCTTTCCTCTCTTCCTTCTCACGAAGAACAAGTGACACAATCAGCAAATATATAAACTCATTGAATTAAAGGATTAAAATTTTGACCTCAATGAGTTCCTGACACTTGTTAATTCTATTAAAGATTTAATGAGGAAAGAGATTTAAAAAATAAAACCTAAATGCGTAGAAGTCCCACTAATAACTAACAACTTAATTTATTTATGTCTTTCATCTTCTCCCAAAGTAGCCATAATTAAGGGCTGAGGATGCTGTCATGCATAATGACACCTCTGTGCTTCCCTTTCAACTCTGCATCCACCACCTTTGTCATCTCGCAGGATCCTTACAACCCCCTTGCCAGGGAGCATGGCTCAGTGGGCGTTACCCCTACTCTGCAGATTAAGAAGAAGAACACAGTTAAGCTACATAGACAGCCTTAGATCTCCAGCCAATCCTGACGCTGTCACTGGAAATCAGATCTCCTAACTCCTGGCCCTGCGCAGTGTCCCAGCTGGAAAGCAGAGACCCTCATGAACCCACCACCCCAGAAGCAAGACAATCAGATCTACTATTTGATCCTTAGCAGAAGAGATCCAAGTGGGCCATCATCATGTACTGAGACCATCATTTGCAAATACACACACCCATCTCCTTGTGTGAGCATCTACAGGCAGTTGTGGATGTCAGCGAGGGTGAGACTCAGTCACACAGAGAGGGTCTGTCTGAGAGGGACCAGATAGCAAATGCTTTGGGGTGTGCGGCCATATGGCCTCTGTTGCCCTCTTATCTTTGGTCATTGTTGTTTTACAATATTTGAAAAGTATAAAAATCCTTTTCACTCACAGGAGATTAAGACATACTGTGTGGGAGGGTTTTGTTTCACAAGCCCTAGTGTGCCAGCTGCCGATGTGGGACACTGCGTTCCCTGGTGGTCACACGCCTGGCAGTGGTGGGGTACAAACTGGTTCCTGCCACTTCTCAAGAGCCCTCTCCTGCCTGCAGCCCTGCTCTGTAATTCTTTGAAGTCACAAAAGGCTCTCTTTCAGGAGAGTATGCCATGTTTTGTCTCTGAATTTCTGACCCTGACACATTAATATGCAGACTCTCCCTTCTGAGATTTCTGGATTTATGAAATAGTTTTGGTTTGTGAGATTTTTTTTTGAGATCTCATTGCAGCTAGGTGTTGTGGAATCCAATGTGTCACTCTGGAAAGCATGACTTCTGCCGCCTCTTTGCTGGTCCTGGGCTTCTTCCTTTCATGAATGTGTCCCTTTGCCCATATTTTAAATATTTTTCTCATGATAGCCAATAAGGGTGGAAGCTGGGACATGAAGGATGTCAGTCAAAGGCATTGACTATAATCCAGGCCAAAGATCCTCCCAAACTTCATTTGTCCCTTAATTTATCAGAATCCAGGCAAAGCAATGCTACAGAATGAAGAGGTCGTTCATTTCATGCACTTCGTGTAAGCAAGCCTAGCACAACTACATGAACTGCTTCTCTGATTTTCTGAAGAGTTTCAATCATTTTCTGTAAGACTGGTTTTTGGTGATCCACTGCTCCAGGCAATAATCTGTTTTCTCGGAGGATATTATCAATCTAGAATGTATCAGGCATTTTTTTTAAGTTGCTGCATCATAAAGACCTTGAAAGAGGAGGATCCTGTGGAGCTGTGGAATATAGAATGGAAAATATAGGGCACTTTGTCCAGGCTGCCACAGGACGAGGGGGGAACCCTAACTGCTCAGGGAGGAAGCAATAGCCATAAAAGGTGTCAGAAGGGAAGTGGTATCATGCTGACAGAAGGAAGGGCGGTGGGTGCACCGAGGCATGGTAGCAGGCGAGGGGAGATCAGACTGTCCTTGGCAAGATGCATCCAGTAGATTCCACATGGAATTTGAGAAGGGCAGCTGGGAGATGAAGCACAGTGTGGACACATGACAGAAAGCACAGATAGATTTTGATTGCTATTGAAGGCATTAGTGAGCACCTGTAGCAATTGCCCAGAGCATTGTGTGTGTGTGTGTGTGTGTGTGTGTGTGTGTGTATCAAAGGCCATTGTATGTACCTGTACACAAGGGTGATTTCAGAAATCGTCCTGGATTGCTCTATCTTGTTTTTGCTTTGTTCCAGAGTTTCCCAGGCTCTGCCTTCCAGGGCCAGAAGTGCAGGTTTCTGCCATTTCCATCTGGTGTTCTTATTTAAGATTCAAACTCAAGTCCTGCTGCTAGCAAGGCAGAGGCTTAATCTTGAGCCATCTCTCCAGCCCCCAGAGTGTCCTTGAAAGGTTTCTGGAACTGGGACACAGAGGTTGGACTAATAAGATCTTTTACAACCGAGAGCAAGACATGCAACTGTAACAAATTCATGGGAAATTTGAAAAAAATTGGAGAAATGGCTGAGAAATGACAGGTCTTGGTGGATATGAATGTGAAATAGAGAAAACCCAAAATAATCTCCAGGCAACTGGCTGGGAAATCAGGAAACAAGATGTAATCTACCAATACTCAGTGGAGGAAGGAGGAGCAACAGGACCCTTAGGGAGCCAGGTGATTTATCCCGTCCAAGGCATGGCACACACCAAATGTCCAAGTGAACATGTCTAGCATATGACTAGAAGATGACTGGTCTGACGGTCAGAAGGATAACTTGGGTGGAAATATTTGGGAAATATTGGTAACTGGCTGTTGATTGTGCCTTGGATTTAATATATCTGTTTACCTCGAATATGAAATTCAAGAGGTAAACACAAGGCTGAGGAAGAAGACAAAATCTAACACACCTGGCTCTTTAGGATGTAAGAAAAAACACCTGCCCTGAAAATAGTAGAGGAATGATGGGAGGGGACCGGAAATGTGTGACATTACAGAATGAACAAGAACAGGGAGTTTAGTCTGGAAAGATTACGATGAACCAAATGTTGAATACAGAAAGTACAAGACTGCTCCTGAAAAGCAATTCATTAGAGTGGTGAAAACGAAGCTAGGCAGAGTGAAGAGTGGGAAAAGGAAATATCGCATGAAAAGTCAGCGAAAAGCTTTTTGTGCTGTGAAGAGTTTTGCAAATACAAAATATTCTTTCACTCATATGTGATTTCAAGTCCTATCTTTTGAGATAATTAGCTACAGCATATGTAATTTGCTAATAGATTCACTAGGTTTGTTATAGACTCTTCATTACAAATAAGCACTTGCAACTCTGTGCATCCATGATTCAACTTAAAGATCTTTTGTCTGTTTAAATATCATAAATTCATTATATATATTAAACATTTAAAGATATATAATCACTGAAAGAAAAGATTTCCCTGGTTTTTTTTTTACTATCACTTCAGTTATTAAAGGTTCCATCAAGATTTTCTGAAGACTTTGGTCCCTTCCCAATTCTAGAGAGTTCACAGACCTTCAGCTCTTTTCCTAGTAGATCCACTTCACACACTTGGTCTCTGACACGACTTGCTGTCTCCATCGATATCTTCTCACTATCCTGCCCTGGAATTTGAAGACCACAAAATCATATCCTTAATTCTCCTGTATTTGTCCTTTCAAAGTTTATCACACTTCATATTTTAAGAGAGAATATTCAATAACCATGATTTCTATGCATGGAGGACAAAATATATAATTATCAAAAATGCCCCAGTTGATTATAGCATATCAACTATTTATTTTCATTAAGAATAAATGCTATTACCTTGCTGTTTTCATCTTTTTAGCTAAATCGCAATTGGAAATGAAATCTGAAAAATAGTCCAAACCACTTTCTTAGCAGCTGTGTTACACATACACACACACAGGAAATGAAAGACACTTGACTCAACTTTTGATGGTTGAGTCTAAACTGTGTCATCCTCAAATTCCTATATTAAATCCCTATCTTTCTCGCCTCAAAAAGCAACTATCTGTGGAGACAGTAATTTACTTGAAGTGAAATCATTAGGGTGAGCTGATCCAATATGATGTGTCCTCCTAATGAGAAAAAATTTGAACACAGATACAAAGGGAAGAATACGTGAAGATATGAACAGAAGATGGCAGGCATCTCTAAGTAAAAGCAAGAGGCCTCAGAGGAAATTAATCCTTCTCCTACTTTTATATCAAAATTTTGTTTCCAGAATTACAAAAAAAAAAAAAAAAGAAAACATATTGCTAAAGCTACTGTTTTTGTGGTACACTGTACCACACATAAGGAACATACATAATTTAGCTGAAGCACTTGCTCCCTTCTACGACTAGGGCATTTGTAAGGGTTTCTGAGCTATTTCTTTGTTAGTCTTGTCTAGAATTGTGTTTCGTCAATGGTAAGCTCTGTTTATAGCATGTGGTTCCCAAGATACACTTTCTACAAGCCTTTGAAGATTGGTATGTACATACACTCAGCCCTCCAGTAATTTCATCCTCCACAGATGACTAGCGCAAGTGCTGTCTGTCTCCCGGATGTAATCTGTGCGGGTAATGAGATTCAGGCTCGTTAGAGTAATTACATACTCTCTTTTTATCCCTTAACTAATCTTAGGCTTCAGTTGCCTCTTTTCAAGTGTTTTCCTTCTTTCCAGCCAGTCACGTTGACAGAGATGATAAAGGCAGCCTACCTAGGATGTGGCCAAGTCCACCTTTTCTCCGTCATAGCTACAAACTGTAGCTATGCAAAATCATTGTTCTTATTCTGACTGTAACAGTTACTCTTAATTATTGCTGTGAGAGAGCACCGGTAGTCAAGCAACTTAAAGGAGAAAGGGAGGTTTATTCAGCTTATTGTTCCAGAAGGAAGATATATAGTCTCTCAAAGCAGAGGTGGCATGGCTCGCTGGCCAAAGCTGGAGGAGGCGACATCACTGCAGACATCTTGGAGGCTGAGAGCTGCAGACTGCTTGCTGCAAAGACAGACTTCTCCTGGAGGTTGGGTGGGACTAATCCACCTCAAGGCCCACCCCTTGTGACTGCCTTCCTCCAGCAAGATTCCACCTCTCACGGCGCCATGACCTTGCCAAACACATGAGACCGTGGGGGACGCATTTCAAACCACGACACTGACTATATCCAAATATTTAGACTTTTAAGTTGGTGGCTAATAATTTTCATTTTTCTTATATTATGTGTTTGTAGAATGTATGCATATGTTCATGTGTGTTGCATGTGTACCTGTGTACAGGAGGATGCCTGTGGCCACATGTGGATTCAAGAGATGGCAGAAACCATCAGTTGTTCTCCTGTCTTCATTCGAGTCTGAATCTCTCATTAAGCCCAGGATGTGCCACTGTAGCTAGTCTGGCTAGGCCGCCTATCCTGGGAACTTCCAGGCTGTGTTTAATGAGGTGCAACTACAGGCAGCTACCATGTCCACAGGAATTTTTTCGTGGAATTTATGGACCTGGGTCCTTTTGCTTTGGTAGCAACTTTTTCTTGATGAGCCATTGCCACAGCCCTAATTGTTCAATATTTAGGAATATTTGGTTATTTTTTGTGTGTGTGCATGCTTACTGTGGAGGTCATAGGACAACCTTTGGTTATTGTTTATCTCCTGCTACCTTGTGAGGTTCATGGATTAAACTCAGATTATCAGACTTACACTAAGCACTTTTACCCACTTAGCCACCTGTTAGCTCTTTTTAAAAAGTAAATTGCTACTTTTATCTTGACATAGGTTTACCAGTCTACCTTATTTTACCAATCTATAAGCACTCTTTTTCAATTTCTCTGGACTATTAATCCTTTCAGTCTTTTATATAGTGAGAGCACTAAACTTGGAGTCAAACTATGAACAAGATGTTTATTTTGTGACCTAGGATAGGCTAATCTGGCTTTCTTTATCTATAAGATAGAGTTATACAAGACAACTTTTAGGGACAGCATCAAATTATATAACATATGCAAAATAAGCTACAATTTCTATGTTTAGGCCCTTACTATTGTGATTTCTAGTAGACATTTTTTTCAATTCACTTGTTTACTGGATTTGTTATCAAGATGAAAAAAATGGTTTAAATATTTAGTTTCCGAAGAGCGCCAAGCAAATAATGGCGTTCATATTCAGCTCCTTGTACACATAGAACAATAGAAATTGCTGAGAAATAGAGCTCTCTGGGCTACATATTAATATTTAGGTTTAAAATTCTTGTTGGTAGCCATATCAGCAAATGTAGTCTGTTTGGGGCATGTTTAATACTGAGTGCAAGAGAAACTTTCAAAAGTGTATCAATCTCTTCACTTTTTACTATTATCTAAATAGGCTGAGATCAACCAGTATTTCCCATAAAATGGTTCTTTCAGAGTAGTGCGTGTGTGTGTGTGTGTGAGAGAGAGAGAGAGAGAGAGAGAGAGAGAGAGAGCAAATACTCTACCACTGAGATTCGCTGTCAACCACATCAGTTCTTCCATGCCACCATCTTTTTCCTCTCAACTGATCGAAATTTGTCTTCTGCATACTTCTCTTCTCTTTGTCCCTTGTGCTGCAGTAAGAGGTAGTTTCCCTCCTGGGAATTTCCTCTTTTCATTGAGACATCTCCCATTTAAGTGCTCTGATTTTGGTTCAAAAATTTCTGGTAGATTATGAAATCTGTTCTCATATAGTCTATCCTAACAAGTTGCCTTCCTCCCAACCTTCAGTGGAAGTCACAAAGAAACCACTTTGGCAGAGAAGAATCTTTTGATTCTTATCAAACAAATGAAAGGTCTCTTTTCATATAGACATTACTCAGCAGTAATGGAACACTCGATGCAGGTAATTTATAAAGGAGAGTATTTTGGCTTATAGTTCTTACAGAGATGAGGGCATCTAGAACATGGTGCCAGCATCTGATTCTAGTGAGGGGCACAAACTGCTTCAACTCATGGGTGAAGATGGAAGGGGCAGTGGGCATGTGACCAGAATGCTAACCTGTTGCCGTGAGAGAGGTTTGACTGCTCACCAGGGCTCCATTCTACTTTCCTGGAAGCCCAATCTCCCAACACTGTTGCCCTGCGGAATTCAGTTTTGGGGATAATAATTCCAGGAGGCAGATTCCTACTGGGGCAGGCGGTGTTTTAATGTATTCATCAAAAATATCACAACTTCATAGATAGTGGTCCTGCTGCAGAGTTCGTGGCATGGTCCAGCTCTTTCTCTGTTGGCACTGGTCTCTTCTGAACCTCATTCACCAACTTCCATGTCCATAACTATTGTACTGAGCTTACAGGACTAAGGTAGATAGAGGTTAAAAATGCGAAGAGGAAACGACATGCTTGCCTTTCTGCAAGGAGCTTAGGATCCACTGGAGGAGGCAAAACAACAGCAAAAACAACAAAAAATTCACAACATGGCTTGAGCTTAGAAAAAAGTAATTTACCTGGCAAGAGATTGCGAGCCAGGAAATGTGTGAGAGCGCGTGAATGAGAAACGATGCCATGTAAAACATAAAATGCTAAATCACAATATCTATAATTCAGAATTATGCTACAATTTCAAAATTTCATGTAGAACCATATTTAAAAGAAGGTAATATATGCCAAACCCATTCAATGAAAGTAATAATTTCTACATATATGGTCCTATTTTTCTTAAATGAAGGAAATGCTGTGAAGACTTGCAGAGCAGAACAAAATTAATTTCCTTTCTACTCAACTAACACTATTCATTGTATTTGCCTGTAATGTGTTTGGTGTACCAGGCACTTCATATGCACGCAGAATGAAGGAAAACTTCTGAAGCTGCAGCTTAAATTCAAAGACTTATTTCTCTCTTGAACTGAATAGCATAAACACGAGACACAGTTGGACTGACAGTCAATGGAAACCCATGTCTTGTTGACACAGCTACATTTCTGTAAACTCTTTCTTGCTATTGAAGTTATTTGTCCCTGTCTCAAAAGGAAAAAAAGGAAAAACTAAATCCACAGTTCATGACAAAGACAGTGCTTACTAAAACAAGAATCTAAGCAACCTGCCTTGATCATATTCATGGGGTGATTCAGTTGAATTATACTCCCTGAAACCCCCAACACAATAGCCTAAATCTCTGACATTGCGTATAATCAGGGAGGAGAATTTTCTTGTGGGGGTGGTTAAAACTTGCATCAGAGAAATAATGATCTGTCCTCTAATTACTTTCCTTTGTAGGGAGCTGAGATCAGTATCAACTGTTTGTTTTGTTCCAGCCCTTTTAGGTTTTTCCCTTTTAAAGAAGACAGTGCGTTGCGTGACTGTGCAAGTGAAGAACCAAGAGTAAGTCACAAGCTTGGTGGGGAGGCCAGAAAGCGTGATGAACCCAACGGGCATTAGGTCCCTGCTTGGACTGCACAGCACCTAACCATCCCCAAATGACAGCTGGACCACGATCTTCCTTTGTCTCATGTTGATCAAAGTATGATGAACCCATGACAGTGGAAGCTCCAGTTTATGGACAGAATGGTGTTAAGCGAATTTCCTGAGTGTCCATTTCAAATGTAGCCTTCCCAGGCAGTACTTAATTAGAGTCACTTTTAACCTTTCCTTAGGTTCTCATCGTTAATGCCAAGTGTTATTGCTATTATTGCTGTTTTATTGTTTTTTGCCAAGGAAAATGAGGAAGTCACTATTAGCTTTAAAAAAAAAAAACAAAGGATGCTTCAGGAATAAATCCAAAGTTCCTACCCCATGCCAAGTTGGAAAGAACACATGGAAGGGAAAGAAAATATCCTTTCAGGGTGGCCTGCATTGAGGGCACAATGCGTGATTTTGCTGGGCACATTTCACCTGTTTCCAACAGTGTGACTCCAGGCAGATAAAAGACACACACTTCTTTCAGGTGTGGCTTAGACTGAGGTAACATCTGTGCCGTGATTTGAATGTGAACTGTTCCTTACAAATCTCATGTGTTTGAATACTTAGACTGCAGCTAGTAGGGCTACTTGGAAAGTTGTGGAACTATTAGGACTTTGAGTCTGGTTGGAGTAAGTGATCCACTGGGGGCAGCAGTAAGGTAGAGGGGGGTGTGGGTCTTACAGCTTGGGACCACTTCCTGTTCCCCCTGTGGGTCGCACTCCAGCAAGATGTGAGAGGTGCCCACTGCTACCGTTTCTGAGCTTCTGTCACCATGCCTTTCTCTCTCTGACAGACAACATCCCCTGAGACTGGGAGCCAAAACGAAGACCTTCCTTTCCTCGGGTGCTTTGAAACAGCAATAAGAAAAGTAACTAATAGACTTTACTTGTGTTCTTTTGAAAGGGAAAATTAGGCGTGATTTGGTAGGTACCTCTGAATAGTGTAAATACTAATCTAATAGTAACTATAATGGACATGATTCCTCTTTATAACAGCTGTCCAGGGTCACCTTTAAAGGTTTCCTTGTGCTGAGAATCCTCTTCAGTATACATGGTGATAAGGTGACTTTGGAATGAATTATGCTGCCGTTAAGTTATCCAGTCTCCTGTCCTCAAACACTGCAGATTCCTTGCATGGTTTTGTAAGTTTCCAAGTTTTAGCTACTAGTAGGTAATGGAAAGTGTAAACCAAGAGCAGGGCTGTAGAGACAGTTGGGACTTGGGTCCTGCTTTCACTCCAGTGGCTATGGGATTTAGCCACTGTGACTCGTACTTGGCCAACAGTTATGTGTTCTGTCAAGGTGGGTGTTATTAATGTTGCTATTAAACACTCAAAGAATGACATACTTTATTATTACAGTTACCCTTCTTCTGCTGTGAGATAGTACTCAGAGTTAAGTACCTTACGGAAGAAAAGGGTATTATTTATTTGCCTTACAGTGCCAGAGGGGATATGGTCTATTTATGGGGGAAATTGCATAATAGAAGTAAGGCTGTAGGCAGAACCTACAGACTGGTTCAGGTCACCAGAGCCATCAGGAGACAGAGGAAGCAAGAAGACAAGCCGGCTGGGCTGCCAAACCTCAAGGCCTGTGACACGCCTTCTTCCAGACTCTACTTCTTAAAAGAATGACAACCTTCCCCATATTAACAGCAGTTAAGGATTCAACATGGGTCATGGGGAGCATGACCTATATTTATACCATGACATTTATAGACATTAAGAATTAAATGGAAGCACCTTTCTCTTTTTAAAAACTATTCATACAATGTTATACAGTCCTTGCAGAAATATAACATACTCTGCAATCTTTCCTTCCTTCCTACTTCCCTCCCTCCCTTCCTCCCTTCCTTCCTTCTCTGTCTCTCTGTCTCTCTGTATTTCTGTCTCTCTTTTTGTATTTCTTCTCTCTTTCTCTCTCTCCTCTTTTTTTCTCTCTCTCTCTTTCTTTCTTTCTTTCTTTCTTTCTTAATATTTCATTTATTTTGTGTGTGTGTGCATGTGCGTGTGTCTCAGAGGGCACTGTGTGTCCCTGTGGAGGACCAAGGGTGACTTTGGGAATCATCCTGGATTGCTTCTACCTCTTTTTTGCTTCCCTCTGGGATTTCTCAGGCTCCACCCACCGGGGCCAGAAGTGCAGGCCTCTGCCTTTTCCCCCTGGTGTTTTTACTTGGGACCTGGGATCTGAACTCAGGACCTCCTGCTTGTGAGACAGAGTCTTAACTCCTGAGCCATCTTTCCAGCCTTCTCCGCAGTCCTTAACAGTAGTATAGTAAAAGAATCCTACTTCTGATGATAATCTTGCAATACCTCTGTACATCCTCTTGAGCCAGAATGGTCTTATAACACACTGGAAAAGCCATAAAGATTAAGTATCAAGAAGCAGATGCCCGCAATGATTTGCAAGATACTCCGCACAAGTTAGGGCCGAAGCAATCATAATTGGACATTGTATGCCCGGCGCAATGTCCAACACACTACTGACCTCACAAAGTCTAGCATCTGCTAAAGGCACCAAGATCCTTGGAGGCAAGGGATTGACAGCCACAGTAGTGTTCCTATGCTTAAGGGGAACACAGGAAAGGGTTCAGGGAAATGCCACTGGGTCCTTGTACGTTATCAGAGAGGAGGGCCCAGAGGAGAGTCAGGCATGCACAAGAAAGGACTCTGGGAATCAGGGCGGAGGCACCCGGGGATGGGGCAGGAGGGGTGAGGGGAGGGGGAGCAGGGGGTTGGGGGGGGAGGGAGGGAACTGGTGTACCTATTAAGTTTGTATGAGCTGAAATAATAATTAAAAATGTATTATATAAAAAAAGAGGCCCAAGAAGCCTCTTGAAGGCTTTTCAAGTAGTGTGATACCTGTCTTATATATCAGAACTTTCCCTTACGATTTAGCTTTAGAAGCAGAAAGCAAACAAAGGCAATGGATGATGATGATTCCACACAATTGAGTATGGCTAACTGAAGCTTCACCACAGGTCTCAAACTGCTTACATTTGCTTGCACAAGCTTTTAATATAGGCATGTAGATGCACTTATCAAAAACTGACATTCGAAGTTATTGTTCATAAATTCCTGCATAAAAACTAGATAGTGGGCTGGAGAGATGGCTCAGTGATTAAAATCTTTTTCTCACAAACAAAGGGATCTGACCTTACAACCCCAGACCCCACTTAAAAATGCCAGATAAGGGGCTGGAGAGGTGGCTCAGGGTTAAGCCTCCACCTTGCAGGAGGATCCCAGATCCCATGTATAGACGCCAGGCAGAAGCGGGGGCGGCCTGCGCTTCTGGTCCTGGTAGGGCGGAGCCTGTGAATCCAGGGGCAGAAGGAGGTGGAGGCGTCCATGGTGGTTTGCGAATTCGTCCGTGGTTCTACACATGCACAGACGCACACACACACGCACACACATACACACGCACATGCGCACAGTTGAATAAATAAATAAATAAATTTTTTAAAAATTAAAAAAAATTTTTAAAAAATGCCAGATAAGTTTGGCTGCCTACCTATCTATATAATTCTAGCCCTGGAACGAGAGCCTGGGAATCCCCAGACAAACTGGCTAGTCAGACGAGCCCAGTGGTGTGCCCTGGGCGCAATCAGAGATCTGGCATGCACGGAAATAAAGTAGAAGAACAATTTCAAGATTGTCTAGGATGCATGAGAATCTAGGTTCCATTTCCAGAAACACACACACACGCGCGCACACGCATGCACACGTGCACACACACACGCACACACACATGCACACATTGTAAGTCAACACTGTCATTCCCAATATTACCCACCAAGTGTACTTGTGTGCATACAGCTGCTCGTATGTGTCCATCCATGCGCAACACACACACACACACACACAGATATACATGCACCATACATGAAAAAGCAAAACAAAACTAAATATTTACAGGGTTCAGCCAAGATTTACATATTCAAAAATTTAAATACTCCATTTGGTAAACTAGAGAAAATGAAATTAAAACTAGGGATTCAAAAATAGGCAAATAGCCTGTCATACAGAAGAACTTGGGCTCAATCTCTAACTAAAGACATTAATTAATGAATGAAATTTTCAACTCAAGAGGCTAGAAAAACGAACAACTCAATAAGCCCAAAAGAAAGTGGAGGGCACAATTCAGAAATATACAAAAGCAGAAAATAATAAACGAACACATTGCACTACTCCTCAGTAGTTGAAGGTCAGCTTCAATGAAAACCATCAGCATCGAGCTGCTGATGTGACTCGATGGATGAGGCATCTTTACTCTCAAACCTGGCAACCTGGGTTCAATCCTTGCAGTTCACATGGCGTAAGAAGAGAACTGCCTTCCAGAAGCTGTTCTCTGATTCCACGCTGGGACTCCCTCCTTCCTCTCTTTGCATCTTCCTTCTCTCCCTCTCTCTCAAATAGATAAAATATTTTTTAAAAGAAAATCATAGGCAGAATCTGGTTGCCTGAATAAAAGGAAGCTCGAAATTTGTACATCAAAACTTTTAAATAATAAAGATAGAACCATAAAGTGATATAAGATGAAAACTTTAAAACAGAATGGAAATTCAGTGGCAGAGCATTTGTCTAGATGCAGGAGAATCTAGGTTCCATTTGCAGAAACACACACGTGTGCGCGCGCACACCCACACATACACACGCACGCGTGCATGCATGCACACACATGCACACATTTTAAGTCAACACTGTCATAATTCTCTGCTAATCAGATTTTATAAACTTGATGAAATAAATAATTTTACAGGAGATATATAAATTGAACAAAATGAAGCCAGGGAGAAATTAAAACAATTCTAAGAGTAGAACAAATAACCACGGGCAAAATTAACAAAATTGTGGAAGAATTAGTTCCTTAACCATACTGTCGAACGTCTAGTGAATATTTATAAAAATATTTTTGGAATTAATTATGTTTATACAAATAAAAGTATTGAAAAACATAAAACTGTGGACTTTATAGCTCCCCATTACACAGGGCTAACATAATCTGCTCTTAAAACGTGACAAAGATAGAAAGCAGAAATGGGGCTGAAGGATATAAAATCATGAATAAAAATTAGTGAATCCAGAAGAACATTAGAAAGTACACCAGGTTTTTTAAAAAGCATTTATGTTAGAGATGCAATGATAGCACTCACTACATTAAGCAATCTATTAGTGTAATTTAGCACATTGATAAAAGAAAAAAGCACATTTACTATAATAAGTGCTTAAAAGCCTTCAAAAATACTAATCACACTTGAGGACTGGGAGGATTTCTTGTGGGTGCTTCCTATGCATGTACAAGGACCTCAGTTCAAATCTCCAAGCACCTACATCAAAAAAAACCTGATATGCAGTGAAGGATGTCAGACTCAAATCTTTCATGATGTATCTTCCAATGACCTTTACAACTCACTTCTTCCATATTTTCTCTTACTTATTTTATTCTCTGCTTGACTCTGTCAGCAACTTATAAATACTCTCTTGTCTGCCTACAATATTTCTGTATCTTGTTCTCATTCGTCCTTCAAGTGTAACTCAAACCCAACTCTGTAAGAAAGATCTTATAACCTGGCTTCTTTGCTATTCTCTACAGCATTCATCATCAACTTAACATATCACATTTATTTTAGTCAAATACCAAAGGATAAGATTTTTCTGAATCTTAAATGGAAAATAGAAGGGAATCAACTTTTTAAATTATAATTAGACTTGTTTTAAATTTAGCCTTATTGACTATTTCTTTTATGCATCTATTTTTGATGCACATACCCACTAAAAAGGGATAATTTATAGATATCGATGATTGCCATAAAATCTCAATTTTCCATATAAAGTCACCAGTCTCAAAAATTTTACTTGTTTATTCAAACAAGCATACAAATTCCGATACATTTAGCTTGTTGTGCAAACTTCCAGGTTCCCAAGACCCAATGTAACCCTACCAAGACTTAGAAGTGGCCAAGGAATCTTCCCTCTCCATTGTTACCCCTGTAAGCTGACAACTTGGGGAGCCATTGCCTGATGGAAGGCTTACTTTTCCAATGTAGAACAGAACATCTCTTTCATTTAGTAAGATTGTAAAATTATCTCTTTCTTTAGCTCTAAAGTGACTCTCTTGCTAAAATTTTACTCACAATAGACAAAAACCACTCAATTTTTTACTTGAAAATTGAGATGTAAAGTATCAATAGAAATCATTTGTGTCATGTATATGTTCATGCTGCATGTAAAATTTGTGCTATGTATGCAACTAGCATGAAAAAATGACTGAATCTACTCACTAACTTTATTTTTTGAAAGGTCCATTCTAGAAAATATTTGTCTTCAATAGCATACTATGAAGGTCGATGTCTCTGGAGTACCAGAGACTCGATATACTTAGCTCACCTCGCATTATAGTTCAAAAGAACAGCGATCTTGAGGTTAAATATAAACCTGGACTGATTTCACTACAGAGCTTCCAAGAGAGAACCAACAAAAGTATTCCAGATTTAGTTCCAATCCTTCATTTGCCTTGTGAATAAGGGGAGGCAAAAGAAATGTTCTCTTGCTCTTAGATTTCTTATTATTCTGAAGGTAGTCTCCTGGGTCAACAGACATTAAGTACAAAAAGAAGTAAAATGAGATTAAGGAAGCACTACTAAGAAGTGAGACTGCCAATCAAGAAGCAAAAGCACACCTATACGATGTATGCTTATATCATTTTCTTACAGAGATGAAACTGAAATTAACATTGGAAAACAATACATCTGAAAAGATCGGGGCATGACAACAATACTGAGTGCATAAAATGAAAACAGTAAAATCGATACTGTCATTGTCTGAATGTGAGTTGCCCCTTACGTTCAATCTCAATTCAGTCTTTGTTCGGTGTTAATTAGTTGGGGAAGTTACGGCACCTTTCAGCATGCATGAACCGAGGCATGTCACAGACGGTGGGCGCTGTGGTTGGGTAGCCCAGCCCTGCTTCCTCAGTTTGCTCCCACTCTCCCCCTGTGATGGCTGTGCAGGCCCAATCCTTGCTCCTGTTTCTGCCTCTAGCCAACCCTTCTGCTGTGTGATTCCTGCCATAATGGACTGTGTCCCCTTTGGAACCATATGCCAACTAAATCTCCTTTGCTCACCTAAGTAGCTTGGGCCTGAGAATATTGTCTCCCAACAAAAGAGAAAATTAACCTCCAAGGAAGAGCCAGTGTAACTGGAGAGTCTGTATTATCAGCATGTCTCTGACACACAGCATATGTTGTCTAGCAGATGATTTTCATACCTACTCCAACTTTACAAATTAGGTGTGCGACCCATGAAATGTAACCTAACCCTGCCCTTTTTTTTAATATAATACATTTTTTATTATTATTTCAGCTCATACAAACTTAATAGGTACACCAGTTCCCTCCCTCCCTCCTCCCCCACAATCCCCTGCTCCCCCTCTCCTCACCCCTCCCACCCCATCCCCCCGTGCCTCCCGCCCCGATTCCCAGAGTCCTTTCTTGTGCATGCCTGACTCTCCTCTGGGCCCTCCTCTCCGATGACGTACAAGGACCCAGTGGCATTTCCCTGAACCCCTTCCTGTGTTCCACTTAAGCATAGGAACACTACTGTGGCTGTCAACCCCTTGCCTCCAAGGATCTTGGTGCCTTTAGCAGATGCTAGACTTTGTGAGGTCAATAGTGTGTTGGACATTGCGCCGGGCATACAATGTCCAATTATGATTGCTTCGGCCCTAACTTGTGTGGAGTGTCTTGCAAATCATTGTTCCTCTCATCCTTTTGCTCTTACACTCTTACCACCCTCTCTTCCGCAAATGTCCCTGAGCTTCAGGATGGGGAGAGATTAGTCTGGCCTAGTTCTAGGTGGTTGATATAGTCTCTGAAGTTCTGGATAGTGGTTCGTTGATTTTCTTTTGCAGTTTTGTTGCTCCTGTAATGCCCTTCACTCCATCGTGATGGGCACTGTATGTCACCCCCTGGCCAGAGACAGAAAGCTGTTAAACTGGAGTCTTATTATAAGAGCACATTCAAGGGTAGATGTAATACTTATACCCAAAATTGGAATCGCAAGGTCATATGGCGTTAGGCAATGGGAGGGGTCAATCACCCATTTGCAAAATGGTTACTTTTTAATCTGCCGGACTATATGCCCTCCCCTTCTGGTGAGTTCATACCCCCTTAGTTGTAAATGATCAGGAACGAATTGTGAACTTAACTAGGTGTCCCATTACTTTCTTGCAGTCCTTGATGGAGGCCTATTTTCTCTACTGTAACATGGTCACTTCTCTCCTTGTTTCTGGTGTGGCCCTCCAACCCCATCCCTCCTGTTCATAATCCTTGCAATTACTGTAGGTAATACATAGATTTACCTATGAGTGTCTCAAGATGGACTAACCCTGCCCTTTTTTATGTTGGCCTTTTAAATTCTTCCTGTAATGATCTGTGCTTCTTAAAAGATTGGGATTCCTGCTGTTCTTCAGCTTTGCTTTAAGATACTATATAGAACTTCTTTCACAGGCCCTAGCAACTCGCTCAAAAGAAATTCCTTCAGGGTCTAGAGAGATGCTTCAGGAGATAAGACTCTGCCTTTCAAGCAGAAGGTCCTGAGTTCAGATCCCAGGTCACATGTAAAAATGCCAGGCAGAAATGGTGGTAGCTTGTACCTTGGGTCCTGGAGGCAAAGCCTGGAAAAATGCCAGAGTGAAGCAAAAAGGAGGTAGAAGTAATCCAGGATGATTCCCAAAGTCACTCTTGTTCCTCCACAGGGACATAGAGTGCCTCTGACACACACACATGCACACACACACACACACAAATAAGTGCAAGAAAAAGAAAGAAAGAGAAAGAAAGAAAGAAAGAAAGAAAGAAAGAAAGAAAGAAAGAAAGAAAGAAAGAAAGAAAGAAAGAAAGAAAGAAAGAAAGAAAGAAAGAAAGAAAAAGAAATTCCTTTCCTTCAGACAGAGAGTTTTCCAGTCTGTACCTTTTATGGAGAGGGAAAGGGCTGTACAGTGAAATTCTGTCAACTGAGGAGTGGAGTTACAGTCACCATGTTTCCTAACTAGCTACTGCCTTCCCTTCCCCCATCCCCCCACCATCTTGCATTGCCCAGTCACTCTTTCCTTAAGCTACTTTCCAATCTCAGGGGCTGAGGACAGGCCCCCATCAACGGAAATTGTAATTTGAGGTTTCTGAGATTCTGATACCACCATTTAAAATAAAACAGATCTCACTCTCCCTGCACGGACCTTACTGACATTAAGTGGAAAATGGAATAAATTCCTTGAGTGCCACAGGGAGAAAATGTCCTCAGAGGCCCTCTCTGATACCCCCCAGCCCTTTTGTGGGAGCTGCTCCCTTCCATCCTGGTGAGAAACAGAGACACATCTTCTGTAAGGCCAGCACGTCCTTGTTTCTTTGCACTATCAGGAGTGTCTGGAACCATCTTGGAGAATGGTTAATGACACATACCAGAGTCACTTCCATTCTGAGGGCCATTTCAATCTTGCAAAGAATAGTTACCGTCTCACGAAGCTGCTACAGGAAGCTCATTGCAAGGAGCAGCAATCCATGACGCTTTCAACGGTGATCTGACACTCGCTTGCTATTCTCAAAGGTAGGCCCTGAATCCACAGTACTCTCTCTCAGCTTCCGTGAGCTTTTACCTTCGCCAGGTCTCCAGCAAAGGCACAGCAAAGGCCCTTCACTTCCACTTAGAAGTGGCAGATCTCACCTGACCAGAGTGTTAGACAAATAAGCCACTGTTCTCCTCTGACATTCCTTCATGGGGTATGGGAACAAGAAGTACCCTGGACCTGAGAGCCGTCATCTGGCATCCAGAGTTGCACAAGATAAGCATGCAAAATAAATTCTGTGGATTCTGATAAAACTCATGTGCGCATGCACACACACACCCACCCACATGCATGCACATGCGCATATACAAATTGCAGTGTTTGCTTACATACAAAACAATATTTTACTATTCAGACGTGTGTGTGTGTGTGTGTGTGTGTGTGTGTGTGTGTGTGTGTGTATGGTATGAATGAAAAACTCTTTGGCCAATATCACTTACTCTTTAGGTTCCTCTCCTACTATAATTATACTTAGATCTTTATAAAGTAGACGCAGGGTTTATATCAAGATCTAAGTCACAGAAAGAGGAATAGACATAGTCTGCAGGTACAGGAGGCAACAGAGCACAGAAAAGGCATTCCCCTGAGCTTGAGAGATCAGTATCTGCTGTGGCACAGGTGTGCTTCTGAATTTGATGACTTCATTTGCATATATAGAAAGTGATATAGAAAAGTGATTATATATTCATATATTTCTCAAGCTGTACTCCAATGTGTAGAAAATGTGTTCTCTACTCCCTTGGGCTGATCTGGTTTCCATTGTAAGTCCTCCCAGTGCTGGGTAGTGACATAATATTATGGACTGAACCAGTACAAGTGTTTATGATCAAATGACTTCAAACTTCTTTAGACAAAGACTTGGTGTCACTTGTATAAAACATACAAATGCTACATTTCATTCTTGATCTTCCTTTATTTCTTTCAAGGATTGTGTTGGGACACACGGGGAAGTCTAGCTCAAGTGACTTCATGATGGAAGATGGGAGACTGGGGTCTTTAACTACTCAGGGTTACATCTGCTGACCCTGACCTTGTGATTCTGTGAGTGCTGTGTCATTGGTGGCTGTTTCTTCGCGTTGACAGTACACTCTCCAAGCATGTGACTCTTCTCGCCGGCTTTATGGGGATAGTTGTGCTGCAGATACATCCCCCCAACTCTTCCCCTAGTGGTTCTGGCACCAGCTTTCCCCTACCAGCACATGTTAGTCAGCATTTGGCCACTGTAATAGAATACGTGAGCTAGCAAACTAAAGGAGGAAAGATGGTCTCAGAGGTTTCTGACCATGGTCATCTTCCTCCACCTCTTGGGACCATGAGTTGAAGCAAACTTGCCCCCTTTCACTCGCTACCAAACATGGGGAAAGAGAGGAAAGAAGACACGGACAAAACATGGTCCCCCAGGGGCCTGCTCCCTCCAGCTAGATTCTATCTCCAAAAGTTTCCCAAAGCCATGACTAGCTGCATGGGTTAGTCCATCGGTGAAGTTACAGTCTTCATGGTCATTCGACTCTGAAGCCACCTTCCTGAGCACTATCACGTGCGATATCACATGTAAACTTCAGGGAACATTCAAGCCATAATGTAACAACGTTCTGATGGAATTTCTTTATTTTAACTCTTAATTTAACCCATCACCATTGCTGCAACACATGGAAACTCTAAAGTTCTGGAGACTTCGCTATTGGGTTTACAGAACAACCTCCTGCACCCTGTGCCCCAAGATCGCACCCACAGCAGTATTTAGCTGGAGGTTAGGTAGTGTTCTAGTTTTGTGTTTTTGGCTAAAAAATATTCCCCCAAATTAGAAGTTTAGAGCACTTATTTTCAGTATAGTTCAAGATTTTGTGGATTCAGAAGGTGAGAAAGGTTCTACGAGTTCTCAGTTTATGGCTCATTCTCTGGGTAACACAGACAGGACTGGAGAAAATCCTCCTAAGATCATTTGCACAGAGGCCTGACAAGTTGATATAGGCTTCTGGGGCCCACTCAGTGCTACCCTTGAGGCTTCCTATTAGAAGAGTGGCTGGGTTCCCAGAAGCCTAGATAACTGCTCTTAGAAATCTCAAAATGGTGCTTCATTTTATTGAAAAATCAGATCAAGGTCAACTTGAATTTAAACTAGGTAGAGGACAAAATATACCCTATGTGCTCCTAGAGGCAAGGAAAGAACTAGTAGTAGTCATCTTGGAAAATGTGCCACCATATACCCATGTAATTAATTAACAAATACAGTTTGGCATGTGTATTGTTGTCATAACATGTAGCTTCCAAGGCCAGCCTGGGCAGTTCATGCATCCCAGCTATCTGAATGGAGGAAGGCATGTGAAAGTGGAACACAGAACTTCAGCTTTTACTTTCTAGAATTTAGGCATACTTGACATGTACAGCTGCAAGGCTGCAAGGAACCCTGGGATTGCAACCTCTCTGTGGAACCAGGATGCAAGAGAGGCAGATGGAGGAGAGGAGGGGTGAGGAAGGAAGGAGAGGAGAGGGAGGAGATGAGAGGAGAAAAGAAACTCACTGGAGAGCAAAACCAACACACATTGTCTCATTAGATCAGCTAGGTCTAGCAGTTGATAGAGTGTCAGGGAGTTAAAAAACTTTAGCAGTCTTGAAGTTCAAAGATTTTTTAAATTTTTTATTTCTCCTTCTAAAATTTTTTAAATTTATTTTCCTAGTTTTACAAGCATATTGAGTACTTATCCCTACTACCCTCCATCCTTCCCCTTCCCGTCCCCTTCCCGTCCCCTTCCCGTCATCCCCTCCCCTCCCGTCCCCTCCCCTCCCATCCCCTCCCCTCCCCTCCCCTTCCCTTCATCAATCCATTCCACTTACTCCTACCCTCCTGCCTGTCCCCTTCTGTGGATCCCATGGTTCCCTCTGACTTGTCTACTCTTGTGGGAGTTCAGGCCTCTGTGGCATACCATGTTACCTCTCTTTGGGCTATCCCACTGAATTTTGAAAGTAACTGATTTTAAGTTCAGTTGTCATAAAGCTACTTGGACATTCAAAGCTGAATAATGATCTTATCACAAAAAAGATAGGTTTCCGTTATGGGTAGGTGGCTCTACAGTAACAAGTCTGAAGGGTCTTGAAATGCATCGCACTGAATTAACATTTTACTGTTTTCATCATGTGTGTTTTGCACAGTGAAAACTGATATACCTTGCTTATTGAACAAGTATAGTCTTCTTTCCCTCCACAGAGCAAAGATCTACTGAACATCTGCTTTCTAGGCACTTTTTTAAAATACTTGGGATCGATGAGGAATGACCAAATAACTCTGTTCACGGAAAGTAAATTCTACTGTGGGATTTTTATTCTAGTTGGCTCAATATGAAGTTGTGTGATCAAACTTTATAAGTACTGGCAGAATCGGAATGGACCGAATTACTATAAATGGTTTATGCTTCTAAGAAAATAAAAATATGTCAAATCTTATTAATAGAAAGAAAACTGGAAAAATTTGGCACATACTGTGTACACACACAGCTTACTGTGTACATATATAGCTTATGCATCTAGAGTTGATATGATTAACAGTTCAGAAATATGAAATATCCTTTAAGTAGGGATTGTCTCTTTTCTTCCATCAATTTTCTATTCATTAATAATTTATAATTGTTAAAAAGGGAGCATACATCAGTAACATGAATGCAAACATATTCTATAGAAATATTTTTAAAATGTTTTAAAAATTAGAGTGAAACACATCCTTTTGTGAATTCATACAATTCTAGATGTCTTAACAGTACAAATGTCTTAATAGTATAAATCAGATTTATGGTTGCCTAAACAATCTACATAAGTATGTGTATAATGGCTAGGCTTGATGAAAAACAATAATATAATCAGCAGGTAACTTTTATTCCAGTTATACACAATACATGCATGCTCTGGTTTTATGTTGTCCCTTGACTATTTGCCAGAAAAGTGAGGTAGTTAAGACAAGAGCACGAAGCTTGCTGATGGACTGACATACATGAACATTCGGTATGATTCCGTCCCCAGATGGCCGTGTCACCTTGATCAGGTTCTTTAACCGTCTGCTCCTTAATCATTTACCATCTGTTAGATGGGAAAACTTCCTCCATAGTTTTATAAGATTAGATAATAACTATAAAGTCATTTCTGGAAAAAGGCTCTTGGCAAAAGTGTAGCAGGGATAGATAATAGTTTATTATTAACTGACAAAATAGACTCAAACTATCCAAGTTATAGGAAGCAGTAATGGTTAAAAGGTCCAGAACATTCGGCTGTGCACTGTACACATGAATCAATGAAAATCAAGATGAACAAAGAGAACGTGTTACACATGCCACTGAGACATCTCCAAGTTAAATCTGATATGAATCCCAAGGGACTCACAAAGTTAAAAGAAAACAAATTGAATCAATGCCTTTCAAATACAAACACTTCAACCTTGGAAAACTGATTAATTAAACATAGGAAAACAGAAGGTTTCTGAAGGAGTGATTCCTCCCACTGCTAGCCAGTATTTCCAAGACTGATCAAGGGCCAGGAAAGAAGGTGTTGAGAATAATACACAGCAGGAATATGATACTTAAGATCTGGAAAATTTGTCTCTATAGTAGGTGAGTCGCCAGCGTGATTTTCCAATAGCAGCCCTTTGACAGAAGGGGGGTTTTCTCATGAAGGAGATGAGGTCATCGATTCAGAAACAAACCCAGGACACTTGACCTACAAGTGAACTTAGATTAGGGAGTAACACTGTAGATAACATCACCCCACTGAGAGCCAACCAGGAAATCTCATCGGAAAAATGAAGATATCATGTTCTTATAGCGTCCAGTACTTTAATTGGTCTTTATATTTACTTTAAGAGAATCTTACTAAAGCATGATAATGACTATAAGATAATAAATATAGAAGATAGAAGCCTGGGAAAGTCTGTGGATACAGGTGTATGTTGTGGGCATGCTGTGCATAATTTCCATGTGATTATGTTTTTATTTAGACACTGGCTGACTGTCTTCCCCTTTAAAGGAATCTTATTGTGAATTCTTTTGTAATGAATATTTTAGCAAGAAGAGAATTACCAACCAACTGACTCTTTAATGTGAAATACTTGCCTAAGTTGTCTAGTAGTAAGAAGCCATCTATATAAGCAAATGAAGTCTCATAGATACTTATTGGGAGTTCTAATATATGTGTGTGTGTGTGTGTGTGTGTGTGTGTGTGTGTGTGTGTGTATAATACCTGGCAGAACATTAACTTCTGTTGAAGTCACAATTTAACATGGACGATAGTCTCTAAATAATCTGATGCATGAAATGTAGCATGGTACTCACTGTGTGTATATGTTTAAAACTAAAATAAAGACATGTTCATTGTACAAAATCGAGAAGCATTTCATGGAGTAGGCAAAATATGAAATAGGCCCAAACAAACAAAGAGAGGAAAAGGAAGCAAGGTTTTTCAAGGCAAAACAAAAACAAAACAATATCACCAAAAAAAGTTTATCAACCAAAAACCAGGTGGCCTGAAAAGCCATCGCATGAAGAGGTATTATGAGGTTGCGGGATCATAAAACTGCATTGCTAGCGGGGAGTGTGGAACCAGAGGTGTGTCTCTCGTGATGAGGAGCTACTTCCCTCTATTACATAGATAATGGAAGATCATTAAGTGTTCCTGAGCATGGGAATGGCATCATTAGATTTGTGCTTAAAAATAATTAAATGGCAATGTGGTGAATGAATTGCAGTGAGAAGGGTGTGTGAGCAGAGTAAATGAAATCCTTATTAGGCTAATTGGGTAATATACAAAAAAATGCCTGAGTAAACCCATAAACAACCAAGCTACTGGGTAGAAATTGCTATGATTGTTGTGGCAGAAGGAAAGAAAAGAAATGACAATAACTAAACTATGAAGGTGCTAAGAGTATTAGAAAGCAGCAGGTATTTAAGGATCATTTTAGAGGTAACAGAAATGATGATAAAAGTAGATATGTGCTGCATGGATATTATATGCTGGACATTTCTTAGAGCCTGGAATGCAGCACTTCTTTTAATCTTCACGGTTCTTCAGAAAGATGAACCATTTGAAAGTGAACAGACATGATGGTGCCTACTCAGATTTCATCACTGATAAGGGAATTGAGGAGGTGAATTCAGGGCAGTCTGCCTCCAGATAGTCTCTTCAGTACAACCACTACATAAAGAGATGATGAATTTTATGCAGAATAGAAGAGAGAAAAGCTATCTGCAACCGCTGTTCTAAACCAGTTTCTTGAAAACAGAAATTGTTGAGCGTGGTAAATATTTTATCCTAGAAAGGGGTCTGGTAGGGTTTGATGTGTGTTTCCCCCTCCACAGGTTCATATGTTTGAATCTCAATCTCTTGGCTGATATTAATATTTGGGATGGTTATAGCACCTTTGAGGGGAGGAGTTTTAATGGAGCCTGTCAGGGTTGGGCTTTGAGGTTTGGTAGTAGCCAGACTGCTTCTTCAGCTATATTGTTCTCTCTGCCTTCCTGATAGCTAAGGTGAATCTCAACCAGCCTCTTATTTCTACCTCAAGCCTTATCTTCTGCTTGTTGTTCTGCTAAAATGGACTATATCTTCCTTGAAATCATAATATTTTAAATAAATTTACATTTCTCCCTTAAGTTGTATAAACATATTGTATCATAGCAGAAATAGGAAAAGTTCTTGCAATAGGATTTAACATCAAAAAAAATATGAAGTGAAACCAAACAAATATACAATTCCACCACAGGAGACTGAGAGCTTTAAGAAGTTTTTCATTGCAAATCTCCAAGAAAGTATGACACCCTGTGACAAAAAAAAAAAAAAATTCCGGGCCATTTCCCCTCAATGATCTTTTTTTGAACTTAAACTTTGAAGGCTTTTGTATCTCTGGAGCATAACCTGGAAGTTGTTGATGAAAATCCATGTTTGGATATTGAATTCATGAACAACAGTGCTGTGGATAAAATGATAAATTTAGTTTGAATATCTTGAATGTCGGATGCCTGATAGAAGGATACAGAAAAGGATGATGTGAAATGATTTTTGATAAGCAGCATAGAAATGCAAGTGTCTCAGGCCTCATTTGTGGGACAGTGATAGTTTGGTGGAAATGAAGAGCTTGCTAAGGAGAGCAACTTCTCAAAAGGAGATAAAGGAGTTCACGTTGGATGTGCAGAACTCAGCTGATATTTAAATTGAATATCTTGTTATTTTTAGTGGCAAAGTTTCAGCTAATTTTTTCATAATTATATGAAAATTTAATAACAATAAAGCTTTAAAAATGGGGCCCCTTGAGGTAGGACTTGGCATTGTATACATATATATTCTTCTAATAACCATACTTTACCAATGTAAGTAATCAAGTAGAAAAATGTTTTTTTTTTTCATTTGCAAAAATATTAACCTGAGCCAGTGAGGTGGCTCAGTGGATAAAGATGCTTGCTTATAAATCTAGCAAACTGAGTTCAATCTTCAGAATTTCACAACGTGGAAAGAGAAAACAAACTATCAAACCTACATACTCAACACACACACACACACACACACACACACACACACACACACCACTCTCTCACTTTCAAATAAATTAATTTTAAAAATCAAAACTCCCCCATCTTGAATAAAAATTTAATAAATAAAAATTAAATATTTAAAAATAATATTAGCCTGATTGGTTTAGGAAGAGATGATATGATATATGATCATAGAACAATTCAATCCAATGTGCATTATTAGCTTCTCCAATGTCATTTGTCTCCAAGACTGTATTATATAAATTTAAGGAAATACTGCTAGTTCCTGAAAGTGAATGTAGCCTTGAATTTTAAACAAGAGGTCTCCTATTAATTTAATCCATGGCAACAGAGATTTTTCTCAAACCAAATAGTTCCAGGAGGATCTATTTTAGCAGCAACATCTGTGAACCATTCTAAAGAGTTGCAATAAAAAATACAATCATATAATATCAGAACAGAAATAAGAAAAGCCAAATTGGATTCCTTTCTGGAAAATGAGCTTCAAATTATGTTTTAAACCTACAGACTTTTAGGGGGGAAGGTGAATTAATATACTTAAATGACTTTACAAAAAAAAGAAAAGTAGTTTCAGGCAAGCAAACAGTCGAGTCTTCGATTTTGTCAAGAACATGTTTCCAATGTCAAGGCCAATGCTAACCTAAAATGAGATACAATTAAAGAGAGAAAAAAAATATTTTTCCCATTCTCCCAAAGTCTCAAGTTCATTTTATATATCTTTTCTAGATGACTATTCCTAACACATAGCTCTTGCTCCAAATATTTTTCTGCTTGCAAAATCTTTTCTTATTTTGCATGCATGTGTGCGTGTATGCATGTGCGTGCATGTGTATGAGTGTGTGTGTGTGTGTGTGTGTGCAAGTGTGTGCACAAGAGGGCACTTGAGTGTATGTGCCTAGGGAGGCCTAGAGTGTCATTGGGAATCATCCTGGATCGTTCTCCTCATAGCTTTGCTCAGGGGTTTCCTAGACTTTGCCTCCATATCTGCATGGCATCTTCTACATGGAATCTGGGAATCTGAGCTTGAATCCTGAGCTGGGAATCCTTTAGCTTGAGAGGCCAAGACTTTAATCCCTGAGACATCTCCCCAGTCCCAGCTTGCCAAATCTTAATGGCTCTCCTTTCTGTGCATGCAGAACTCCAAACTCCTTAGAGGAGCATCGAGGTCCTGAAGGTCAAGGACCCTATGTCCCTTGGCTGTTCTATGTCCTTCCTCCTCTCCTACTACCTGTTCTTCTTTTTCCTCTTCCTCTTTCTCTTCCCTGTCCTCCTCCACCTTCTTCTCCTTCATTTCAACTTGTGTTGAAACATCAGGGAGATATTTCATACTCTCATTTGTAAATGGTAACCTTTCAAAATTCAATGTGCTTTCCATCGCTAGGACAATATAGTTAGGACTAGCCACGTTTTGCAGGTTCAGGAACCGCTCGAGGCTAGTGGTCACCATACTAATTCCTCATTAGCTGATGCATGGCAAGAACCTTTAGATTTTAAGAAATACATTTAAGTGATTTTTCTATGTTTTTTAGCCCATGAAAAAATACACCTAGCCCCCCAAATGACCATTTTGGCTACTTTTATGTGTACATCCTGAGGTACATTCACATTATTATAACTATTACTGCCTCTCATTCCAGCCCTAGAAAGTGAAGAATGGGTTCCTAAGAGAATCTGACTAGAGAGACTAGTCCTATCTATGAGCTTTGGGTTTGATTGAAATCCAACCTCATGAAATAAGGTGGAAAGAGCAATGGAGGATGATTCCTAACATTGACTTAGGTCCTCACATCCATGTGCTTACATGTGCACACACACCTGCACACATACCTGCATCCATGTGTAAAGTTCTAGAAATTGATGAGTCAGGCCATCAGATCCACTAAGCATGTTAACATGCTATCTGGGGATCTGAATGTTGGTCATTTTACTTGTTCGGTTGTACAGTGCTGGGCATCTCCCTAGTTCATATTTACCTATTCTAAGCATCTTAAGTAAGTGAAGTCATATGGTATGTGACCTTCTGTGTTTGGCTTAACATTTTCACATAGTCTGACGTTTTCAAGGTTCATCCATGTTGCACTGATTCTTGCTTGGAATATTCAGGCTCTCTTCACCACTTGTTTACCATAGCAAACTCCATGCGCTCTCCTCTGTTCCTTCATTTGCCTTATTCCTCCTTCTTAGGTCCCTTTTCTTATCTGACCAGCTCAAGGTAGAGGCAAATGTCCTCATTTTCCTGATATTATTGCACATAGAATTCCTACCCCACCAGAATGCAGGCTCATACAGCCACTCTGGCGAGCCGTCTGGAGATTCTTAAAGAAATTAAAGATTGAAATGCCATATGACGCTGCTATCCCACTTTTGGGAATAACCCCCCATGTAGCAGAGGTTTGCCTCGATAGCACAAGCATGACCATGTTCATAGCAGCACTGTTTACAATAGCAAAGTCATGGAATCAACCTAAATGTCCAACAGTTGACGAGTGGATAAGGAAACAGTGGTACATCTATAATGGAGTACTACTCAGCCATCAAAAATGATGAATTACTGGAATTTGCCGGGAAATGGATGTCATTAGAAACAATTATATTAAGTGAAGTATCCCAAACCCAGAAAGTTAAGTGCCGTATGTACTCCCTAATAGGTGGCTCCTAGTACCAAACTCACCCAGCCCACATTGAGACACTCAAGGGTAAACCTATGTAATACGGTAATTGCAAGGATTGTGAACAGGAGGGATGGGGTTGGAGGGCCACACCAGACACAAGGAGAGAGGGGACCATGTTACAGCAGAGAAAATGGGCCTCCAAGGAATGCAAGTAAGTAATGTGATACCTGGTTAAGTTCACAGACGTTCGTTCCTGATCATGTACAACTGAGGGGGTATGATCTCACCAGAAGGGGAGGGCATATAGTCTGGCAGATGAAAAGTGATCATTTTGCAAATGGGTGACTGATCCCTCCCTCACCGAGGTTTCCTGCTTTTATTACATCTACCCTTGAATGTGCTATTATAACAAGACTCCAGTTTAAGAGTTTTTTGTCTCTGACCAGGGGGTGACATACAGTGCCCATCAGGATGGAGTGAAGGGCATTGCAGGAACAGAGAAAAACTGCAAAAGAAAATCAACGAACCACAATCCAGAACTTCAGAGACTCTATATCATCCACATAGAACTAAGCCAGCCTAATCTCCCCCCATCCTGAAGCTCAGGGACATTTGCGGAAGTGGGGGGGCGGTAAGATTGTGAGAGCAAAAGGATGGGGGGAGCAATGATTTGAAGAGTCTCCACACTAGTTAGAGCTGAAGCAATCATAATAGGACTTTGCATGCCCTGCGCAATGTCCATCACACTATTGACCTCACAAAGTCTAACATCGGCTATAAGCACCAAGATCCTTGGAGGCAAGGGATTGACAGCCACAGTAGTGTTCCTATGCTTAAGGGGAACACGAGAAAGGGTTCAGGGAAATGCCACTGGGTCCTTGTACGTCATCGGAAAGGAGGGCCCAGAGGAGAGTTAGGCATACACAATAAAGGACTCTCTGGGAATTGGGGGGGAGGCACTGGGAGATGGGGAGAGAGGGAGGGGGAGCAGGGGGTTCGGGGGGAGGAGGAGGGGGGAGGGAACTGGTCTACCTATTAAGTTTGTATGAGCGGAAATAATAATAAAAAATGTTAAAAAAAAAAAAAAAAGAATTCCTACCCCACCAAACTAAGTTGTGGTACATACTTTGCACTACTTAGTTTCCAAGTTGTACTACTATTGTACAAGAAGGCCATGTGAGGTGACAGAAAGATTCAATGACCTCAGAATCTGCCAGACATTGGTTTCCAAATCCATCTCTGTGTTTTATTAGCTAAATGGCCTTTGGAAATTCTTTAAATCTGGCTTTGCCTCAATGTGCTTATCTTTAAGGTGGAGAAAATTGTCATGTGCAAAAGATTCCTCTGCACTGTGCTTGGCACCCAGAACTTAAGAAACATTAATCCTATTTTCAGCAGCATTTAACCCTAATTTTGCTTTCCGAGTAGGTATTTATCACCTCCAAAGATGGAGAAAAATTGTTGTTAAGACAATCAAAGAACTAACATAAGCAAAACACATAGTTCCTAGCATGAAGGAATCTAAGTAAATTTCAGATCCGTTGTTAACAACATATACTTCAATGAATACTAACTTGCATGTGATTTGTCTTTTAATTCCTGCCAATGTTCAGCTGTAGTTATCTGGTGCTCAACTATTACTTGTGGTATGCGTATTTCCATAGGGCTGGGTGAGGCTCGTGAAGCACAAATGGATGATTCTGGCCAACTTGAAGACAAATGCATATGGCAGGAGGTATTTCTGAAGAAGGAGATGGTGTGAATGGATACCCGTAAACTGGGAACCCATTTTAGCACCAAAACAACTGGAGAAAATTGTGCTGGGAGTTTCCTTTTTGAAAAAGAGAATTGCATACTTTGCTTCACAGTCTTTTGGCTAATAATGGATGTTGTGTCTGTTCTTATCAGTTTAGGACGTGATATGCCCTCTATCCAAGGATAAGATATTAAGTGGATTTTGGAGCAGAGTGATGGAAAAGAATTTGATCCATCCACTTCACTCATCAGTCTGATACATATCCTCAGGGGAATTAAATCAATCAAGGATGCCTTATAGAACTTGTACAAGCCATCTGACTCTGATTAAGTGTGTACCGTTCACACTCTGGAGTACACGCACGCTGTTGTGAATGTCCTCCCAGATCTCCCCCAAGTCTTGCAAATCTGCAGCTCCATCCCCCATTGAACTGCTCCCCTACTTCTCCACCTAGTTTTTTGTCCACCACCATTCTATTTTCTGTTTCTAAGAAGGAAACACTTTGAAAGGAAAGAAAACAGGAGCATTCAATGGTAAATGCTTCACCCACCGAGTCCCAAAGGAGGCAAATGAAAGGAAACAAAACAAACAAGCAAACAAAAAGCAAAACAGAGATGTAGCTAGCCAGGCATCCTGTCACATGCTGTGTTAATGAGACTGAAACTTGGAGCAGGCTGGGCCTCCCCTGGGAAGCTGGGGCTGAATATCAAGTTCTGTCTAGGAAGCAAAAGGCAGAGCACTGCAGGAAGCCAAGCTGGCCTCTGGGTATTGGGACAGGGACTGGCCAAGAGCTGAATTAGGGGCGAGCACCGGCAGAAGAAACCAAACAAAAGACTGAGAAAATGGAGAAAAAAGATGGAGAAGGGAAAGGCACTAAACATTGTTTCTGTGTGTGAGTCCTACTGCCTTGGGCATCCGTTGATAACCAATCATGAGCCTCCCAGGCCAGGCTAGGAGGGGCAGATGGCATGTGCCCAGGATGACTGAAGGAGATGACAGATGAAAGAAAAACCCTTCCCAGTCCCCCTTGACCAATTGGCACTTGTAAGAAGTAAGGTTCATAAATCTTTTCACCTGATTTTGCCAGTGATGGGATAGTTCTTTGGAGGAGTGAAAGAGAAGTGTTGAAAAACATGAAGCATAACTGTATTTATCAAGATCCCACCCACTTTCAGATGAGCCTGTTGGGGAAAGAAGGTGCTTAAGAAATGAAAGGAGAAAATACTCAAACCCCCAAACTTCTAAATTCATGAGTGTGAGGTTTTTTTTCCAGCCCCACCTAGTCTTTTTATATATGACTTTTGGTTAGTTCAAGGGCCTTTGGCTTCTCTTCCAATCAATTGCCTTGTGATTTTTCAAGGGTTTTGTAAATTGAACAGATCCATTGAATAATACCAGATAGTTTTCTTATCCTTTTCTGGTGAGTATTTCAGGGTTCTGAGTCTCAAAATGATTCTGTGATCTTATTAAAAGCTAAGGCTCTCTGCTGCGCACTGAAAACTGAGGTTATCCCAACGAGTCAAACAAAAATGCACTTTGACGAATTTAGTTACTGAAAGCAATTCTTTGACTACATAATCCTGAAGGGGCTCTTTCCTTTTTTATTCCACACCTGTGTTCCCCGCAGTACCATGGTACTCTTTGTGGGTCAGAGACAGCAGGCATAGAGTATGCGATGGCTCAGTCGACAAAAAGCCGAGATTCATCGTGCAGTCAGTGAGCATCAGAAATACGATGATCCAGGACATTCTGGAGTCTTTTGTTCTCGGTACTTGCAGTCTCATGTGGAATAAGTTTATAGCCAAATGTGGAATAAAATATTATAAGTGGCATTAATGGTGACAGCCTTTGAGAAATTACAGAGTGGTAACAAACAGTGATGTGACATGGAACAGAAGAGATAGAGAAGTGACCAGAAAGGAGAACCAAGGGTTCTCGTTTTGTTGTTAGGTGAGCGAGCATGCATCGTACTTCATCTCCAGCTTTGCTTTGTCCCTGGGCAGCAGCCTGGTGTTCACGCCCTGGACTCTGGTCCAAGGAAGGGGACCGAACCCAGTCAGTTTCCCCAGCTCTCTACCTTTACCTTTCCTGAACACCAAGCCTGAAGTCCCTCCTTCCCTGTCTTTTGCTGCCTTCATGTTCTATTTCTGCTGCAATGAATTTCAACACATTAATTGACTTTAACAATGCATATCTATTACTTTACTGCTCCAGAACTTCAATCAAAGACTCACTGGGATAAAGTCAAGGTGAAGGTGTAGCTGCATCCCCTCTAAACTCTTGGGAAGTGTTGTAGTCAGCCTGCATGGTTGCTGATAAATGACCATCAAATGGCTTCAGAGAACAAGGGGTTTATTCTCTTACGATTTCTGGTTACAGTTCTTAGTCCAGCTTGATGGGAGAGCACGCACCAACACCAGGGCCGAGGGAACTAGCCACACCATCACTGCATAACGGCTGAGAGATGGACAATCCTTACTTGTCATACCAGCATGTCTGGCCAAGTATACAGACGGATGTCAACTCTCTCAACCAGCTCTCTGATTTATCCAGGGCCTAATCCCACCCACCATGGGCTGGGGCTTCCCCATCCGCTAGACAATCTCCTTCTGGTTTGCTCTGGGCTTAACTCAACCATCAACTTTCTACAACTGTGCCCAGAGCTCAAACCCTCAACAGTCAAGTTGATACCTGTGCTTAACCATGACAGGAAGAATCCCTTTCTTTGGTTTTTCCAGCTTCTAGACAGTAATACACACTGGGCTTCAGATCCCATCCTTTATTCTCCAGCCCAGAGATGCAGCACCTCTTAGACCCCAAGTAGTGGCTGTGTCTCTTTGTGATTACAGCCGGGAAAGGATCTCCGTTTGTAAGACCTCCAGGGACTAGACTGAGTCCACTGCGAAATTTAAGATAATCCTCCCATATTTAAATCATTTCTGCCAGATCTTTTTGCCAGACAAGGAGGAATGTTCACAGGTTCCAGAGATGAAGGTGTGGATACCACTGAAGTCATTGTTCTGTCTGTGTCACTACAGCATCAAGATATTTGTGCGAAAATTGGAGCTTTCATTTCCTCAGATGTGGCCTAATGGAACTGTGGAAAAAGCAGTGAGATGAATTCATTCATACAGTCTGTAGTTTCTCGTGTCACTGGATCATTAACCTTAACAAGAACCTATTAACAAGTATAGCTGTATAAACTTCTTTATTTCAACTAGTCTGCTGTCTTCTGAGTAGTCTCACAAAGAGATTAAGGAGGGAAAGGCAAAGCTTAGAAACTTTCCTTAGATACAAGGGCTACAGAACGTTGCTCTCCCTTCCTTTCCAGCTCCCTTTGGACCTGAGGTCCAACAGCTGGAATAGCCTAGACCTAGGGGCCTGACTTTGTCATCTAATGACTGAAGAGACCGTGCATGACATGGAAAAACCTCTTTTAACTTTGTCTGGGCTTTGATTCCTCAATCTATAGACTCTAACTTTTTTTTATCATTTTCCTGTAAAAACATTTGACTCTCTTTGATAAGGTATTCAGGTTAGAGGAGGATGGAGAGGTAGCTCAGGGTTAAGCCTCTGCCTGGCAGGTGGAAGGTCCTGAGTTCGGATCCTAGACCCCACGTATAGACGCCGGGCGGAAGCGGGGGCGGCCTGCGTTTCTGGTCCTGGTAGGGCGGAGCCTGTGAATCCCAGGGCAGAGTAAACAAGGAGGAGGTAGAGGCGGTCCATGGTGGTTCCTGAATTTGCCCATGGTTCTACACACACACACAATTGAATATAAAAAAAAAAAGAATTCAGATTAGTTTCCGGGTAAGTTCCATATCTGGGTGACTCTCTTGAGAAGACCTGACATACTCTAAGGCATGCACTACACTTCTTATACAACTCCCTTGCTCTTTTTTTTATTTTCTTTATTAATTTTGTCTACTTTTACAAGCATATTGAGTATTCATCCCCTTTCCCTCCCTCTTCCCTCCCTCCCAACACCTCCCTTTCCTTCACCATTCCCTCTCACACCCTTCCACCCTTCTACCTGTATGCTTCTGTGGACCTCAGGGTTCACTCTGGCTTGAGTACTCCTGTGGGGATTCAGGACTCCATAGTATAACCAGTTACCTCTCTTCAGGCCATTCTACTGATATGTGCATTTCCCTTGACTCATCCAGCTTTAGATCCAAACATATCCACTATGATATGGGAATGGGAATATCCATATTCCCATTCTGTGGATATAATAACAGATTACTTGGAGGTACTGTCTTCCTATCTTTAGGTTTATTGGCTGTATTTCTTGTCGATTTATTTCCTTCCCCCTTTTTAGGTTCTTGTTCTAGTTTGCAGTAACAGGGATGGGTACCCTTCTGACAAGCAGGTCTTGAATCCAGTCGGAAAGCTGTTGGTTGTCTCCTTGGTACTCATGCCACTATTACACTGGTGGTCTCCTGTTGCCGTGGTGATTTATATCACAGATTCTATGACATTGAGGGAGCTTGTGATTATTTCTCTCCCCCAGTATCTTGCTCTTTTCTTAATGCTCATCCTTACATACATGCCAAATGTTTCTTCAAAAACTCCCATATTGTATCATAAATAAATCATATATTTTCCTCAAATTTTGTTTCCATTCTACCTCTATCCCCAATTGGGAGCAGCAACCTAGAGCCTACTTCAGCACCTTTCAATATCTGCTATGTATAATTCAGAATTTTAAAGCTCTAAAGTGCAGCAGAAAAGATGAACAAAAAATGTCTGATTTCTTAGGCTTCAGTTTTGGAAGTAAACCCTCTGAAGGCTCATGGTATGTGTCTGAATTATCTATTTTTCTGGTGGCTATGACCAGATAAGCTACCCAAAGGAGGATGAGGTTTTAATTTTTGTGTGTTGGGGGATGACTTATAGGTTGAGAGGAGATTGTCCTTTGTACAGGGAAGTCATGACGTGAGGAATGTAAGATAACTGCTCAGGAACTCCAGAATGAGCAGGAAGCAGGGTAGAAAACTTCGAGGCCCACCCCTTCCTTCAGCAAAGGTCTATTTCCTAAGGGTTCTTTCCAAAACATCACCATCAGCTGGAGACCAAGTGTTCAAAAATGTGAGATTATTAGGACACATTTTAAATTCAAGCAGTGCTCTGTGAGTACTTTTGAAGGGGGGATGATGTCTATATTTTCTTCCCTTTGTTGTGAGACAACACTCATGCATGACTACAAGGGAAAGGGCGATTTATTCGGCTTAGGATTCCATAGGAGATTTAGTCATTATGGTGGGAATCACATAGCAGGATTGGTTGGTGGCAGGAGAAGCTGGTTTAGGTCGCTTTTGTCATCAGGAAGGCAGAGAGAGCAAAAGCAAAGTAGAGGAAGTAAAACTTGTCTAACAACCCTAAAGGCCCAACCCCTGTGATGTGTCTTCCTCCAGCAAGGAGGAAAGACGCCACAGTCTTCCCAAACATTCAAGTCAGCTGAGGGATTCAAACCCACAAGCCTATGGGAGATAACTCACATTCAAACCGTGACACTAGGTGACCGAGCTACTACTGTGTGGCACTAGCCAGTATTTACTGAACATTTACCACACATCGAAGTCAGATTTCACATTTTTTTTAGATCTTTACTTGCCTGAGTCACTTCATCATCCCAAGGAGCTTTGAGGTTGGCTCTCTTAGTCGTGTTTTAAGACTGAAGACTAAGAAGAGGACCCAGAGGAGAGTTAGGCATACACAATAAAGGACTCTCTGGGAATTGAGGGGGAGGCACTGGGGGATGGGGAGGGAGGGGAGGGGGAGTGGGGGGTTCGGGGGGAGGAGGAGGGAGGGAGGGAACTAGTCTACCTATTAAGTTTGTATGAGCGGAAATAATAAAAAATGTATTAAAAAAATGAAGACTATTAAAAAAAAAAAAACTTGAGTGTGGTTATATAACAGTAAGAAAACCAGGGTTCAAAGCAAGGCTTGCCTATGCCAAAGAACATGGTTCCTCATGCTTCTTACCGACTCTCTTTCGCCTGGCCTTTCCAGCCCAGTGGGAAACATAGGCTTAGACTTAGGTGACTAACCCCCAAACTCCAAAACCATAATGGCAGGGTGGGGAGACAAGAGCTAAGTGTCAGGAACAGTCCTGGCAATAATTATGGATAAGGCTGGTTTGGGAAGCCACCGTTTCGCACTGTCTATGTTTAATTGTTTGAATTTGCTATAATGATCATATGTATTGTTCGGTTAGGGTCAGATGAATACTTTTGGTTGTTTTGATTTCTCTCTTTATTATTATTATTTGAGTGTGTGTGTGTGTGTGTGTGTGTGTGTGTGTGTGTGTGTGTGTGTTTGATTACATGCACAACCATTTTAGAACAGCCTTAGAAAGGAGTCAAACAAATTGTCAGGCTTGTAACTGGATCTTGCTTGGGTTGATTTTTTTAGCAATCTGACATCATCCACCTGCTGTAGCCCTCTCAGTGTCTCAATATTTAATTCAGAGTTTTAAAGCCCTAAGGTGCAGCAGAAAAGATGACCAAAATATTTCTGATTTCTTAGGTATTCATTTTTGAAATTGCCTTTCAAATATCAACTTAGGAGTAAATTTTGGTACTTCCACTTTGCTTGTGACCCCAGCATGTAATAAGTAATAATTCAATAAACTTTTTTGTTAAGTGGCCATGTCTTCAGGTATCTCGAACAGGGAACTGGGATCCAGCTGGGTGGTCATGTGAACTGTGCAAACACAGAGACCCTTTGAGGTCACGCTAATATTCTTTGATTTCTGCTCATATCTTTTGTTCTTGCTCTTCCTTAGAAAAGATGAGCTTGTAGTATTACAGTGGGCTGTTTCCGCTTCATTAGTCAGTGCTTCTTTTAAACTCAGGGGAGAACTTGGGAGGATTGATGTTTTCATCTTTGGACTTTCCACCAGTACATTCATAAAAATACCCTTTCCAAATACTTTTTTATGATGAACAGCTACTAAGAAAACATACCAAGTAGTTTGCAATTGCCAAGAAAAAAATTAGATATGATAATCTATTACACACGTTTTGTACTTGGTTGTAATAGTGAAATACTGTAGACATATGAGCCCTTTTAGTTATATATTCAGGGATCCTAAGGAGATATACTGAATAGGGCTGGAGAGGTTCCGGGTTTAAGACTCTGCCTTAAGAGCAGAAGGACCTTAGTTCTGAACCTGGATCCCATATGAAAACAAACAAACAAACAAACAAACGCCCATGTAAAATGGTAGCAGCCTATACTTCTAACTCTGGAAGGTGGAGCCTGGAAAATCCCAGTACAAAGCTTAAAAGGAAGTAGAAGCCATTCAGGATGATTCCTGAAGTCACCCTTGAATCTCCACGGACATACACACACACACACACACACACCACACAAAGTAAATGAATAATTTTAAAAAGAAGATACATTGGGTAGGAAAGTTTCAAAAGTGCTTATTTTTAACTCTAGAAGTCATGTTTTGGCAAAGTCACGAAGACTTTGCAAACTGGTCAGTCAAGACACTGCTTCCCTTGGACATCAACAAACCACTGAATTTTAAGTTCCTGAGGCACATACAAAAATCACAATTTCCATAAGCACATGTGAGTATCTGATTATGTGTATAATACTTGCTGATAACTCAGATATAAAGTTCTATAAGTTAGATGAAAGTTTCTTGATTAACAGCCAAGCCAATAAATAACTATAAAATAATAAAAAAAGCAGTAAAAAGTGAACTGGGGTAATTTATGATCATTAATCTCTGGAGTAGACAGAGTATCTAAAATGTTATCTGAACACATGCACAGAGTAAGTAAATAAATTTAACTTTAAAAAAGTAGAAGATGTGAGGCAAGGAGAGAAACAGAATAAACTATGGGATTTCTAGATTTGATCATTGTATTCTGGAATAAACATTTACTCCATAGAGAACTGATAACTACTGTGGAACTGTTCATAGAGAGGCAAGGGTGCTGCCTCACAAACAAGAAGGTCCGATTTGGCTAGTTATCCAGACGTCTATTTCTGAGCAACTTAAGGAGCAGGGCAAGTTCTCTGGGCTAGCAGGTCATTGAACCATGCCTGGTGGAGGCTCCTCTGCTCCTTACAAAGAAGGAAGTGTGGCCCAACACAGAGAAATGAAAAACATCCACCTTCCCTGATGACCCACCAGCAAACCCAAACCTGCCTCTGCATCGGAAAACTGGGACTCGTCCAATCAGATTAGGAGAAGGAGCCACAGCGTCGGTTCTTTGTAACTGGTTCATGGGCAAAGTGTCTTCCTTGCACCACAGCCTGCCCCTGCCACCATGAAAACTGTTAAGAGTGCTTATAATTATGTTCAAGACATACAAATGTCTGGAGAAGGTGTTAGCTATACGATTAGTTTATGCAGGAAAAAAATAGCTTCAATTTTATGTCTTCTTATAAAAGGATACCATTCGATTTTGCCTTGGTGGTGGATACTACTTTCAGTAGAAAAGCTAAGCAAGTGAGCATGTGGTCGGTCCATTGGTTGGTTATAAAGTAATGAATCATATCTTGGGTCCAGTATCACATAATATTGTGGCTGCACTATAAGAGAATTGACATCACATTTAATATTTGATCCTTCCCACCACTAGACAGGTATGTTTCCTAATATCTTTCAATATTGTCATGATTATTTCTGAAAGGATTCTGTGCATTGTTAGATTTATTTCTTATATTTTTTGAATCTTGTTTTTAGATGATAATTTCTGCTTTTAAAATAACAATCATTTATTTCCTAACCTCTCTGAACTATCTCTTTTCTTCCAGTTTCTGTTGATTTTTTCCATATGGTGGGTATTTATAATCACATCATCCATTATAATAACAAACTTTTCTTTTTCTCCCATATATATATATATGGGAGAATATATATATATTTACCTGCTGGTCCTACGCTGGAAGATGCTGGCTATAATGGGCAATGTTTTCTTGTATATTTCCATATTTTAGCGGAATGTTTTCAGTTTCTTCTATAATACATATTTGTTATGCATCATTTGAAAAATATTTGTTAATAGAATAAGGAAATCACTTCTTCCTAGTTTTCTAAAAGTTATCAACTCAGAACATACTGAATCTGGCCCATTTTTGCTACAGCTATTAGAGTAATCAAATAATTTTTTCCCTCTAATCTGTAATTTATAGAATAAATACAGTGCTATGTTTGACTTTTTTCACATTTCTAAGATAAAGGAAGTTGAAGCGTACTTTTTCTTTCAAGTTTTATGCTTCCATAGGTCTCTTAAGTTCTACATGTACCATAATTAAACAGTAAGGTGTTTCCTCTATTTCAGTGTTTCCTGGAGAAGTCAGAGAAGTTATCCAAATCATAGATGTTAATAGAATCTCTAACATATTCTGTCCAGTTCCTGGTTTCTGCTCTGTGTGTGTGTGTGTGTGTGTGTGTGTGTGTGTGTGTGTGTGTGTGTATGTGTGTAGAAAATACACCACTCAGGAGTATTATGTTTTTCATGTTCCTGTGTTCCTGGTTCCTGCTGTGTGTGTGTGTGTGTGTGTGTGTGTGTGTGTGTGTAGAAATACACCATTCAGGAGTATTATGTTTTTCATGAGTAAGTTTCAATAAGTTATTTTCTCTAGGAAATTGCCTATTCACTCAAGTATGCAGCCTTGTGAACTCGAAATTACTATTTTCTTATTTTCTATCTCAGCTGCATCTGCAGATATGCTCCTCATTTTACTTTTACCATTGCTTATTTCTCTTCTATTTTTTCCCTGAGAAATCTTACCAAAGATTTATCTGTTTTATTAGTTTTGCAGGAATAAGCTATTGATCTGATGTTTTCCTGTAAGACAACATAGATTTTTGAGGCATATTTTTCTTTCAATAGTTTCTGCTCTCTTGTTTCTTCTTTTCTTTTTGTATTTTTTCCCTAACCTCTTAAGTTGAACATGGAATTCATCAGTTTTTATTCCAATGTAATATTTAAAGCTAAAAATCTTTCAATATTGTTTTGGTTGCTTCCTTCAACTTTTGACATTTGATTCATATCTATATAAGACCTATATAGATATTTCAGTTCTGTCTTTTACATGATCTCATACATATATACATACATACATACATATCTATTTTCTGTGCACTGGTTTCAAAATGTATGGAGATTTTTTCACATATAGTTCCATTATCAAAGTATAATTGTCTTAAAAACTTACTGTAATAAGAACACATAGGGGAAACCTTAGGGACTAAAGCTGGATGAGTGAGGCAACCTTGTATGTCACAGAGGCCTGAATCCCCACAGGAGTAGACAAGCCAGAGGGAACTCCATAGAGTGCCCAGGTAGAAGGATGGGAGGGAATAGAATGGATTGATGATCGGAAGGAAGGGTAATGGGAGGGAGGGGGGATGGAGAAAAACAGGGATTAGTACTCAATATGCTTATAAACTGAAAAAATAAATAAATAAAATAAAATAATAAATAATTTTTAAAGACTCGAAAAAAAAAAAACTCAAAAAATCCCCTTGCTTTAATCAGAAAATATAGTTACCCCAAGAATATCATAATTTGGATGAGGTTGAATTGCTGTCCAGACCTTATACAGCTGCTGTATTTCTGAAAGAAAGGGAAGAAGCCTGCTTTCTTCTGGGAAGAATGTAAGGACTGAAGGACTTTGTCAGGTAGCATTGTCAGAAATCACTCCTCGAGGTTACTTCCCTGCTAGCTGTCCCTGTTTGCCCTCTCCTCTGCTCCAAATCCCTTCCTCATTGCCGTAGTCAGCCACTGGTTACAAATTGCAAAAGATTCATCTTTGTACACAGATATTGGGGTAGTAAATGTCCTCATGATCTCAGTATCTCGCTGAAGGTTGATCATCTTCCTTGAGCAAGCAAAATACTACTTCTCAGTCTGCATGTTGGATGATCAACATTTGGGGAATGTTGTAACCAGAAAAGTCAACTAAGGAGGTAAAGAGAGTCCATGCTTTTTCAGTAACTACTCTAAAATGGCCATAACTTAATATGTAGGCCATAGACTAAATTCTTTTAATTTTGAAAAAACACAAATTCCGATTTTTTCCAACCCCATACATGTAAGAAACACTCCCTGGTCACCTAGTTGGATACTATGGTGCATGTATGGAGAAAGAAAATGATCCTTGGGTGTTGTTTTCACCTTGCCACTTGTTTGACACAGGGCTTCTTTTCGCTGCATGGGCCAGGCTGGCTAATCAGAGAGCTTCCAAGTCTCTCGCTCCCATCCCCGCAGAGGCACAGAAACCACAGGTGCTTGTATCATTGTGTCCCACGTGAGATCTGAACAATCTGAATTTTACCCTCATGCTTACACAAGTGTCTTACCCAGTCTGGGATGTACTAGTTTGCCTCTCTTACCACACTGTCTAATTTGAATGCTCTTGATAGAGCCTGTATTAAAGACATGAGGATTTCTTTTTTTCTATAGCTCAGAACTTAGCTTGTAAATATTGTTTTGAGCTTCAAACTTGGCAGAATTGTGAATGTTGCACAGGAGAAGGGGATGGAAATTCTCCATACTTCTTCATCATCAAAGGCTGAAATTAATGACATGTGCTATTGCTACAGATCCTCAGATCCTGGCAATGTGATGTTAAATGTTTCCATTTTTGTTAGAACATGAAGCAGGCTTCTTTACTCATGGGAGGCAGTATCAGATGTGATGTGAAATCAACATACAGACCCTTGGCAGCTGGTATGAATAAGATAGGAGGCGAGTAAAAGAACATCCAATAATGACAAAATTCAACACAATGTATAAATCAAAGTGTATCCTGATGGAAGAAAATGAAATAGCAAGCCTAATTACTCTTCACCATCTGAGACTGTCTTTTGAAATGTGATAAAAGCCTGTGGGATCTTTTACTTGAGCTGTTCAGCTCATGAGCTTCTTGTTGGACCATAGACCAAGCAGCAGGAAGAGGAAAGAGTGGGCGGCAGGTGGGGGGGGGTGGGCTCCATCAAGTTGTGCTCCAAGGCCTGTTAAGCAATGAGAAGTCACTCGTGGGTCTTAAGCATAGAAACAATTTTGTTAGAGTTGTATTTACAATCATTCTGGCTGACAGGAAGACAACCATTGAGAGGTAGAAAAATCACATGGGAAGCTACTGAAGTTCTCCAAGCGAAGATGGCAAATATTAAATTGAGGCACAGAAATGAGGATGGTACAGTTTCTGAGATGTTAATGAGGTCAAAGTTTGACTGCGATTGATGAAAGAGAGAGAGAGTCTAGGAAAGTTTAGATCTGGGATAAATGGTCTGTGGACATGTCCCCCCAACAAAGCTAAGAAAGATGGTAGAAGTCTGTTTTTGAGGAAAAATATGGATTTATTATTAGGCATGCCAAGTTTTCCTTCTTTTGTTCTAAAGATTGGAGGAGAAACTTACATGGAGAAGTGCATTTGAAATACCGAGCATATGAGTGGCTTGGATGAAGGAAGGGGATGAGATATTTCGGTAGTGAGGTTATGGGATGAGTTCTAGGATAGACCCCTAAACAGTCACATGGAAGAAGGAGGAAAACTACCATGGGAAATTGAAAAGCCAGACAGATAAAGGTAGAAACAGAATTGTAATTGTAGACACTAAATAACACAGAGAGTTTTGAAAACAATAGCATTAAATGCCTCAGAGAAATTATAAGAAACAGGCACTAAAGACTGAGGCTTTGTGAACTGGGCTAAGGAATTAGAGGGTGTGTTCCCAAAAAGAGAGGAAGGATGCATCGAGGGTACAGTAGGGAGAACAGAAAACTTAACGACAGCTTTGAAAGTTGTGCTTGCGTGTGAGAAGCTAAGAAGAGAAAGAAGATTGTCAGAGAACCAAGTTTCCGTATTATAGAAGAACTCAAATCTGCTGTGGTAAGAAGGAACGGAACACAATTGATAATCACAATGTGATCATAGTTGGATAGAGGGACAGTCTTTTTCCCTGTACCAATTTTACCCACGTAATGGATAGCAAAAATGTTTTTCATCAGGAGGAACTTTTTCCCCTAGGCTGAATAAACAATGAGAAAACGTGATAGCAAATTCTGAACTGTCCATTTACTATTTTGTTAATTACCAAACTCCTTATTATCCCATGATGAGTACATTAGAGCAAATGAAATGTTCTCTTGAATGGACTGAGAAACATGCTGACCCTACTCAGTTACACACCATCGCCCACTGTGTGTTCCTTCATATATACCAATTCATCCAGTGGTTGTTCCCCTAGAGTTGGGGTTCGCAGTGATCTTCCCATAATTTTAGCATTGTGTGCCCTTTAGAACTTCCAACCATTGTGCACGAGCAGAAACCTCTCTTGAAGATGAGTTGAAAAATAGAACGTGGAAAACACCTTTTGCTACAGGAACCACCAAGCCATATGAGGGTGGGCGATAGGGTAGGCGAGGCACAGGCTCGTCATCCTTCTATGGTTGGCCACTCTTCTTTTTCCTCTTGCTTTCAATCTTTACTTTCCTTTTTATATCACTCAAGAAACGTCTATTTTCTTTTTTTTTAATTTTTCAAATTATTTTTTATTCAATTGTGTGTGTGTGTGTGTGTGTGTGTGTGTGTGTGTGTGTGTGTGTGTGTGTAGAATCATGGGCAAATTCGGGAACCACCATGGACCGCCTCTTCCTTGTTTACTCTGCCCTGGGATTCACAGGCTCCGCCCTACCAGGACCAGAAACTCAGGCCACCCGGGCTTCTGCCCGGCGCCCATACGTGGGGTCAAGGATCCCAACTCAGGACCTTCCACTTGCAAGGCAGAGGCTTAAACCCCTGAGCCACCTCTCCAGCCCCCAAACTTCTATTTTCATTTCCACTCATCCTCTTTCAATTATGTCTTTGCCTAGTTATAATGTTTTGCATTGTACAAGAAGAGAGTTCAAACTTGCACATCAAATGGGCTTGTGGAATCATGATGATTCTTGGCTTTTGATGATGATTTTCTTCCCAGGACTGAGACTAATCTCAATGAAGGAGGTCAGCCCCCTTTTGTTCCATGTACACTTTGGGAATGTGACCCCCCTCCTTTTAATGCTCTGCCAAGTCAAGGCTGGCATCTGTTGCCCTCTTCTGAGTACTCATTCTCTTAAGAAGTCGGTCTCCACCATCCCAAGAGCAACCCCATAGCAGTCTGCATGTGCACGGCCTTATCTCAAGTTGGGGAGGAGCTCTCTCATGTTTTCTGATGAACAGAAGACTGTGAAGTCATGAAGAACTATTTACCCTAAGCTACTTCAATCTTGGATTGTATATTGTGCTGGCACCATAACGAGCACTTAAAAAGATACTTGCAAGATGATCAAATAAATGATCATTTTGAATTGCTTTGATTGAAATATTATAAACATATTGAAGTCATTTTCCGATTTGGAGAACATGAGTTCTCCAAAATATTTATTATATCTTTTTCTATACTCTAAAAGAAAGTTGGACACTTTGGGATTATTTGTTGCCTTTTGTTCACAGTAATTCTTTTTAGAAAAGTTAAAGACATTAATTTGATGCCTTAAAACTTGTGCATAGTTTGTGGAATTTTCTTCAATCTTTTGGCCAAATTGGGGAGTATTCTGGAATTTGAGCTTATTATCCTGAGTCCTTAGCTGCGACCCCTTCTTACCTCTCACATGCAACCTCAGAGTCACATAAACTCATCATTTATCCCCAGGACACAATTTAGTGTGTGTTTGTTTACAACACACTCTAATAAACCCTCAGGAGCTCAGCGGCATAAAACCTAAAAGGAATAACACCGATGCCAAAAGTTGTCCACAAGATGAACCTCACCTCGCTATTTTCATAAACCTCTAACCCCCACCTGCTGACTTCAACTCTTTCAGCTTCGGGAGGGCCAGATGTTCTTCACCCTGTGTACTCCTAAGCACCACTCTGAGCTCCTGGAAAGGGAAAAGGAACACTTCAGAGTTCACTGCCAAGGTTGCTCCAGCAGGATCCAGAAGCCTGGGAATTCCACCCTGGGGAAAGAAAGTAGGAGCTTCCCAGCAGCCTCCCCTCCCACCATGGGAGATTGTTTTTAATTGTTCTTTGAAGAGCTCTTCCAAATGCTTCAAGCATTCTCCGCCCACGCTGGGCAGGTCTTGCTGGACTCTGGTAGCAATCCTATTACGGGGGTGGCAAAGTTTTGGACAAAGTCTCTTTTTTCCATTTTCTTGTCTAGGGACAGTACACAATCGACTCCAGATGTGGTGGTGACAGCTAAGATGTTTTCCATGGCAAGCGGTTAGCTGTTAGGTCACTTATCATCTTCCAAACATCCCTGGGGACTTGGTGTGAGTGGCATCTTGACTGGTAATGAGCTTGTTTCAAGCAGCTTCACATAGACACGCCCACTTAAATTGACTGACGTATCAACCCAAGCAGGCCAACCAGGCTAACTGATCCATCACACCTTTTTATTTAGACAGAGTTGTAGTTCGAAAGCTAAAATCAAATTCAAGGGCAGTAGTCTCAGCTACTCGAACTTGTATGGTAGAACCTGAAAAGTCTGGTAGGATCTCCATTAGTCCTATACTTAAAGTAATGGGTCCTTTATCTAAATGAACAATGACTTATTCATTTAGACTAGCCAATGAATCTTAAACAATTTACATAAATTGTCCTTGAGGATAGAAGCTATCTGTTACCAGGGAAAATATTAACTTTCATTTTCAGATACGTCTAGTCTTACACAATTTAGAAGGAATACAAAGTTGTTCTCATGGACCATTCTCAGAGTTTTCTTCCCAGATGTTAACATCTAACATAGCCTGAGCTATCAACAGAAAGCATAAAACCAGTGGCAGCAATGATGCGATTAACGGATGGTACAGACTCAGCTCATATTTCACCAGCTCATACTTCACCAGGTGCACTGATACCCTTTCAGAGGACGGAGTCAGGTTCTCAAACCGCACTTGGTCCTCACAATTCCTTACTTACCCACCATCTGAGACAGTTCTTTAGTCCTTTTGTCTTTTATGGCCTTGACACTTTTACTAGTCAATCATTGAAGACAATATCCTTCCATTTGGGCTATGTGAGGTTTTTTTTGGGCAACAATTTTTACAGAAGTGATGTTATGTGTTCCTTGCTACAAACTATCAGCATTTTTATAATGTTCCTCTCTCTTTATTGGTGATGTTAACCTTCGTCACTTGGTTCAAGTGGTATTTGCCAATGTCTCCACTATCAAGTTATCATTTTAATTCTCTATTCCTCATGCATAATCCTTCTGCTAATCTTCTACAGTATTATCATGTCATCTTTAAGAACACTGGTATCCTCATATATTAAGTAGTCAAGTTGTAGATATGCATCAGTACTATGAGTCACAAATAACAAAGTGTATGTGAAAATGCTTCATCATTTATGAAGTTATACAATGTCCCAAACACATTAAATTATATGGAAAAGAAAAAGCCACAGGTTAACGGATTATCTAGCATTCATGCTATTATGTTTTCTAGAGTTCCACTGAAATAACTTCAAAGGGAGATTTAGGAATTAATCTGTAGATGTAGGAAAAGTTTATATAATTCTCAAAAGAGGCCTAACATTATTTCTGAACATTCCAAGACTTTCTGGTGATCTCAGGTTCTCTGAACTGCTCATTAAAGTTATAAACAAGGGGCTGAAGAGGTGGCTCAGGGGTTAGGCCTCTGCCTTGCAGGCGGAAGCCCTGAGTTCGGATCCTAGACCCCACGTATAGACACTGGGCGGAAGCGAGGGCAGCCGCGTTTCTGGTCCTGGTAGGGTGGAGCCTGTGAATCCCGGGGCAGAGTAAACAAGGAGGTGAAGGTGTCCATGGTGGTTCCCGAATTCGTCCGTGGTTCTACATTCACATACACACACATACACACCGCACACACACACATACACACAACTGAATAAATAAGAAATATAAAAAAATTTAAAAAATTGTAAACAAAAGGGAACTCACAGTATTTAATATTGTCCTACACAATATAAAACCATGATTTCTTAATTTTGCAAGCATGTCCTATTTTGACAACACAGCAGTACAACGAAGCTATATTCTTTTACACTTCCACAGTATATCCATATGACTTGCTAGTGGGAAGTCCAGCGTATGACTCCTGAGACCAGGAAAGCGTTCCCAGCCCACACACATTCAGACCCTTTGCTAAGTTGAAGAGCTCAAGACTCACTCATTAGCCTGGAGAAGGAGTTTGATCTCGCAGGTCACTGTGGTTTGCACCCACTCAATGTCATTGTTAAAACTAGCTCTATACCACTCCACAGAAACAATATCCATCCTGAGATTAATCCTTCACATCTAAATCCAGGAATGCCCTATGTTCAAATGCTCTCAGTTTTTGTACCAAAACTGTAACAATGTCAGAATAATTGGACTACAGGAGAAGTAGAATCTGACATATTTTTCCCTCTGGAAGAGCAGATCCCTTCTGGTATACGCCAACGATCACCATCTAAAGTCCCACATTCTTATACATACATTTCTCTTGGAAGCTCTTACAATGTCTTTTCTGTAGAATGTGATGTACTTATCATGATCTACCCCAAGGAGTGAGACTCTCTTACTCTTAGACACTTCTAGGGTTAGTATACAATTAGATAATTAACAAAGCATGGCCATTATACTCTTCCTTACAGCAAAGACTGCCAGTAATCACCTAGGATTTACTTAGCTGAGGAAATCACTCAGGAGAGTTTGTAAAATGTTCCACTGCAAGACAATTTGTTATGCTCACCATTTTAAAAAGGAGGGAATAATCTCAGCTACTTATTACAAAAATATGTATAATTAAATGTTCAAGCCTCAAATAGATGTGACTGTGAAAAAAATCATATTTTCCTTTAGAGTTCTGTAAATAATAGCTTTAGTCCAATCAAATCTGTACAGTTTCTGGCTCAGAATGCTCAGAAATGAACAAAAATATTATCCCGGAGATAGCAACTGCTAAAATGTATGCTATGGGTTCACTAACAAGCAGATAAGTTTATTTCTACTTTAAAGCATCTGAATCTAATTTATTTCACTATGTTTAAGTTTCCCCTTAAGAATTAAGATGACTTAGGTTGTCTCTCTCACCACAAACATGCCTATTAGGGAACTCTCTCAGCTTCATATATAAACTTGAACCTTTGTCTCTAAAAAGTAGAATGTGATTTGGAACTTTCACATACTAATTAGCCCCCAACCTCCATGAATTCATAATTGTTTTTAATCTAAATTTTAATTGAAAGACTGAGATTCTTATGGAAAGAAAACACAATAGGACCTTCCTCTGGCGTCACGAGGACCATGATCACGTTCATGCATTCAGTTGCTCAAGAGACTCCTTCATTTGCTGACCACTTTAGTGATATTTTGTGGATTGCAATTCTGGTAGTTTTAAAAATCCATGTTTTTGTTTGTTTAAGATCCACTACAATTCAAAAGTGTGGTTTCTGGTCATATGAAGGCAACCAGGACTTTACCAAACTTACGTCTATGCTAACACATAAGCATGTTATGCATGGTCAGCCAAGCAGAGCTAACTCTATTTAAGCAATATCATAATTATCTTCCTGCATCTTCACAGACCCAAGAAGCATAGGTATTTTTAAAAATAGTTTATTTTGTCATCATTATTAGAAGTATATTTTTCCTTTCTCACATGGTTTTCAAAATTCAGTATACTAAAGTTATAAAGCATTGGGTTTTGTTATGTCAAAATTACATAGTGAAAATCTCACTCTGGCTAATGATATTAAGAGCAAAGTTTAGAGGCCAGGCATGGTGGTATCATCTACAATCCATCACTTGGGCGACTGAGGTAGAAGAATCAGAAGTTTAAGGCTAGCCTGGGCTAAATAGTGAGTTTGAAGGAGCTTAAGGGTAATCTGGCTACCTGAGACTTGTCTCAAAACAGCAATTAAGTTTAATCCTTTTAATATATCATTCAATATGTTCAACACACCAGCTTCCTGGCCTTAACAAAAACTGCATTCACGTTTCAGAAAAACTGAGAGGCTCAGGGAAAGACAGTTTGCATTTTAGGTGATCATTTTCATGTGCAGAAGAGTGTGCTGCTTTAAAAAGGAAATTACATGGTTAACCCAACTGGAGACAAACATCTTACTTGGTATTCACAATTATAAATGTGAAATAAAAGTGAAATAAGCTTTTTCCCTATTCTCCAATTTTCAGATTCTTTTACAGCATGTAATCATCTCCTTCTAGAAGTCTGTTCTTCCATTGTTTCCTGTTCAGAACATCCTCAATAAGCAGCTCTCAGGGTTGCTTCACTCATTGATGGGTTCCTACCTCAGCCTTCCATCGACCTGTATCATGCTAAGCAAAGCATTGCTCTTTTTGGTGTCTATTAATTCAGCCTTGTCAACTGAATTGCAAACTGACGGGAAGGATTCAATCTTGAGTCCTTCGTACTTCACACAGTGCTTAGCAACAGAAGGTGCTCAATGAAAGTGCTTGGATGATTCAGAAAGAATATCCAGGCATTGCTCAAAGAAGCTAATGAAATATAACACCCTTGACACACTGTGGCTGAAATGATCCTAGACCAGTTTAGGAAGTTGCAGAGAAAAAAAAAATGCATGAAAATCGAACATTTGAGAAGATTTCCTATTCTCAGTTTGAAATCTAAATGGCTGTCAAAACATTGAATTTTCTAAATAATTGGGAAAATCTTGAATTTAAAAAAAGTGTGTGTGTGTGTGTGTGTGTGTGTGTGTGTGTGTGTGAGAGAGAGAGAGAGAGAGAGAGAGAGAGAGAGAGAGAGAGAGACATGTAGAGATCAGAAGACAACCTCCAGGAGTTAATTCTTCCATCTTTTGTGCTCCAGGAGCCAAATTCAGATCATAGAACTTGCATGTACATGGTTTTTACCCACTGAGCTATCTGGCCAACCTAGTACTGTGGATGTTTGACTTCCAGGGTATTTTTGTATTGTTACCAGTCAGGACCTCAAAAAATACCTATTCTTAATGTTATAGATTTTTTTCCAGGAAGGAGATTATGCATTCTTTAACAATTCATGCAAGTATATGATGTATTTTGGTTACATATACTCCATTACCTTTCTGTACCTTCTACTCCCTTTGAACCCATTCTCTCAACAAATTCCTCTTAGAGGATATAGTTTTAAGTGAACACCTCCAGACTATCTTTGAACTGTGTGTGTGTGTATTTCCATTTGTTTGCTTGGTTATCTCAACAACACAGAGTTTCTCTCATGGTTCAAAACAATCTTGGAGATGGGCACACGGGAGGTCAGGAACAGTTAAATTTTCTCCAAAATATATTAGCTTCAGAGGACCTGCTGATGTCACTGTGGCCTTTCTGACTTAACCAGTCACAAAGCTTCAAAGGAGCGGTTGTGAAACGCAGACCACGGCATGACGGGTAAACAGGAACACAGCTGCAGAGGAGCTGGAGAAAACCAAAGGGGCTTGGAAGCTTTTGGAGACTGGAGGGTGGAAAGGCCTCCTCAGGTGCTCCTTCCAACGGCATTTCCACAGAAAATGAGTGAGCTTTAAGCGTTGCTGAAGCAACAAGAGTCTAGGAAATCACATACGTAGATAGATGCATGCACGTGAGCTAGTAAAGCCGTCCACATAATGAAGGGTACATTTCTCTAAGATGAGTTTTGTAGTACTCCCCAATATTTAGAAAATGCCACACTAAGAGATACTGTGAAAATACACTGTCATAACTGGGTCACAAACCTCCTTCTAAAATTATCACCACGTGCCTATTTCAATTTACTACCACATTCTTTGGACGCCAAAGAGGTGGAACTTGAAAATGATTTCCAGTTCATACAGCACTTCTTTCAGTAAGATCATTTTTGTGTTTCCAATGCAAATGTCTCAAACCAAAAAGAGCTTTCTTTGAAAAGATTTCCATACAGCACCGGTAGGTAGTTTGTTCCTGCTTCATCTTTTAAACATGAGGCTGCGGCATAAAAATTTTCTGTCAACTGAATGAGTTCAATAGGAAATTAAAGACTTATTTTCTTGAGAGAGAAAAATGTATGACATTGTTATAAATAAATATGCAAATGCACTTCCCATTGCCAAGATTTTCCAAAGAAAGCTTCAGTATGCTCAAACAATAGGCTACCTGCTAGATCTTCCAGCTACAGGAACTTGTGGGTTTTTGTAAATATTAGCAGAACAGGACAAGTCTCAGAGGCCACGCACCTGATCATCTGATCTGACACGCAAACAGTATGCCTTCACCAATTCTGGGAAAGATCGGCCTGAGTCGTTTTAATAGGTTCGACACAGCAAAGATGAACAGAGGTTTCACGTGAGTTTGCTTACTCTGCCCGCAGAAACTTGTTTTGTAAACTCCAGTCATTAGCAATGCATGGTAGAAGCCCGCTAATAAGAAAAGAAATAGAATATTGTCCGAGTGCATTCTTAATGTAAGCATGCAATTATTGCTCTAATCACTGATTTCATCTGTTACTCCATTAGTGCCTCCCTAAAAGGCTAATTTCATGCAAATCTTTGGCCCTCTGTATCAGTTGGAACTAATTATGTAATTTCCTTACCACTGAAAGTCGTACCTATCCCTTACAGTGTGAGCAAATTTCACACTTTCAAGTTGTTTCTCATTAATTTTTGCACCAGGGGTTGGTTCATCCATTTGTTCAATATATGCTAAAATATATTTACCATTAAAGAAAAAGCTAGAATAGAGTGCCAAAGGTTTTCCTAAGGACAAACAGTGCTGACTTGCCTAATCTTTTGTTGCCTTGTGTCTTGAAATCAGAACCTACAGAGCAGGTCTATGTTCTGGCTACAGTGAGGAAGGAACAGAATGCGAGTGAAACATTCATCTGGAGAAATAAGGACACACTGCTTTACAGAAACTACACTCGTCCATGCCTCCTCCTCATAGGCTTTCAGTGAATCTTTTTGCATATGTATGTGTAAATGGGTTTTGTATGCTGATGTGTGCCTCCATGTGTGGATGCACATGTGGATGTAGGTGCATGTGTGAGCACATGCATGTGGAGGCCTGAAGTTGATCAGATGTTTTCTTTGAGCCTCTCCATTTCATTTATTGAGGCCGAGTTTCTCATTGAACCCAGAGCTCACCAATCAGCTGGGCTAAGTAGCCAGTTTGCCCCATAGAGTCACTGTCTTTACCCCCCGAGTGCTGGGATTGCAGGCACTGCCACACCTGTCTGGCTATGGGGATTCAGAAGATCCGAACTGTGGACTTCACACTTGTGCGGCAAGCACCTTGTCTACTGAGCCATTCTCTCAGCCCCAGAATCTTCTTGTGTTTTGTTCTTTTTTTTTTTTTATCATATGTGTTTTGCTCCCTGCATGTGTCTCGCTAGTGAACATCTTTCTAAATGGGTAAAAATGAAGATATGGAGGATCTCAGCCTGCACTGACCTTTTAGAAACTAAGTAAGGTGGTGACCGTTCAGCTGGCAGGCTCCCTCAGTTGCACTCTTGGGGGGTAAAAGCTTCAAATGGCATTCTTTATACTTTCCAATCAACGTTGGAGAGAACCATGGCAGCCAGATGTGCTCATAGTGTTTCCTTGGGCTTCCAAATAAGAAAACAAGTCTGTGTCTCCTCTCCAGTAAGGAAGCAAACAGAGCAAGGATGGGTCATTTGGATCAGTGAGGTAACTGAGGAAACGTCGTGGCAACTGACATTGAAATGGGCAGCTTTGCATTTGCACGAGCCAGCAACCCCTTCTGTTTGTTGCACCTGTTACGCTGGTTACTGTGGCTGCATACTGTATCCAACCCAAGGGGAAGTGGCTCACCGGCAGCAGGTATTGCAGGAGCAGATACACCCAAGAACCAAGCAAAATCCTGGATGTTATGCACGGCACACGTTCGCCCTCTTCCATTCCTGCTGAGATAATGCTTGGAACTCGCTTTAAGCTTGTGGAGCAGAAAGTCCCAGTTAACTCCATGTTACTCTCAGCCGCTTCATGACTTACGGATATATGTCACAGTGCAACACGACGGTGAAGATTTGCTGCCTTCCTCTCATGGCTCGTGGCTCTTCAACTGGTCCTGAGCTCCACAGAACTACACAATGCCATGGTGAGCTCTTCTTCATGTCAGACTCTCCCCTGCCATCAGAATAAATATCCAGCCTTCATCTCATGTCTGTCCTACTGTGTGACTCGCAGATTTGGAGATCCTCTGTATCAGGCTCACTGAAGCACTTGTACACTGAGCAGGGACATGGGCGTTATCCTCTGGAAAGTGTTTGGTTGGTGGCCGATAAGGTTCATCATCTCAGGGATTTGTGCTAATGTGGGAATTGCTTTCTTCCCTTAGTTAGGGGCAGCTCCCATGCCATTCATCAACTCAGAGCAAATTAAGTCGCCTTGAAGATGGCACGGTTTCCTCCCTATCTGCCCAAGCAGTGGGTTGGCACCTTAATGGACCGGAGCCCCAAGTCAGCAAGATAACGTCTCACCAGTGGGGAGAAAACTGTTCCAAACAAAACCCTTCTGGTAATTCATTCTAGGATATCAAAGAATACAAAGTACAAAACAACACAAATAAACACCCCGAATGAAAGATAATTCTCCAATTTATAGTTTTCCTGCACACAAGGTATTTTTCTCAAGATACAAATGGCAAAATCTTCCAACATTCTTACAAAAAATTAACTTTAAGAATCTCTCTCTATCTTGTTATGTTACTATAATAATAACATTTTATCCTGCTAAGGCAACATTCGAAACAGGTCGGAGCTTGAAATTCTTGGTTGTTGTAAATGTCTAAATACAAAGAAAGCAGTAAGTTTATTTGCTGGAGTTCAAACTCCAGAATCTGACAGCTCTAAGGACTTGGAAAGAGACTGAATCAATGCCCATGAAGGCAAAGGAATTTGACAACTTTAATTTACACAGCATCACAGTTGAGGATACTATTTGATGATCTATGAAAGGTTTATTTGTGGAACAGGCTTCAGAATTTTTGCATGAAAGGTGAAATTGTGTGCAGAATACTCACATCTTCAAAGACTCAGGAGTCTGGCTGTGGGCACATTCAGCATTTACTTTGGAAATATATGAAAGAAACGCTGCTATGCCTTAAGAACATGCTGTAACTGTCAATTTGTTTTGATGCATAGATTTAATGGCAGGAGTGATTTTATGTATGCTGCTTAAGTATTTCTGTGTTTCTTTCTGCTTTGGAAGCTTCTAGAGAGCTTAAGTGATCACCGACCCACCTATTCCAAAGGCAACAAAACCTTAAACTTTTTTCTAAAGTCAATTTTGTTTTATTTGATGGCATCTTGGTTCTATTTAGTTTCTAATGTATTGCAAACTGAATAACAAAAAGACTCAGTGAAGGAGGTCAACTATAATATAATATTTCTTAAATGCCTATTCAAAGGAAACAGAGAGAGAGAGAGAGAGAGAGAGAGACATGGTTGGTTGGCTAAGGAGATGGCTCAGAGGCTAAAGCAAAAGGACTAGTGTTTCCAGATCCATGTAAAATGCCGAGTAAGTACACACAGTCAGTCTGTATTTGCAGCACACACTGGGAATCACCAAAGCAAACTCGATCATCTTTTGACTAGAGCCCTGTTTCAGGAAGAGTAAGGTAGAGTTCTGAGAGATCAAGGATAGCTCCTGATAGCAAACTTGGCCTCTACATGCACAAACACATATGTACATGAATACACACACGGACTTAAAATCGAAAGAAAACATGGTTCTTAGCAACAAAATGCAGTCTAATTGGAGAAAAGAAGTATGTACAAGCAATTCATCCAAAGACTAATTAATAACAACGTGGCGTATGAGCAAGTGTGATTGTATAGTGTACACAATGGGCAGTGTCTTGGTTATTGTTCAGCTGATGTTTTGAATAATCGACCCAAACAATTTAGGGGAATAAGGGGATTCTAATTCATCCTCACAGTTTTGGGCTATAGGCAATTATGGCAGGTTAGTTGCACCAACCTCAGGAGCTGAGGGCACTGGCTACATCAGACCCACAGAAGGAGCTGTGAAGGCGGCATATTTTCTGACTTGCGACTCTCTCCAAGTCAGCCAGTTCTCTCTCCACCCTATACACCTAGTACAGGCGGGGTCTTCTCACATCAGTCAAATCATCGCTTACATAGGTGTGCCTAAAGGCTCACCTGTTAATTGTCAAGTCGATATCTAATACTAACTGCCCCAGGCAGATAGTGACCAATTCTGAGTGAGCCGCAGTCTCTCTCCCTGTTTCTCTGGGGTCCTCCTAAACACATCCTCGTCTTTGCCTGGGGCTTACTCTGTTGGAGTACCACACATCCTCTAACTGATACAGAAAAGGCCTATAGATTGACAGATTTCCCCTGAGTTCCCTTCTAAATCCAAATCTGCTTAATTCCCCCCCCCCCCTGCCAAATTGTCTACTCTGTGACAGAAACCTAAAACACAGGAGTAGAAGATTAGTTTGGTAGCTCAGAGGAGCCAACTTTCTCGGGGAGGTGAGGCTCCCGAGTCACCGCCTAACATCCGTTCTGTTGATCTGGATGTGCCTCCCAAAGAGAGTCAGCGATTCCTCTGAGATCAGTGGCAAGCCCCTTTCTGAAGCTCTGCATTGACGTGGGAGGTGCGAGAAGCTCTGTGTCCTACCTTGGGAGCTGGTGAAGAGAATAGCAACTGGATTCAGGCACAACATTAGAAGGCACCAAAGCCCACAACACTAACCATAAGGATTTTAATGGATGCTTTTTAAGACAAAGAAGTACGTAAATATCCACGAAAAACATTAAATAACTACAAGACCAATATTATTGACTTTCCCTTTTGCTTCAAGCTCCAATACGACTTGGCATTGCCAGGTTATTGTGTCAAGGGGCAGACACCAAACAGACCAAGCTACAGGCAAGGCAAATAAATATGCTACTACTGAGTCCCACTTTCCCACTATAGTTATTTCTTAAAATTCATTTTATTGGCATGGACAATCTCATAATTAATTTGAGTTTAAGAATATCTCATTAAATATTTATCTTGGTTACTGAGATAATAGCTGTCCCCCCAAAAAATATTACCCCAAGGTAAGTGATTCACTTCAGTTGACTATGGGCCACATTCTGCTGCAAGATCCTGATGATAAGTAGGAAAAGGAGGAAGAAAAAGTTGTGTGGAGAGAAGATGATGATGGCAATTTTCAATAACATCAGATTGTTAAGATGGAGTTTTCCCAGAACGATAGATAGCCAGAAAAAAAGCAGTAAGTAAAAGGGTTTCATTATACATTTGAAAATTCTCACAACCACAAGAGGGCATCAATGAAAACTTGAGACTGTGCACTCCAAGATAGTGTAGAAAAGTATATGAAAGAATATGGAAATAATAAAGGATGGATCTGAGATATCAGCATAGCTGCTAAATGATATATCATTTTCCAGTGGCTCTCACACCCCAAGCAGCAAGATATTTGATTCACTACTAAAACTCTGTCTCACTAGATTTAGGAAGTACCATGATATTTTATGTGTTTAGTAAATTTCTAGAACATGCTGATACTTCTAATGCAAGAACTAAATGTAGGGTCACTGGCTACAATAAACATATAAACTATTTATCACAGAACAGTTTTAAAATTCAAATAGTAAGATAACTGATGAGAAATTCAAATCACATTATTTTCACAACCAAAAGCCCTTCAGGAAAAAGAAGGAATTATTCCACCTCCCTCTCAAGACTAGACAGTAATAAAAAGAAATAAAGCAAATTGGAGTGAGGTATTGGAGTATAGTGGTGATAGTGAACTGGCGGTGGACTGCCCAGTCCAAAGGTATAAAACTTCATTTAAAACAAATCACTCTGTGAACCTTGACATTCTGGGTCTCCAAAGAATATTAAGCTGTATGACCTTGTTACAGTTACTGTTTTTAAAAATTGCCAAGAAGACTGCCAGAGTCCTGGAAATTGATCTGATGAAAGAAAGAGGATCCATTTGTACAAGCGATTAAACAAATAGACAATATTAAAAAGTAACCACTTTGTTGCTTTCTTCAGTGGTATAGCTGCCGGTAATTTGCCCTTGCTCTGGCATATATACCCTGTTACATGTTCCTGAAGGCAGCCTTAACTAAACTCAACAAAACACACACACACACACACACACACACACACACACACACACACACACTACACATTCATTCAGTGGGATACTCATACTTAGTGGTGTAGCAATGGCTAAAATCCATTATGCACATGTATGAAGCTGTCAAGGAATAAACAAGTACAAAAAACCTAAAATAAAGAAAATGGAAAAATTTTGAATGAATGAAAAAAGCATTATGTCTTCACTGCTAGAAAGCCTGAGCAAAAACATCTATGGCCTGGGATGTTTCACGAAGGTCCCCGAATCATTTGTGATTAGAAAACTGAAACTACTCCAGAGCAACTCTGAGCCAACAGAGATGAGGAAACGTCCTTCCTCCCTTTTCCATATTCACCAATCCTGGAGTCCTTAGAAGCCCAAGGTAGGAAATCCCCTAAACTTGGACTGCTCATCTGTCTTGCACAGTAAGAATCTAAAGCTTGCTCATTTGATTAAACAAAGGGAAGAGATGGGGCATCTTTTGCATCCTGAGTGTGATGGGGTAACTCACACTCCTTCCATTACAGAAAATTTGAGAACAGACTAGCATATCCTCAGCCCCAGCTTGCCACTTCTTGCTTTAGAGTACTATGTGAACCCCTGAGAACCACTGAGGACTGAGAATCCTCTGAGGTTATGTTCCTCTTGCCTTCAGCACCAGGTGGAATGACCTGTTTTCCACGTTCCAAAGAGTGAGTCAACTGAGAATTACATGACAACGTGAAGCGTGCCAAGAGAGCTACACACAAAAGACAGTGTCATTCCCTGATTGGACACGGCACCTGGTTGGCTCCTGGAGTAAAACAGGAATCTAAGAAGGCTGCCCAGCTCCCTTTCCAGAGCTTCAGAAAAAAAGAGAGACTCATGGGATAGCAAAATGACTAGTAAACTGAAAGAACTCTCCTGAAGTGGGAAGTGAAAGCCAGAAGAATGAGTCTACTGACAGCCTGGCATTTGTTCCCCTGAAATCTCTCTCACTCAGACCATCAGTATTGTCATGTTAGTGGGTGGAACTTGTGGAAGATGGGTGGGGTTAGGGCCCTTATAAAAGCTGGAGAGAGTTGTTCCCCTCCCCCACCCCTGTGTCCTCAATGAGCGAAGACAGCCTTTTGTGAACCAGAAAGCGTGGTCTCAGACTACAAACCTGCTTGCACCTTGATCAAGGTTTTCCCAATACCAGAACAAGGAGAACTAAATTTCTGTTGTTTATAAGCTTCTTGGGGGCTGGAGAGGTGGCTCAGGGGTTAAGCCTCTGTCTTGCAGATGGAAGGTCCTGAGTTCGAGTCCTGGACCCCACGTATAGACGCCAGGCGAAAGCGGGGGTGGCCTGCGTTTCTGGTCCTGGTAGGGCGGAGCGTGTGAATCCCGGGGCAGAGTAAACAAGGAGGGGGTGGAGGCGGTCCATGGTGGTTCCCAAATTCCTCCATGGTTCTACACACACACACACACACACACATACATGTGCACACATGCACAACTGAATACATACATACACATGTGCACACATACAACTGAATAAATAAAAAAAATTGTATTATAAGCTTCTTGGCTTACAATATTTTGCTATGGCTGACCTAAAGGACAAAAACAGATGGCAAGCAATAAGCCATCTCCACCTTCTCCTGTGGGTGTCTTCAAATGACACCCAAGGGCCAAATCTTGCCCAAGATCTATGTATGTAAGTGTTGGGGAAACTGCCTTGTTATACACTCTCAGTTGTAAATATGTTTCCTGCATCTGTTTTGAAACTCCAAAGGCTGAGCCAATAAATTAGAGCAGAAATTATGCAACCTACAAAGCTGATGAAGTTTAATATTTGGTCCTTGCCCCCCCCAATGTTTACTGCTCATTGTTTTTAGAAAAATAGGAACTCAAGACAACTCAGAATTCACTATGTTCACTTGGATTATGGTCTAGTTGAATTTTACTTCCATTTTCAAGTTTAAATACATTAGTATTCTCTGATCCTAGCATAGTTATGGACAGGTTAGGAGAAAACTATCAATATTTCTGACATAGTAGATCTGAATGAAAAATCTCCATCTGGTGGCGTCTCTTAACCTTTTTTGCAGGTGCAGACTTCAATGATCATTCCCGAACTTCTGATCTTCTCATTCCTGCAGCTGAGTTCCAAGCTACCTGAACCACGGCGGAGTCTGACCACAGCTGTTGCTTGGGTTTCTGCCTGGCATAACTGTGTGGGTAAGATGAAGAAATTGGCAAATTTGACCTCTTAGTCCCAAGCCTTTACTTTGCTTGTAAATCTCAATTGAAGTGGCCTACTGTCCCCCTAACCTGTCTTTTAGTCAAAACCTGCCCTTGTAAGAAGACATCTGAAACTTTCTCAGTAAAATGCAGATAATATATCAAAGTCTCAGAAACAATCAACAAGCAAGTAGTGGAAATAACTTTTTCTTTCATTCATTTTCCTATTGATGTGGGGTTATGACACAGAAAAAAAGTATGCTAAGTTGGAGAGTCATTTTCTCCCCTGAGTCAGTGCTGCTATGTTTAATCTAAACTCCTGGAATTCCTCCATCAAAATCACCTAGAAGGCTTAACCAAGTGCAGATCCCAAAGCCCTGTCCTTGACTTGTAGAACCACAGTATCTGGAGTTAAGTCACAGGAAATGCCATATGCCAATACTCATCATTCTCCTGTTGAGTGACATTTGGACACCAATGTGCTGTGCTTTAGACAATTGTTCACAGTGGGCCTCATCACTCTTATATCTTGATGAGCCAGAGAGAAGGCTGGCCATTCTCCAAGAGTACTCAGTCTGATTGGTAGTTAATGGTTCCCTGAGTTGCTAGTGAACCAAAACGTTCTCTCTCTCTCTCTCTCCTCTCTCTGTCTTTCTGATGGAGACCGAGCTTGTGCAAAGTTTTAAAGTGTATGAAACATGTTTAAATTTATTTTCACATTAATTACCCAGAGTCACAGTATGAGATAATTTGTAGCATATTCCAAGAAAGGTATTCTGTTTCCTTTATTGCAAATAGAGGACTTTAATAAAGCCCATCTCTAAAGGTTGTGAGGTAGAAAGCACTTAAAGTTCATATCATGTAGGAAATGGATAATAGATATCGAAAGGTAGTAATTTCTGATGAGAAAACCAAAGTTCACAAGCTTTATTTAATGAATGGATTATATATCTTGATTGATGACCAGAGCGATGTTTGGAATCTAATACACTTGAGGGCAAAATTTTCATCTACAGATGGAACAAATGAAACTTGACCTTTCATGGCTCTTTATCTATTCTTTATTAATAGCAGTATCAAAATAAGGTTGATTTCCAAGAATAATCCTGCTGACTATTTTCCCATGCTATGAGACATTGAGAAGGTATGCACACTGAAGTTAATATTGTATACAGGGAACTGGAAATACATTCACAGTGGAAGTCAAACTAGCTGTGAATCACACGAGAGAGTGATATTGTTCTGCCTAAAATACAAATTTCACCAATAAAGCAATGTGGACTTGAACTTTTCTTTGAAGAAAGATGTTTAATTACTAAATTCATTCAGAAAACAGAGGAGAGACTACTGACATGAGGTCATCATTACTCAAAGTCACCATGAATGAAAATTATAGGACAATGCAGAAATATAGATGCAAAAGTCTTTAGCAAAAACAATAGTAAACAAATCCAGCATCATATTTTTTGCCAAAAAATATAAGGTTGGCTTAATATTTGAAAAATCAATAAATACAATATAGCATATTAACTGAATAAATGACAAACCTACCTGATCATTCTAGTACATGTAGCAAAGTCATTTAACAAAATCTAACCTTCGTTCATGATTAAAAAATGTAACCAATTAAGAAAAGAAAAATTGATCAACTTTAAAAGTAGAAATGGAATAACACAAATAATCAGTACTTACCTCATATTCAATGGTGAAACCCAGGAGCTTACCCCAAATATAAGAACGAGTATGGCATTCTATTCTCAATTTGATATGATTCAGAACTTTCTAGTTAGCACAGTAAAACAGCCATGAAAAGTGAAAGACAGACAGCATACAAAGGAGAAGAAAAAGCAGCCAATGCAAAAAAAGTTCAAAGAGATAGATGAATCCACTCATACATACAAATCAAAATAACTACTAGAATTGGAATAAACAAACATTATAGGCTTTTGCCATTGTCCTTGGTTGCTCTAAAAAAAAAAAGTCAGTTAAGACTCTATTATTGAAGATGCAACACATATGGAGCACAGAACATGGGCAAAAATATATCAGCTGGAACTAATCTGAGAACTTCCTCCTTGCTAGATAGCTTACATAGTTCCAAGGAATACTGGAGAAGCTCCTGGGAGAGAGAAATAATCAACTCACAAGGTCTGAAAGTTGCAATAAAAATTACCATATCAACAGGTGACCACCAGTATAATATTGGCATGAGTATCAAGGGGGAAACCAACAGCTTTCTGATTGAACTCAAGACCCACTTGTCTGTTACTGTTAACTAGAACAAGAACCTAAAAAAGAAGAAGAAAAAAAAAAAAAACCAGCCTACAAACCTGAAGGTAGGAAGACAGTACACCAAATTGCTCTGTAAATAGCTGTTATTATATCCATAGATTTGAAGAGCACTTACTACTCAGCCTAGAGGTTTTCTACAACAGAGGTAAAGTATCTTAACACCTACACAGGATGCAGTCTAAGGCAGTAGAAGAACACCGAAGTGGACAACAATGGCCAGCCACAATAGAGTCCAGTGACCTAGCAATACTCACCCAGAATCAGGCAACCTAATCTCTTCCCAGCTTAAGGCTTAGTTCCCTTGAGGAAGAGGGGGCAGTAAGATTGTAAGAACTTAAAGATGAGAAAGTCAGCCACTAGGTATGATTTTGTATTCAAGGCAGGACTGCTGCATGCAGGAACTCATGGCAGTGATACTTGTCTTCAACCAGACTTGCATAATGATTGACATACCAATATGTTTCCATATACTATTGAGAAACTCAAGAGAGATAAGAAAATAGTGGAAACTTTGGGGACTAGAGCTGGATGAGTGACAGGAAATGCTCCTATCAGTGGGGTGGCCCAAGAAGGAGCAGCTTGGTATGTCACAGGGGCCGGAATTTCCACAAACGTAGAAAAACCAGAAGGAACCCTTGGGTCCATAGAAGGGGCCAGCCAAGAGGGTGGGAGAGAGTGGGATGAATTGATGAAGGGAAGGAAGGAGGATAGGAGGGAAGGACAGATAGGTACTCAATATGCTTGTAAAACTAGGAAAAAAATAAATTAAAAAAGAATTGTAATAAGCAAGTTTAATAAGGGTGCAGGATATAGGACCAATAAACAACCACAAAAAAAATCAACCGCTTATCTCAAAATAAGCAATAAGAAAATTAAATTACAATGAATTCCATTCATAACACCATCAAAAGAATAAAATATTCAAGAATGTGTTTAACAAAACAAGGGCAAACATCCCTGTTAGAGCTTTCTGGATGATAATATTTGCAAGCTTGTATAACCTGTAGTCTTTTTGCTACATTCATCCCAGGAGAACTAAGCATGCTGCTCAACACATCCATAGATCATAATGTCATGTTGTACTGTTCAAAGTTTGAACACCCAGAATGATATATGAATATATGCAGTTACTAGAAATCACCAACTGTGCATTTATCACTAATTGCTCTTTGATGATATTGATTAAAATTAAAGAGAAAAATTTAAATATCTTTCTAGTATTATGATAGGATAAGGTAATATAAAACTATAGTAACATGAGACAGTTAAAGATTATATAAAATATAAATAAGTTTGTTTAGATATTTATTATTCAATTAACAAATAAAATATTATTTTAATCCTTCAGGGTATGTTTTGATCATTTAAGTATTTTCTTTTTAAATAAATGTCTGTTTATTTTCTGCCTATAAATTGGATTATTTTTCATTCACAGAATCCTAAATATTATGCAAATTCAATCCCATAAAAAACTACTTAGCCTTCTCTTATTGGGAGAGGAAGTCTCTTTTACTAGTGTATTAAGTAGCTTTGTAAGATAATCTGAATAAAAATATCTCAACCTGATTTAATATAGCATAATAGAAAATATAGCATTTCCAAGGGTCAAGAAGTGCTCTAATATGTTTCACATTTACTAATTCATTTATGTGTTACCCTGACTGACACTATGAGACAATTGTTATATTTAATCCAATTCACATCGATGACAACGCTAAGACACAAACACCTCAGTAACTTTCCTATGGAAAGTTCAATTCCCAATAACCTAACTGGAGAATCTGCATACTTAATGACTATAAAGTTTGCTTCTCAATAGCGTGCATGCGTGCGTGTGTGTGTGTGCGTGTGTGTGTGTGCGTGTGTGTGTGTGTGTGTGTGTGTGTGTGTGTGCTGTGAGTGGGGCTCGAGAGTTGGCTCAGGGATTAAGCCTCTTCCTGGAGACAAGTACCTAAACTCAGATGCTGGGTGAAAATGGCAGTGGCCTGCACTTCCAGTCTTGGAAGGCAAAGCCTGGGAAACTCCAGAAGAAAGCAAAAAGGAGGAAGAACAATCCAGACTGATTCTCGAAGTCCCTTGTTCTGCTACAAAAATACACAGTGCCTTCTGACTCTCTCTCTCTCTCTCACACACACACACACACACACACACACACACACACACACACTGTCCTTTGACCTCCATACATCCACACATGCACTGCGGTATCACATGCACATGGGCATCTCACTCTAACAAGTAAATAAAATCTTAAGGCACATAGCTCTGACATTTTTGCTTGTTTGAGGTTTCTGTGTGTGTGTGTTTTGCTTTGCACATGCTTTGCATAGCTTTCTTCACTGCTCTCTGTGCTCAATAGTGCATCATGGAATCAGGACTGAAAACATACAATTTCCTCTGCAAAACAAAAAACGAGATGCGTCTTATTACAAAGGAAAATCAAGACTACCGAAAGTTCAAACTCACCGTATTAAACCACGTACACAGCTTTTAATTGACATCTTAGCCCAAATAAACTCCAATTCTTAGTTGCTGCTGCCAGAGGCTTATGAAGTCAGCCCCCCACGCACGTCAAGACACCCAGAACTTTCCCTTAACTCTTGTTACAATCGTTGCTGCTCACTGACTGATCAGGGATTGATTGCAGAATCAGATGCTGCCATCATGCTAGCATGAAAGGACCTGCCAACCTTTTTGTTTAGACGTGTGGGAGAAGGCAGCACATCCATGCAGCTGAACACGAGGCATTCTGGTTGCATGAAAACTTGGGCCGAGATCTTGCTTTGGCAGCTTCGTTGCCTCTTATCTTTCAGTATCTTTCGTTTATTTTTAGCAAAGTAATTTAGGTCACCAATAGTGATGAGATCAAGGAAGCTTAGCATTAATTTCTACCAGTTCCTCATTTCACCCAAGCCCAAATGATTCTAGCTAGTTCTGCTGTACTTTCAAGTTGAATGTATTACTCTTTTATTCAAATAGCATGGGGAAAAATAGAAGGTGGGGTCTGTGGCATGTAAGAGCATTTCAACTTTTTCTTGCCTTTGTAGAGAAAACAGGTACCATGTAGAAAACCTGGGCTCTTTGCTGCCGCCATAGTTAAGATAAGAAAAAAAATCAACCAAAGGACCCCACACCCACTCTGCCCCACTTTGTTCTTGACCCTTAATGCATTTCCAAGATCATGATCCATCTCTAGTGACTTGGGGAAGCAATCTGATCCCACAAGCAAACTGAACAAACAGCTGATGACAGAGTTAACTTTCTGACCAGAATGTCCACAGAGCAGGAGATGAAGAAAATCCAATTCCAGGTCATCCAGAAGGTTGCAAAGACGAGAGAGAGAGAGAGAGAGAGAGAGAGAGAGAGAGAGAGAGAGAGAGAGAGAGAGAGAGAATTTCCAGAACATTTTCGTTTAGAAGCACGATGAAACTTGTTGACTAAGGTAGCAGCGTTATCTAGGGCATGCATTTGACAATCTGGCACAGGTGACGAAACTGACAAATGCACACTAGAAACCAGCACAACATTATCTGTAAATTGGTTGTGATTGAACACTTCATGTCATCAAGGGAATAGAGGCAATGAAAGAAAAGCCTTCTTCCTCTGCAAAGAAAAGAACTGCTGTCAGAAAGGGACTAGGAAATAAAGGAGAAAAACATCTTAAGAGAGATCACTCTGCATTCTGCAAAATACATATTGTAGAAGGAAAGGGGAAAAGCAGCTTGATTCTGAAACGCTATTCAGTGCAATTTTGTGAGCTCTTCTGTAAGGAGTGAGATTCAACCCTAATCAGCCAGCGTCGTCTTCCAGATGGCTCTAAGTGTACCTCAATCTGTTTTTCAAGAAAGGGTGGGATGATTCCTTACTATGAGGAATGGTGCAGATTTGAGATTTTATCGTAGGATTTTGCCAATACATATTTATAACTTGAAAAGCACTCTTGGAATGGTCTGTGAGGGTTTTCCCCTTATCCGTCTTCTGCTTGGCATTTCTTGGCTTCTGGTGTCTGAGATGATGACATGATTGAGTGGAATTCTGGCTTTCCAGGGGCTAAGCAGTGAGACCACGTTGTTTTTAAACAACAGGCTGTCAACTGACCCTTGTGGACTAAATGCAAATAAGGAGATCATATGACCACATTAGCTACAGCTGATGGAGGTTGGAAAGTGGGAAAGAAAGGCCCCTGTGAAAGGCGGGTAACCAGTGGGGCCCCTTTGTCTCCACAGAACAGACCAATGTGAACATGACTGAGAATGAATCCTATAGCATACTCAGCTTTTAAGGGCACGTTCAGCAGTCTTTTTAAAAACAAAGAAACAGAAATTCACCTAAGCCAATAATCGTGTATTAGCAATGAAGTTGGAACAGCTAAAGAGATGATAGGAGAAGGGACTTAGAAAGGATCCCATTCATTGCATTTATCTAGTTATTCGTTTGTTATGTATCCACATATTTACTGAACGCGTAGTGAGTTTTGGGCATTGTGCTATGATTCTGAGAATACACAGATGAGTAGAATAATGTGTCCTGGTTGCCATGTCATCTTTATAATTTAGTAGAGATAAATTAATGACAATAGTATCCAATGAGAGTGATGACGTCCTTGTTACGGGACCACGTGTTGAAGAATACCTAATTGAGTTTTATAAGTTAGAAAGGGTAGATGTGGAAAATGAGCATGATCCAGAGACGCAGAAGGTGGGGAAAGATATTCAAAAACAGGAGTATTTACTAAAGGCCAAGGGCAAGTCTATGATGGGGCATGCTGGGGAAAAAAAAGAGAGTTCACGAGGACTGGAGGCCGTAGAGCTGACTCTGGGAAGAACATGGGGGAGCTGAAAAGGTAGAGAGGAGAGCAAGAAGTCACTTGTCCTCTTTTGCACTTGGATTGGGGTCTACTGCAACTGTGCAACCAGCTGCAAGGACCAGCAGCAAGCAGCGTCTGCCCGCAAGGAACCTGAGTCACTGGCAAGTTCTCAGGGGCTCGATCTGTGTCAAGTCACCAGGCAGATAACCCACGAGCTGGGAGATGTCCCATAGAGATACTGAGTGCTGATTCAGAAGTGCTGGCTTATGAAGAAAAATACAGGGTTATCTGTTTCGTATGTGATTTTTAGCTGTGATATGGGGGTGAGTATGTATACAGGCTTGAAACATACCAAGAAGATTCTCTAATGCCCTGCATTCGACCAACAATAAGAACTGAAGGTGAACTCTAAGGAAGTAAACTAAGTCCTAGAATTAATAGGAAGATGGAAATTCCTTTTTTTCCTGTTTTATATGTATGTGCATATAGAGTGCACACATGTATATATTTGCATGTGGTAGAGTGCATGTGTGTGTACAGTACACGTGCATTGAGTGTGTGCATATGCAGTGAGGATGACACTCAGAATCATCCTCAATCACTCTTCCACTTTACCTGCTTTGAGCCTGAGTCTCTAATTCAACCTAGAGCACACCATTATGGTTAATCTGTCTAGCTAGCTGACTCTAGGGATTTCCAGTTTCTGCCTTCCCAGGTTAGAGTTGCAGCTGGGCTATCATGCCTGTCAACATTTTAGATGAAATGTGGAAGTCTGAATACCAGTCCTTCTCCTTGTGTGTGGTAACAGTTTTAACCACTGAGCCATCTCCCCAGTCCCTGAAAGATGAACATTCTGTAGTGGATAATGAAATGAATATGCCAAAGCCAATATTACACAATAAGCATCAGTTCCAACCTGAAGCCTGTCTCTGATTTCTGATCTTCAGAGTATTAACTTGAGTAAAGAGCTATAGCCAGATTCCCACTAAATGAGCAAAATCATTATAGCAATAACTACCAAACCCTACCCACCTCCCAGTCTTTGATCAGAAGACTACTATAGCCACTGTGAGAACAATTTCAAACACATGCTTACCATATAAAGTCTTTATATTAAAACAAGGGTGATTATATAGGTCTTCATTCTGTCTCTTAAAATAGACCTGCATTGGTACTGTTCTTTATACTGTGTACATTAGGAGATTTTCACAAGAAAAACTATATTAGAACAATTTTAAAGGTAATTAGATTTTAAGCATATTAAGTTACTTAGATAAAGGCTCTACAAAGCTAGGTAACCATGTGGATATCACAGAAAATTTTAGAATGCTTTATTTCTTTCAAAATAAAAAGGGGGAGTTGAGGGAATGGCTCAGTGGTTAACACTTTTGTCTTGCAAGCAAAAGGACCTAAGTACAAATCCCAAGTACAAAATTCTGGGTAGATATGATGTGGCCTGTAATTCTGGCCCTGGAAGACAGAACCTGGAAAACTCCAGAACAAAGCAATAATGTTGAAGAGCAATCCAGGATACTTCCTGATGTCACCCTTGAGAATCCATGAGTTCCTTTTCCACCTTTCTCTTTCCCCTCATGGATTCCGTGCTTGGAGTCTGTGAGTTCTTTTCTGGCTTCCTTGCCCCTCATGGACTCCATGTCTGGAATCCATGAATTCTTTTCTTTCTCTCCTTTAATTCTCTTATGCTGTTCTCCCACTTCAATTTTCAGAAACAAGAACACAGCATTTTGAAGCAGCCCATCAGATGGGTCTCTTGTGGAATCCATGAGTCTCATTCTCTCCTATAATAAACTCTGCCTTAATCTCGAATAAATAAATGAATAAATCATCATTAGTGTTAAGCTTAATAAATAGGAGATAGTTCATTGTCATTACATATATTATCTCTTGGCTGCATATTATTAAGCACGTATTTGACTTTTGCATATGTGTATGAAGTGTGGATATGAAATATGTGTGAACATGTGTGTACATTTGCATGTCTGTATGCATTAATGTGGACATATGTGTGCCATGGTACATATGTGGAGATCAGAGAACAATACTAGATGTTACCTTCCATTTCATCTAAGACGGGATATGTTTGCTGTTCATTGTTAGATATGCCAGGCAAGCTTTCCTGTGAGCTTCTGGGAATTTTCTTTCCCTGCTCCTATCTCACTGAAGAAGCACATGGAATTACAGTGCCTTGAGGTAGTTTTTGGAAATTCAGGGTCTCATACTTGTGTGGAAAGCATTTTACACACTGGGCCATTTCCCCATTTCTATATATTATGAAGTGAAGTAAAAGATTTTGAACCTGAAAGAATCCTCCTTTTGTAAGAGAGGGCCTATTTAGTCAGTTGAAGTTTGGAGAGGTTTTGTTTTCCTTCGCTTTTTTTCTAACCCACAGATCACTTTTAGTATGTACATGACATTATGAAAATGTAGTTTGAAGATATAATGGAGCTGGCAGACTGACAACTGCTCTGCTCAGTGTAACTGGCCTATGCGGCTTCATCCAGCGATGAAGGTGGTCAACCTTGGATACTGCAACAGGACAGTGAGTTCTACAAATGCATTGGGCTACAATCCTCACTATCTTAGGATATGTACAGCACATGGGCCAGGTTAGACACATCTGTGTGTTGAAGGAGGAGGGGGAAAGAAAGAAGAAAGAAGAAAGAAGAAAGAAAGAAAGAAAGAAAGAAAGAAAGAAAGAAAGAAAGAAAGAAAGAAAGAAAGAAGGAAGGAAGGAAGGAAGGAAGGAAGGAAGGAAGGAAGGAAGGAAGGAAGGAAGGAAGGAAGGAAGGAAGGAAGGAAAGAAAGAAAGAAAGAAAGAAAGAAAGAAAGAAAGAAAGAAAGAAAGAAAGAAAGGAAAAAAAGAAAGAAAGAGAGAGAGAGAGAGGCAGGAAGAGAAAGGGAGAGAGAGGGGGAGGGAGGAAGAGAGGGAGGAAGGAGAGAGGGAGGGAGGAAGAGAGGGAGGGAGGGAGAGAGGGAGGGAGGGAGGAAAGAAAGATAGAAAGGAAAGAGAGAGAGAGAAAGAAAGAAAGAAAGAAAGAAAGAGAGAGAGAGACAGAGAGAGGAGAGAGAGGGAGGAAGAGAAAGGGAGAGAGAGAGGGAAGGAGGGAGGGAGAGAGGGAGGGAGGGAGGGAGAAAGAAAGATAGAAAGAGAGAGAAAGAAAGAAAGAGAGAGAGAAAGAAAGAAAGAAAGAAAGAAAGAAAGAAAGAAAGAAAGAAAGAAAGAAAGAAAAAGAGAAGGAAGAGAACAGAAGAAGGTAAAGAAGGAGCAGCAAAAGAGGTAGAAGAATAAAGGAGGGGAGATTAAAAAAGAGGAATAGAAGAAAGAAAGAGAGAAGGAAGAAGGAAGGAGAAAGGAGGAGGAGGAAGAGATAATTACTAGATCTGCTAGGAAGCACCTATCTTAATTGAAGCAACTTTCCTTGGTCCAACTATCAGATAACATTATCACCTTTTTTCCATTGCAGATTGCTTTCATCCTGCTTTTTAAGATATAATTATTCATGTGACTCATCGCAAGTTATCTCAAATTCTTTTTGAAAGTAGGTGTGGCATGAATAATAAACTAAATAGCTTGCAATCCTGTACAAAAAAATAGATCCCTTCATAAAGCAAGAGCTCTTAAAAAATGGATATTTTCCTGAATGTGTCTCAGCAGACCTTAATCCCTGTCAGAATGGGAAACAGTGTTTTCAATGTCAAGCAAACAAAATTAATTCAACCTTCATTGGCCTGAGATGCTGCTTCTGCAAGGAAACCAAAATAAATTAGAGTCTTTTGTCATGGCTTTTTTTCATATTACCTCAGAAAACAGTAGGGATACAGACAGGAGATGTGAACACAATCACAATTTCACTTCACTATTGTTTAGCGTGATATCAGTGTAGGAAATAGAAATTAACAATCTTTCCACGGCACATGGAGATGTGGAGCATGAATCAAGAAAGCTTGCCTCATGTAAAGACAATATGCTTAACATACAGTATATGCATGTGTGGAAGCTTAAAAAATAATTAAATAAACAACACCAAAAAAGAATGTTTGACTCATGAAAGAGATGCTTGAGATATCTTGAAGTATTAGACACCAGTTACCATGCAAAGAAGAGAGCAAAGTTACTTCAAGAAAAGTGACCTATCTGTTTTATGAGTTCTTCTCTTTGCCTCACACCTTAAAAATCTGGGTCATGAGGACTCTAGTGGAGCCTCGCTTATCATCTCACACTAGGAGCTTGTCTTGAGCAACTCTGTCCACACCCACCAATGGCTTGATTGTCATCTTTATGCTGATGACAACCTAGTATGTATCTGCAGCCCGATCTCTGCATAACTCTATGTGGATGCGACCCAACACTTCTCGACACCTCTCCTTTGGTATACTTCAGATGCTTGCAGCTGAACGTGTTCAGAACTGCATCTCTCAACCTTCTCATGCGATTTTTCTAGTTTTTATTTTGGCTACTGGCACGGTGGTCCCCCAGGTGCTCATCAAAAACCTGGGACTCATCCATGGCTCCTCCCTTTTGTTCACCTGCAACCCCCTGAAACTTGTCTGACTCTGTGTTGTCTAAGATGCTTCCTCAGACTATCATCTTCCTATTCTCTATCGCTTCCACGCCACTCCTAACAGGCATCTGTGTCCTCAGTAACTGAACAATGCTTAGGCAGTAGGAGAGCGGGATGAGCAATAGTGATTGGGGGGTTGGAAATGAGCCACAGGCTAATGCGTGATGCCCAGTGTTGGTAGCTACGGTGCGTCTAGTGAAAGCTATCTAGGAAGCACGTGGTACTTTTGTGCAGCAGGGAGGTATATCCAGCACTCCTACAAAATCCATTTGTCGTGATGAATCACAGTGGAAGTCTCTGTGGTCACAGCACTAGGTAGACAGAGAGGCTTCTAATATTTGGAAAGAGATGAGGTCCTCCCCTGGCTTTCAGGGTTGATTCACAGGGACCTTGTGACAAGTATGTGATGCTCCTGCCTCAAAGATCTGCTGAAAATTCAATTGGTTAATGAGTGGATCTTAATTCCTCATTTGAGTACTGTGGGGACATTGCTTTAATTCATTTATTTTTGTTCATTGAACAAATTTCTGAAAGTAGAATAATGAATTTATATATGTTACATTTGCAAGGAGACCCCCCCCTACTTTTGCATGCATGTGCATGTGTGCTAACAAGCTTGCACACGTGTTCTCTGGTCATTTGTTCCTGTTCCAGACAGAACTATCTTTCCTACTTTGGCCTCTGTCCTGAGCCCTTAGAAGCCTCTGAATGGACCGAAGCAGAGACTGCACCAGTCTTCAAAAGAACTTCAGATCACAGGGAGACCAGAGCTCAGAACCAGACTGTCATTCACACAGCACATTTTTACTATTATGGATCCCACATTTCAAAGGGAAAAAGTTTTCAAACACAACACACACACACACACACACACACACTTAACTGAATGTTTGGACCAAGTTTTCAGTGCAACTCATTTCATTTGAGTATGTCTATTTTCAGGGTAGACATTGTGCCAAGGACAAGTTGATCAAATGACTTCCCCTAAGTGCTTTGGCAATCCACTCTGGTGACAGGCTGCCAGTTATCAAAAGCATGGTTAAGTTATGAGTATTTGAAGCCTAAACCTAGGTCTAAGGTACCTGAAAAAGAGAACCTCAGTGTGCTAAACCACAGGTAGCACATGGGGTTAATTAAGATAGCTTAATTAATTAATTAACTAAGCTTATTAATTTTGACAAAGAACATACATAATAAAATTAAAGATGGAAGGAAGAATAATTGCTTATTCCAGTCCCTCCACTCAGCCAACTCCCATAAACACGCATTTCACATTTTAATCCTAATACCATTATAATATATATCCTATTTTATTCTTTTTTCACCTAACATAAACTTTTTGTTTATGAAACAATAATATGTGAGTTCATTTTGTTATGATAAATACCACAGTATTTTGATAAGTTTCTAACAAATTTAATAAAAAGAAAATTATCATGAAATCAATAAAGTAACTAGTAATTTCAGATTGGAAGAAGATTTAAAGAAGTATAATTTTGGAAATATTACTTCCATAAAAATGAAGTTGAATACTAAAATAAGTGGATAGTTTTCTAAGAAACTTTCAAATAGCTTCTAAGGTTTCTATGAGTCTAGGATGAAGAGGCATTTGAAATTCAGGGCACACTAAGCAAAGTTGTTCCATATGCCAGAGTCACCAAGCTTGCCTAATGAGATACATTTCCAATAAGCTTCTTGTGCTATGTCTAGTAAGTACCTGGCACATAAGAAATACTTGTGCAATGAAGAAATCCACTATGCAGAGAGAAGCAGTCATTAACCTTGGCAACTTGCTTTCTGAAGTGCTCTCCTTCATGGAAATAACATGGGCTTCTACCACAGCCTCCATTTGCAATTTAGATGTTAAAAATGTCTTTTCTTACTTAGTCCTACAGTCGTTAGATTTAGTAGAAGCATACCATCTTCGTACATTTCTACCCCAAAACTGCAATTAACTAAATTCATCCATGGCTATAGGTGATCTCCATGAATTATAATTATGACTAATATTAACACCCCAGGAAGTAGTATAAGAACAATGAAGCTCTTTGACTCAGTTTGGGATTCAGTCAACTAAAGGAATCTTTTCCTTCTTAAGTTATTTAAGTTAGAAATGTTTACTTTATCTGGGAAAGAAAAGCAATCAACGGGGTCATAAATTTGTGAACGCTGTAAGTAGCAACCAGCCTGGTAAGAGATGACCATCAGTGTAACAGTGGCATGGATGTCAATGGGTCACCCAAAGTTTTCTGATTGACTTTAAGGCATTTTTCAGCAGGGGTTACACTCCTGGTACTTTAAAAAACAGGAATCAGAATCTATGAAAGGGGAGGATATAGACCCTAAGCGTGTGTGTAAGCTACTGAGTTAGCTATAAAGACACTATATCAAACTGCATTTTAAACATTTGTCATCATACCCATAGATTGGAGGAGTATTCAGCACTCAACCTAGAAGCTTCCTTTTGCAATGGAAGGTATCTATTACAGAAAAGCATAACAGATCAAAGTGCAGAAAATGAGTAACTGTGCTCAGCCCTAATCAGGACATATAAACTTTCCTACCCCAAGGTTCAGGAACATCATGGAAGAGGGGACAGTGAGATTGTAAGAGCCTGAAGGGGGGCAGAGACATAGAAGGGCTCTTGCGTTCAATTAATTCATTGTACCTACTATGATATTTCCACAAGACTAGCATGGATTTGTCCTATTAACATTTCATCCTGGAAGGGAAAAGATCTCATTAGGTCTCATGTCTTCCTGATAGACTGAAAGAGGTTAATGCTGATGTGCATAGAAGATGATGCCTTCCTCAATGGTATGCCCACTGATTTATTATAAGGCTCCAGCAAGTACTCAGGGACATGCCATCAAAGGCAACCCAGATGAAACTCAATGGGCAACACATGAAAAAGGAATGAACATAGAAGGGAGACTGGCAGGGAAGAAGAGGTGTTGTAATGGGATGATGAAGGGGGATGGGATTGGGGATTGAGGTGTGAGCATATCATAACTTCACTATATTCATGTGTTACACACTGAAAGAATAAAATAAGTTTATTTATTGCATGAAATTTTAGTTTTTTCATACGTCTGAAGGATGCTCCTAATTATTTAATGACTCCAGGAGAGATGCTGCTTCTGTTTCGTGCAGACGCTTAACAAGAGCATTTGCTCAGTCTCAGGCTTGTTCACAAGAAAGGTGAGTGGGGACTGTCTCACCAGCATGTAGCCAAAGGACCTTCAGTTCACTTGGGGTTGTGAACCAGCAAAAGCGAAAGAGTAGAAATGAGATTTCATCAGTCAAGAAGGATGTTATCGGATGAAGAAAAAGGAAGAATATCAATGCAGCTGGTCAGAGACCATTAGAAGAAAGGAAAACGCATACATCTCACTACTTCAGGGAGGGGACAACTCTCTCTGTTTTATTATGTGGTTTAATTAATAGAGAGGACTGGAAATCAAGACAACTCCGTGGTCTTCCCATCATCTGAATGCTTTCACGTTGCTTTCTGCCTTGGGCTTTTTAAGACAATTGACTGCAACTTGATCAAAATAGCCTCTGCGAACAATGGTTTAAGAGCCCTGCTCTGCAGCCGCCATTAGAGAACAAGCAATCTAAGTAAGTCATTACATTCTAAGTACTTCTTAATTCAGAAATCAAGCAAGTAAATGTAGGCAGGAGATTTAAAAGTCCATAATGATATCAGCTTAAATGAAGCTTCTGGAGTTATGTTGCTTAAAAAAAAAAAAATAAAAAAAAAAAGCTGCAGTAGTCTGTTATTCAACAGTTACTTGGAAAACTGGAATCCACTGGTGAAAAAAAAAAAAAAAGAAAAACACTTTCTCACTGCCTAAGACTGGCTCCAGGTGGAGCTCATTTTATTCTTTTGGAGAGACAAACTGCCACCCAATCCCTTCTCTCTACCTTTGTCTCAATGATGGAAGCACCTGAGAGTAGGAAAGACCAGGATCAGGTAATTAGACACGCCCAGACCTCCACCCTTTCTACAAAGGCCAGATCAGGGGCTCAGTTCTGACGGCACACTGGAATACCTGAGGCAGCAAAAAGAAGCAGGTGACTTCGCTGTGCCCTGGGCCACTTCGATAGGAATGTCTAGAGAGCTTTGCAACCATCGTTTTAAATTTCCATATGAACATCTAACATGAGGAAGGCAGAGATGGCGGTTACTCATGAGTGGGATTAGAGTCACCCTGAAACTAGTCTTAATCTAGACTTTGCTTCCAAGACAGTCAGTCAGTCTCTCTCCCAGTAAACTAGCCCCTGGAGGGATTCCTGGCTTCCCAGAGAACCCTGACTTGACTTCACAATTTTGTGACCAGTTCAGTGGGGAGAGATGAGTCCTACTTTATCCGTTTTCTACCTCTAAGACTGTGGTGGAACAAGTTGCATCTGAAAAATCCTAGCTAAACTTCAAGACCATGTTGTAGGACAGAGGCCTGAAAAGTGTCTCAGTGAAACTGCCAATGCAGCACACTGAGCCTCCATTCAGATGCAATGTCAGCGGCCTTCTGACTCCATGTCACTGGTATATCCATGCCTGTGCGGGGGAGTCAACTGCCCACTGTACAGGTGAAGAAGCAGAGACCATTCGAAGGCCTTTCCCGAACCAAAATGAAACCATCCAACAGGGAGGAGACTGGTTCACCATCTGAACCCCAGTTCTTCAGATTCCTACCATTGTTCTGTTTAGACAGTCCAGCTTTCCTCACAACATCATGTCAGACTGCTCTATCAGAAAACAGTCAAGAATCCATCATAATCAGGAGCTGGACTGCTTTGTCTTCTGGATACTGATCAGACTCTAGTCTAGTCCTGAAACTATATTTCAGACATTTTGATGTTTAAAAGTAAATCAATTTCTCTCCTCTCTCTCCTTTTGTTTGTTTGTGTTTGTCTCTCTCTCTCTCTCTCTCTCTCTCTCTCTCTCTGTCCCTCCTTCTCTCTCTCAGAATCAAAACAAGGCCTGACAACACTAGGCAAGCACATAACCATTGGGCTACCTCCCTAGTCCCAACATAAACCTCCTAAGATAATTTAATAAGAGATAAAAGAAGCAATTTTTCTCAAATGTAGATTTAAGTCTTCAATGTTGAGCCGCTGATGCCATGCACAAACTTTCAAACAATCCATGCTTTTCTTCCTGAATGTGGAAAGGAAGGAAAGGGGCAGCTCTTAGAATTCTTTGACATAGGAAAAAAAAAGTGTTTCCCTAACTCCGTTTTTTCAGAAGATGGAATTAAACAAAAGAGAAGTCCTAAAAATTTTGTGAGAAAATGAAGATTTCCGTTGTTTCACTGTACTTCCATTAATTAAAGACTTATTTGTAGTTTTAAAAAACACTATTTAAATATATGCAATCAAACTTCATTCTCCTCCTAATATTAATTACTTTATCTGAGAAGGGACATATTCTTTTTTTCTCTTCTGTGTGTGTGTGTGTGTGTGTGTGTGTGTGTGTGTGTGTGTGTGTTTCGTGTATCAGACGGCACTGTGTGTGCCTGTGGAGACCTTAGAGTGACAGAGGAAGTCATCATGAATTGTTTCTACTTCCTTAATGCTTTGCTCTGGGATTTCTCAAGCTTCACCTTCCAGAACTGAAAGTGCAGGTCACTGCATTTTTACATAGGACCTAGGATCCAAAACCCTTCTGCTTGAGAGGCAGAGTTCAAACCCTGAGCTATCTCTCCACCCTAAGAAGGGACATATTAACTGACTGGGGCTATCAATGGGGCCGATATTGGAATGGTGGCAGTCAGGAATCACAGGAGCAGGCAGAACACAGAGAAAGTAATTGGAGGTAAGTACAGAGAATAATCCATTTTTCTTTGATGTATGTCTTCAAAGTGCTTCATAGCTCCTCCAGTTTTGATTACCATGCAGGAGACATTTTAGAGCCCTGTGACTGTGACTCTAAAGTGTTTGATTAAATTTTCGCATCATTGAGTGAAAATAATGAAGTCAGAGAGAAAAAAACAAAATAGTGCATCTTTCAGGCCCTTCGTCAGGAGAGTTGAACAAGTGTCTCGATTCCACCTGATGCGGAAAGGGTACAACTAGACACTGTACCAAGTGCCACAAACCTTCAGGCAAGCCACTTACACCAGGACCCTCAACCTCATTATGAGCACTCTTCCAGCCTCAGTGCTGTGGATGGGAGCAAGAGCCTCACGCGTGCTAAGCGCACGCTCCATCGCTAACCCAGACTTCAAGTACTTTTGTCCACACCAACTTAGGATGTAATTTTTAAAATTTTTCTAAGCAATGTAATGTGAAAGATTACTAGGAGTCTCTTTTGACATGGAACAACAAGTGACTGGATATTTCTAGTTCTGACATTCCAGCTCAAAGTGAAAGTACATAGGTTAAGAGAGCCTAAATTCTGAGTTTCTTCTTTATTCATCCTCTGCTCTGCAAAGTAGAGAAATGCAAACATTACCAGTGGGTGAAATAGGCCTGTATATGCCCCAACTTTGCCCAACATGTTTCCAGGCAGACAAGAAAGGGCTGTCATACAGAAAAAATACATATAGAAACTAAACATGCACATTGACATTAAATATTTGCACATTGAACATATGTGTATTTGGCAATTATAGTATCTTTGAGATTTTTTCAAATAGCAACTTGCTAAAGAAACCTTACAATATTCACCCTATTACATACTCTGGCAAATAAACATAAAGAAAAAAATCTTGAGATTGAGCATTAGAAACCACACTGTGCATCAAGTACGGCAACCTGGGGTTAATATCATAATTTTACTTTTACAGAATTGAACCATGCAGCATTGTGAGCTGAGTGCCTTTCCCTTGGAGGTTATATGAAAGAATAACGGTATATTGAATGACCTTTAATTATTCATTTTCATTCTAAGGATAGTGATCTGTATTCTAGCGCCAACTGAGATCAGAGACTAAATAAGAGAGGCTCTAAGAGAATGGCAGCCAAGCAGCAGCAGTTTGAAAAAAATACAAATACTTGATCCATTTCCTTGGGTCAATTCCCTTTATTCATATATGTATGTATTGACTTCCTCCCCCACGCACTTTTGAAATAAAAAAAATCTTATAACTCCAGATACAGGTGGCAATTTTAATTTTCAATTTTGAAGTACTCAGTGGATAAGAACAGAGCAGCTAGAAGGCAGAGTATCAACTCCTAGAAACATAAGCCACCTGTCACATTTGTAAATCCCGGGGCCCTGGGGACAGGAGACAGAGACATCATGGTCCAGAGCTGTCACTACAGTTTCCTAGAGAGGGCAGAAATGGATTCAAGAGGAATTCATGCTCTAGAATAACTTCTGGTCATAATAACTTCTGCTCTGGGAGTTGCTTCTCACTCAAAGGCTCCCAGAAAGTGTGAGCTGTTAGGTTCGGTCAAATAAAAGCAATGCTTTGATTTATGGAGTCCTTCCTACTGAGGCTTTGGTTTGTCTTACTTGTGTAAGATTGATTTTTTTGGGGGGGGGAGGTTAAGCTGCCTCCTCACAACGCCTTACATTTGGTTAAGACTTTCTCTTTACATAATGCACTACAACCTAAGCTGATATATTAGGAGATTGTGACCTCTAACATACAACAAGTAGTTGATCAATTGCAAGTGGTCAGTTGTAACTATGGTCAAATAGAAGCAACTAATCAGACTCTCTTTGCCTCACTTCCGGTTTTGTTAACAGTCACTTCCTTTTCTCTGGCTACAAATATAACGTGTCCAGGTAACAGGGTAAAACATTCTGAACCTGTTTTTGTCAGGACTAGTGTCCTATTGCTGATTAAAAAATAGGGTCAATGATGAGCTGGCAAACTTCTAATTGTTGAGGATTTTCTCTTTTAACACCAGCACACGGAACCACAGAGTAAATCAGCCATCAGAAAAGTCTGTGCACATAGAAATTCCTTGGGAGGTTTGGCAGCTGCCTCTTGTTTAGGAGCCTGGGTATTCACACTGGCATTTATATCAGCGGGGATCTGTCTTCACCCCCCACAAAACAACAGCACATTCTTTAAAGTGACAGGTACTACAAGAGATGATGTTTCTAAGGCCCTAGACCAATGAAAGAAAGTTCAAGTTAAGAAAGAAAGTAAAGAAAGGCAAGTTCGGAATTGAAAACTAGAACCATGTTTTAAAGTTCAACAAAAGGTCAATGGAGTTCACCAGATATGAGAAACATGGAAATAAATGTTCTCTCTCTTTTCCAAGTGATTTGAGGAAAATATTCACTCTGAGAAAGCACTTCCTTATGCTTCTTAAGATGAAACGAAGGTTTCTATTTATGTAGCATCCAAATGTCCTGGTGAGAAGCAAAACTTATTTGTCAAACACACTGAACCTACCCACCCATATTGACTCATGCTCTGTTTCAGATGCGTGCTACAATCCAGAATCTTTAAAAAAAGGAAAAATCACATATTTTGTTGGTGTTTCTTCCCAGATAAGTACTTATTCTGACTTTTTGTAGCTCTGCAGTTTTTTTCCCTACTTCAATATGCTACTTTTAAAAGCTTTTTGGTTTATTGCTAATTTCCCTCTTTGCACGTTCAGTTGTACAATATGGTATGTGTGTTGGCTTGCAATTTTGGAGCTGAATTTATGGGCCTGCTATAGTTCAAATGATATTCTATTTTTTGCTTGTTTTATTTTTGTCTGGGCTTGATATGTTTTATGAGGTTCTTTCCTATAGTACTGGCATTTATATCTGGCATAACCAAAATTCTGCCTCTTATTTAATATCCTTTCAAAGTTGCACATCTAAGTATTTTCTTTTCCTTTTTGCGATGTTGAAGCTTGTGAATTTTTTTAAATATCTGGAAATACTTCCTTCCACATCAGAAACACAAGTTTGCAAGAAATTCCTTTGGGAGTCTTTAAATGTGTACTTTGAGGGCAAAGAGGAGAAAGAGCCAGCAAGGGGCCGCCTGTCCACTGAGCCCCTCTCTGTGCAGCTGTGTGGAAAGGGAAGGGATGGAGGTGTGGCATGGAGACCTGTGCGGCGTGGGGACCTGGCCTGCTTCTCTATCTCAGCTTTCCAACGCCCTCACTGCCCCAGCAGTGTCTCATTGCTACCATTAATTCCACACTCTTGCTCCTTCATAGCTTTTCCACTTTCACAGTGAAAATGATCCAGCTGTGAGTACCGGGGGTCTCTTATGCGGACTGACTTGATCTTCTCAGAAAAATTGAAAACACAGGGCCAAATTACAAAGGGGCTTGAGGAGAGTGGGCAGTTCAGAAAGACGAGGGCCTCCATCAGACCACAGAATAACTGTTTCCGTGTATCATGTCACCCAAAGGAAGCTCTACTATAAATGATTCCTCAAGAGTCCCTCCACCTAGCCTAGCTCTGCCGCTAACTAGCTACATAACGTGGTGTAAAGTCACTGCTCCAGGACACATTTCTCAAAGGAGTCAAAGATGAAAGGAATCCTCAAGCCCAACTCATGCCTTTTCTAGTATGGAATCAAGAAGCTGGGCCAGTCCGGTGGCTTACCAATCTCACAGTTAGGTAGCTATGCATTGACTTGATGCTCTTAATTTTCTTTCTTTCTTTTCTTTTTTTAAATTTCACATCATACAGGTATTTTAACTTGGAAAACTCAGATGAGGAACTGATCAGTGGTGGTAACAAGATTATTGTTAAGATTCCTTGAGGATTTACACACTCTGTGGTCCTTCATTGAGCAGAGTTGACACCTGTTCAAAGTCATCATTTTTATTCCTTTAACTCCCTGTCCCTTCATCCATGTGACTCCCTGACTCTTCCTAGCTCTCTACATACTTCACTATTTTCTTTATAATCCTCGGTTTCCTTCCTATCTCTGGAGATGCTGACCTTGGAAATAGCTTATCTGGGATTGTAGCTTATTTTTGCATAGTTTATTTCCTTTGGAGAGAAAGTACGAGAGATAACCAACTGGTAAATAAAATTCACATCCCTTCAAAGAGAAAGTGTTTCCAAGAAAATATTTTTTCAGAGAGGTGAAATTGGGGGGAAGAAAAGATGTTGTTTTATATTTTGGGTTTCCGAAAGATTCTGTTTTGTGTTTGGGGCTTAACCATTTCTGTATGAAGGTGCAAGGAGGAATAGTTAGGAAGCTTGCTTCTGGAAAATGCAGCTCGCTAATTCAACGGATTGCCTGAGAAGGTACAGCAGAGAGTACTCATTGTACTAATGTGAGAAAGATGAATGACACCTAAATGGGTTTTCTTTGCTTCACAAACCATGGTTAAGTGTTTTACATGCATTTGTCACTGCTATTAATGTAATCGCACAGAACTTTCTCTTGTTCTCAAGTGCTTTTAAAGTGAGCTATTTGAGCTTTTCATTCTGCAGATTTTTCTCCTCTTTTAAAATTAGCAAAGGTAATATGTGAGCCCTGAACCATTTTTTTTTTAATGGAAGAGCAGAAGTAAAGAAAAGAATACAGTAGTTGATCGGGTAAATTGAGAGCTGCTGGTGTATCTTACAAAGGCTGTTGCTCGTAATTGTAATAAAAATATCCTAAGAGGATCATAAAGAACATTGTAAGTGTTGAAAATGTTTTCTGCACTATATAATATTAATGCCAGACAATCTACGCAGACCTGGCCTGCAAGGATTCTTTGCCTACCGTGTTTTCCTCCTGAACTTAGAACTCAAAGCTGACGTCTGGGAGAGTCCTTAAATCCTGGCTGTAGGCTTCAGTGTGATCTCTGGAGTCTACAAAGTCATAACCAATGTGAGCTATGTTGCAAGGTAGCAAAAAGCTCCCCCTTTATCCCTTTCTGCTGACTTCCATCCTCAGCTGCAAACACAAGCCTTACCTCCTTTCTTCTTGTTTCCTTCTCCCACCAAAAAGGAGATAGTTCTATGATTTTCTTGCACAATGGCCTGAAACAAATCATTTAATCTTTCTAAGCTACAACCCTTCATATAACAGCCACTGTATAGGACACCACTGAGACATTACCCAGAAAGCACCTAGCCAAGAGACTGGCCGGCATCCAAGATGTATCCGAATCTACATTTGTATCTCCTGGCCTATCCTACCACCTGGTACCAACAACTCAGCAGAAATATCCTTGAAAGCTCTTAAGAATTTTTTTACTGTGTTATAGTGGAGAAGTGGAGTTATTTCTGTTTTTTTTTAAAGAATTACTTTAAGTGTCTATAATTTATAGAAAAACTAAACAGAACATATAGAGAGAGTCCATACATCCCCTGTCTTGCCCCAACCTTCCTTTCAAGTTTTTCCAGCTGCTAATATTTTGCATTATTATGGTGCATTTATGACAATTGTTGACTCCATATCAGTATTCTTAACCCAAAGTCAACATTTATGTCAAGTTTTCCAGTTCTGGTTGTATTTTGGGGGTTGGAGCAACAAAAGACACATATCTGGCATTGCATAATCATCACTTCTGCTACTGTCATAGTTAGGTACAGATGTCAACTTGATGGTTGAGAGTTCGAGCTCTGGGCTGGAAATGGTAGAGAATTAGGAGTTGAATTAAGCCCAGAATGAAAATGCACGAAATTGTCTAGCAGGCCTAGCCTATAGTGGGTGGGATTGGACCCTGAATAAGTGAATAAAATACACAGAGCTGGTTAAGGAAGTTGGCATCCTTCTGCCTACCTGGTCAGACATACTAGTCTGGCAAGTAAGGATCGTCCCTCTCTTAGCCGTTACATATTGTGTGGGGAATTCTCTAGATCCTTGGTGTTGACATGGGCTCTCCTGTTAAGCTGGACAAAAAAACTGTAACCAGACCATTGTAAGGGAAAAATAAAGCCCCTTGCTCCCTTAAGCTGTTTGGTCATGATATTATCAGAATCATGAAAAGTATCTGAAACAGCAACCTTTACAATTCCCTGTGCTGCATCTTTTCATCTCTTTTATTTCTGGCCTCATCCATCGGTCTTATCCACCCTGATCTTTCACTGTATCCCTAGTTTTTCCTTTCCCAGAATGTTACATAGGTCAAGTCACATAGTATATGTGCTTTTAAATTGACGTTGTTAAAGTTCTTTAGTTGTGGCTGATAAATTACTTCTTTTTATCATTACACAGTATTCTATTGGTACCAGAGATTGTTTATCCATTCATCTCTTGAAAAATGTTTTAGTGGCTTCCAAGTTTTGACAGTAACGAATAAATCTGCTGTCAATATCTGTGTATCAATATCTTTGACTCATTTGAGTATCACAGAATGAAACTGCTGGATAGTAATAGAATATGTTTAGTTTCCTAAGAAAATATCCAATTTCATTTAAAATCGACTGTTATTTTGAACTTTACCAATAATTTTCAGACACTGAAAAAAATTCCTTGAATGAAAGGTTATATTTCTATTACTAGCTACAAACATTTTCAAGACTCTGGATTTTGTTTGCATCCAAAATTTGGGACTAGTTGAATTTCTGAAAGGCTAGAACTTGCATTATCAGCGCTGCCTACATCTGAAAGTTATTTCTTCCATTTACGAACAGTATAATGACTCATGTGGGGAAAAAGTTATTACAGGAATGATAAAGTCAACAATTTATTAAAAGATCAAATTTTTAGATAATTTTCATGTTTTAAAAAAAAGTGGAATCCAACATACACCAAAAAAGAGACTAAGTCATTCATAACTTGGCAACCATAAAGCCAATGAGGAAAAAAACATTTCAAGTGAAATGATATTGTGATATGGATGGATCCAAGGAGAAACGAAAACAAATAGGTGTGTGTGTCTGTGTATGTGTGTGCGTATATGTACATAGGTGTGTGCATTCATGTATTTTCATAGCTAAGGCTCTACTTTTCTTGCTTAGGTTATTTTAAAGTCTGATGTTTACATGCCAATTGTTTTATGTTTCTGTGACCCTAGTCAAAAAATCATATTGTGAGAAGTATAGGAGGGCCAGGGAGAGTTCTCAGTTGGCAAAGTGCTCACCTTATAAGCATGAAGACCTGGGTTTAATCCTCAGAACCCACATTTAAAACAGAAGTCATATGGGATTTGAAGATGACTCAGTGTGCTTAAAGCCCTTGTGTCTCAAAGGTACCTAAGCTTCAATCCCCAGATCCCATGTAAAAATGCCAGCCAGGTGGGGTAGTGAGTCTGTTTGTAATTCTAACTCTGGAACGTCGAGCCTGGGAATCCCCAGAGTAAGCTGGTGAGCCAGACTGTCCCTGATGGCGTGCTTTCTGTTAATCACACACCTAGGCTTATAGCAATTAGCTGTGAGAGTGTTTAGAGGTGATTCCCGATAGCACTCTGGATAGGTACGCACACAAGTGCACTCATGTGCATCCGCGTGTGCAAAAGCACACATGCATACACCCCACATGCAGATACATAAAAGAAAAATAACTCTGCATGTACATGATTGTCATGGGGCAACCAATTATTTTCCAAATAAATTGAAATCTAGTCCACAGCAGGGAATTCATTCTGGTACTGCATACCCTGTCGAAAACCTTTGGCTAGGGTGGTCATGGGCACCCTAGTGCTGCTGTTTTGCTAAATAAACATGCTGTCAAATTGCCTTCTAAATATTCATCTTTTCCATAGATTAGGGCTACTCATAAATGTAGTCATAGAGATGTCACTCTTAGAGTGCACAGAGGTTAACACAAAGACACATAACTGCTCAAGGTACTGAGAATAAGTGACTGTTGAGTGCCCAGCCCTAAATGGGACATCTATAGCATACTCCCCAAGGCTCAAGGGACACTGAGGAAGAGGAAGACTAAAGAATGTAAGAGCTGGAAGTTGGGGAGAAGTGCTTTGCAACAGTCTCGTGGATATCACATGGCTGCTTTAGTCATGAGCTCACAACAGTTGTGATTACCTACACAAGACCTATCCACGATGAGACCCATTAATGCTCTGACATGGATGTTGGGTTTCATGAGGCCATATTCCCACTTGGGGAGCTATTGGTAGTTAATAACTGCTGGGGGAGAGAGGAAGTTTCTTTTCTTCAGTGTGTAGCCACAGGTATGTTATAAATGTTGTAGTAAACAACTCCACACCCATGTTCATGCAAGAACTCTAGTTAAATTCAGTGGGTTATTAAAAAAAGGCACAAAAATTTGGAAGAAATGGCTCAGCAGAGTAGTAACTGAATAGAGAATATATCTATATATAGATATAGATATATATGTATGTGTCTACATGTAAATACATATAATACATATATACATACTATATGCATATATACAATACATATATACATTCATAGTCTAGTCTAGTCTAGTCTAGTCTAGTATATCTGCCTGCATGGTGGTATGTTCTGATAATCTCAGCACTGGTGAGGTGTAGCTGTGTAAATCCCTGGGTTCTTGCTGTTAAGTCACCCTAGCTTACTTGGTGAATTCCAGTCAATTAGGGACCATCTCAAAACACCAGGTGAACAGCAACTGAGGGATGGCATCCAAGGTTGTTTTCTAACTCTACATGTACCCACAAATACATATACATACACACAACAGAGACAGAGACAGAGAGAGAGAGAGGAGAGAGAGAGAGAACATAGAAATATATGTTTTTAGTTCATTAAGCAGTAACAACATAGGGACCTTATTGGAGGGATTGTCTTTGCTAGATTTTCTTGCAAATGGCCTGGTATGTCAGATTGTTGTTGAAGGGTTTGGCATTAACTTCAATGGCTTTCAGATGAAACTTTGACCAGAAAAATCCAATTTCTGATTGGTCAAGCAAGAACCACAAGCCTTTTGATGAACGGTCAGCCAAGAAGTCTATAATTTGGCAATAACAAACTGCTGAGTTTTAAAGTGAATGGCAACATGTGCTTTGAACAGACAGCAGACAGTTGTACTTTGGTGGAAGACCAGATGGAGACAATGGCTCCATAACCCCAGGGAGACTCCAGTGAGGACAGGGAAAGACTGGAGGAGCTTAGGACAACCGCAGTGAAGAACTAGGCATGGCCATAACTGTGACAGAGAGGGCTACAGCCTTGAGCGTAGCTCCCTTATTCCCTTCCCGAGGGAGAAGACATTTTCCTATTCTCATTGTCCCATTGGCCTGGGAGTTGATCAGAGACATCATGTTCATTGGGATGACAGTTAGATAGTGTGTGTGTGTGTGTGTGTGTGTGTGTGTGTGTGTGTGTGTGTGTGTGTGTTCTGGGGGGTAGTCTGTAAGTCTAGGCAGAGATATTTGTCCCAGAGAAATATGTTGGGATGAAGAGGAATTAAGAATAAAGCTCCAATGAGACCCTGATTTGAGAAATAGGAAGAAAACAAAACAAACCACAAACAAGTAAATCAGTTGAGCTGAATCTGTTCACATCTAACACTGTTCCTGCTATGAGTGCAATCTCCGAAGTCTCACAAATATTGATTGATTTGGTGAAAATGAAATTGTAAACTTTTTACTGTCTGTCTGCTTGTGATAATGTTTCCAGGTGGTCGGAGGAAGAGAAGAGCAACTGTGCTGGCTGAATTTGTTCCCAGCCTGGGAACTTGGCAGCTTTTCTGAGTTTCACTCAAGTTCTCAGGTCAAAGAAATTAAGTAGAAGAGGTATTCGTGTAAACATGCTGGGTTTTACTGTGAGTAACAAATCTACTTGCTTATTTACTTTAGATTTGGAAAAATGCTCTCCTACCAATGGCTTCAGAGTATGCCACTGTGAAGGGACTGAGCCTCCGCAGAGAACATTTCTATGCATTTCAATCTTATACAATAGTTTTCACGTGGTTTGCTGGAAATATCTCATATTTAGAGTTTATGATGCTCTCTGATTGTTTATGGATTGAGAAATACCTTTGGGGAACAGTGAGATGGCTCAGTGGGTAAAGACACTACCTGAGATCAATACCCGGATCCTCTGTTGGAGGGAGAGGACTGAGGGCAAAGAGTTCTCCTCTGCCCTCACTCACTAATAAAATATTTAAATTTTTTGACATTATCTACTATTTAAAAAACTTATGAGAAGAGAATGCATCTCTCTCTCTCTCTCTCTCTCTCTCTCTCTCTCTCTCTCTCTCTCTTTCTCTCTCTGTGTGTGTGTGTGTGTGTGTGTGTGTACATGGAGGCCCAAGGATGATTTGAGAATCACTGTAGATTGTGCTTCTTCCTTACTGCTTTACTCTAGAGTTTCCAAGACTCCACCTTCCAGGGCTGGAATTGAAGGTCACCACTACTTCAGTATATAGGATCAGGGGATCTGAGGCAAAGATTTTTAACCCAAGAGCCATCTTTCCAGTCCAGAGGATGCTTTTATAAACAAATCACTGTAGATACAGTAGAGTTTTTAAAATTCCCCCTTCACTACATTTTCAGTTTTTATTGTGAAAATAATTTTTACACTTACTTAGTCATCATGTATATAGGTCATGTGGAACTCATAGAACAACTTGTAAGAATTGATTCTCTCTTTTAAATAGGGGTCAAACTCAGGTCATCAGTTGATTGTAAGTTTCTTTACTCATTGAGATATTTCTCCTGCACTGAAAATAATATCTTGATGTTTTCTCAATATTTTTATTAGAATATATTAATTATACATAATGATAGTTTATGTATTCCAATAGTCTCCACCTCTGTTCTTTTTATACATGCTTTTTCAGAGGTTCTGAAGTTATATTCTCTACAAGTGTGTGCTCTTTCGACCAGACTTATCATCCAGTACATCTACTGATGAGCTAGAAGGGGAAATTTCATCCTAGGCACTGGCCTCAAGAGAACTGCACTTAGCTTCGGCTCATTGAAAAGGAATCGCCTCTGTGGTTATTCATGCATAAACATGATACAGAGGAGAATTTTCTGGTCCTTGCTGGGAAATGGAAAACTTCACTGTAAGTGAAGTAATGCATGCAGGTAAATTTTAGATGTGTAACATTTACATCTCTAGATGTCATCACTACTGCTTAAGTTGATAACTTTCAAATATTTGCTTCTAGTATTGGAAAATTGATATTTCTCTGAGTCACTTAAAAAATGTGCTAAAATCAGTTGATATATACTTATGGGGCAACAGAAATATATGATATGGGACAGTAGGGTTGTTCAACGTGAAATAAAAATATGAACTGGAATATTAGGTCCCTTTTATCAAATAATTTATTGTCTCTTAAGAATAGAAAAAATACAAGGTATAGTATTAAGAGAAAACCAGAAGGGATTGGGACAAGTTTTGCTGACCTTCTGGACAGCACAGACGTCGATGGGTAAGCAAAGAAGAGAAGGCCCGAAAGGCAAAAGGAAGGGCAGGGATGCTGACGTGAGAACTCCCACCCACTGAGGACATGGCATGTCCATGCATGTGCACCATATCAGCAGGAGAAATGGGCACAGATGAGGAATGCCTTCTAGAAATGTATGTGAAATTTTGTTTGGAGCAATTAAGACATTTGGCTTTAATAATGTGAATCAACTCATGATAGTGAAAGTGAGAAAACAGATTTATATTGATGCTGGGAAACACATAGACTCCTTCAGCCACCCGAGAGGATCAAAGGAATGAATACATGGGCATCCTCTGTGACAGATCCATGTTCACCAGCGACGAAGTACCCACAGGATCACCACACACACCCCATATCCTGTTGATGCTCTTTTGACAGCTATCTACTTCTCCTTCTTTCGTTTTCTTTCCTTTCCATCTTTCCACATTCTTTTCTCAGTTCCCTGATCTTCTTGGCAGAAACCATGATTCAAGTGATGTATCACCTTTCATCAGCCCAGAACAAGACTGGATGCCTTGAGGCCCTTCAAAGTTGACAAGACAGGGACTCTGTTGAGGTGGGCTGATCTCACCACCCAACCCTGGACGGATCAGACCAGAGTCTTCTGAGCCTTATCCCATCTATAAAGAGGACTCTTGGAAACCTGCCTCTGTGTGAGGGCAGATGGGGAAAAGGATGAATCACACACAGAAAGAGGCCTTGGTTAACCCAATGAACCCGCGAAACTTGACTCTCATTCTGTTTTTAAAATATCATTCTCAACACCTACTGGATTAATACTTAGAGCAGCAACTAAAGACTTTTGAATCTGGAAGTGCTGGTGAATTATCAGGAAGCCTGGTGGTACATCCCCCAGTTTTAGGATCTGTCCCATGGTCCATGGATGGTACAGCCTCAAGCTGAGGTGGCCGGAGCCTGGAACTGCAGGAAAGGATTAGAGGGGTCTGCTGGCTCCTCATTTGACTTCCTAGTCATTTTCTGCTCATTTTCTGCTACCTTTACTGAGTAACAGATTTACCACTTGATCAGGTCAAGCTGATTATTTATAAAATAGATCCCAGAAATGAAGACGAAAATAAGGTCCTCTCTGCAAACAGAATTATGAAGTCCTTGGCATCAGCAAAATCCAGAAATCATTAAAGGCTCTATTTAGGTGCACTTTTTCTTTTCTGGGATTCATTCATTTGTAGCCAAAAGCTCCTCTTGAAAGATGCGCATACACGTGAAATGTAGGTTTTCATTCTCATAGATCTTTCTGTTAGTATTCTCACTATGACTGAGAATGTGTGTGTGTGTTTTGCATATGGATGGGTGTTCATTAGTATGTGTGTGAGTGTTCATATGTGTGTGGGTATTTGTACCCAAGCGCACTTGAGTGCATGTGTCTGTGGAGGCCCAAGGGTAATCATCAGAATCATCCTGGATCGCTTTTATTCCTTATTGTTTTATCTGGGGTTTCCCAGGCTCTGAATTCTAGGGCCAGAACTACAGGTCACTATCATATCTGCCTGAAAGCATTGACATGAGATCTAGGGATAGGAACTCAGGTTCTTTTGCTTGTGAGTCAAAGGCTTTAACACCTGGGACATCTCTGCAGCCCAACTGAGAATATATATATTTTTAAAAGAACTTCATGAAGATGATATTCAGGTTTTTTTCTTTATTAGAAAGCTCTTCACTACTATTGCAGTAATGATCACAAAGTCATTTCACCTATGAGTACTCTATCATTTAAACAAAGGAAAGTTCATGAAAGACAATCTGTTAGTAGGTTGGGTTGAAGGAAAACTGTATGGGTCACTATGGTATTTATGCTAGAAGAATAAACTCTTGCCCATATGAAAGTAGATCTCCTCACCAACATTTTTCACTGCATGTTCAAAGTGCAGTAAGTTAATTCTAGGCTGTGCTATCCAATACCTATCAAGGCTGGGGTCTGGGGTCCTACTAGGAAGTTCAGAGTGGTTTAAATTGGTTCATACAGGCTGATATGTAAAAGGAGCAGCTACAAAAAAGTCCAAGGCTTACACAGTCTGTTTCCCAGACTGTGGGAATCTGAGCAGTCAAAAGACAAAGACAAGCAAACAGGCTTCAGATGGAAATAGGTTCAGCTGTATCCAATCAGAAGACATGAAAATAGACCAAGGCTGGGGAGAGAGGAGGCAGGTGATAAATTTCTTCCTTCATAGAGACCGCCCTAGACTGTTGGTTTCATGGAGGGAAAAAACAACATCTAGTTTGTTAGATGACCAGTTGACCAGAGAAATGAATCAGTAAGAGATGAATTTTTAAAACTTAGTACATACATTAGATGATCCAACAAATGCTAGAGAGGATGTGAGGAAAGAGGAATCCTTATTCACTGGTGATAGAAAGGCAAACTGGCATAGTCGCTATGGGAATCTGTGTGGAAGTTCCTCAAAAAGATAGGAAAAAAACTAGTAAATGGTTCTCAGCACTACTCCTGGATGCACACCTGAAAGAATCTAAATCAGTAATGCCACGGAGATACTTGCACATCTATACTTATTACTACACTGTCACAGTAGCTGGAAATGGGAACAGCCAAGATGTAGGACAGATGACTAGATAAAGAAAATATGCTACATATATACAATGAATTTTTATTCATTTTCAAAAAAAGAGATGCAACTAAAAATCATTATGTTAAGCAAAATAAGCCAGACTCGGAAAGACAAATACCACATGCTTTATCTCATATGCAGAATCTAGATTTAAAATTATATAAATGTAATTGGGTAATATAGAATAAAACGACTTAAAAAGAAATAACTGATATGTCAATATATATGTCTCTTTCATGGTGACTTCAGTATGTGCTACATGAAATAGCTTTTAAAAGTACCTGAACTTGGGGCTGGAGAGGTAGCTCAGGGGTTAAGCCTCCGCCTTGCAGGCGGAAGCTCCTGAGTTCGGATCCCAGATCCCACGTATAGACGCCAGGCGGAAGCGGGGGCGGCCTGCGCTTGTGGTCCTGGTAGGGCGGAGCCTGTGAATCCCGGGGCAGAAGGAGGTGGAGGCATCCATAGTGGTTCGCGAATTCGTCCGTGGTTCTACACATACACAGACACACACACAGACACACACGCGCGCGGGCACATACACATGCACATGCGCACAGTTGAATAAATAATAATAAAAAAAAATTAAAAAAAAAAAGTACCTGAACTCTCCCATAGTGGAAATACTCTTACGAGTGGTGCACGTGAAGGAGAAAGCGTGCTGTGCAAAGTGACTGGCCTTCATGATCCATCAATAATAATTATCTCTATTCTTTTTATAGTGACTTAAAACTTCTACTAATTGTAGACTCTGCTCCACAATCTTTTCTTTGCTGTGCAGTTGGCTTTATTAAGAATCATTTCAGAAGTAATCAACCAAAAGTTAATTCAAAGTCAAATAGGTACTGAATCCAAGGTGGTTCTGGCTGTGTGCAATCGTATCCCATCCCACAACTTGACTACAGCCTTGGTTTTAGCAAGTTTTCTACTGCACATGCCACTAGGTCACACCATGCTAACAAAGGTCAGCAGACACTCCGCTCAAATTTGAGACCATTGTATGTTATGAACTGTAGTGTTTTCACTGTACTGTTTTCTGATCTTGTAGAAATATAATCATTTAATTACAGAAATCAAAGACTTTTAGAATTTTTATACCATCATTTCTCAGCATGTAGATTTCAAGTTTGTGTATCTTTGGGCCATATTCTGTTAGAATGTTTGTTTTAAAATGCTGTTAGAATGGATGATTTAAGCTTCATTAAAACAAAAATCGAAAAGAAAAGCATTCCGGGCCTGCAAAATAGCTCAGCAGTTAAGGGTGCCAATTCTGATGACTTGAGTTCAAATCCCTGTGCCCACATGGTGTAAGGAAAGAATTGGCTTTGAAAACTATTAACTGACTCTCTCTCTCTCTCATATAAATAAATAAAATATTAAGAGAAATCATTCAGCAAATTTTGGCCTGTGATTATGGCAGAATTTCCAACAATTTTTGAAATGGCCTTAACCATGTTTCTGTCTGTACTAATACTACACATCCAAGAAAGCAAAGTAGCATCTTCAGAATCAACAGTTATCAAATTGTCCATCTCCTCTAAGAAGTGTTAATGATCTTCTATGTCCCACAGGACTGAATATTCAAACATTATTCTTTATGTAAATATCAGCAAGCAATATCATTAATATGAATTTTGATTCTAATAAATAGTAAAATTATATGTATATGAAAGAACTATTTAAAAATCAATTTTCATATATTTTATTATCGCTACACTTTGATTTGGGCATTTATTTTTTGCCAGTGTACCCATGGGTTGCAAAATGTTTAGGAGCCCTGTTTAGCTGGCATTTGGTAGATATTTAGTGACTAGGTTTTTTAATAGCTGTGGTTTTATGAGTCAGTATTTATTTTCAAAGTTGTATTTAAAGGTAACTATAGTGTCGGTACCCAATAGAATGTTGTAAGCAAGTGACTGCCCTACACATTTTGCACGAGCACATTGTAAGACCCAGTGCTTTCCATATTTGGGAAGTAAAAGCATCTGAAAATGATCTTAGGTCAATGGGTTCTGTTGACTCTGATGTATGACACCACTTCTAAAGTTCCTAAGTCTTGTGTTTTCCTTTCCTTTCTTTTTCTGGAGCGTTACTCTTGAAGCCACACCAGGTCAGGTACAAAGGGCTTTGCTTGGACTTATGAACTTTCACAAGGGCTTTCTCAGTAGCAACACTTAAGTTACGAGGACAATTGCAGCGGATGCGAGGTTGGGGACACTAGGCTATCACAAGTTCCAGTGGGCTCTGGTTCATGAGTTTCTTTGCAGTAGTTGTCTGCTCTGTCTCTTCCCCTCTGAGAAGATATAGGTCACTGCTAATGATGACAGCTTATAATTAAGAGGCCCTTCCCACAGAAGACATGATTCCATGTCGACAAGTTCACATTCATAGCACCTCATTTGTTATTGTTGATATATGGACAATATGCATCTCTGGCTTTCGGTTATGCCAGAGAAATATACAAACCTCCCCACAAACTTGCTGTTGGCAATTATGGACAACACACTGAATTCGACTGACTGATTTGCTGAGCAGTAACAAAAGGTAAGTCAAACATAGGGTGATATGATCCCTGAGACATACTGATCGAGGTCACTTCTCTCCTGCTTTTCTCCTGGCATTTCCAGACCAGGCAGTCCAAGAAGTCTAGAGTACCGTCAGAGAGTAAAAAATCTTTCTGTCTAGAAACTCCTAAACTGCAGTTCAGGCCAGGAAAATGCCTAGAAATTCATGGAAGACACTGCAAATGAAGCATTCCCAGTGACAGAAGAGCTTTTGGTCCTCACACCAGCAGCTTTTAGACTTTTAGCACCATACTAACCATATAAACTGAGAAAAAAAAGACTACACTGTCGCCAGTGCAAACCCAATGCAAGAAGGCCAGGAGAGCCGGACAGAGAGTCTAACATGCCTCCTACTTGAACAGACAAAATTTGGCATTCAAGTCCGGCTAAGTTAGCAAGGCTTCTTTTGAACATCTTGGACTTTCCATTAAAACCCAAAGGGCCACACCTTTGAGAATGAGTCCTATCCCAGAACAACAATCAAACCGAAATAAACTCATCCTAACAACCCTAAATGAAAACCAAATACTGACAGGCTCAGTGTAATAATCCACCAGTAATTTAACTGTCTGCTTACAAAGAACCCGGGAAACTTCTCGCAGGAAACACGGGCTCAGAATCTGCGAATGTATCATCGCATATAATCCCACCACAAATTTCTGTTACAGAAATTTTAACCATGAGAAAACAAGAGTGTTTTTTTTAAAATATAGTCAGAGATGAGATTGTCAAAGACTTTAAAACAATTGTGAGAAGTCTATTTCAAGATCTTCAAGAAACTAGAAGAGAGCTGGGTGGATTGAAGGAGAAGTATGAAAAGTTTAAAGAGGTATATCTAGAATAAGAAAAATGTGGAATAAAGAAAGCATTTAGGGGCAAATTAGATAATGCAAAGCAATGAATCAGAAAACATGAAAAAAGGTCGATCAAAACTATTAAAATTGAAACACAGAGAGCAAAATGATTTTAAAAACTTTAGCAAATTACCCAATAATATCAAGCAGGCAAAACGCATGTACATAGATTTTAGTAATAAGAAAGAAATCAGAAGGAAATGAATCCAAAGAAATATCAGGCAATTTTTTTTTTCTAAATTGGGCTTTAAAAAATCAACGCAAAAATTCCAAAAATTCCAATCAAAGAAAGTTCAGCTCGGCTGTGTAACATTTGACTGTAAAAAAAAACCACACCAAACACCAAGCAGTATAAATCATACAACTAGGCACACTCACAAATAAACAAAAGTAAAAATTTTAAAAGCAACTAAAAGAGGTGTGCTAATTTCCTCTTTCCATTGCTGAATGAAAGTGAATCCAGGATCCAAACAACTTAGGGGTTAATTCCGACTTACGATTTCCAGCGGTTCATCAGCACAGCAGGAGAGCACGTACCATTATCGGGAGATGAGGGAAATGCTCAGGCCATATCCACAGAGCTAAGAGAGGGTTGTTTTCTTATCTGCCAGGGTGCCTGCATGCCCAAGCAATGAAACGACGCTCCCCATCTTACCCAGCTGCCCCGGGGCTGGTCCCAACCATTATAAGCTGCTTCTTCACACACCAATTAGAAAATCTCTCTCAGGTGTACCCAGGGTTTGCCTTCACTAAACTCTGCACTGATGTGCCCATTGACTCAGTCTTTAATTGTCAACCTGGCATCTGCAACTAACTGCCACAGCAGGGAAACATCACTACATGCAGAGGGACATAAAGGAAACTATATCTCATTTTCAGAAACATAGGAGGGTGTGAAGAAATAGAATGACATCAAAATGCTGAAATCTTAAAAAAGCTTAGATTCTATGTTCAGTAAAACTATCCTTTAAGGGGCTGGAGAAATGGCTCAGGGGTTAAGACTCTCTCACAAGCAGAAGACCCTGAGTTCAGATCTCAGGTCCCACGTAAAAACGCCAGGCAGAAACGGTAATAGCCCATATGTATGGCCTTGGTGGGTGGAGCCTAGGAGACCCCAGAGTGAAGCAAGAAGGAGGTAGAAGCAATCCAGGATGATTCCCAAGTCACCCTTGGCCCTCCACAGGGACACATAGTGCTCTCTGATACACACACACACACACACACACACACACACACACACACACAATAAATTTAATTTTTTTTAATTCCTTCAAAAATGAAGCAAAAGTCTCAGTAAGCAGAAATCAAGAAAATTTGTTATTAGCCAATCTATTCCATAAGAAAGACTAATGGGGTTTTTCAGATTGAGGAAAATCAATGTTTGATAAAATTTAGAATTATGGATTGCATTTATGAAATGCAAATATGGGACTAACTAGAAAAGATCTTTTACAAGTTTTCTAACTGACTACCAGGTAATTGACTGTGTAATGAAAAAAATCATAAAAATTTGCTCTGAGGATGTACTTTGTAGAAAGCATATACTATATCAAGCAATCCCAACAGCAATTGGACACAGTGTAGAAATGTATAGGAGCATTTGAGAGAATGGTAGTGAGGCTGAGAGCATGACCAGTTGGTCATAATTTTATTCTTTGTTAGTTTCATACAATGAAGTGAGGTCATTTCCATCCTCCTTCTCCCAATGAAAACTTCTTCCCAATCAGTCTCACTCCTACTTGCATGTGTTCCTATGTGTGTGGTCCACTGATTTCATCTGGGTTGCCTATATTGGCATGTGTTTGAGCACTTCCTAGACAGTGGGCAATACATCAGTGGGTATATTCCTGGAGAAAATAGCTCTCCTTCCATAGCCAACATTAACCTTCAGTAGTCTCTCGGGGAGGTATGGTACCTCATTTCTCTTCTCTTTCCACAGTGAAATGTTATCAGGTTATCTGTTGTGTTGATCTTGTGGGCGTAGACATCACTGCAGCGAATTCGTGGATACAGCAGCCCTGTCATATCAGGAGAACACTGTCTGGAAGTATCCAACCTCACATACGGACTCTTTCATTCTTTCCAACACCTCTTCCTCAATGCTCCAAAACCTTTGGGTGAGGAGTGGCGTAGATGTCCTGTGCAGGGAGAGTGAAGCAGTCCACAGTAACTTACTCTCTGCCCTTTGACCAGTTGGGATTCTTTGTATTGAGAACCTTCCATTGTAAAGGAAAGCGTCTTGGTCAAGAGCTAAGAGCTGTAGCCAATGATTATGTGTGATTATGTCATCTGGCTCTGGAGTTCAACTCTCTTTCCCAGTGACACCTAACAGCACAGGTAAGCATGGTATCATGCTCTCTTCTGTTCCTAGAAACTATGAAAGCATGGGCAAGAAGGCAAAAACAAAAAGAAGTTCTCTCTTGTATCAGGAGATCACAGCACGGAAAACTCAAATGTCTCTGCCAGGTTAAAGCACAAGAAAAAAATACTGCTACTTTCTTTGATAGACGACATCTGTCTTGCAAGTTGCTAAACTAGAGAGTGAAACTATTTACTTTAAATACTTTTAGATGGTTCAGATTTCATCCCGTGCAGCCTTTTATGGTCGTGTTGTTAGAGCATGTTTTTGCTACCAATAAAAACAAAGGTGTCAAGACCAAGCCCGACCATCTCAGAGCGTGGATGTGGCATGGAGCTCTGGAAATTGGTGGGGTGGAGGCTTTTTCCTTGTCTGGCTCCTCATGCTGTGTTTTCAAAAGGAATTTTCAAAAAATCAAACCAGTCATCCTGATGACCCAATAAAATTCCTCTTATGATTTATGGGCTCCTATTATCTTGCTTTCTTTTGGACGTTTTGGGAAGGATCAAAAGCACTGAGAAGCTTCCAGCCTATGAAAATGTGTGATCATTTACAATTTTTTTAGGAGAAGTCACTAAAGTTGTTTCTGCTTGTGGAATTACTTTTGTTCATTTTCGTTTGCATGAGTACGTGGGAAGAGCAGGTGCATGTATGCGTATTATCATGTCGGGAGTTCATGTGTATACAAGGGCAGATGCACAAGCACATTCATGTGCTATGTGGAGACCTGTATTTGATGCGGTGTATTCTTCAATCCTTCTCTACTTTTAATAAAAACATATATTCTCTCAGTTGAACCAGAACTCATCAATTGACGAGGTTAGTTAGCCGGCTTGCCCTGGGGATTCCCCATCTTTGCTATGAATGTTGGCATTACAAAGGGTCACCTACCTGCTAGGTTTTTACATGGATTCTGGAATTCTGAGTTCTGGACTTCATGCATGAAGAACAAGTACCTTATCCACTGAGCCTTCTCCCCAGCATTCTATTATTGGGATTTTAAAATTTTCTTCAGCAACCTCAAATATCTGAACATACATACCCATACATGCATACCTATATCCATATACATACGTACACATAAACAAAATAATACAGTGAAATCCAGTTCAATCCCAAACCCTTACAGAAAGAAGGCAGCAATTAGACCATCCATTTGTTCACTGAAAACTTTTAGCAAGTCTCTGCCACATGCCCAGCACTGTGAAGGCATTAGGAAAGTATACGAAAGAGGAGACATCCAGGAAGAGCAGTCAGAAGAGGGCCAGGGAGAGCTGAGGATGGAAGAGGAAGAAGGAAGGGAGGAAAAGAGGGAAGGAGAGAGAAAGGGAAGGAAAGAGGGAGAAGGGGAGGAAGGGAGGGAGGAAAGGAAGGAAGGAGGAAAGGATGAAGGGAGGGAGAGAGGTCAACCAGGGAGTCTGGTACATTTCAGTGTGACATCTGGTATGGCATAAGAGGTCAGGGTAAGGTCAAGCAAGATGTCATATGTTTGTAGGCTCAGTGTTGGGACCATCTCAGCAGGTTTTTTTGTGCTATTACTATTTACATTTTAAGAAAATTTTGAAGAAGCCAGGTATGGTGAGGCTTGCCTGCAGTACAGACTCCATAGAGAGTTGTAGACACAGTGTTCAGACCATTCAAAGCAGGTTACCTCAGGGTGCCTCACAGTTCTCAGGACAGCTACGACTCAGGACGAGGTCGTGCATTGCCCCTGTCAGCATCAACCGAGGAGAGTCTAGGGGTGAAGTCCGAATGGAGGAGAGTCTAGGGGTGAAGTCTGAATGGAGGAGAGTCTAGGGGTGAAGTCCAAATGGCTTTCCAGTGACTCGCCTGTGGAAGATTCGAGATTCGGAGGCACTCCTCAGATCTTTGTTCAAAAAAGCAAAGACGCACAATCTAAACAAATGGAGCTCCTTAAGGAGCACAGATGGGGAGCTGTCTCGAAAGCAAAGCAACCTTGTATTAGAATTTAAAATGTTCCTGTCCAGATATTTAAACGTGCAAAAACATCCTCTAAATAAATAAGCCAAAAATAAAAATAATATTGATGGGCTTAAAGTGTAGTTTCTGCTTGAGTTTCTTCCAATATTAAAAAAGATGGAAGTAGATCTTGGCATCAACTCCGTAACATACATCTTAAAAGGAGATTAAATCAAACAACTTTAGATAGATATAACTAGAATTAACAGCACTGGGGCCATTAGCAGACAAACTTGTCACATATTTCTGTTATTGTTTGGCTTAACCGAGGAGGGACTTTTTGGTTTTACCTTGGCACAAATGATGAAATGGTCTCATGTCCTTTTTTATTTGCTTTGAATTCGTTTCTCAGAGAGGACCTGCTGCTTAAGAAAACAGGTGTTTCTGCACGATCCCTGGGAGGCACTGTTTAAGTTGAATGTGGTCTGCCTAAAGAATCAAGAAAAGTATGAACACCTTGTTTTGACACAAGCTAGTAGATGATATGGACTTGGATCTAAATAAATGGTGCTCTGGCATTAGGAAAAAAATACCCATGACTCTCACACCAATCTGTTTGAACTTGCCCACTCTTCAAACCCACTAATTAGTCATACTTCATGCTTCACAGCTGAAGGGCTTTAGTAACATGGGACAGAATATAAAGACAATCATCTTATTGCTTTAACCCATGCTTGGTCCTCTCCTTAGTGTGTATATTCTGTTCCTCACATAATCACAGCTATCACAATAAATACCCCGGACATTCCGAACTCTTTTTTTCTTCAGGGCTAGGGATTGAAATCTAGGCCGTACACAGACTAGGCAAGCTTACCAGCATTGAGATAAAGTTCATCACTGTTTTCATGTTTTAAAGGAAGAATTCGAAGCAAAAAATCTTGGGCGTTCCGAAGGGGTCAAACATGCATTGATGTTACTGAGTTGAAATGACACACTAGCCTGAATGCTCTACTTAGAACAAGCAAGCTGAATGGGAGGTGTCGCTTAGATCTCTGGATCACTTTATGTGGAATACACTTCCGTGTGAAACCCCAGAAGAGCAAGTCCTCTTGGCCTTTTTATTGTCAAGTAATAGAGAAAAGCTCAGCAGCGTGCTAGGGTTAGAACTGTGTGTTGGCAATGACTTAGCAGGGGCTTAAAGCCGGCTGGATAGACCTTGGTGCATGCAGGCTGCTCGTGGCTCATCCGCTGGCATGGGACCCGCCGTGATGTTTGCTTGTTTCTCAACAGAAAAGAAGACACAGCGTTCCTAACATTCAAAGCAGACAGTGGTGTCGGTGCAAAGTGTCTGGGCTATCTCACAGCCACAAGGACATCAGTGAGCTCAGGACACAGTTGGGCTCCTACCTTCAGGAGGACAGCCTCCACGTCCGTCTCATTTGAGGACAATTCAAGGTAGAGAATTCTGGAATAGCTTTCCAGTGCCTGAATATGACTGTCAATTCTGATGGCTTGAAATATGTCCCTCTCCAGTATTTGTTCCCTCATCATTCTTCTCCCCATGGGGATCCTATCTACTCCAGGGCAGGGTCCCCTTTGAGCCCTCTCCTCTCCCAGTCCACACTTAGGTTTCAGGAATGGCTAAAGAAAACTCTGTATGGAAATATTCTCCATTCCCTCAAGGCCTGGTGACCTTTGAAAGTCATCTAATTCACCCTCTCATTTTCTATCAAACTTCTTTCTCTCTAACTGGAGTTTAGTAAAGCTAAGATCTTTCTAGACCTAAGTTCACAGGTCTAGAGACGCATAAAGCAGCTGAAAAATTAAATAAATGCCATGGGTAGTAGTTACAAGGATTGGTTGACAAAGGAAAATGTGAAATCATTTTTTATTTGCTCTGAGTATAACTGTGTGATATTAGGATTTGGCCTTTCCTTGTGGGAAACCTATTAGAGGGACGGTCTGCCAAGATAAAGGAAGGAGGAAAGAAGCAGCCACCCCAGTACGTCTAGATGGAGGGTTTTATAAACACTCGAAAATAGCTCGTCTGAGGATAGAATCAATTGACCTTAAGGAGTCTTTCCTATCTCGTTGCCATGAGGCGTTTGTTTCCTGAGTTACTCAATCGTCATCCTGACAGGAGTCACACTTCTTCTCTCTTCTAGGATTTCCCCCAATCTTGCTCCCAGCTCCGCTGCAGGAAGAGAAATAGTTTCCAGCATTTCCATCCAAGGTTTTTGAGTCAGCCCTTCCATTTATATAATGAGCCCCTTTCCCGATTCTCGGTCCTGGACGAGTTCAATCCTGACTCTCGACCCACGTCCAGGAAGATTGCTTCCATTTGGGCCTCATGATCTTTCCCTCCAGTGCATGTTTAACCCAAGACAAGATGAGATTGTTCTTTTTAAGGAGGCATCGCTGAAAATTTTGAGCTGGTTTGACAGTTAAAGTCTAATTCCCAGTTCTTGGATTGGCAGAACAGTGAAATCCCAAGTCGCAACTACTGATGGTCTGTCTTCTTTTATTATTATTATTATTTATTCAATTGTGCGTGTGTGTGTGTGTGTGTGTGTGTGTGTGTGTGTGTGTGTGTGTGTGTATGTGTATGTGTGTGTAGAACCACCGGCGAATTGGGGAACCACCATGGACACCTCCACCTCCTCCTTGTTTACTCTGCCCCAGGATTCACAGGCTCCGCCCTACCAGGACCAGAAACACAAGCCGTTCCTGCTTCCGCCCGGCATCTATATGTGGGGTCTAGGATCTGAACTCAGGACCCTCTGCCTGAAAGGCAGAGGCTTAACCTCTGAGCCACCTCTCCAGCCCCAATGATCTGTCTTCTAATTTTAAGTCACAGTTTAAGAGTGCGGGAAATACATTTCCAAATATTCCTTTGCTAGATTCCCTTGATAAACACCAAACCCTATTCTGAAATTCTAGGTCTTTTTAGTGTATTTGGGTTTCTACACCTAAATACCAAAGACTAAGAAATTCATAAAAAAACAGAAATTTATAGCTTGTAGTTCCAAAGACTGGAGGTTCAAGATTGAAATAATGGAAGATTTGGGGTCTGGAGAGGCACCATTTCCTGGTTCAAATATTTGTCCTACTACTGTGGCCTCACACAGTGGAAGGGAAGAACCCTGGTCTCTTGTACCCCTTCTTGAGGCATTATTCCCACTTCTTGAGGTCTCCTCTACAGGTCTGCATCACCTCTGCAAAGGGACCACCCAGCGCTATCTGGCCATGGGGTTTCAGCATACAAATCTGGATGTTTGCAAATAGTCCATCCACAGTAGTCTCCAACGACTGCTCCACAGTCTTCTGTTCTCAGATGGACACCTTCATATAAAGATCTGGCTAGTTGAATGAATGCTGGTTGTCCAAGGACACGATGTACACTTTTTCCCTTTAAAAATGTATTATGATTTTCTCCCATCCAAATACTAACAGATTTGACCTTGCTTTTTTTTTTTTTTTAACAGGATCTTAGGAACTTTTATTGTGATAACTGTATATAATCCATATAACTAAGTGAAAACTAAGTACATATTTAAAGTTTAAGCCAGGCTTAATGGCACAGGCTCCAAACTAAACAAGGGGAAGCAGAAGAACAATCAATTCCAGGTGTTCATAGCAAGACCTATCTCAGATTTGTTTTTTCTTAAAGGGGAGGGAATCTGGTTGAAAAAACAAACAAACAAAAAAACTTGCCTAACATACAAGAAGCCCAAAGATCAATCCCCAGTACTAAAAACAAACAAAACGTTTAGCTCTTTAACATATTCAAACAAACAACGTTGGCTAAGTGGCTCATACCTGTAATCTCAACATTTGAGAGAATGAAACAGGAAGATTGAGTTAATGATTAAAAATGACAGTGCCTACAGTAAAACTATAAATTTAAAGAAATGACTATTTTAAAATTTTTATTTTTACGCTCACACTCTATATGTGTCTATATGTATCAAAAGGTACTGTGTGTGTGTGCCCATCTGTGAAAATTCACGTGACTTTAAGAAACACTCTGGATTGCTTCTACTTCCCTTTTGCTAAACTCTGGGATTTCCCAGGCCCTGCTTTCCAAGGCAGAAGTATAGGCCTGCACTTCTGACCACAAAGAACAGAGCCTAGGAAACCTTAAGAATGAATGCTTATTTGCTGAGGTCAAAAGAGTTTGGGTGGTATGACTATAATCAGAAATTAATTACAATTTTCTCTCCAAAAATATATCATGTAATGATATATTAAAAAGATAAAGATCAGAAGTGATCAAAATGGATTATTTTTTCTATTTTATATTAGAAGAAATGAAAGCATACATTAATTATTGATCTTGATAGTAAGTCGTTATCATATAGGGTCTTGTTTTTTCAACTGAATTCAACATGGAAATCACTACATAGTACTTCCTGTGGCAGATCTCAGTGTGTTTTCAATTAATAAATGCTTGAACACATATTCTGTGCATAATGGCTTTTCTAGTAACTGAGAACACAGAGATCTCTATCCAGGTAGTAACTTCCAAAATCTGTCAAAGTCATGCAAGTAAATAATAATGATAAGATTTTTATCACAACACTGTTCTAAGTCTGAGCTCCTGTTTCAACTTTCATAATCTAATGCTTCATAGAACTACATTAATCAGCCAGTATTGCTTAGAGATGGAGTATATTACTCATCTAGGGGAGGAAATTAATTTTTTGTATGAAATAAACATGACCTGGCCCAGCGTCTTAGGCAGAGGTATAAGTGCTAACAATAGCCAAGAAACAGGATAAGTTCAAGTTTCAATGCTCTGAAGCAAAATAATGATGGATTCATGCAACATTTTTTCTAATAAAAGAAATATTGCTTGAAATATATGAGTTTATTTCTACTGAGTCCAATGTGGATTTATTTCTAGGAAAATCTTTATGCCGATTTGGATAATTGTGTCAATAGCTTTTCTGCTCATGGTGAAGCTTCACACAGTGCAGTAAGGCTAAAAAATGTCAAACACTATGAAGAGGTTAGAAAATAAGCACATTAGATTGTGGTCAGTAATGAGTTTGATGTAGTCTTTATGGGACTCCTTCTATAGAGAAACAGGAAAAGTGGCCACTTCCTGAAATGAAAGAAAAATTTGGTGATGACAGAGGTTACAGAAAATCCCAGAAAACGTGACAGTCCCTTTGGAGAATATTTGGACATTGTAGAGCAAAGTTAAGATGAGCATCTCCTCTGGCTCAGCGCTTCAATGTCTGCTTCCTTTCCAGCTGCAGTAATAAAATACCCGACAAGAGCCACTTAAAAGAGAAAGGGTTAGTTTGGCTCACAATTAAGGTCACAGTTCATCTTTACAGGGAAGTTGCAGCTGGAGGAACTTGAAGCAGACAGCAGCATCATATCCACAGTCAAGAAACAGAGGGAATAAATGCATGCACCATGCTGGCTTAGCCAGCTCTGTCCATCTTTGTATAGTCTTGGACCTCTGGTTTAGGTCATAGTCCCACTCGCAGTTAAGGTGGGTCTCCTCACATCAATGAAGAAAATCAAGACAATCCTTGGCAAGACTTTGTAAGCCAGAGGCCCTTCTCCCAGTTCTTAATTGTGTCAAACTGAAAACTGATCTGTGGTTATGGGACTGGGAGAGGGTGTTAACTGTGAGGAAGACTAATATGAAATAATTTAGAGGTCTTTGCTCCAAGAAACAACAATTTAGGAATGATGGTACATCATGCTGGTAATTTACTAAGGAATTCCAGGATAAAAATTACTTTACACTAGATGCATTCATTTTCTGAAATATTTGGATAGTTTAAAAACTTAAATAGCTATAATAAGGATGTTTCCATACTTGTTATTCATCTAATGTGTTTGTGAGTAGTTTGTGTGTGTATGTGTTTGTGTGTGTGTATATGTGTGTGTGTGTATATGTGTGTGTGTGTACATATGAATCTGGAGGCCAGTGGCCCGTTCTGGCATCTTCTTCGGTCACTCTCCACATTATTTTTCATTATTTTTTCTCCCTGAACTTGATGCTTGTCAATTCAACCAGGCTGCCTGGCCAGCAAGCCCAGGGAACCCTCCTGTCCCCACTCAAGAGCATCATTACTGCTACCCACATGTGCGTTCCTCCAAACAGTTCCCATAGCAATTAGGCCTGTTACTACATGGCATCTAAATAGGGTTTAGGGGGACGAGCTGCAGGGGCTGACAAGCGTGATCACCTGACTGTGTAAGAAATGGCCAAAACTGGCTACCAAGACTGCGGGCCTAGTGGCCATCCTGAAAGATTCAAAGAACCAGGCTGCAGGAAGACATTGTCTTCTAGTCCCATCAGAACATTCGAACCTTTGTGGTTGAGTAAACAACATCATTTGTGTCTCTGGTTTCGCAGGCGAATGTACTTCTGCTTGGTTAAACATGTTGATAAAACAAGCAGAGCAGGTAGACTGGGAAGTCTGTTCCTCACATAGCTTAAATAACAGATTTTATTTTTGCTAGAAAAGATACATAATATAATTATGGGTCTTTAATCATCCCAGAGAAAATTGGAGATGATGACAGAGATTTGACAAGGACAATATGCCTGTCTCTGGAGAGAGAGAAAACATGTGCGCCGGGGTTTTGGATTCAGGCGGGGATCCTGCTTCCTCCCAGTTTTATGACCATCATGAAACCAGTGAGTCTCAGTCCCTTCTTCTGTAAAATGGGGCAAATGGTACTTTACAGGTTTGTTAAATAAAAGTTCAAGATTATATATGTATCATAATGACTATAGTTATTTCTGCTTGCTCATAACCCTGGTATTTAGCTCCTTAGCTATTACTGCTTTTTATATTAATGTATACAGACTATATTTAAATCCAGCAAATCTCCGACCAGAGATTTACGAATGTATCATAATTATCTAAAGCAAGAAGGCATATGCATTCAAAAAAGGTATAAAGAAAGAGTATTTAAGCTTTTCCAGGTGGGGGGGCCAGAGAGATGGATCAGTGGTTAGACCATTTGTGCAAACAAAAAGACTGAATTTGCGATTCCCAAATCCCATGCAAAAATGTTGAGCAGGTGTGGTGAGCTGCCTGTAGTTTGAGTCTCTGAAGGCAGGACCTGGAAATTCCCAGATTAGGCCTAGAAGCCAGTCTCCAGCTCAATTGGAGACCCAGCCTCAAAGCAATAAGTTGGAAGACCATTAAGGATGATTCCCAAATCAACTTTGGTTCAGTATACACAGACGCGCATGTGTACATGTCCCTGAGCACACAAGCATGCCCACTTATATGCAAACACTCATACATACATATCCATACGCCATATACACATCCACATGACAAAATGGGGAAAAAAAACCTTTTCAGGTGGAGGTAAATTACCATTAAAATTCCATGTTTTGTTTTAGCTATCTATCCCTTGATTTTATAGTAGAAATAAAGGACAGCATAGGAAATCTTCAGGTAATTGAAAGGCACTGAATAAAGAGTTGGGTATAACAGCAATTGTTCAGTTGTTCAATTGTTAGCTATTTCTTTGAGATATCTGAACATTTAAAAGGACACTATCCAAATAAGCAATATCAAGAAGAGTGTACAGTTAACTACGATATTTAAAAATCTTTTTAGAGTGGTTCCATGTCCTAGTTTACCTAAGCACTTAAGTTTTTTCCTGTTATTCTGGCATAATTAATAATAGTCCTTATGCTTTTCAAGTTCACAAATATCATGGTTTGGACAATAAATGTAGCTGTCCTAAATACAGCATTTTGTATTTAACATTTTTCTGAGAACCCACAACTATTTCACTTGCAAACTGAACAAATTGTGAGATTGGTAACAAAACTATGAAAGGTTTAGATAGGAAAACTTTAAGTTATCGTTTCATTAGTGGATCATAGTACAGAAAAAAAGATAAAATAAGACAGAGAGATTTATAGAGCCAAGAACTAACCAAAGCAAATAAAACATTGGTGGAATCACCAGTGGACAGGGAAGATTGATGAAATTTTGGCATCAAGCATGCTTATGCCTTCCAAATTGGTTAAAAATAAAGATAAGCAGTTACTTTGGTTGGCGATGAACTGATATTTACTTATCCATTCATCCATTCATTAGCGACACTAAAGACTAAACCCAGGTCTTCAAACATGTTCACTCAGCAAACACTCCAACACTGAGCCACATTTTCAACCTTCTTGTTATTTGAGAGAAGGTTTTATCAACTTATGCAGATTGACCGTGAATGCTCTCTATAGTTTGGACATGCCTTGACTCGGCCTCTAGGAGCTTTGGTAGCTGTTCTATAGTCCTGTGTTGCCAGGTATGGTCTAGCAAGTGATTTTGATCCTCACCCCTCACATTTCCAGTAGAGTCTAAGAATGAGCTCATTCTAAAGTCTTATTAGAAATGAGTTCTTTGTGTAAAATTTAATAATGACTCAGTGTGAAAGATACGCAATCTCTATACTCAACAACTTTCTTTTCCCTCTTCTCTTCTCTATCCCTTCTTTAGTACCTGTACAATTTGTAATACTCCCAAGGAATTAGAAGAAACAGAGATTATATCTTCTCTAGGTTAAAAATTGACTTCCATATTAACAATCCATTATTTTGTAACCTACATAAGTTATGGGCATAAGAAAGTCAATTGAAACATTATTAGTTTACTAAGCATAGATAAACTGTTTTCATGATGTCACTACATCACTTTAATTGGAGGTATAAGCCTTGAGCTTGTCAGAATCACATATGAATTCAGACTGACTTCCACTGAACTTACTTATCTTGGCAGGGACTAAAAACAGAAGGAAGAGATGGCTGACGATGCAGATACCAGAACGAAGGTTATTTCAAGTTTAATGATTCCTGGGAACTCGTAGTCACAAAGTAACCATGAATCATAGATAGTTTTGCCTTTCATGGACTTCTCATAAACAACTGCCCACAAGTAAATGATTCTGTAAATTCTAGGTTAAAAAAAAAAATTTACACCTGGACAATCCTCTAACAATCCAGAAGTTCTCTTCTCCTTAATCTCTTCAGGTTTCCATGCCTGAATGCCCATGGAGGCTTGCACCTGCTTATGTATTTATGTTTGAAAGTTTCTTAGCAAGTCAGCCAGAGGTAGAAATCATCATGGAAAGTAGTGTAGATTTGACCAAATAAGAATAGAATCTCATTTGGAAAAAGACTGCCAATAAACCAAAATCTAGAAATAAATGAACAATGCACATTGGATAAAAGGTTGCCATGCTGAATAGTAAACCTGAGTTCTCATGGTTAATTTGAATTAGGTCAGGCATAAATCATCACAGACGAGATGAAATACAGTGGGCTGCACAAGCAAAAAGATTCAAAAATAAGAGGGAGTCAGGCAGGGATTGAAGGGTTATAAACAGAAAAGAAGGGTTAATAGGATTTGGAACTAGGGGTCGAAAATATTATAAAGTCACTGTATTCATGTATATAACATTAAAAATAAAAAATAAATGCGAAAAAAAGGAAAATTGTCTCCAGTGGAAAGATGGGTCAAGATGGGCTAAGGGGATTGTTCAGTGGGTAAAACACTTGTTCCACAGGTATAAGACCTGAATTTGATTCCCCACAAACCCACATAAAGCCACAGAACAACCCATCATATGGTGATGGGGAGGTGGAAGCTTCTGGGCCAGCCAGCTTCAGTGTATGCAAGAGACTCCTCCTCATACAAAGCAGAAGACAAGAACTGATATCTAAGATGTCCTCTGATTCCATGTGCACACGGTGCCATGCATGTCCCCACATTCACACACAAGAACATGCATACGCACTCATACACACACAGAAACATACGGAGGGAGCCAGAGAAAGATGTTGGGCAAAGAAAATTTCCACAAGACGAATAGGCACTAGCAAAAGATATTTGACCTCATGGATAGTCAAGGAAATTTAGCCATATGAATTGAATAGGTATTCATAGAGTACTGGAAAATATCATTTCAATGATAAATGAGGAAGAATCACTTTGTGCATGGGTATTAAGGCAGGGATTTTTGGGAGAAAAATGTATACTTCTAAAGCCTTAACATGATGAAACCTTACCATCCAGGAGGACCCCCAAGTATCTAGTCATGTATATCTCTCCCTAATTTGGTTCTGTCAAGAAGGGTGTGTCCCGGCACTTATACAGAACCAGTAAGGAACGGATTTATTTCTACGGTCAGACAGTTAATAGCCAACACACACACACAGGCCAAGTAACTGCACCAGTGTCTGAGAAACAATTACTTCTTCAGACCATATGTCTGGCCAATGAACAGAAGATCCACTCTCAACACTCACTGGTTTACAGGCCTCAATCCCACCCACCAGGGCTGGTATCCCCATCACAGACAATTCCTTCATCTCTCTGGGCTAACTCAACCAGAAACCTCTCACTGGGTCATTCTCAAACACTCAGAGAGTCAGAGGTGACCCTAACTCAAGGGGAACTCAAACAAGGGACATACGTCTTACCTCAACTTAAAATAAATGACATATACAACTCTGTGGACTAGGCTATCCGTTTACAGGGGAGGTTTCCTAACATCAGGTTGTTGCTAGGCAGAAGGTTCAAACCCCTTAATTTTTTTCTCACTCATTGGCAAGAAATGAGACAAGTCTAGGAATCCTGGAGAAGGAGACTTGGGGGAGTTGGGAGAGGAAGAAATAATCATGACCAATGCAACCCTTCCAGGCCCCAGTGAGAACAATGCTATGGGACTATAAATTTAGTGCTAATTTTATCTGTGGAAAAAAATCACACACACAAAAATGATTCCAAATACCTCTCTTTCCATGTACAAATATTTAAGTCAAAATTTAACCCAGAGGGGGAAAATGAGCTAAATAAATACATGTGGTTAGCTAAGTCCTTCACAAAAGGGCCCTCAGTGTTTCTACTCAGTAAAAGAGAGAGAAGTCCTGGCTCTTCCACTGAAATGATTCAGTGAAAAAAAGCTAAATATGTTTTCTTAAGAAGCAAGTCAATGTGTCAGAAAATATGATTGTCCTAATCCCGTTTAACTTTTAACCTCTATACATAAGCAAGAGATGTTTGCAACCTGAACCTTTCTGAGCATTGAATGTTTCTCTTCCTCCTTGCTCCTAAAGAGTTCTCTTTTTCTATCCTGGGGATAAAGGGATAGCATAATTCATCAAAATTTCAGCCCTACAGGAATCTGGATACCCTTAAGCAGTGAGCTAATGAAAGAAATCATGAAACCTATAGTCATGTTTTTTTTTAATGAAGCAGGCACCCATCTGGACTCAACCTGGGATGAGATCAAAGGATTAGTTCAGGGCCTTTGTGAGACTGTGTGTCACGGGACCAGCAGAGAGAATGCAGTCTGGATGGAGAGTCACCCCTTTGTGCCCTTCTGAGCAAGTCCCTCCACTGCGCCAGGATCCTGTAAGAGATGTTTAGACTAGCAGGAGGGTGTGATGGCGAAGGCCCAAAATCCCAGCACTTAGAAGTGAAGATGGGGAGATCAAGGTCATCCTCAGCTACATAGGAAATTTGAGGCCAGCCTGTACTACATCAGACCCTTGCGGTGCGTTCATTTGTACTTTACAATATTCATGTCTTTGCAATGTACAGTTAGAAAGGAGCAGAGAAGAAAAAGACTGCAAACCAACAGGCCACATCCAGGGTACGGTCCCAGGCTCTAAAACAAACAAACAAACAAACAAACAAACAAACAAACAAACAAACAAAAAGTAGAGATGCAGAGGTGAAACAGACATATGCAATGGAAAGCTTGGAATAGGAGCCGCCACATTCAACATTGTTTGATTGGATTTTTATGTTCTTTACTAAAACATTTCATTTATTTACATGGCGTGTGTGTGTGTGTGTGTGTGTGTGTGTGTGTGTGTGTGTGTGTATGCACAGGTGTGAAGGTCAGAGGACAGCTCTATGGAGTCAGTTCTCTCCATACACTCCGTGGAATTTGGGGTTGAACCCAGGTTTTCAGAGTTACACAACAAGCTCTTTACCTTCCAAGCCATCTTGTCAACCCACGTTATGCTCTTTCTTTACAGGTCCTTAGTGTAATCTTGCAGACACCATCTTCTTGCAATCTTGGGTTTTCTCCCTCCTAAGGCTGTTTTTTGGAGAGCCTTTATTAATCTCAATGCAAATCAACTTCTCATTTTCCCTCTAAATTGGCCTTGCTTAAGAAATCTCTGTTGACACAAAAACATGACGTCAATGATTCACTTATATTTTGCTCTTTTTCAATCAGTCCACTCAAATCGTGGACCCGGCTCTTCTGGGTGATGTACTTTGCGTCAAAATGGGACTTTCTGGAAGAAGACAAGAAGACTCAGAGATCTGTGCTCCCCTTTTTCTCTGCATATGGTAACCTGTGGGACCCCTGGGAAGCCATCTTTCTGGCAAGTTCTCTGAATCTCACTTTGCGTCATTGACAAACACCTCTGCTTCCTGGATCGGTCTCTGAATGCCCTCTGGATACTTTACAGTAACTGAAACTATCTGCCTTTGCAGCCAGCCTGCCTTCCAAGTAAGGGAGGATCCTGGGGGTTTTTGGAGTCCTGACACATATACAATTCGGAGAGCTCTTTTTTAGAAAAGCAGATAAGCAATCAAAAGTCTATGCTGGTAAATGTGATAAACTTAAAAAGCCCCCAGCACTCCCCCCATCCTTCTACCCTCCCATCCTTGCCCCGGGGAGGAGCCAACGCAAGTAAAAATTTCTCTTATGAGAAGGCTGTTTTGCTCTCCTGCGTCCTGGTAATTAACACTTTGTAAATGGGGTGCAATGCTAGTCTGAAGTCCTTTTTTTACTTTTCCATCTAAAGTCTCCACCCCTTTGATCCTCATGACATTCCGTGAAACAGCTCCTTTCTTTTTCTTGTTTTTATTAGTCCCACGTTGCTCATATATCTCTTTAAACTGAGTTTCTTATTTTATTTGTTTTTAAGTTCACTCAGGGTTGCTCTTACAACTCAAATCATTTAACTTCTGCAAAGGTGAATCGCCTCTCACCACTGTCCCCCAACTTTTAAAACTGGTCTCCCTAGAGCTACTACTTGGATTTCTAAGCCCACTCCACAACAAACAAGAGCTTTCTAAATTGTAATATTGCTCCTGGGTTAACTATTTTTGTGCAGTCGTGATCAAAATATTTTTAAAATATACTTTTCATTTATTTATTGTGTGTGTGTGTGTGTGTGTGTGTGTGTGTGTGTGTGTATCAGAGGGCACTGTGTGTCCCTGTAGAGGCCAAGGGTGACTTTGGGAATCATTCTGGATTGCTTCGACCTCCTTCTTGATTCATTATAAAATTTCCCAGAAGTGCGGGCTCCTACCATTTCCATGGAACCTGAGATCTGAACTCAGGACCTTCTACTTGCAAAACACAGTCTTAACCTCTGAGCCATCTTTCCAGCCTGTGATCAAAATATTTGAGAGAACAACTTAAATGAAAGCAGATTTGCTTTGGCTCATGTTTGTGGAGATTCAGTCTGTGGTTGGTTGGCCCCATGTATTTGGACAGAATATCATGGTGGTGAGACTACATAGCAAGGGGCTGGCTGTTTGGGTACATCTCTCCAAACATGTCCCCATTGATCACTTCCTCCAGCCAGGAACCACAGCCAAGACAGAAGTGCATCCACAAAAGCGCTTCCTGTCCACCTTAAAGTTGTTTTATTTTTTTTCTCTTCTCCATCATTACCAGCTTAATGTCAATGACTATCATCTCTCATCTGAATCACCTAAACGTCTGTCAGTTTCTCTCCTTGATTCTCTTAAACAAGTCTCTATTCTGTCACCGGGAGCTTTTGACTTAAGTTTTGCCAATTTTTGGTCAAAATAACATGTACACAGTTTAAAAATATATAATAATGTGAGAATTTCACTACAATGCCACTTTTTTTTACCTTGTTCTTTTTGTTTTTTTTTGGTATTTACTATCCTATTGCAAAGTAATAAAACTAAGCTTCTATTTCTTAATTGATGTATTTCAGTCCTTATTTATTGGTTGGATTTTGTGGTTGGTGCAGATCCTATGTCTTCAAGTTCTGAGCAGTGGAATTGGTTCACTCCCCTTTAATACTCTCCTTTGGACCTACCTTAGATTGTAACCACTTGATTCTGTCTAGGTCAATTATTCTTCTGTCTGTTTTCATTTTTCAAAATTATATGATGTTTCAGCTCCTACAATCTTTATATCTTTTCTTGCTATCTGTTAATGTTCATGTGCTTTTCATTTTTTTTCTATTATTTTAGCCAACTTTCTAATAAGAAAATAAAAGTACACATAAGAAAATCAGTCATTCTTAATCCTTAGCCAGAACAACTGTTTTAAAAGATAAGAAAGACTATAGTATGTCCTGTTTAAAATTCTCTGACTAGTGAGAAGGTCCAGCAGGTAAATACCCTCACAAGCTTGACAGGAGACCTCACACCAACACCAGGGCATGTTTGGCCAAGTGTACGCAAGGATGCCCACTCTTCCAATCAGCTCTCTGTATTTTATTCCAGGGCCTAATCCCACCCACCAAGAGCTGGGTCTTCCCCATCAGCTAGACAATTTCCTGTAGGTTTGTTCTAGGCTTAAGCCAACCACTAATTCTCTACAAATGTACCCAGAGCTCAAACCCTCAACTATCAAGTTGACACCTGTGCCTAATTATGACAATAACTTTTGGAAGTCAGTTCTTTCCTTCCACGTGGGCTCAAGCTGGACTGAGAACTGTAACCACAAAATCTTAAGAGAAAATAAACCCTTTTGTTCCCTTAAGCTGTTTGATGGTGATTTATCAGCAATAGTGAAGGTGAACTGCTACAGTTATCTTTTGATTTTTTCTTGTGTATTGTAATGTTGTGGTTTGAATACAATTTTTCCCTCGTAGGTTTATGTATTTGAATCCTTATTTGTTTGGAAAGGTCACGACAACCCTCAGGAGGTAAAGCCTTGCAGAGGAAGGCACTTGCGGAAGATGTGCCTTGAGCTTGGTTAGTTTGCTCCTGCAGTTAGTAGTTTTGCTCTCACAAGGCTCCATGATGTCTGGAGTGACTTGAGTTGCCTCTAGTTTCTGCCAGTCAATCATGCCTTTTTTACCATAAAGGATTGTAGCTCCCTCTGGAAGTTCCTTTTCTCCCTTAAGTCACTTGAGTTTAAGTGTTATCTCACAGCAAGACGGATTGTAACTGGTACACATGACAAAAGTGTATTCATGTTTACTTGCTCTCTTGTTCACTCTTACACACACACACACACACACACACACACACACACACACACACACAGTTCTCCAGTAATTTTCATGACGTTAAGGCTAAAATGCATACTTGATCCTATGGCCTCTACAGCCCCCTGTGATCTGATTCTGTCCCTTACACCATGTGTCCTATTCACTTCCCACATTTCAGACTCCTTGTTGCTGGATAACATTGCCTTCTCTGTTGAAATCTTACTTCTTCGGAGAAGCCTAGATGACTCCTTATCACAAAGACACTCCTCATCTGGGTGTTGTCTACCACGCGAATTTGTGTTTAAAAATGTTTTTGAAATAAACAGAGAGCGTGTGAAGGTCAGAGAACAGAGTCAGGCCTTTCCTCCTTCTTCTATGTAGTCTCTGGAGATCAAACTCAGGCACCTCTAACTGCTGAGCCAGCTCAATGGCCCTGCTTTTTTTTAAAGAGTATTATTACCAGCACAACTTTCATAATTGATTTCCTTATTAAAGAATTTACTTTCTGAATCCCCTACAACAGAATTCCATAAATTTAAAGCCTCTATCAATCTTTCTCACTTCAGTATGCCCAAAGATACGCAGGAAGCATGTATTAAGTGGTAAACACTGTATGCTATCTCTACTGACCAAACTGGGGGGGGGGGGAGAGAGAAAGAGAGAGAAAGAAAAGAAGAAAAAAAGAAAGAAGAGAAATGGTATGTCTTTTGATATGAAAAAGACACTTCAAAAAAACCTTAGAAAAATTTGTTCATGGACCTCTTATTATGTGTCTATATGACTATATAGACTTGACAATCCTATTGCTAGGGTATCCCTGTTTGTGAAATAGTGTTGTGTAGCTAGTTCCTCTAAACTGAAGAATTCCCTTATGAAGGGAGGGAGGCTTTTAAGACACAGGAAACTCTTAAAACTTACAAGGCCCACAACATTGTTTACTGCAAGTAGTAAACAATGATTTGGGAGAGGAGTCTCTTTCTGGTAGAGCTACCTCCAAGACAGATAGATTTTATGAGTCACTGCCCAAACTGGGGTCAAGTTCTCAATGACACAAGTCTCTTTGACTCACCCATGCTCCTCCTCTAAGAGACACCAATAAAGTCATTGTCTCACCAAGCTACATTTGGTTAAGTGTTTTTCTGATCTGTCATATTGACTTATCTGGGGTGCACAGATGCTCGTTCATGTCCCCCTAGAAAAAGTTTCATAACAGGTAGGCATATAAGGAACAATAAACTGTCAAAGGAAGAAAATTATAAAATTTGATATGATTTAAGACAAAAAAGGTGTTTGGGGCAGTAATCACAGGTAGGTGTCTACTTTAGATAGACCAGTCAAGGAAGAACATATTAAAACTTATTCCTAAAAGAAGAGATCCTAGCAATGGCTCACCAAGAATCAGGCGACCTAATCTCTCCCCATTCTAAGACTTTGGGAACCTCAAAGAGGAGGCTGCAGTGAGACTGTAAGAACCTAAAAGTATGAAGTTTCACCATTAGACAAGACATTCCACTCAGAGCATGCCTGCTGCATCTGGGAGCTCACTGCAGTGAGACTTGTCCTTCCCAGACCTGCATAGTAATTGACATACCAACATGCCCCCACAGACTACCTAGGAACTCAAGAAAGATAAGAACATACAGTAGAAACCTTTGAGTTTAAAGCTGGATGAGTGAAGGAAAATGCCTATGTCAGTAGGATGGCCTGAAGACAGGTAACTTAATATGCTGGAGGCCTGAATCCCCACAACAGTAGACAGGCCGGGGTGAACCCTACAGTCCATAGACATATGTGGGCAGGAGGGTGGGAGAGAATGGGAAGGATGGATGGAGGGTAGGGAGGTGATGTTTGGTGGTGGTATGATGGGAGACGGGGATTAATACTCAATATTTTTGTAAAAGTAGAAAAATTTTTAAATTAAAAAGTGGTACTAATCTCCCTGAGGGACTGCTAAGGGTCAGTGCTGGATGGATAGGACGCTTTTCTCAACGACAGACCTACTGATATGTGATTATCCTCCAGCAAGTGGTCAGGTACATGCCATCAAAGGAATCACAGATGAAACTCAGTGGGACACACACACAAAAACATGGAAAAAGGAGAATAACTGGTTGGGAAAAAGAGTTGTAATCAGAAAAGGAGTTGGGGATGGAATTGAGGATGGAATTGAGTACATATTAATTCACTGTATTACAGACAAATTCACTGTATTCATGAATGAAAGACAAAGAATAATAAAATAACTTGAAAAATTGTTATTATTGATCTGCAGTTGGTGGTACTGTCTTGGAAGGTTGTTGAATGATTAGGAGGTGCAGCCTCACTGAGGCTAGGCCTTTAGGTCTTAGCCTAGCCCTGTTTCCTGTTTGCTCTCTGCTTTTTAACTGAAGATGCATCCTGACCTGCCGCCTCATGTTTCTACTACCATGCCTTCTCTACCATGGCAAACCATAGCCTTTTATAGACTGAACATTAAAAAAAAATCCTTTATCCTTTATGTTGCTTCTTGACAGGTATCTGATTACAGCAACAAGAAACATTACCCAGTGAGTGAATAGAACTGTCAAAGACTATACATGTGTCAAGGACCTGAGAAAACATCGACAGATTCAGTGACTTAAGAAAATAAGTTCAATGGGAACTTGAAGGCAGGAAATAGACTTTGGCAAGTTATGGGATGTGAGTTAGTTCAAGGTAAAGACCAAGGAAGAAAGAAAGCTCATGAGTCAACTGAAACTATTGCCAGATGGAGAGGAGAGAGGTTGGGGACAAGGAGAAAGAATGGCAGTCATAATCTTAAGAGTAACAGCAGTCAGGCTGGAGAGAGAGCTCAGGGGTTAAACTCTACCTCTCAAGCAGAAGGTCCCCAGTTCAGATCCCAGGTCCCACATAAAAAACAACAGGCAGACCGGTGGCAGTCTGCACTTCTGGCTCTAGTGGGTAAAGCCTGGAAATCCCAGAATGAAGCAAAAGTGAGGTAGAAGGAAACTGGAATGATTCCCAAAGTCACCCTTGGTCCTCCACAGGGACACACAGTGCCCTCTGATAAATATGCACGCACACATGCATGCAAAATATGTAAATAAAAAGTTTAAAAATCAGATTTAAAAGGTGAGTAGCAGCACTCTGTCCTGCCTCAGCTGCTCTAGTTACACATACCCAAGGATGAACCAAATACTCCCTTTACACTGTTAAAGTCCCTTTAACCACTTACTGCTTTTGTCTCTGTCTCTCCATCTTTCCTCTCTCCTCTCTGTCTCATTCTTTCCTGTCATCCTCTCTTCTATTTGCTCCAGTGTGGATTTCATTGTCTCTCCTCCTTTCAGCTAATGTACAGCAGATGATTCTGTGAGTCAGAATTCCGTGATTCTCCCCAGAAGTGTCGGAGAACCTCTTAGAAATGTTGGCCACCAATGAGACACTCCCCAAACTTAGTCAGTAGGGAACTCTGAAAAGGGGCCCAACAATCTTTCTGTTAAGATGCTCAGGTGGCTGGGATGTACCTTACATTTTGCTCGCCATCCACTGTCATAGTCCCATCTTGTTTCTGAGACTTCACCCAACCAAACGCCAGGCCTGAATTCTTCTTAAAACAGACATGGAAACCTGGACATCATCTGCTTCTTTCCAAGGCTCCTCTTTCCCCCATAACCAAGGTGCTCATCATTCTAAACTGAAAGTTGTTTGAAATCTCTTCTTTATTCTATCTGGGCTTTGAGGTACACTTCATCTTTCATAATAAGATTAGTTTCAAAATAATTTTTACCCTCTGCATGTTACTTGATGAATATAAATGCATCACTATCTTTTATGGTTCTTCTGTGAACTATTTTTGACAGTTTAACTATTTGAGTGTTTGTACTAGCATTAAAATTTTTTTTGCATTGGAGGTATGAATTTTGTTGATAACTTTTGACAAATATGCTGTTGATTTTCAAATTTTTCACTTATTTCTAATGCTAATGGAATTAGAAAGTACTATACTATAGTCAGTTGTTGACAAATGTGTAACTTTAGGTCTCTGGTAACTTTTATTGTTCAATAATTAGAAAATTAATATTCATCCGTAGTTAAAATAAATTCCATGCTGTACTTTCTATTATTTTTCCAGGATTTAAAAGTATGCAACACTTTTCCTGGCTCATTTTTGGTTTACAGTGCAACATACCATAAGGCAGCTTTAGCACAAGTAGTTATTAGTTAGTAATTACTTTTCCAACTGTTTTATAAAATCTCATTTTTCAGAGGCAATAGACTATAAAGGTTGAGGCATGGCTCTAGCATCCAATAACTTGGATTTGGTACTTGCTGGCTTAGGAAAATAAAAATTTTCAGCTGTTTCACATCTAGTCATGTCTCTCATAAGGTCAAAGAAAGGAGTTCTGATTCCCAAACACAGTATAATATATAAATGTTCACTCTATTGCATTTCCGGTGGGAGATTGGAGGGAGGGAGGGGACCGGTGTACCTGTTAAAGTTGTATGAGTAGAAATAAAAAATAAAAATAAAAAAAATCATTTTGACTTCAAAACCATCAAAACACTCATTGACTTTTTAGTATTATCATGAGATTTTAATCATTATTTCCAAAGTCTAAGCTATTTCAGAACGGTCTAGAACATCATTTGTTTCTCGTAAGTCATAGGTAAAATGCACGTGCTGCCTTACTGAAGTGCAAGGGAGCTGGTAGACAGGAAGAAGGTAGACAGAAGAAGAGGGAACGAGGAAGACTTTGGAGTTACCTTTCTAAGCGCATGGGTCTTGGCAGGAGGGAAAATGAACGCACTTTTTCACAGTGAAAGACTGTGTTGGGAAGAGTAGTGTGATGTTAGATGGGAAGAAGAGGAAAATTGTTCCTTTAAGAAGCACCATAGCAGAATGTGCATAGAAGAAAGCCAAAAGAGCCAGACACAGAAGCAGGAACCCTAAGAGGAAAGAGAATAGCATAGTTCAACCCGCCCAGCTCCGGCCAATCTGTGATTGGATATGGATCCCAAGAAATCCCTCAGCTCTCAGGCAAGTAGGCTTTGTTCCCACACAACCAACTCATGAGGTCTGGAAGGAAGAGCTTGCTCCTCTGCACTGAGTGCTAAGTCCTACTCTATTTTGCGCGAGTTTTTAAATGCACACTAACTGATTTTTTTTAATTGATTAGGTATGTATGATATTGTGTTTTGCTCTAAAACTCTGCAACTGCTTTTCATTGGTACCTCACAGTAATTTTCAATTTGTACTTCCATGAATTTTTAAAATCATATCATTCAAGCACAGTGAAAGCCCCCTTGGCCATACATTTCAGCGGGGCTGACCATTTTGGCCTTACTCCATATTTGAAATTATGATGTGTGCTTCCCAATAGAGTTCTGCTCAAATTACATCTCGACTCCTAACCTTTGTTTTACATTACCTAGAAGCACATAGAGTTACCTTCAGGGAGGGCAGATGCATATTGTATTGGAAAGTTATGCTGCTCCTGATCTTTGAGTTTGCCTTAAGGCCGGTTGATGCCACTTAAAGTAATCCAGGATGGGCCTTGATAATTGAAATCCTTCCTTCCATTACCTTCACTCCAGCCCATTTAAATATTTCTCTTTCAGATGCAATTACATCAGGAGGTGAGCCAAATGGTTGGGGAGAGACATGGACATTTCCAACAAGAAGTCTCCTGGCTGCCCACCAAAGAGTTGGCCGATGTTCATAATTCCGACTCAAACTTTCTTCTCTGCAAGGTTCCCACTTGTGAACTGCAACCGTACAACAATGAGCAGGAAATAGGCTGAGCTGGGTTCTTGGTGGCAACTGAGAAAAGGCCACTTTCACTTTCCCTGTTGCTCGATGTCCTGCTGTAAGAATAATTCATCTGGGCTGGAGAGAAGACTCTGCTTCACAAGCAGAAGGCCCTAAATTGGAACCCGGGCCCCACATAAAAACACCAGGCAAAAATGGTGGCAGCCTGAATTTCTGGGCCCACTGTGCAGATCCTGGGAAATCTCAGAGAAAAGCAAAAAAGAGGTAGAAGCAATCCAGGGCGATTCCTGAAGTTACCCTTGGTCCTTCACAGAGATACACAGTGTGCTCTGATACACACACACACACTCAAAAGTAAATAAAGTTTAAAAAATAATTCAGTCTTTACTTCTTGTGCTCAGCCTTAAATCTCTTCATATCATGGGAACAGTGTTATAATTTACAAAAATTTTAAAATTCATGAATGTGGTTTCGAGTGGAAGCTTGGCCCACAATCATAACTTTGAAAAGGTAGGTTTGGGATACTAACAAAACTAGAAATATCTATGCTTTGGTATTCCATGAATATGCATGTTAGGCTTCTTCAGGGTGTCCCATATCTCTTGGATATTTCTCTCAAGTATCTTTTTGGCTTTAACAACCTCTTCCATTGAGCTGGTTAGTACTCCCACTTTATCTTCAAGGTCTGAAATTCTGTTTTCTGCTTCCTTAGTTCTGTCCATAAGGCTCTCTGTAGAGTTCTGGGTTGAAGATAACTTGTCTTGTAGCTCAGTTTTAAACTCTGCTTGAGTCTGTTTTAACTGCTCTATGCCAGTTTTTGTTTCTTGCACTGTTTTTCTCAACTCCTCCAAATGTCTGTTATGTTCCTCTTCAAAGCGATTGATTCGATTATGTAATTCCTCCCGGATTTCCTCTTTCATAGTATTGAACATGGTAATGATCATATTTTGAAAGTCGTTATCCTGGCTCAGGCTTTCTTGGCCTTTTTCGCGGGTTTGTTGGAGTCTAACATTATGGGATTAATTTCTTCAGTGGGAAATTTGTTTATTTGAGTGTTGCTTCTCATAGATTTGCACTTTGACTTTGGCATTGTCGTTTTAACTCTTAAGATCTTTCAATTTCACTAAACTGAATTATTTGGCCTGGGGTTCTGGGGGTGGGCAGGGACAGAGCTTACCTAGGTCACGGGCGCACGTCCCGACCAGCGGAGCGGGGTGGGGTGTAAAGGGAGGATGGGGGCATCAGCGTGGAGCTATTTAACCCGAGGGCAGCTGGGGTGGGGCCCGGGCTCAGGGGGAGGTCCTCCTCATCCCTCGGCCCCCGCGCGCGGCTCCGGCTGGATGACGGGAGTCGGAGCCGGGTCCCTTTGGGCTGACCTGGGGTTCTGGTGGGCGGGCGCGGCCGGTGCTTACCTAGAGTCGCCAAAACTAGAAATATCTATGTTACAGCATCAATAGCACCTTTTTAATGTATTTAGATAGATGTTTATTATGAGTCTTTATGTATGAGAATGTTGCGAACTACAGCATGCAAACTAAATAATTCAATGGAATGCATGGAGAAAAGTGATGATTCTATATTCTAATAGCTGCCCTATGAAAGGCTTTTCATTAAGCTCTCAAAACTAGCTCATAAATCCACTTTCGGATGATGGAATGAAGTTATATTTAACTCTAGACCTCCTCTCAGTGCCAGGTCTCCAATCTGCTTTTAAGTAAGTGTCCTTTTCAGGACTCATCGTGACTACCCTTGTCTTTCTTCCAAACAAACCTATTATGGATGTTCATTTCCCTTCTTCCCTTGACTTCTGGCTGTCATATTTACACCTCTTCCAACCTATGCTGTCTTGGCGAATAGCAGCAAGATTACAGCCAGAGCCCAAGTGTGACAGACCCTGCCAGAGAGTACCTAGCAAATGTTTCTTTTGGGGTCGACTCAAAAAATAGTTTCAAGTTGTCTTGTAGGTGAGTCCGTAACGAGAAACTGGAAAAATTATCAATAAGTCCCTGAATTATATCTATGGACCAAATTTACTGAATCTAAGAAGAATGTTCATGCAGCCAAGTTACCCAGACAGACATACTCCAGTGCCACGGTGTAAGCTGAGAGAGGTGAGATTGTGTGGCTCCTTTGCAAAGTGTGAGCAAAGTTGCAGCAAACTGGGTTATCAAACATGAAGATAGTGTTGTGGTAGTATCTGCACTCCAGGAATATCAGGTGATAACTTCTACTCTCATTAGTTTCTTAGTCCAAATCCCTTCTCCATAAAAGCATTTTCACTGAAATACAAATCTTATCAAGCAGATAGGATCAAAATATTTCAAGTGCCCTTGATTAGGAACAAATGGGTAAGTAGAAATGGAGAGACCATTTGGTGCATAAGCAGTAGTGCAGCAGGGCATTTGTCGAGCTGGTACACTTCTTGGCCCCCAGCTAAGATCAGCAGCACCGATGCCTTTTGTGAGTGCTGACATCTTGGTTAAAATTACCCTTTAATCTTCAGAAAGATAGATGCATGAAGTTTGTGGGTTTCATTTGAAATGTAAAGCTAGCCTTTCATCCTCAGGTTATAACAGGGAAGAAAATGTACCCTCCCCACCTGTTGTCTCCTGCAATCTAAAGTGTTACGAAAAATTATATGAAAAAAATTAGAGTATATTTTGTTCTGGGAGCACAAAGAGAGAGTCTTGCTGGCATCCCATTCCTCCAGCCTGGGGCTGTGAATCATCTCTTTGTCCAGTATCTCCACACTGTACACACCACCCTCCTGTTACTTAATAGTCAACCTACTTAATCAACTGTCACCGCATTGAAGAGCTGTGTTTGAGCGATTCTTATCTCCCTTAATAATGACCCACAAATACAGGAGCACTGATGCCAATAATTTGTATATTGTGCTAATTTTATCCTTGCTGTGACTAAATATTTGACACAACAAACTTAAGGAAGATAGGAATTAAATTGGCTCATACTTCTGAAAATTTCAGTACACAGCCCTTGATTTTGTTGATTTTTTGGCCCCAGGAGTGAAGGAGTATGTAGAGAAGGATGCTGTTCACATCATGGTAGACAAGGAACAGAAAGGGAGAGATGGACCTTTGAAGATATGTCCCCAGTGACCTACTTCCTCCTGTTAGGCTCCACCTCCTGCAGTTTCCATAGCCTCCCAAAATTGTGCTACTGTCTGGGGACAAAGTATTTACCACATGTGCTTGGCAAGAGAGATATTCATATTCAAACCACAAGATTTGTCACAAAGAACCACAAAGTATTGCCTTTAGGTATAACCTTTAGATATCATGTCATAAGAGATATCATGTCATGAGAGAGTTCAAGCTTGTATGCAGCACTGATGTACATAGAAATCTTACTCCATAACTCTAAGCTACAACATTTTGAGGCCTTCTGTAAGTTATTTAATGTAATATTGGATGCTTTACCCATTAGAATCCTAATACTAAAACCTCTTCCTGATTTTATCTTCTCCAATTCGGTTTTAAATATTTCTGAAAATACAGATGTTCTCGTTTCAAAAGTGAAACATCCCCCCACCTCCTTACACCCAATACTTATGAATTTTTTGTTCTAGCAGCTGGATCCAATTATTGAGAAGTGGTCAAATTGTGAATTCCTGACATATATTAATCTCCTGCTAGAACCAAAATTTTGCTGGCATTTTGGACCATTATGGAAACTTTTGGAAGTGGGCCTTAGTGGGAGGAGGAGGTCACTAGGAACATGACTTCGGAACTGTATCTTATCAGGTCTTCTATGCCCTGTTCTCTGCTTCCTGACCACCAATGGGTGAGATGGCTCCACTATCACTACCATGCACTCCCACCATGATCTTACATGCCTCATCTAAGTCAAGAAGCAATGAAGTCAGCCGTCTATAGACTGAAACCTCTAGAACTATAGTTCAAAAGAAGTCCTTCATCCCTTAAGTTATGCACCGGTATTTGCCTACAGCAACAAATACTAAATAACAGAATTGCCTAATCAAAATTCTTTACAATTCAACTAGAAACCAGTAGGCAAAACATGAGATTTTACCTAAGAACTAAAAAATAAGAAGCTGAGTCCAAGAGAATTCTTTCTGTGTAAGTAGTTCAGGAATAGAATTCCTTTTGATACCAAGCTTTTTATGAGTTCATGGTATCAATGAATCTGGAAGCAAACTAAGTAGAATAAAAAAAAACCAATCAAAGGAAAACTTAAGATAAAATCAGATCCTTAAAAAGAAAGGTAGCAGCCAAACATTTAGTACTTTGTGCTTTTTCCAGAGCAAGGCCTGAGCAACAATCTTCTTCATGCTGCTGGAGGGGCAGCCGCACAGTGGGGAGAGGCTGTATGTGGAACATGAACAGGATGGGCTCTGAAGGACGTTCCAAGCTAGTCTGTCTGCCCTGTACAAGTCCAGACTACCTAGGAACCTGACTGAAAATGTTAGCGATTAATCTTATACATTTACGTATCCATTTATTTATTTACCTTATATGATTAAACCTGGGAATTAACCAGGGTCTCTTTTGCTTTAGATCTGCTGATCAAAATTAATTTTCTGGCCTTATTTAAGGAGATCATATTTTTCTGAGAATGTTCATTCCAAAGCAACTGCAGGAAGTACATTTTTACAAACAACACCAAAAAAAAAAAAAACCCAAATAAATAAATCCCTGCACCATAAAAAAAGAGAAAAAATGTTTGACATGCCCCATTTTAGATGACTACTTGTTCTGTGAACTATTGACTGACTTGAGCCTCAGTTCCCAGAATGATGAACTGCCTTCCTCCATTCTTTGGCAGCTCTAGGTAGAGAATGATGAACTGTGTTTGATCATTGCCCATGATTATTATTTATGAAGAAACCACAATGCTTTTTTCTCTTCCCTGTGTCTTCTCTTTCCAAGGTTGATCGTTGACATCGAGGTGGGAATTTTGTCATCTCCCTCCACAAAAATTGCTCCAGGGGAAATTTGGAAAGATCACTGGGGAAATTGATGTTTTCTCAGAAAGTTGAAGCAAAATGAACATATAAAGCTAAACTACAGAGGAAAAGGCAGGGAACAGTTGAGACCAAGTTTCAAAGGATAATTCTGACTTAGCTATGAAGAATTAATAATACTTAGAAGCTATGCTTGAAACAGAATCATTCAGGTGCAGGACTACAGCTTTCTTTTTGATTGGCCTGGGTACTTGACAGGATTATGTAAGGGAGACAAATGCACTGTAAAATGCCTTACTCATTCATTCACTCATTCATTCATCCATTCAACCCATTCATTCATCCATTCGACCTTTCATTCATTTGACCAGTCTTATGCCAAGCCCTATGTTGTATGTTACAAGAGTTTCTTCATTACTAAATGCACAGCTTAGATTGGAAATCATATGTCTGTAATTATAAGGCAGAGAGGTGCCGGCAACTAAAAGTATGGAATGACTAAGCAGAAAGAGGATTGCTCTAGTCAATTGAAACCAAAAAACCTTAAGCCAAATCTTCAAGACTGAATTGAAGGTGGGGACAACAGGTGGAGCATGTCAGGCAGCATGGAGATTACAGCTAGCAGAAACATATGGGTATGAAAGACTATGATATGAAACCATTCCGCATGGTTGTATCCTTTACTGCTGTATTGATATGGCCAAAATACCTTACAGAAACAGCTTAAAAGAGGAAAGGTTATGACACTTTAGGGTTCAGGGGATTTTAGTTCATCATGGAAGGGAAGGCATGGTGAGATCCATGGCAGTGGGATGTAGAATGCAGGTTCCTCACATCACATCAGAATAGGAAGTAGGGAACACCAAGCACAGGGTTGAATCATACCTTTTAAAGGTTCTCATCTAGAGACCTACTTCCACCCGACAAGCCCAACTGCCGAAAGGTTCCATAGTCTGCCAAACAGTGACACCAGCAAGACATTTCAGATTCAACCCCAATGATGCACGCAGCATGGAAAGCAGTTACCGAAGAAGGATTTCCGCCATTCTAACTGACCTTCACTTGATACCGAAAGCAAATGGTAGAACCAATAAGAACTTCAAACAAACCAAGAGAATGATTAGATACACATTTTTAAAAATCTGTTTTTTACTTTTTAACCTTTAGATATTTTCATTTTTAATCTTTATATTTAAATATGTTGATCTTTAAATAGTTACTATATATTAGAATACAGTTGTACAATATCACATAATAATGAAATTATCTGACATACCTTGCATTTTTAAAAATATTGGAGTTTTTAAAAAAATATTGTGTGTGTGTGTGTGTGTGTGTGTGTGTGTATGTGTGTGTGTGTGTGTGTTATGTGTGTGTGTATCACAGGGCACTATACATCCCTGTGGAGGACCAAGGGTGATTTCAGGAATAATCCTGGCTTGCTTCTACCTCCTTTATGCTTTGCTCTGGATTTTCCCTGCACCAGTGCCAGAAGTACAGGCTGCTACCTTTTCCTCCTGGAGTTTTTACACGGGATCTGGGATCTGGACCTTCTCTTTGTGAGGCACTGTCTTAAACCCTGAGCCATCTCTTCAGTCCCAGATTTTTATTTTTGTATCTAGTAATTCAGAGTTTTGGAAATCAAAATAATCAAGAGATGATGATCCAGCGAATTATGTCATATCCATCCCCGCTCCAGACATCCATCAAGTATCACTATCAGACTGATAAGCACTTCATTTAGTTCATAATAACATAAATACAACTCTCTGTGTGTGTCCGTGTGTGTGTGTGTGTGTCCGTGTGTGTGTGTGTGTGTGTGTGTGTGTGTGTGTGTGATAGTTTCATATCCATGTTGCTGTAATGAATGCATGATCTAAATAATTTAGGTGAATAAGGAAGATTGTTATGTCAGCTTGTGATTTCAGGTTACAGTCCAGAATAGCTACACCAACATCAAAAGGAATTAGCTACACCATCTCCACAGGAAGAACTGAGAGATGGGCAAGGACTAAACCACAGCTTCCTGCTTTGCAAATTCCAGCCAGTGCTTTGTCTTTGTCTTGTTCACCTGTCTAGGAAATGACCCCGCCCACTATGGGCTGGGTTTTCCCACATCAGTTAGGCTGCCTCTTGCAGGCTTTTTCAGAAGCTCACCTTCACTAAATAATTCTTCATAAGTGTGCCCATGCTCCCATCTGACCACGTATCAGACACTGGAAACCAGCTACCACAGTGTCCATTTGCATGTGGAGGTCTCAGGCTGAGGTTGTCTCTATCATTCCCTACCTTATTTTTTTGAACCACAAATTCACTGTTCAGATAGTGTGGCTGGCTAGTAAGTCCCTGGAATCCTCCTGTCTCCACCTTTCCTTTGCTGAGAATACAAACACATGCCACTGCATAGTCAGTGTTTTACATGGGTACTTTGCAGTTTTAATCTGATCCCTTGCTTTATTCTATGATTTTATTCTCATCTTTTTTAAACTTGGCGGCATATTTTAGGGCTTTAATCCAGTGGATAGCTTTATAAGTCTTTTTATGATTGCCCAGCATTTGTAAGTGAATATACATGGGACTGAGTATAGCTCAGTCATGAGTACGTGTTTACTGTGCTGAAGCCCAGTGTCTGCTTCCCAGAACCTCAATAAGTACTTGTAAATAAGTTATCACATTACGAAGGAAAAGAAAGTTGGGGAAAAAGAATCCAGGAGTCCAGGCAACAACAGTCCTGGAGTTGGAGGTTGCTGAGAGAATTCTTAGAGGCTGAGGACTACCAAGAAGACAGTGTCAATGAAATCTGGAGACAATCTTGGGAAAGAGATAGGTCATGAAAAGAACCATCAAAGATAGTTCTGGAACAAAGGTCTAGACAACATAGGAGAAAGGATGAGAAGCTGAAACATTTACTGAAAGAAGGAATTCCCCGTAGGAACACCTTAGAAGATAAAGAATTGGGGACAATGAGGAGTTCCGGCATGAAGTATTTCCTGGGCCACTCTTCTACTCAGGTGGGGATGCTCAGTGGTGAATACGGAGTTCAAGAAAAAGGTAAGGGATGTAGGGTTTTGAGGCATTACAATATGAACAACAGATAAAGCTTATGTATGAATGAAGTCATCTACCAGGAATATAGGGCTCGAAAAAAAAAGCATGTAATGGTAGAATTTCCTACATTTAAGAGGCTATTAGAGGAAGAAAAGTAAATTTGACAATAGCAATCAGAATATGTTTTGCCAAACTTGTTCTAGAACAGCAGAGGCATTTCATACAGGCATACAAGCATGTATACACACACGCGCACACACCTCCACACACACACAGAAGTCCATGGTTAAAAAGTTTTAGAAACTTCCATATACAGTACCATGTTAAAGGCTAATAATACATTTAGAGCTCATCTTTTTCTATTATGTTTATTTTTTTCCCAATCAAACAAACTTAATAGGTACCATGATTCCCTCCCTCCCTCCACCCCTCCCTAGTCCCCATTGCACCCACCCCCCTATTCCCCTTCCTTTCACCCCTCCCTCCCTTTTTCCTACTACTCCCCTCCTCCCCCCCTCCCATTCCCTGAAGCATCCTTAAGTGTGAAAGTCAAACTTCCACTCTAATGAGGTGTAAGGATTCTTCGCATTGCCCAGAGCCCTTTCTTGTGCTCCCCTTTAGTATGGAAACACTATTATGGCTCTTAATCCCTTGCCTCTAAGGATACTAGTGTCTGTGATCCATGCTAGACTTTGGGGGGTCATTGACATGTCAGTCATCGTGCAAGTCATGCAAAGTCCATTTATGGTTACTGGGGCCCTGACTTGTGTGGAGTATCTTGCATATCATTCATTGCTCCTCCCCATCTTTTGGCTCTTACAATCTTACTGCCCCCTCTTCTGCAAATTTCCTTGCGCTTTAGGATGGGTAGAGATTTGGTTGGTCTAGTTCCAGGTGATTAATGCAGGGTCTCTGATGTTCTGAAATTATGGTTGGTTGTTGTTTTCAGTTTTGCTGTTCCTGCACTGCCCTTGACTCCATCCTGATTGGTATTGGAGGTCACTCCTAGCCAGAGATAAAAGGCTGTTTAAATGGAGTCTTACTGTAAGAGTAGATTCAAAGGTAGATGGAATAGGAGTAGGAGACTGCAGTGAGAAGAGCTCAGTCTCCCATTTGCAGGATGGTTACCATCTATCTGCCAGACTTTATGCTCTCCCTGACTGGTGACATCAAACCCACTCAATAGCAACAAAAAGGCAACACACAGAATGGGAGAAAATCTTCACTATCTGATAGAATGCTATTATCCAGAGTGCACAAAGAACTTAGAAAACTAAACACCAAGGAAATAAATGGCCCAATTAGAAAATGGGCCTAGGATATGAAAGATACTCCACACAAGTTAGGGCCGAAGCAATTATAATAGGACTCTGCATGATCTGCGCAATGACCAACATATCACTGACCCCTCAAATTCTAGCATGGACTAAAGGACACTAGAATCCTTAGAAGCAAGGGATTAACAGTCACAATAATGTTCCTATACTTAAGGGGAACACAAGAAAGAGTTCTAGGACTTGCCACTGAGTCCTTACATCTCATCAGAGAGGAGGACCCAGAGGAAAGTTTGATATACACATTAAAGGATGCTTCAGAGATGGGGGGAGGGGGCACTGGGAGAAAGGGAGGGAGGGGGGAAAAGAAGAGGCAAAGGGGGGAGGAAATAGGGAGATCCAGGGAGGGGTGGAGGGAGGGAGGGGACAGGGGTTCCTATTACGTTTGTATGAGCAGAAAAATAAATAAATTTTAAAAAGTAAAGAGTATAGGGATGAAATGGTTAGTTTGATATGAGAATACCAAAGTTATTGTAAAATAACTTAGGAATTCAATAGTCATGTGTACTAAGTTTGTGTGTTAATAAAAATGTTTCTTCTGTATCCTGGCTGCTACAGGATGATATAAATACATGTTCTTTTAGTATGTTGAATAACCTTCATGATTACTGTATTTTTTTCATTTCAGAGAAAAGATTTCTAAAACTATTATTCATGCATAAAAGCAACAATAATAAATAACATTAGTATATCCTCAAAAAAAATGGGCCTGGGAACTCAAAAAAAAACTTTTCCAGGAATGAAATTGAAATGTCTAACAAATATCTTAAAAAATGTTCCACATCTTTAGCCATCAGGGAAATGCAAATCAGAACCTCCCTGAGATATCATCTCACCCCGGTCAGGATGGCAAAAGTCCATAATACAAACAACACCAAATGTTGGAGAGGATGTGATGAGAAGGGAACTCTCCTACATTGCTGGTGGAAATGCAGCCACTCTGGCGATCAGTCTGGCGATTTTTAAAAAAGTTAAAGATTGAAATGCCATATGACCCTGCTATCTCACTTCTGGAAATAATCCCCCATAAAGCAAAAATATACTCAATAACACAAGCATGACCATGTTCATAGCAGCACTATTTACAATAGCAAAGTCATGGAATTAACCCAAATGCCCAACGGTAGACAAGTAGATAAGGAAAATGTGGTACATTTATATAATGGAATACTACCCAGCCCCATCAAAAAAGATGAATAAATGAAATTTGCTGGGAAATGGATGGAATTAGAAAGAAATTATATTGAGTGAAGTATCCCAGACACAGAAAATTAAGTGCTATATGTACTCCCTAACAGGTGGATCCTAGTACCAACTCCCCTTAATGACATATTCAAAGATAAATCTCTGTAATACCTACAGTAATTGCAAAGATATAAACAGGAGGGAAGGGGAAGGAAAGCCCCCCTAGAAATAAGGAGATAGGGGATCATGCTACAGCAGAGAAAACAGGTCACCATCAAGTATTGCAAGTAAGCAGTGAGACATCTGGTTAGAGCTCGTTTTTGAAAAGCATCATATCTAAGTATTTAAGTGAGAACCAGAAAATACTGCCTAGAACTAACTCTTCGCATTGGAGGTCCTGGTTTAAATTGTCTTCTAACCGTTCCCTTTCTTCAAAATGAAAATTTCACATATCTGGGAGAATATACTTACCAGGAGCCTGACTAACTCACCCTCATATCTACACATATCTGGGTGTCTAGAAGTGGCTATTCTGATGTCCTAAAACTACACACACGATCTGGTACCTATATTGATAAAACCAATTTGAGATCAAGAGGAGAATCTGAGAATCATGAACAAAGCTAGGAAGGCAAGCTGCAGCATTCATACAAAGAGGCTTGAAGATCTTCAGAGTTGTAGATGAATATTTTAGGAGGAGAAAAAAAATAGACCAAATAAGGGCCAGATGCTATACCTTGTAAAGAATCTAAGAATTCTGAATTCAAACTGGCCTTCCAACCCATTTAAAATGTAAATTTTCTAATTGGAAGACAACATATATTTAATTTAGCTGTGAGTTAGTTGGATTTATTACTCATAAATTTCTAGACACATGGTCTATGGGCTTCGATTGCTTTTCTTAAGTTGGGCTCACAAAGTTTATTGGTTGTGACAGATGGAATAATTAGTAACAAATGAGAAAATGCAGTATCAGTTACAGAGAAGAAAAATTTTTAAATAAATTTGAGGAAAAGTCAGTTGTTCAGTCAATAGAACATGTTCTAGATTAAAAGCTATTCTTGTAACAATTGAAGTTACAAAAGAGTCAGCAAAGATTCAGAAACCTCAGTAATAAACCTAAGTTGAAACAGTTAGTACTTGCTTTATATCTTCAGGGTCAACTCTCCAACTATGTTGTTTTAATTACAACCTGCTATCTTAATCTTAAGAATGACAAAGTCTTTTTGCTCATAGAATTCAAAAAAAATTCCACCAAAATGAAAGTATATTCTAAACTTATAAGTTAGATTGGAAATGCACAATGCAGTCTCGAAACACAATCTGTTTTCTTGACCTATGAATCATATACTAAAGTAGCTCAAGTTTAGAAATAAATAGCTAAGCTCTGGACTACTTCTTTTAACAACAAGCGTACACTTCAGTGGACTATGAAAAATTGTTTAATATTGGCATTGTGGATTGGGAGTTAGCAATCATTGACTTTAGTGAATGTTTTGAAACAGAAAAATCACATCATTATAGTAATAAAAACAAAAATGAAATTATACAGAATAAAACTTAAAAGTCATGATAGTTAATCTTCCTTGTTGACCTGACTGGATTTGGAATCACCCAGGAGACATGTCTGTGAAGGTGTTTCTGAAGATGTTTAACTGAATAGGAAGCTCCATCCTGAATGTGATAAGTACTATTTCATGTACTGGGATCCCATTCAGGGGATTGTAAGGAGGAAATTGCAAGGAGGAAAAGGAGGATGCCAACTGTAACAGTTACTCTGCATGTTGCCAATAAAGTCATGACAAAACAGCTTGTGGGAATAAAGAGTTTTATTTTGGCTTATGATTGTTTGGTCACAGTTCTTGGTCCAGTTTGGCAGGAGGCTCATACCAATACCAGGGACTAGGGGAACTGGCCCCCCACATCCATAGGACTGCTGAGAGAGGGGAAACCCTCACTTGCCAGAAAACGATCTGTCCAAGTATGCCAAAGAATGCCAACTTACTTAAGCATCTCCCTGCCTAGGGACTAGTCCCATCTGCCATGGCTGGGTTTTCCCATTAATTAAACAATCACCTGCAGGCGTGCTCAGAGTTTAATTCAGTTACTAATTCTTCACAAGTGAGCCCAGAGCCCAAGCCTTCGATTGTCAGGTTAACACCTGTATCTAAGTATAACAAAAGCTAGGTACTAGTATTCATATCGCTCTGCTTTCCAACTGAAGACTCAATGTGACTAACAGACTCCCAGTGTCATGATTTTTCTGCCATTATGGATTGTATGCCTTTGTAAACCATGAGCAAAACAAATCCTTATTCCCTTAAGTTGCTTCTGTCAACAATGAGAAAAGTAACTAATGTAGGAAATTGGTTCCAGGAGTAGGGTTATTACCTGTGATATATTTGACTGTGAGGTTTGTAGACTAGTGGTATTCATTTTCAAGAGGGATATGGAAGAGTTTGGAACTGTGGGCTAGAAAAACCCTAGAATATTGAAAGCATTGCTTAATGTGCCATTACAGTCTGGAAGACTAGAATGCTAAAGGAATTGGACAGTAGAGACCTAGTTTGTGAAGTTTCATGGGAGAAACAGGTCTCTACTAAATGATTAGTACATGTAAAACTTTTTACAGGGGTAATAAAAATCCAGCTTGCCAAAACACAAATTAATTTGAAAGAAGAGGACCTGAAGTAAGAATGTTCTGTTAGGGTTCTCTGCTCTAAAATGATTGTGCAAGGAAGTGTCCAGTTCCCCAAGATCAACTGTCAGACTGCACAGATGATGGAAGCTGGGGCAGATATAACTTGTTCAAGTGTCTGCGTGATACTTGCTTTAGAAGCATATAAAATGTCAAGAGCGACAGGGTCATGGAGACTTGCACCAAGGTTACAGATAGTCCCTGAGACAAGGCAATACATGGCAGTGTTGGGTTTCTTGCAATTAGGCAATGAGCAACCATTATGTGAAGGTGAATTCTAAGTTTCAATGACAACCCCAGGACGCTGGAGCTGTCAGAACTTTGAGATATGTACCGAGTAAAGCTGCAGACATAGAGAAGGTTTTGGCAAGAGAGGCTACATGTGCTTCTGGAGTTTTCTAAGCCTATTGTAGACTCAAGAAGCTTCGCATGGAACTGAGGATTTGGCGTTTGTCCTACTGTGTTAGGACCTCCTTTGGTATGATCATTCCTTGCTTTATCTCTCACTGCTCCCTTTTGGAATGTGCCATTTTATATTGGAAGTATATGATGAGTTGTCCAGGGGTTCATACTTAAAGAATTGCATTGTATCTCAGAAGTGACTTGGTCTTTTGGTTTTTGAACACTGTTAGAACTATGAAGATTTTTAGGAAGTCATATAGATGAACAAAATACATTTTAAATTATGTGAGATGGAGGGTAGGGATGGAAAGTTACACATTAAATTGATGCACTTGAGTGTCAAGTTCATAAGGGTGGGATTATGATGGCTAATTTTGTCAATCTGGATTATGAATTACCTAGGATATATAAAGTTGGGAATTTTTATAGAATATTTATTGAAGAGTTTAACTGAGGAGGAAAGTCCTTCCCTGAATATGAGTTTTACCGTCTCTTAGACTGGAATCCTAGACTGAAAAAAAAGGAGAAAAATGAAGATGTCAGCAGATCCCAGCATTCATCACTCCACTTCCTGACTGTGCATGAAACAACAGGACGATCCTGATGTTACCATCTATGGGTCTGGAACTAGGTCTGCTTTCTCCACCAGATAAAGACTTGTAGGTTCAGGTGAAAGTATAGCAGAGCTAAATGGAGAGGGGATCTAAGGCAGGGATTGGTTTTCCTTCCCTTCCTCTCTCTGCCCCCAAGTTTTTTAGGTTGAGAGAGGGGTCATCTATTCCCCATTCCCTTCTGGACCAGTTGATTTCAGATAAAGGTGAATGGTAGGTTGGTATGTTCTTGAACCACATTTCACATGTCCTGGGCTGGCACACCTATGTCCAGGCAGGTCAGCTCTGAACGCCCACTGGAAGGAAAGCAGTTAGAGAAAAGAATCAGGAAGTGAACTGTCACCATACAGCAAGCTGAGAGTCTGTCTTCAGAGGAGTTCTGCCCAAATGTCTTCCCTCTACTGTCCAACTGCATGGGGTTCTATCTAACTCTTCTACTTCTGTGTGAACTTGCTCCAACCCTCATAATCCAGGAGCCACAAAAAAATTATTCTAGTAATTGCTTCTTTCAGATACTACGTCATAGTAGCAACAAATACAACTAATACAATAGTGTCATACATTTGTCACAGAAAAGGTTTATTTTGGTACCAATGAAAGTTGACGTTGATTAGCCATGGACTATTAATAATGATTTCTAAGTGATTTATATAAAAAAGATAAAAAATTTAAATACATTTGAGGGCTTTGAAAAATTTACAAATCAAAATTCAGAAAGCAATATGCCTGAATGGATGTCTTGTCACACATCTGTAATCCCAGTATTTGAGAGGTAGAAGCAGGAGATTCAGGAGTTCAAGGTCAGCCTTAGCTACATAGTGAATTCAAGGTCAGCCTGAGCTCCATGAAGCCCAGTCAGAAAGAAAGAAAAACAATCCAATAAATAAATAAGAAATTAGAAGAGAAATGGCCTATATTGACGTTTACACCTAAGTAACTGCTTGATTTGCTGAGCTGAAGAATAAGAAGAGGCGCTGTATGGCTGGTTGGTAGAATGTCTACTTAGCAGAGAGAATTCCTTTCTCTACAGCATCCAAAAGTGGACGTTTCCACATCTGTGTTCCGCTGGGCACGCTAAGTGTACAGGCCTCCAAAGTCATCATAGGTTATCCAGAGTCACTAAAACAGACTCTCATTTCATCCTTGATTTTTCCCAAGATCCTCTGGGAAAGTGCTTGAATTCTGACCATAATTGGATTCAGATATAAACTCATGTATGTGAAACAATGGTCATTCCCCTCTGGAAAATGCCAAAACATAACCCCCCTCCTGCAACTACCATACCTAATGACCAAGAGGATTCAAGGATTACGAATGTCCACTGCTGACCCAGTGCCCCTCATTGTCGGAGTTCCTGAGTCTAGAGGACACTGAACTTGACGTTTGGGAGAATGGTCCCTGGAAAAGACAGGATCTACCTGTTATTTACAGGCAGTCTCACAACACAAGATGTGGGCATTCTCAGAATGCAAATGAAATCACACATTCATTGCCTGGGTTAGTTTCAGGTGTCAACTGGACAATTGAGAACAGAATCTTTACGCACACTTATGAAGTATTATTCAGCTAAGGCAAGCGTGTAGGAAGTTATCTTTAATTGTTTCAGGAAGACCAATCCATAGTGAAGCAGGCAGAGAAGACAGAGATAGAACTGGTTGAAATTTGGCAGACCAGAGAGCTAGAAAATATACCTGAATCCTTGCCCCTCTCTCAACTCTTCCAGCAGATATGGGTGTAGCCAGTTCTTGGTGCTGCCATGGTGCTCTATTACCTAAAATTGCAAGCTGAAATAAAAATCCCCCTTTTCCCCTAGATTGTTTGGGTCAGGTACTCATTAAGGAAATGGAAATAAGCAACAATTTGGAGCCAGGGAAATGGAGTGTTGCTATGAAACTGAGAAACTAATCAACTGGAATATTTTGAAACATATAATTATAAAATACACATATGTACATATAAGTGTGCATACTGCATAATACATATTTTGTTAGGGTTTACTTCCATATTATCTGTTGGTATTCAAACAGAAATTATCATTTGTTTCAGAAATATAGAAATTTAATTTCAATACCATATCAAGAGAGGCATATATTGTATATACAGATCTGTAAGACAGGTACTCAGTGTATTTAAATTGATTTTGACCTACTGGACATTGTATGAAGTAATAGGTAATAGTATTAGCACTAAGTCAGGATGGTCCTGAACCCTGTGTACTTCACAGTCAATGTCCACTCCAAAAGAAGTTGTTCTTCAGAGTATTTCATTAAAATCTCAAGTTCGAAACATGCTGGTTTCTGCCATTAACTGCAGCAAACCAGCCATGTCAAGTGGTGGAACAAGGTCAGTGTGTGACTTTCACATCTTCATTGCTGTAATAAATACATGGCCCAAGCAAGTTAGGACAGGAGCCTCTGTTCACGCTCATAATTCCAGGTGATAAGCAATAATAGCGGAGCAAGGGAACTGCTCATACCACATCCAAAGTCAAGAGAAGAGACGGGACGAGGACCACGGATGGCTGCCTTCCAGCTTGCCAGGTGCTGTGGCCAACAAATTCTCTCTTTATCTTATCCATCTATCCTGGGAATGGTCCCTTCCACTCTCGCTGGTTCTTCTCACATCAGTTGTGCAATTAAGACAATTTCCTACAGGGTGCCTTAGCTAGAAAAGTCTTCGTAGGTGTGCCTACAGGCTCAGCTCTCAAGCACAGCTGGCACTAACCACCACATTTGTGGGTATATGTACGTGGCACAGGGCCCAAGGCTCTGGCAGGGCATCATGTTCCACAGTGCCTGCTGCCATTGCCAAAAAACTTGCAGAAATGTCTGAACAGGGACCCTAGGTTTTTATATTTGCACTGAACCCTGAAAATTATGGAGTAACTTTGGGGTAAGAGAGGCATATATAAATATGTGAAATTTTTGTTTTAGTTTCATTATGCATTGCTGCAACAAAATGCCTGATCCAAGAAACTAAGGGGAGAAAGGAAGTTGTCAGCTCACACTTCCAGGCTACGGTTCATCATGGCAGGGAAGTCGCAGCAGCGGGAGCCACAGCGCGTCCACAGTGGGAACAGAGGGCAAAGACCCATGCATTGCCTTCTGCCTCACTGTGCTCAACCAGCTCTTTCCACCTTACAACAGTTCAGACCACCAGCTTAGGTAATGGCCTGGTTCTTCCCACATCCATAAGAAATCTTTCACGGTCATCCCCAGAGGCCTAACTTGATCTATAGAATACACTGAAGTGGGCCTGAAATCCTGCCTTCCTACATTTGACAATTAATGCTACCACAATTTCATGGGTAGCAACTGCCAGATTTAACATATAAATGTACAATACCAAATATTACATGGGCGGACTTACGAGTAATAGCAAATATCCTACGGGATACGCTGATACTAAAAAAAATTCTATTGTTTATCTGAAATTCAGTTATACCTGGTTGTATCATATCTGGCAATTTTTCTCATGGGATAAAGGCAGGCAAAGGAACTGGTTTCAGAGTACTTACTAACCCAGGCTCTTTTTTCTCTTAAGAGACTTGGCATAGATACTAATCCCTATGGTTTCTAGATGAACGGCCTAAAAACAATCTGGAAGTAAATGAACAACTCCATGGTCCAGAACACTCAGATATCTGTGGAAAGCCAAGGTTCTGGCGCTAAGGCCCAGCAGGGGCAGGTAAGGAGGTTGGCCAGTACTCACCTGTAGCAGCAATGTGTCCTGAGAGAGCGCTATGGGACCCTTGGATTTAATAATTCTGAAAATTCTTATCAATATGAAAGTAGACAAAAAAAATTTCTGGGCAGAAGAGACAACTCAGGGGTTGAAGTCTTTGTCTCACATACACAAGGGCCTGAATTTCAATCCCAGATCCCACATCAAAATACTGAGCCGACCTGCACTTCCAGCTCTGGAAGGTGGCACTTGGGAAATGTCAAAGCAAAGCATTAAGGAGGTAAAGACTGTGGAGTGCTCAGCGTTAAGCAGGATGGCAAGATCACCCATTCCTGGGCTGCAGCAGAGGGGGCGATAACAGTGTAAGAGCCCAAGGGTGTGGTGGGAGTTGCCAGATAGCAGCCCCTGGTCATGACAGACCTCTGCACCCAATAACTCACTGCGGTAATGCTCACTCCACCAGACCTGCACAATAGTTGGCCTACCAGCATTTCACCATGAATGAGGAAAGATGCCAAACAGAAGGGGAAATTTCTTACTCAGTGTTTACCTACCGATCACCCACAGGCCTATGTACAATGGCTCAGACAGTTGCCAATGCAGACATCCCACGTGAAACTCGGCAGGTCATAAATGAGAGAGCACGTGAAAGTGGGAGAGAAATGGACTTAAAGGAAGGTGCATGGAGGAACAGGAGGGAGGACTGGATAGGGTAGTCAGGAGGGAAAGCACACAGATTCACTGTGTTTATGCATGAAAGTGTCAAAGGATAAAGAAAGTGAAATAAAAATTTTAAAAGTGGGCGTCTCCTATCTGTCATTTTTAAATTTCCAAATTACCTTTTCCCCACTGATCTCCCGGGACACACGCAGTCCAGCAGGGACTCACTGCGACCTAGGTAAGCTCCGCCCCCCCAACCCCAAAACCCCAGGCCAAATAATTCAGTTCAGTGAAAAATGCACAGAAATTGAAAGAAGTCTTAAGAGTTAAAATGACAATGCCCAAGTCAAAGTACAAATCCATGAGAAACAACACCCAAGAAAACAAATTTCCCACTGAAGGAATTAATCCCATAATGATAGACTCCAATCAGAACAAACCCACGGAAAATAGCCAAGAAAGCCTGAACCAGGATAACGACTTTCAAAACATGATCGTTACCATGTTCAATACTATGAAAGAGGAAATCCGGGAGGAATTAAATAACTGCATCAAGCGCTTTGAAGAGGAACACAACAGACACTTGAAGGAGTTGAGAAAAACAGTTCAAGAAACAAAAACAGGCATAGAACAGTTAAAACAGACTCAAGCAGAGTTTAAAATTGAACTAAAAGACAAGTTATCTTCAACCCAGAACTCAACAGAGAGTCTTATCAACAGAACTAACAAGCAGAAAACAGAATTTCAGACCTTGAAGACAAAGTGGAAGTATTAACCAACTCAATGGAAGAGGTTGTTAAAGACAAAAAGATACTCGAGAGAAATATTCAAGAGTTATGGGACACCCTGAAGAAGCCTAACATGCGCACTCATGGAATACCAGAGCAAGAATCTCAAAATACCACCCCTGAGGAAATTTTTCAAACGATTATCAAGGAAAACTTTCCTCATCTGAAAAAAGAGAGGCCCATCCATATAAAAGAGGGATTCCACACCCTAAACAGATATGACCAAAATAGAAACTCTCCATGGCAAATAATAGTTAAAACACTTCACAATCAAGATAAAGAAATGGTGCTGAAAGCTTCAAGGGAAAAAAAAAAAAGTCACTTTTAAAGGTAAACCTATTAAAATAACGAATGACTTCTCAGTCGAACAGTAAAAGCAAGAAGAGCTTGGAGAGATATACTTCAAGTATTGAATGAGCAAAAATGTCAACCCAGGCTGATATACCCCGTAAAACTATCCATCATGATCGAGGGAGAAAGAAAACTCTTCCAGCACAGAGACAACTTGAAGGGATACATGTCCACCAAACCAGGCCTTCAAAAAATACTAGAAATGATACTCAAGCTTGGAGAAAAAAACAGGCATATCTAAGAGAACAGAAGGCATATCTTTAGAGAACTAAAAGTGAAACAATATACTTACAAAAGCCACTAAACATAATAAATGTCCGGAATTAAAAATAGTTTCTCCATTATAACACTAAATGTTAATGGAATTAACTCACCGATCAAGAGACACAGATTACAAATTTGGATTAAAAATCACAATCCATCAATCTTCTGCCTGCAGGAAACCCATCTCACCACAAAAGATAGGCACATCCTAAAAATAAAAGGCTGGTCAAAAATTCTACAAGCTAATGGAAGTAGAAAACAGGCAGGGGTAGCCATTATGCTATCGGACAAAGTGGACTTCAAACCAAAAAATATCATGAGAGACACAGATGGATACTACATTTTAGTCACAAGTACAATTCACCAGGAAGACTTCACAATACTGAACATATATACGCCCCCCCCCCACATTCATTAAGCAAAGCCTACAATGTCTAAAGCTAGAAATCAATCCCAAAATGATAATTCTTGGGGATATCAATACCACCCTCTCAACATGGGATAGATCAACAGGTCAAAAACTTAACAGAGACACTTTGGAGCTTAATCAAACCCTTACTGAAATGGACCTTACAGATCTCCATAGAACTTTTTATCCACGCACCAAAGAATACACATTTCTCAGCAGCACACGGAACTTTCTCCAAAATAGATCACATATTGGGCCACAAAATGAATCTACACATATACAAGAAAGTTGAAATTCTAGCCTGTATCTTATCAGACCATCACGGCCTAAAGCTGGACATCCACAACACATCAAACAAGAGAAAATACACTAACTCCTGGAAACTTAACTCTATGATGCTGAATGAGAACTGGATTCAGGAACAAATTAAAAAGGAAATTCAAGATTTCCTGAAATTGAATGATAATGAAAATACAACTTACCAAAATCTCTGGGACACAATGAAAGCTGTCCTGAGAGGTAAGTTCATAGCTCTTAATGCCTACCTCCAAAAAATGGAAACATCAGAAATAAACAACTTAACAATACAGCTTAAAGCTTTAGAGAAACTAGAGTAATCCAATCCCAAAAGCAGCAGAAGAGAGGAGATTAGCAAAATAAGGGGAGAAATAACCTGACATCAAGATTAGGAAAAAGATACAGAAAATCAACCAGTCAAAAAGCTGGTTCTTTGAAAAAATCAATGAGATTGATATACCCCTCTCTAAATTAACCAAAAGCAAGAGAGAGAAAACCCAAATTAACAAAATTAGAAATGAAAATGGACTTATCACTACTGATACCCAAGAAATCCAGAGAATTATAACAGTCATACTTCAAAAACTTATACTCTGTGAAATATGACAACACAAAAGAGATGGATGAATTCCTAAGTAAACACAACTTACCTAAATTGAATCAGGAAGTGGTGAATTATTTAAATAGTCCTATATCATATGAGGATATCGAGGAAGTAATCTCAAATCTTCCCACCAAACAATGTCCTAGACCTGATGGATTCAGCACAGACTTCTACCAGACATTTAAGGAGTTAATAACACCAATACTCCTTAAACTGTTCCATCAAATAGCAAAGGAAGAAACACTACCTAATTCCTTCTATGAAGCTAATATCATCTTAATCCTAAAACCTAATAAAGATACACTTAAAAAAGAAAACTATAGGCCAATCTCTCTGATGAACACATATGCAAAGATTTTCAACAAAATCTTAGCAAATCGGATTTAAAAACATATCAAAAAGATTATCCACAGAGATCAAGTATGTTTTATTCCAGGCACGCAAGGTTGATTCAACATCAAATCAATAAATGTAATTCATCATTTAAACCAGCCCGAAGTCCAAAAGCTTTTGACAAGATCTAACAGCCTTTTATGATCAAAACCTTAGAGACAGTTGGAATGGAAAAAACCTTTATCAATACAATAAAAGCTGTATACAACAAGCCAACAGCAAGAATTATACTCAATGGGGAAAAACTTGAAGCATTCCCATTTTGATCAAGGAACTAGACAAGGCTGTCCACCCTCACCACTTCTATTCAATATTGTACTTGAAGTCTTAGCTGAAGCCATAAGACAAGAAAGGGATATAAGAGGGATTCAAATCGGCAAGGAAGAAGTCAAGCTATCCCTATTTGCAGATGACATGATCTTATACCTGAGTGATCCCAAAAACTCCACCAGGAAGCTCCTGGAACTAATTGAGAAGTTCAGCAGAGTGGCAGGATACAAAATAAATGTACAAAAATCAGTGGCCTTCCTATATGCCCCGAATAAAAGAAGTGAAAAAGCCCTGAGAGAAACAATCCCATTTACTATAGCCCCTAAAAAAATGAAATACCTTGGTATAAACCTAACCAAGGAGGTAAAAGACCTTTATGATGAAAATTTTAAAACCCTCAAGAAAGAAATTGCAGAAGACACCAGAAGGTGGAAAGACCTCCCATGTTCCTGGATTGGCAGAATCAACATCGTAGAAATTACCATCCTACCAAAGGTAATATACAAATTCAATGCTATACCAATTAAAATCCCAAAGCAATTCTTTAAGAGGTTGACCAAACAATCTCAAAATGCATATGGAGGCACAAAAAACCCAGGATAGCAAAGACCATCCTGAATAACAAAAACACTCCTCCTGGAGGTATCACCATACCAAACCTTAGTCTATATTACAAATCCATAGTTATAAAAACAGCCTGGTACTGGCTCCAAAATAGACACACAGATCAATGGATAAGGGTTGAAGACCCAGATATAAGCCCACACAACTACAGCCATTTGATCTTTGACAAAGGGGCCCAAAGAATCCAATGGAAAAAGAACAGCATCTTCAACAAATAGTGCTGGAAGAACTGGATCTCCACATGCAGAAAATTAAAACTGGACCCATACTTGTCACCATGTACAAGACTTAATTCCGAATGGATCAAGGACCTTGATATAAGGCCAGAGACTATTAAAACCATAGTTGAAAGGGTAAGGAACTCCGTCGATCTGATTGGGATAGGCCAACATTTCCTGAACGGACATCCAATAGCACAGTCACTACAACCAACACTCAACAGATGGGATCTTGTGAAATTAAAGAGCTTCTGTTCAGATAAAGAGATTGTAACTCGAGCACACAGGCAACCCACAGAATGGGAGAAAATCTTCATTAACCGCATATCTGATAGAGCTCTATTATCCAGAGTGCATAAAGAACTTAGAAAACTAAACACCAAGGAAACAAATGTGTCAATTAAAAAATGGGCCTTGGAACTTTTTTTTTTTTTTTTTTTTTTTTTAATGGGTGAAGGTTTTATTTGGCTCACAATTCCAACGTTTAGTCAGTCAGGGTGGGCACAGCAGTAAGCATTCGAAAGAGCCTGTCACACCACATTCAGAGTGGAGATTAGAGAGTGAGTTAATGCATGCTACTAGGACTCAGATTACTTTCTCCTCTTTATTTAGTGTTCAGGCTCCCACCTGGGATATGATGCTACCCATAGTCACAGGGTCTTCCTGCCTCAATTAGTTTGACAATGATAATTGTGAAACCCAATTATTCACAGGGATGCCCAGCACCTCGTCTCATCAGTGATTCTAGATCTTACTAAGTTGTTTTTTGTTTTTTTTTTTTAATTATTTTTTTTATTTCAGCTCATACAAACTTATTAGGTACACCAGTTCCCTCCCTCCCTCCTCCGGCCCCCGTACCCCCTGCTCCCCCTCCCCACCCCTCTCCCTCCCCATCCCCCAGTGCCTCCCGCCCCAATTCCCAGAGAGTCCTTTCTTGTGCATGACTGATTTTCTTCTGGGCCCTCCTCTCCGATGACGTACAAGGACCCAGTGGCCTTTCCCTAAACCCTTTCCCGTGTTCCCCTTAGGTATAGGAACAGTGCTGTGGCTGCCAATCCTTTGCCTCCAAGGATCTTGGTGCCTTTAGCAGATGCTAGACTTTGTGAGGTCAACAGTGTGTTGGACAATGCGCAGGGCATGCAAAGTCCAATTATGATTGCTTCAGCCCTAACTAGTATAGAGTATCTTACATATCATTGCTCCTCCCATCCTTATGCTCTGGGCCTTGGAACTTAAAAGAAACTTTACCAAGGAGGAAATTAAAATGTCTAACAAATATCTGAAAAAATGCTCCACTTCCTTAGCCATCAGGGAAATGCAAATCAAAACTTCCCTGAGATATCATCTCACCCTGGTGAGGATGGCATAAATCCACAATACAAACAACAACAAGTGCTGGAGAGGATGTGGAGAGGATGTGGAGATGTGGAGAGGAAGATTGAAATGCTATATGACCCTGCTATGCCACTTTTGGGAATAACCTCACATACAGCAAAAATTTACCTCAATAGCAGAAGCACAACCATGTTCATAGCAGCACTGTTTACAATAGCAAAGTCATGGAATCAGCCCAAATGTCCAACAGTTGACGAGTGGATAAGGAAAATGTGGTACATTTATACAATGGAATACTACTCAGCCATCAAAAATGATGAATTAATGCAATTTGCCGGGAAATGGATGGAATTAGAAACAATTATATTGAGTGAAGTATCCCAGACACGGAAAATTAAGTGCCATATGCACTCCCTAATAGGTGGATCCTAGTACCAAACCCACTTAGAGACACTCAAAGACAAATTTCTGTAATACCTACAGTAATTGTAACGATTATAAACAGGAGGGATAGCGAAGGAAGGTCCCATCAGAAACAGAGGGGGACCATGTTACAGCAGAGAAAATAGGCCACCATCAAGGACTACAAGTAAGTAATGAGACATCTGATTAAGTTCACAGACTTTCCTTCCTGATCATTTCCAACTAATGGGGTACAATCTTACTAGAAGGGGAGGGCATATAGGCTGCCAGATAGAAGGTAACCATTTTGCAAATGGGTGATTGACCCCTCTCTCATCATGGTCTCCTATTTCTATTCCATCTATCTTTGAATATACTCTTATTACAAGACTCTAATTTAACAGGTTTTTAATCTCTGGCCAGGGGTAACATCTAATACCCATCAGGATGGAACCAAGGGCATTGCAGAAACAGAAATACTGAAAAAAAAAATCAACAAACCATAATTCAGAACATCAGAGACTCTATATCAACCACCTGGAATCAGGCCTGCCTAATCTCTTCCCATCCTGAAGCTCAGGGAAATTTGCGGAAGAGGGGGGCAGTAAGATTGTAAGAGCACAAGGATGGGAGGAGTCATAATATGCAAGATACTCCACACAAGTTAGGGTTGAAACAATTGTAACAGGACTCTGCATGATCTGGGCAATGACTAACATATCATCGACCCCTCGAATTCTAGCACGGACTAAAAGCACTAAGATCCTTAGAAGCAAGGGATTAACAGTCACAATAGTGTTCCTATACTTAAGGGGAACACAAGAAAGAGTTCTAGGAATTGCCACTGAGTCCTTACACCTCATCAGAGAGGAGGACCCAGAGGAAAGTTTGATATACTCATTAAAAGATGCTTCAGAGATGGGGGGAGGGGCCACTGGGGGAAAGGGAGAGAGGGGGGAAGGAAGGGACAAAGCGGGGATGGAACAGAGAGGTCCAGTGAGGGGTGGAGGGAGGGAGGGGACAGGGGTTCCTATTATATTTGTATGAGCAGAAAAATAAAATAAAATAAAATAATAAATTTCCAAATTACATCGAAAATATCTATAAAAGTCTCCTTCCTCCTTCCAAAAGGTCAAATCACTATCTCAATGATGTTTTGTTTTTGTTTGGTCTCATTTTATTTTTTGTTTTGCTTTGTTTTGTTTCATAGAACTAGGGTCTCTGCCTGCTACTCAATTGTTTTTCCACTGAGTTACATTGCAGGCTCTTTTTAAAAACATAATATTCATCTTCTACTTTTCCCAGATTTAAACACTGTATATATCAAATATAAATTTTTTAACTTGTTCTATTTCTTTAAATAAAAACACTCATATTTTGTGGACCACATAGGATAACGTGCTTTGATTTGGAACAAGTATTTTGAGTCTCTTTGACTGAATAGCTCTTTGTGAGAAATGCCAGCATACTTCTCAAAAAGGTGTTGGTTTTACTGACAGCCAATGATTGTTTTGGGAACGTAAGTTGCAGTAGAAGGTACTTCCAGCTGAAAATACAGACATTATTGCTTGACCATGGTAGATCATACCATGACATGATGCAATTGCTTCAGCAAATATTGAAATTCTCTTCTGTGGAAGGCACAATATTATGTGCTAAACCTCATAAAATACTTGGAATTACCAGAAAATGGAATCTCTTCCTCAATTTTCATGTACTAATGGCATTGAAAAGAGAGAAGGTGATTCATGGAGAGTAATCCATATTAAAATTTAAAATGCATTAAAATTAAATAAAGGGCATACTTCAAGAGCACATATAATTTACATTTGGGTAATGAGCTGAATAGATACTTCCTTTGCAGAATTTTCCCTTGGTGTGTGATGAGCGATGTCAACTTCTGATGCGTCTTCAGCTCATAAATGGAGTGCAAGCACAGAAGCGGAATTTTAAAATCTGTCTGGGTTTTCTCTTTATCTCCATAAAAGGTCTCTATTGTATGACTTTTTAGCTATTTCCTGATAGCACCTCCAATTTCATCTTATTACAACTCTAGTGCATGTGTATGTGTGGACACCTGAACACAGATGTGTACAGTTGTGCAGTGTTTAAATTTTTTATTTGTCCCAATTTCATATTACATACATTCAAAAGAGGATTTCATTTAGACATTCCATAAATTAATGTGACCCAACTTAATTCCATGCAATCACAGGAATCCTAGGATTTCTTGCAAGTCAGGATGCTCACCCTGTAGAACTGTCAGGTTGGGCTTAGTCAATCGTTCTGGACCAGACTTGAAGTCTAACCCTGATTCAAGTAGCAGGTTTTAGGAGACATGGAAAGTGTACTCTGCATCATCTCAGTTAGATTCTTGACCATTCTCTTGGAAAGAGAGACAGACAGAACAACTATGCCCCTCAAGTCTCCACCCAAATGTGCCTCTAACTTGGAATCACTGGAGCTGGTCAGTGTGCTTGGGGCCAGAACATTGGCTGGAGCTGGCTTTGCTCCCCTTTGGGAAGAAAGTCAGCCCTTCCCAAGTTTTAGCTGCATCAGACTTACCCCCTCTTCCACTGGCCTGAATACAGTTCCAGAAATTTGTCCTGGTAAGATGATGGTGCTAAGGGCAGCGTTACTCACCCAAAACCTCTGTGCCATATGGAAAATGTGGCCCGTTAACCGATGTAACCTCCCCTTGGGGTGCAGCCCCATGATCCTGGCACAAAGCTGAATTTGAGTCTCGCCGCCCCTCTCGGCCAAATTCTTAAGCAGGGCTCAGACTATAGATACAGTAGCTCTCACTTACACTCTTCATCAGAGGGTCTCCCTTCCAGCATTAGGGGCAAAGCAGCAAACGTTAGTTGTCTCTGATTTAATATGTGCAATATTCAACAGCAACTTGAAAACAGTCAATTAAGTAAGATCTTCTGACAGTAAGCCCCTGATTACACCTCCGGCTCCCTGATTCGCCATGTCCTGTCTGCTTTAGACACGTCATTACCAAGGTTATAAACAGATGCAGCCAAGATAAAGCCTGACTTTGAAATGACTCTCATGGTTTATCTGCGAGACACATCAGGAAATTTCTCGGCTGCATCGAATTATTTTAAGCTTGCCTTGGGTGACTTCATGCAACAGTCCTTACCTATTACACTCATCAGATCCTTAAGTGACCGTGCAGAAGCCGTAATGCACTCTAACATCATCCCAGGGAACTTCTCGTGAGGTCGGCAAGAGTTACGAGAAATGAAACACAAAATACATCTAAAATAGAAGGGTAATTTAGTCTCCGGCTGGAATTACATGGCCTTCCAGGTAAACTACTAACCAAACCCACTCTGCACTGATTTCCCTGTGGGAAAAGGGTCCTTCACAATAGTAATCTTTCCATCATAGGGACCATAGAAAATCTCCCAGAAGGAGGGGCCCTTCCTGCAGGGGAGAGAAGAAAGCTATAATGGAGAACGAGAGAGACACCTGAAAAGGTTAAAGCAGCTACAGAAAAATGAAAACAGATTTCTTAGAATCTCCACACCACACATAGCCTGGGATGCAGCATTCCCTGTGTGCCCCGAATACATTGGCTGAATGATTATTTGAGGGGCTAAGTAGCACCATAACCTGGTCACACACAGCATCAATTAGAAACTCAGTTCTTTAAGATTAAGTCTGTGCTGAATGGCTTGTGCTTTCCTGAATTTTAGACATAATGACAATACCTATGGGTAGGAAATGTGGGGAAGTATTTGCCCAGGATCCATGATGCCCTGGGTTCAATCCTTAACACTATGGAAAAAATTGCAAATGTTATGATCACGTGTAAAAGCATTTCCTGGCAGGTTCTTTAAAAATATATGCATATATATACACTTAATTTCTAAAGAATGTGGCTATTATTAAGGACATGTTGGTTCCAGTGGACTAGGGCAGATCATCACATTTTATAAACTGCCAACATGTAGTGACAATTTCCTCTCCAGACGAGTTTCATCAAAGCGAAGGGCTGGTTTCTGGTTTATAATCCAACCCACTTCACTGACTCACAGAGGTGGAGTAAACGACAAAGTCCTCCGGCCTTTCTGTCTGTGTTGTGCATGTTGCTGGGTGATTACACACTTGTCTGCTGACCACAGGAGGTGCTGCATGGAGCCACAGTTCATAATTACCTCCCTAGCACGGACTGTTAGGTATTCTAGAATTGCCCTTACATAAACATATTGGATCAGAGTAAACAAATAAAACAGGAGACTGTCATTTGTTGGAAGGAAGTTTGGAGGGGTAGAGAGGGAGAAGACGCAGCAGTGCCAGCTCTAACACTGTCCAAAAGGAAACTCCGACAGCCAGCACCCAGCTCCCCCCCCCCCAGGTGCGTGACGTACCAGCTGCAATTACTGCCTGTCATAAAAGGATGTGAGACTCTGGCCAGACGCGACACGACAAAGCTTCCATTGTACGTGCAAGCGTACGGGGATGTAAATATAGAAAGCGCAGTGCTATCGCTGCTGAAAGAAAAGAGGAACTTTCTTGTGTTGGTAATGTTCTAAAATGGGTAACTGGGTTTACCTTGAAACCTTCCTTCTTCCTACACAACCCTGACTTTTGTTGTGTTGGCGTTCCCTGATACAGCATACCCCTCCACAAAGGAGGCAATCCAAGGCCCTGCTAGAGACACGAAAAGATGGAGAGTAATAGATTCTCCATGGATCATACATAGACCATCTTTTTCTATTCACATACCTATAATCGAGCTGAATGCATGAATCAGGCACTGCAAGGGATTACCAACAATAAGAAGACAAAACAATTACAGCAATCATGCTGTAATAAAATCATGGGCATCACTATTCTTGCATGCTAGTGACATGACAGAGTAAAAGATGGGCCATATAAACACAAGCACAATGACACCACAGCGGGTGGGGATCTCACAACCCAGGTGGCTTCACGTTTCAGACAGCACAGGGTGGAATGAAAGGAGATTCGCCAAGCTACACAGAAAGACGCACCATTCAAAATCTACAAATAGTTTATTTCTAGAATTTTCCATGTAATAATTTAACTGAAATCTTGGAAAGTGAAACCACAGTTAGGGATGGACTAGTGCACTTTTGGCCAAACATGTTATATGGCTGTTGAAGGACGGTAACACCTAACACTCTTGCAAGGACAGCTGTGTGGATCCAGAGAGCAACTGAGCTGTGTAACAGTTGAGAATCTCTAACCAGGCACGATAGTTTAACTGAATGGTGCACTCCTTCGTGTGTGCTGTTTCCTTCTCATTCTCGCTATGTCCGTTTAAGAGCAGGGCAGAAGCCAGTGAGATGGTTTAGCACCTCAAGGCACCTGTGGGCACAACAGCTTCTGAAAAAGTTGTCCTCTGACCTCCACGTACTCTCTTGGTACTCGCTCTGTCCCTCTCAAATAAATAATTAAATACATAAAACATTTTAAAAGTGAAATAAAGTTAGAAAACATTTTAATTGGAATGGGATCTTTACCAGATTGTCAGGCATAATGCTTGGTCATCCAAACCAAGCAGACCAATTCTTGAAGGTCATGTCATTAAGGAAGAACGGGAACACTAGAAGCAAAGTCAAAATAAATAAGTGATCTTGTGCATTTGTCCTTGAAAGTGTTTCTGGATTTACATTTAACTGTAGCTATGTCCAAGCTCCAATGGTGTGAACTATTTTAAATAAAATAACAAACCCCAAAAAAATCCCAGTTCTGAAGAAGATGGAGAACCCACCAGCCACCCTCTTCCTGACATGCGCTCTTCCAGACTCCCCCTTGGTGCAGGGGTGCGACGATGTGCAGGCTGTACAGGCCCAAGCCTGAGCATGACAAAGTGGGCTGAGAAATCGTAACAACTATGACTCCATGCTCTACTTACATGTGTTGGTAAGTTACCACACAGTGCACCGCAGAGCCTTCTCTTTTTCAGAAGCAAAAGCTCCTTCTCCCTCTTCTTTTGTGCTCCAGGCGTGGGAAGGAGGAAGAGCGCAATTTCCACTATGACACCCTCCTACCTCAGCTCTTCTGACTTGAGCTGCTCCTTTGAGCTTCATCTTGAAAGGCAATAAAATAGCAAGTGACAAGGCTGCCATCGTCATGTTTCAGTATGATTTTCCTTAAAACTAAAGGCAGCCCCTCCCCAAATTTAGAGCTCGATAATTTTGCCAAAAAGTGCTATGTATAAATCCAGTACTTTGTCCTTTAGGGTGAAGGGAGATTTCTTGAGCTCCTTTGTTCAGAATACTAGTTCTAGGAGATGCTAAAGGCATAATACGAAATTTAGTTTATCAAGTCAAGTGAGTCTGGGGTACATTTCTTCCTGGTTAAGCTTCTTTGACTTTTTTGACAAACATGGTCATACAAATAGCAAATGAAAGTCATGATAAAGTGACTGTCTTGCTGAACTCATTACATTCCAAATATTTGTAATAGTAAAATTTTGAGCTGAATCTATCAGCATCCATATCAAATATATATAATGTATACATAGTAGAAAATATTGCTGTCTAAGAATAAGGAAATTACTGAGTATACGTAAAAGAAAAAGTTCAAAAACTCCAAAAACTTAATATTTCAATATTTCATATTGGACAGAAACATTATAAGCCACCATGATCAAACAATACTATAACTTTAAATGAAAATGGACTACATGAATGTTGTTACATATTTATTTCTCTTTAGTAACCATATACTTTTTCTCATAATAATAATATGAGAGTAATAGCATTCTTCAAAATTTACTCAGATTTAATATCCCAAGTAAAAGGTATGCTTTAAAAATTAAGAAGCTACAATGCTCAAGGGAAATTAATGCACAGAATTTTTTCCATGGATTTTCATGCTGAGATCTGTTAAGATAGTTGAGGTTTTTAAATTTTTTTCCTTCTAAAATTTCATGATTGAAATCTTAACTATCATAATAATATATTGAGTTGTTACCAGTACATTTTTCTTGTCTTTTGGAATTTGAAAATTTTACAGAAGCATCACTATAGCAAATGTTAGATACATGTTCATCTTCATCCCTATGATGGACTCTATTTCCCAAGATAAGCCCTCCTAACCCGAATGCATCACTGCTAGCCTATCATACATGCAGGAGAGACCAGGCTTTTCCCTGGTCTCAGCTCTTTCTCAACTGCTCTGTCTCTGATGCCTGGTGCCAAACTCCACCCTCAGCACAGCTCATGGGAGCCGCCATGTAGATCACCTGGTCACCTCCTTCAACTCTAAGCCAGAATCAGCCTTGTCCAACTTTTTGCCCCTACAGCATGTGCAATGAGAACTCACCTTCAATCGAGTCATCTAGAATCACAAGCATATCAGGAAATCAGTAGTATTGGGTGCAGTGGATTTTCAAGGAACATCTTTTAAAAGGGAGATAAAATATTAGAAAGAAAAAAATAAAAGGCTAGAACTAAAGAGGGAGAAATACCTACCCTCCATCTTCTTTAATCTTCCTGAAAATCATCAACATGTATTTTAATTTATCTTTCCTTAGCAACCATGTCTGATTTGGCAGCTACCCACCATGATACATTTTGCCTGGGCATTTTGGTAAAAAAGAAAAAAATCAGTAGACAAGAATTCAACTCAATTTCCCTTTTTTTTTTTCCTTTTCCTTTTTTAAAAAATCTTACTGGCACAATTAAGGCCACACCTTGGACACTGAGTTCTCTAGGAGTCACTTCAAATCATAGTCATAGTATTGAGATATTTACTATTATTTGAGTTTCAAAATCACATTCTACCTCAAGTATGAATCTTGGGAAACCCGCCATACATTTATATTGATAAAAATCACTAAGTTAGTTACATTTGTTCATACTCTGTTATTCTAAGTTGCTAGAAAATGTACTATGTGATTTCATATGCAATTGATCCTGTGAATCCATAGGTCTATATCCATGGAGACCAAGCATGAGCAGAGAATAGTCAGAAAGAAATGAATCATTACAGAATATGTACAATTTTCTTCTTTTCATTATCCCCACATAATACAGAATAACTCTTTACATAGCACTTATATTAAGTATTATAAGTAATCTAGAAATGATCAAAAATATACATCTAAGTGTTGGCTAGATGCCAATATTCTGTTATTTAGTTTAAGATAGTTTGATATCAGTCGTGAGAGTCCTGGAGCGGTTACCCATGAATATGAAGGAAGTATATGCAAATATCTTATTGCTTACTGGCACTACGAGAAGATGTATGCCAGTTTTGCTAATGAGGGCTGAGGTGCAGCAAGGTAATTGCTGCATCGATGGTGTATACGGTATCACGTGATTCATAGGAAGAACTGATCTAATTTCACCATTAATGGTTTTACCTCTCCAATTTATAGCAACAACTGCCTGAATAATGGCATTATTTTCTCTTTTTTAATTTTTGCATGTGTGTCTGTGTGTGTATCTGTGTCTGTGTGTCTGTGTCCATGCGTCTGTGTGTACCAGAGGAAACTCAGTGTGCCCGGAGAGTCCCAAAGGTCACTTGCTACTCCTTCCTATTTGCTTTGCTCTAGTTTCCCAGACTCCACCTTCCAGGACCTGAAGTACAGGCCGGCACCATTTCTGCCTGGTGTTTTTAACATGGATCCAGGATCAGATCCAAACTTGGGACCTTCTGCTTGTGAGGCTTAACCCCAGAGCCATCTCTCCAGCCACAATATTGTCTTTTTTTAAAAAAGATATTGGCTCTGCTTTTTTTTTTTTATAAAGAAAAGCTTTCTCTTTATATATCCTTTCCTTGAAACTCTATGACAGTGAGTTTGAGTCTTCACAGACAGATAATTGGATGTGATGTTCTATTTTACTGTCAGTAGAGGAAATAATTGTCTACTAATTTGCATATGAGCCTTTAGACAGAGTAGTTCCTTTGTGCTCATGTGCATGGGAATGTGTTTATGTGTGTGCACACGTTATGTGTGCAGATATGCATGTGCGTGCTTGCGTGTGAAGGTCGGAGGTCAGTATTAGCTATCGGTGTCTTGAGCAGCTATTCAGCTATACTTCTTTTTTTATTATTATTTATTATTCATTCAATTGTGCGTCTATGCGTGTGTGCACGCGTGTGTGTATGTATGTGTGTGTATGTAGAACCACGGACGAATTCGGGAACCACCATGGACCACCTCCACCTCCTCGTTTACTCTGCCCGCGAGATTCACAGGCTCCGCCCTACCAGGACCAGAAACGTAGGCCGCCCCCCACTTCCTTCCGGCGTCTATATGTGAGGTCTAGGATCAGAACTCAGGACCTTCCGCCTGCAAGGCAGAGGCTTAACCCCTGAGCCACCTCTCCAGCCCCATTCAGGTATATTTCTTGAGACATCACCTTTCACCGAACGTGCAGCTCACACTAGGTAAGACTAGGTCTCTAGCAAGCCAGGGATGAGCCTGACTCCTCCTCCCCGGCCAGCACTGGGGTTCAGGAATATGCTTCTGTGCCCAGCTTTTCACAGTGATGCTGAAGATCTCGACTCAGATCATCACTCATGCACAGCAAGCGTTTTACTGCCTCTGAGTCACCTCCTGTCTCCGGAATGTTCTTTTTTTTTCAGTATAATTTCTTTTTCTTTTACAGAGTAGGAATGTTCAAGAATGAGTGCTCTCAAATTATGAGGTCCGCTGTGTCCAGCTGGGTACCTGGCATGGTGCACAAAAGCAGGGTTCATCTCGAATGGGTTTTGTTTTCCGTGGTCTTTGACATGTTCAGAAAGAATGGCAGGACTGTCATTTTCCATTACACTTGTAAATGAAGGCTGGGGACACTGAACAATAGGGCACCCAAAAAATAAATAAATGTTTCAAAAGCACATCTGAGCATCTCATTAAGATCAAAGCATTCAGTGATGTTTTTGCTGGGTCTGTGTTTTACATATCAGACTGTTTCTGTCTTATTGCTCATTCCTCGAGACCTACCAATGGGACTGTCTTGGACAGATTTCTGTAAGATCTCCCTCTTCTCTCAAAACTGAAGCGGAAAAAGGGGAGAGGCTTTCGAAAGGCAGGTACTGGCTCATTGACATCGGCCCATTGATAAGACCCTTTTCACCGCCAGATGCCTGGCTGTCACAGACTTCATAGTTGAGTATCAGAGTTCATTAAGTAGCTTTGTCTGTGTGGGCAATTGTTCCTTCACAACGGTAGTCATGGTGGCACCTGTCCTTTGACCGTCCCTTCCATTGACAATAAAATCTGCTGCATAGATACTTGTGTCCAGGCAGTATAGAAGGCTTCTAATTCAATGCCATAGTTCCTTCTAATAATAGGCACATTTAAGGTGTTTTCTTTTGCTCTGTTTGTATCACGTCAGAAATGGCTGATCAGAAAACCTCTTTTATTTTGTTTCTACAAGGACAAGTTCCTGAATGGAGCTGACTCTAACTCCATTTGAATAAGTCACTGTATGGCCTTCCTTAGAAGGTTCACTGGGGCCCATTGTTGGCGATATTATTGACTTAACATTCATTAAGAGACTCATAAAAACTTACTTCCTGCATGTGCAGAGCATAGTGTTTAAGCTGTAAATATAGCAATGAGGGTGTAAATATTGGCTTAAAACTCTTCTTTGAGTCATTTATTTCCTTTATCTTGCTGACTCTACATCGCCCTTCTCTTCTGTTTAGCCTGGCCTAGCCCCAGTCTCCAAATGTGCTTTCTGAATTCCCCGTGGTAGCTTGGTTGGGAGGCTTCCCGTCAGAGTCAAGGGGGCACCAAGCTAGGATCAGTTTTGTTCTCACTCTGTTCCAGACACTCTGTAGTGGCTGAACACGAAGACGGCCCTCCACTGGGATGACCTTTGCTTCTTGGCCAAGGACAGTGGTCTCGCTGGGGGAATTCATTCTGCTCTGAGCGTCTCAAGTGCTTGCTGAGACCTCTGTGGAACAAACAGTGCAGGAGGGTCTCTGCAGAAAATTCCAGAAATAATTAAATCAGAGACCCCCTAGCCCTCTCTTCTGTGCCCCCCAAAAAGCTAAGTTCCACTTTGGGGCTCCTGAATTGATGCTCTTGTAAAAAAATTATATATATATATATATATATAGCTTGTCCAAGCACTTTCTCTTCTCCCTCTCACTGAGAAAAGATACAAAGGAAAAGTCAACTGGATCAGGACATAAATTAATTTTTACAGCTGAATAAGCTTTGTCTTTGGTTGTTTTAAAAAATGAAATAAATGGAAAAATATTTGTTAGGGAATCATAAACACACCCAGGTATGTGCTGCTATGCTAAGGCCGGGTTCAGACCGAAGCGGCTCGGTAAGACCACCTGTGTTTCTTGGTTCGAGCCCAGCAGAGCTTCAGATTTTCTGTAGTTGGTGAGCGTCCAATGACCTGGCTACATTCTTAGATCTCTTAGTCAACATAAGGCACCAAGACCACTGGAAATTTTAACAAAAACATCAACAAGTAGAAGAGCCAGCAAGCCTATGGTTTGACCTCCAGCCTGCACAACCTTACATCAATCTCTCTCAAATCTTCTGGGGAAAGAGTTCATCCTACTAGGCAGACAGAAACAAGCTGGGGGTGCAGCTGCTCTGTTCCCCTGAGGAGATGAAGACTCTATAGTCACCTCCAAAGCACTCATTTTAGATGCCTGCCTCTTGATGTTTTCTACTTGACCCTATGGTCGCCTCCATTGTAACTTGGACAGCATCAAAGAAAATAAGTGACATAACCCTTTGCAGCGTTCCATGATGGAACGGATGAAATAAACACAATTCAAATCATTTCAGAAGCAACTAACAAGCTTCTCTAGGAAGCTTGTGCTTCGGCAATGATTTCAGACACATCCTTGAAACCAGTAGCTGAGAAAGAAAGAGAAAGACAAGATGTCTTATTTTCCAGTTGTCCTGGTGGTGTAGTGTGAGATCATTTAGTTATTTCTTTTTGAAGTAGCTATTAGGGATGGTTTTATTTAGGTTTCCAAAAGTTTACCACCAAGATGATAAGATGGAGTGATGTTTAACAAAATGGAGAGCAAGCTATAGGTATTGTCAGAATGGTGACTGAGAGAAGGACCTGCATCTTAATGCTGCCAGTGCTACCTTGGACAGGTCAGTTAGAGCTTCACAATTCTCACATGATGCATCGAGAGAGGCTACAACTGTGCTTCTTCCACAGGGCACTGATTTCATGAACACATCAAAGGGCCAACAGGTATCGTGAAAAGAATTTCATGCTTTTCTAACTTTCAGAAATGAGGAGATGGCTCAAGGGTTAAAAACCTTTGCCTAGGAAGCAAAAAGGACCTAACTTTAGTTCCCCAGAATCCATAACAATGTTAGGTGACCATGGCAGCAGCCCGCATTCTGGAAGGAGGAGTCTGAGAAACCCCAAAGCAAAGCAATAAGAACAATCCAAGATGTTTCCTGAAATCATCCTTGTGCCTCCACACTCAAGTGCCCTCTTACAGATATACACGCAGAGAGAGAGAGAGAGAGAGAGAGATGCCATGTTAGATTTTAAATGGGGTTTTAGAACAGGAATGCTCAGGCTTTTTAATATACTAGTTGCAATTACAAGCGTGGGTGAATATATAAAGCAATATCTAAATTTACTTGGCCATGGGACTCTTATTTTCAAAACGTAGGCAAGGTAGCATCTATGGTGCTTCCAGCTCCAAAGTTCCATCTGAAGTAGCTAATTGCAAATTGGCATGTTTACAAAGGTCATTGTCACAGCAATTATTAATCATCTCTGAGATGCGCTGCACAGGTGGATGTGTGGGAACCTGGAACAGAGCAGGCATGTATAAAGGCTCAACTTGCTGGGAGGGTTTTCCTATGCTCAGCTACTGTCTTAATCCCTGGCAGGCTGATCTATATGTATGGCCTTGGTTAGACACATAAGTCCCCGGATTTGTCATGATGTAGACTGGTGTTATACTATTACTACCATTATCATTTTCCCTGTTGATCTCCTATAAGATAGTATAAGGGTAAGTGATACTGTCTGTTGTTTTTTTTTTTTTTTTTTTATTATTCAGCTCTATTTTCCATTGGCCTATTATTTGTTTTACAGAAAATAAAACAGATCTCATTTTAAAAGAATTTAAAATCACTTGTCCCATTAGAGCCCTATTCTCTTACTAGAATCAGTTCCAAAAACCCATTATCCATATATGCCTGGCCCACACTCCAACCATATGTTATAAGTATCTTTTTTTATGATTATCATCCAGGTATTTCTGAGTACAAAAACAACAACAAAAAAAATTGTTTTGCTGGAGATAACTGCTTGGCATGATTATCTCAGTTCTCTTCTTTTCCCAAATTTCAAAAGGGATAGTAATGACATTTGGTGACTTCACATAATAAAACCATCAGGCTAATTGCAATTTAAATGATTCATATTCAGCCATACATTTCATCTATAACTAGAAATACATTTCAAGCATTTTTCTATGCCAGTAGTTCTTCACCTATAGTTAAATGGTTAACTTCTTTTGAGACTGCGTGTTAACCTGTGGGACTGGGGGAGTTCAGTTCTGGTAGCAAGAATATAATTCAATGGTGGGTTCAGCAGCAACTTGCTGGATTCTCCTCTGGATTTCAGCATGGCCACACTTCCATGGGTATTCCTGAAAGACACAGAATCTCTTTGCTGGATGACTTTGGTTTGGAGGTTCCATCTTGCTTTGTTGAAGCTACACTGCTATGACCCTCCTCCAAAACTTCCTTCATCCTTCCCTTCTACCAGGGTAAGATCTGCACTGTAGTCAGACAGCTCTCTCTCACCCCATCTTTCATCATGAGTGGGCATCCCAACACATCTCTAGCATTACTGGTCTTAGGTTGGATTTCCTTTGCAGAAGGCAGAGGCTAACATGGGACAATTCCTTACGGTTGGGCCAGTTCACTTTTAAACTTATTAATTTTTTAAACAAATTACATTGTAATGGAATTTCTTGTAAGATCTCACACATGAGATTTGATCATCTGTCCTACAATAACCATCGGTACAGGTTTGTAACCCCAAGATTTGGGAGGTGACAGCAGGAGGATCAGAAGTTCAAGGTCATCCTTGGATACATAGTGAATTCAAGGAGATCCTGTCTTATATGGATAGACATTGATAGATGATAGGTATAAAGATATTTTGTTACATGTTGGAAAACTGTCTTCTAAAAGTTATTCCAGTTCACATTGCTTTTCTATTTTTCTGTGTTGAGCTGCTCATATTTTTCCTGTTTGTGTGTGTGTGTGCATGTGTGCATATGTGTGTGTGTGTGTGTGTGTGTGTGTGTGTGTGTGTGTGGTGCACTCGTGTGTGGTATATGTATATGTTTATGTGTATAGGTGCACATATATGTACATGGTCACAGATAGAGGCTAGAAGTTAATGTCATTGTGTTCCTCAATCATTACCCTTATTTTTTGAAACAGGATCTCACACTCTACTCAGAGCTCATCAGTTTAGCTAGGCTGGCTAACTAATAAATTGCTGAGATCTTGCTATGTCTGCCTCCCCAGAGCTGAAAATACAGTCACATGCCACCAAACTGAGTTCTTATGTGGGTCCTTGGAACCTGATCATAGGTCCTAATGGAAGGCATTTTAGCCACTGAACCATCTTCTCAGCCCTTTCTTAGAGATTTTTCAGATTTTACCTAGTAAGGACCATAGTGACACTGTTTTTAACACTAGCAATTAATTAATGTAAATTATTTCCAGTCAGATACCGTCCAAAACTAAATTCCACATCTTGTCACACTTGAGCCTTCTCCACATTTGTAGACACAAAAACTCACAGAATCCAGAAAATATTGTACATGAATTATCAAATTGAACAAAGCTAAACAGAACAAAAGTGTCCTCTGGAAGAATTCCTATGATGTCGATCACAATGAGAAGTCGCTTATATTGCTGGTAAGTCTTGGCAAGTTGCTCATTGAATCTGGCTAGTGATAGAAGAGGAATTTTGTGTGGGCATGTGCATTAGTTTACTTTCCAAAATAATCCCATCTGGATGCATGAGAACTGTTCTATTTGTTTCAGCTCATTAGGAGCCCAGATTCAAGCAAACATGCTCATTGATGTAGCATGCTGGGTTCTCTAGGGATGAATCATCCATTTCAATTTGCTCTACTGAATTTGGAGGTGAAAGATGACCCACACGTGTTTTCCGAGTTGCCTGTCAACTTATAGTAGAGAAAACGATAATATTTTATTGTGTCTCTAAATCAGACACCCAAGCTACTTGGAGAGTGGCAGCAAATGAGTATTTCATAGCTCAGCTCTAATTTATTTTTATGGATTTTTCAACCATTGAGGTCAAGGAGACAATTTCACTCATTTTAAATAAAGTCTTGTCAAAAGACATCTTATAAACATTTTGCCTTTCTATACTGAATTTTCAGTCAGAAGATCAACATCAAACATATAATTTCACACAAAATGCTCAGAAATTTGGGTCATTTCCCCATGTCAACAATTTTTATTTTCTGTTCACTCTTGCAGGCTACTACTGATGGTCAAATATTGTATTGTCAAAACTGAACAAAAGTCCTCCTAGAGAAGAAAGGAGGAAGGGAAGGCTCTCCACCCTAGGGTCTCCTAGACTAGGCCAAAACAAAAATGAAAATGCTTGAAAACCATTTATGTCCATTTAAAAGCTCCAAAGTATCAACTTACTTTTAAGGAGCACTAATAGAGGGAGCTTAACAGTTGCATTACTGACTTCAGCAAAACAAAGGAAATGAAACTCTGTCTATTAGGAATACCAAGGAAAGATGCAGACTTTCAGAAGATTACATATTAATTTTCCAGAAAATGCATGCTATTTTATCTTTCAGTGCATCTCTTTGAAGCAATAATTTAATGAAGATTAGCGTGTTAATAGCTTTCCAACAAATTCTCCCATTTTGACTCTAACTTGTGACCATTAACAATAGAAGGGTGTGTCTGTGTGTGGTCATGTTCATTGTGTACAGAATATTATAGCTAACAAGATTCTCCTCTGTATTGAGATAATGTCACTAACGTGTGAAATAAAGAAAAACTGAAATAGCATAAAAATGCACAGATGCATAACTGCATATAATTGACTGAAGCATTTATATTGAGGGGTTTTATTTGGAGCAAGTGATTTAAAATAATGTTTTCCCACTTAAATTATAATGGCAGAAATGTATTTGTTTAATTAAAATCCAAAAATGTTGGCAAACTAAGAAGAAATGCAGGATCCCTGCACCCCATTTGGCATTCAAGTTTGAAATGATTAGATGACTGCTCATGTTCTGTTCTATGCCACAAAATTGGTAGCAAAATTAAATACCAGCATACTCAATCCAAAGTGAGTACATTTCAGAAAGAGAAAAAGTTCCCTTTTGTAGTAACAGAATAATGGTGACTGCAGTAGTGTTCCTATGCTTAAGGGGAACACAGAAAAGGGTTCTGGGAAATACCCCTAGGTCCTTGCACCTCATCGGAGAGGAGGACCCAGAGGAGAGTTTGACATGCACATTAAAGGATGTTTCGGGGATTAGGGAGGGGAGCCACTGGGCGGGGGGAGGTACTGGGGGATGGGGAGGGAGGAGGAAGGGAGAGGGAAGCAAGGGGGTGGGGGGGAGGTGGAGGGAGGGAGGGGACCGGTGTACCTGTTAAGTTTGTATGAGCAGAAATAAAAAAAAAAAGAATAATGGTGACTGAAAGATGTCCATGTCCTGATCCCCAGAACCCTGGAATGTGCCCCCATGCATGGCAGGTTGAACCAATTCTGATAATCATCAGACCTTAAAATAAGGAGATTATCCTAGACCTTCTGGAAGGTTCCTTAGTATTTGCACAGAGTTTAATGATGCAAAGAATAGGCATCATGAAGAAGGGCTTTTGAGACTGTCCCAGCAATCACAGGCAGGAAGTGGAGGGACCCAGGAGCTGAAGGATGCCTTGGGAGCAAGGAGGCAGGAAAATGCATTCTTTCTTCAGCTCTTCAGAAAACAATGCTGGCTCTCTGATTTTAGTCAGTGAAAGCCTTTCATATTCTCACTTCTATGATTACACGTTTGTATTGTTCCACCAAGTTTGTGGAAATTGTTAAAGCAGCACTCAGAAGCTATTTAATCTGTTTAGTCATTTGGAGTTTCCAATGATAAACATATCTATATATGTCTGTGCAAGACATTTGTTTTATATGTGAATGCATATCATAGACACTTGTGTGAATATACATTGTGTATATGTGTACATTCAAGTACTACTAAGTCAGTGTTTAATTATGATGGTAGGCTATACTCTTTTTTTTTTTTTTTTGCAAAATGGTTACTTTTTAATCTGCAGGACTATATGCCCTCTCCTTCTGGTGAGTTCATACCCCCTTAGTTGTAAATGATCAGGAACGAGTGTCTGTGAACTTAACTAGGTGTCACATTACTTTCTTGCAGTCCTTGATGGAGGTCTATTTTCTCTACTGTAACATGATCACTTCTCTCCTTGTTTCTGGTTTGGCCCTCCAACCCCATCCCTCCTGTTCATAATCCTTGCAATTATTGTAGGTAATACATAGATTTACCTATGAGTGTCTCAAGATGGGCTGGGTGGGTTTGGTATTAGGAGCCACCTATTAGGGAGTACATACGGCGCTTAATTTTCTGGGTCTGGGATACTTCACTTAATATAATTGTTTCTAATGACATCCATTTCCTGGCAAATTCCAGTAATTCATCATTTTTGATGGCTGAGTAGTACTCCATTGTATAGATGTACCACTTTTTCCTTATCCACTCATCAACTGTTGGACATTTGGGTTGATTCCATGACTTTGCTATTGTAAACAGTGCTGCTATGAACATGGTCGTGCTTGTGCTATCGAGGTGAACCTCTGCTGTATGGGGGGTTATACCCAAAAGTGGAATAACAGGGTCATATGGCATTTCAATCTTTAATTTCTTTAAGAATCTCCAGATGGCTCGCCAGAGTGGCTGTATGAGCCTGCACTCCCACCAGTAATGTAGGAGAGTTCCCCTCTCTCCACATCCTCTCCAGCATTTGGTGTTGTTTGTATTGTGGATTTTTGCCATCCTGACCGGGGTGAGATGATATCTCAGGGAAGTTTTGATTTGCATTTTCCTGATGGCTAAGGAAGTGGAGCATTTTTTAAGATATTTGTTAGACATTTTAATTTCATCCCTGGTAAAATTTCTTTTAAGTTCCAGGGCCCATTTTTTAATTGGGCCATTGGTTTCCTTGGTGTTTAGTTTTCTAAGTTCTTTGTGCACTCTGGACAGCAGAGCTCTGTCAGATATGTGATTAGTGAAGATTTTCTCCCATTCTGTGGGTTGCCTTTGAGCTCGTGTGACAATCTCTTTATCTGAACAGAAGCTCTTTAATTTCACAAGATCCCAGCTGTTGAGAGTTGGTAGCAGTGACTCTGCCATTGGATGTCTGTTTAGGAACTGTTGGCCTAGCCCAATCAGCTTGAGGGAGTTCCCTATCCTTTCACCTATGGTTTTTATAGTCTCTGGCCTTATATCAAGGTCCTTGATCCATTTGGAATTAAGTCTTGTACATGGTGACAAGTACAGGTCCAGTTTTAATCTTCTGCATGTGGAGATCCAGTTTTGCCAGCACCATTTGTTGAAGATGCTATTCTTCTTCCATTGGATTCTTTGGGCCCCTTTGTCAAAGACCAAATGGCTGTACCTTTGTGGGCTTATATCTGGGTCTTCAATCCTTATCCATTGATCTGTGTGTCTATTTTGGAGCCAGTACCAGGCTGTTTTTATAACTATGGATTTGTAATATAGACTAAGATTCAGTATGGTAATACCTCCAGCAGTGTTTTTGTTACTCAGGATTGTCTTTGCTATCCTGGGTCTTTTGTGCCTCCATATGAACTTTGAGATTGTTTGGTCAATTTCTTTAAAGAATTGCTTTGGGATTTTAATTGGTATAGCATTGAATTTGTATATTGCCTTTGGTAGGATGGTCATTTTTACAATGTTGATTCTGCCAATCCAGGAACAAGGGAGGTCTTTCCACCTTCTGGTGTCTTCTGCAATTTCTTTCTTGAGGGTTTTAAAGTTTTAAAGGTCTTTTACCTCCTTGGTTAGGTTTATACCAAGGTATTTCATTTTTTTAGGGGCTACAGTAAATGAGATTGTTTCTCTCAGGGCTTTTTCACTTCTTTCATTCTGGGCATATAGGAAGGCCTCTGATTTTTGCACATTTATTTTGTATCCTGCCACCCTGCTGAACTTCTCAATTAGTTCCAGGAGCTTCCTGGTGGAGTTTTTGGGATCATGTCATCTACAAATAGGGCTAGCTTGACTTCTTCCTTGCCGATTTGTATCCCTCTTATGTCCCTTTCTTGTCCTATGGCTTCAGCTAATACTTCAAGTACAATATTGAATAGAAGTGGTGAGAGTGGACAGCCTTGTCTAGTTCCTGATTGAAGTGGGAATGCTTCCAATTGTTCCCCATTGAGCATAATCCTTGCTGTGGGCTTGTTGTATACAGCTTTTATTATATTGATAAAGGTTCCTTCCATTCCTACTGTCTCTAGCATTTTGATCATAAAAGGCTGTTGGATCTTGTCAAAAGCTTTTTCTGCATCTATCGAGAGTATGGTCTTGGACTTTGGACTGGTTTACATGATGAATTACATTTATTGATTTGCGTATGTTGAAACAACCTTATGTGTCGGGGATGAAGCCTACTTGGTCGCCGTGAATAATCTTTTTAATATGTTTTTGAATCCGATTTGCTAAAACTTTGTTGAGAATCTTTGCGTCTGTGTTCATCAGAGAGATCGGCCTATAGTTTTCTTTTTTAAGTGAGTCTTTATTAGGTTTTGGGATTAAAACGATATTAGCTTCATAGAAGGAATTTGGTAGTGTTCCTTCCTTTGCTATTTGATGGAACAGTTTAAGGAGTATTGGTATTATTAACTCCTTAAATGTCTGGTAGAACTCTGTGCTGAATCCATCTGGTCCAGGACATTTTTTGGTGGGAAGAATCTAGATTACTTCCTCAATTTCCTTATATGTTATAGGACTATTTAAATAATTCACAGCTTCCTGATTCAATTTAGGTAGGTTGTGTTTACTTAGAAATTCATCCATCTCTTTTGTGTTGTCAAACTTCACAGAGTATAAGTTTTTGAAATATGATGTTATAATTCTCTGGATTTCTTGGGTATCAGTAGTGATTACTCCATGTTCCTTTCTAATTTTGTTAATTTGGGTTTTCTCTCTCTTGCTTTTGGTTAATTTAGCTAGGGGTGTATCAATCTTATTGATTTTTTCAAAGAACCAGCTTTTTGACTGGTTGATTTTTTCTATCGTTTTCTTAATCTCGATTTCAGATGTTTCTCCCCTTAGTTTGCTAATCTCCTCTCTTCTACTACTTTTGGGATCAGATTGCTCAAGTTTCTCCAAAGCCTTAAGCTGCATCGTTAAATTATTTATTTCTGATGTTTCCAATTTTCTGATGTAGGCATTAAGAGCTATGAACTTACCTCTTAGAACAGCTTTCATTGTGTCCCAGAGATTTTGGTAAGTTCTATTTTCATTTTCGTTCACTTTCAGGAAATCTTGAATTTCCTGTGTAATTTCTTCCTGAATCCAGTTTTCATTCAGCATCATATTGTTAAGTTTCCAGGAGTTAGTGTATTTTCTCTTGTTTGTTGTGTTGTTGATGTCCAGCTTTAGGCCGTGGTGGTCTGATAGGGCACAGGTTAGAATTTCAACTTTTTTGTATTTTTAGATTCATTTTGTGGCCCAATATGTGATCTATTTTAGAGAAATTTCCGTGTGCTGCTGAGAAAAATGTGTATTCTTTGGTGCGTGGGTGAAAAGTTCGATAGAGATCTGTAAGGTCCATTTCTTTCAGGGTTTGATTAAGCTCCAAAGTGTCTCTGTTAAGCTTTTGACTTGTTGATCTATCCCATGTTGAGAGGGCGGTGTTGAAGTCCCCAAGAATTATTGTTTGGGGGTTGATTTCTTGCTTTAGAAGCTGTAGGGTTTTCTTAATGAATGTGGAGGGGCCCGTATTGGGTGCATATACGTTCAGTATTGTGAAGTCTTCCTGGTGAATTGTACCTGTGACTAAAATGTGGTATCCATTTGTGTCTCTTATAATTTTGTTTGGTTTGAAGTCCACTTTGCCTGATAGCATAATGGCTACCCCTGCCTGTTTTCTGCTTCCATTTGCTTGTAGAATTGTTGACCAGCCTTTTATTTTTAGAGCATGCCTATCTTTTGTGGTGAGATGGGTTTCCTGCAGGCAGCAGATTGATGGATTGTGATTTTTAATCCAAGTTTGTAATCTGTATCTCTTGATCGGTGAGTTAATTCCATTAACATTTAGTGTTATAATGGAGAAACTATTTTTAATTCCAGACATTTATTATGTTTAGTAGTTTTTATAAGTATATTGCTTCGCTTTTAATGGTGTTATACTTGCCTTCTGTTCTCCTGGATATGCCTGTTTTTTTCTTCACGCTTGAGTATCATTTCTAGCATTTTTTGAAGGTCTGGTTTGGTGGACATGTATCCCTTCAAGTTGTCTTTGTGCTGGAAGATTTTTTTTGTCCCTCGATCATGATGGATAGTTTTGCAGGGTAAATCAGCCTGGGTTGACATGTTTGCTCATTCAATACTTGAAGTATGTCTCTCCAAGCTCTTCTTGCTTTTACTGTTTCGACTGAGAAGTCATTTGTTATTTTAATAGGTTTACCTTTAAAAGTGACTTGTTTTTTCTCCCTTGAAGCTCTCAGCACCAGTTCTTTATCTTGAATGTGGAGTGTTTTAACTATTATTTGCCACGGCGTGCTTATGCTTTGGTCGTATCTGTTTGGGGTGTGGAATGCCTCTTGTATATGGATGGGCCTCTCTTTTTTTATGAGGAAAGTTTTCCTTGATGATAGTTTGAAAAATTTCCTCAGGGGTGGTATTTTGAGATTCTTGCTCTGGTATTCCATGAATATGCATGTTAGGCTTCTACATGGTGTCCCATATCTCTTGGATATTTCTCTCAAGTATCTTTTTGGCTTTAACAACCTCTTCCATTGAGCTGGTTAGTACTCCCACTTTATCTTCAAGGTCTGAAATTCTGTTTTCTGCTTCCTTAGTTCTGTTGATAAGACTCTCTGTGGAGTTCTGGGTTGAAGATAACTTGTCTTGTAGCTCAGTTTTAAACTCTGCTTGAGTCTGTTTTAACTGCTCTATGCCAGTTTTTGTTTCTTGCACTGTTTTTCTCAACTCCTCCAAATGTCTGTTGTGTTCCTCTTCAAAGCGATTGATTCGATTATGTAATTCCTCCTGGATTTCCTCTTTCATAGTATTGAACATGGTAATGATCATATTTTGAAAGTCGTTATCCTGTGTCAGGCTTTCTTGGCCTTTTTCCGCGGGTTTGTTCTGGTTGGAGCCTAACATTATGGGATTAATTTCTTCAGTGGGAAATTTGTCACTTGAGTGTTGCTTCTCATGGATTTGCACTTTGACTTTGACATTGTCGTTTTAACTCTTAAGATCTTTCAATTTCTGAATTATTTGGCCTGGGGTTCTGGGGGTGGGCAGGGACGGAGCTTACCTAGGTCGCGGGTGAGGCCCCGCTGGACCACGCACGTGTCCTGACCAGCGGAGCGGGGTGGGGAAAGGGAGGATGGGGGCGTCGGCGTGGAGCTATTTAACCCGAGGGGAGCTGGGGCGGGTCCTGGCGCAGGGGGAGGTCCCCCTCGTCCCTCGGCCCTAGCGGGCGCGGCTCCGGCTGGATAGTGGGGTAGGAGCTGGGTCCCTTGGTCTGACCTGGGGTTCTGGTGGGCGGGCGTGGGCGGAGCTTACCTAGGTCGCGGGTGAGGCCCGGTTGGACTGCACGTGCTTCCCGACCAGCAGAGCGGGGTGGGGAAAGGGAGGGGTAGGCTATACTCTTAATTCAAATGAAGTTTTCATAGACATTCCTTTTTTTTTTTTTTTTTTTTTTTTTTTTTATTCCTGGACTTGTCAACATTTCGTCCTGGAAAGGGCAATGCTTCATGAGGCAATGCTTTTTCCTGAGGAACTATTTAGGATGAATTCTGGCTGGATACAGAAGAAACTCTCTTCAATGATACATGAACTGATAGATCATCTTTAAACTAGCAAGTGACCAGCACATACCAGTGCAGACATCTATGATGAAACTCAGTAAGCCATACACATGCAAAATTATAGGAAAGTAGGAGGGAAATTGTTAGGAAGAAGCAGGTTTTCTTTTTTTTATCATTTTTTTTATTTTTTTTATTTCAGCTCATACAAACTTATTAGGTACACCAGTTCCCTCCCTCCCTCCTCCTCTCCCCCCCCCCCGTACCCCCTGCTCCCCCTCCCCACCCCTCTCCCTCCCCATCCCCCAGTGCCTCCCGCCCCAATTCCCAGAGAGTCCTTTCTTGTGCACGTCTGATTTTCCTCTGGCCCCTCCTCTCCGATAACGTACAAGGACCCAGTGGCCTTTCCCTGAACCCTTTCCCATGTTCCCCTTAGGTATAGGAACAGTGCTGTGGCTGCCAATCCTTTGCCTCCAAGGATCTTGGTGCCTTTAGCAGATGCTAGACTTTGTGAGGTCAACAGTGTGTTGGACAATGCGCAGGGCATGCAAAGTCCAATTATGATTGCTTCAGCCCTAACTAGTATGGAGTATCTTACATATCATTGCTCCTCCCATCCTTTTGCTCTTACACTCTTACCGCCCCCTCTTCCGCAAATTTCCCTGAGCTTTAAGATGGGGAGAGACTAAGCTGGCCTAGTTCTAGGTGGTTGATATAGAGTCTCTGAAGTTCTGGATTGTGGTTTGTTGATTTTCTTTTGCAGTTTTGCTGCTCCTGCAATGCCCTTCACTCCATCCTGGTGGGCATTGTATGTTACCCCCTGGCCAGAGACAAAAAGCTGTTAGAGTCTTGTGATAAAAGCACATTCAAAGGTAGATGTAATAAAAGTGGGAAACCACAGTAAGAGGGGGGTCTATCACCCATTTGCAAAATGGTTACTTTTTATCTGCCAGACTATATGCCCTCCTCTTCTGGTGAGATCACACCCCCTCAGTAGTAAATGATCAGGAACAAGAGTCTGTGAACTTAATCAGATGTCTCATTACTTATTTGGGTCCTTGGTGGAAGCCTATTTTCCCTGCTGTAACATGGTCCCTTCTCTCCTTGTTTCTGGTATGGCCCTCCAACCCCATCCCTCCTGTTCATAATCCTTGGAATTACTCTCTCTAGGTGGACTGGGTGGGTTTAGTACTAGGAGCCACCTATTAGGGAGTACATACGGCGCTTAATTTTCTGGGTCTGGGATACGTCACTTAATATAATTGTTTCTAATGACATCCATTTCCCGGCAAATTCCAGTAATTCATCATTTTTGATGGCTGAGTAGTACTCCATTGTATAGATGTACCACTTTTTCCTTATCCACTCGGCAACTGTTGGACATTTGGGCTGATTCCATGACTTTGCTATTGTAAACAGTGCTGCTATGAACATGGTCGTACTTGTGCTATCGAGGCAAACCTCTGCTGTATGGGGGGTTATTCCCAAAAGTGGAATAGCAGGGTCATATGGCATTTCAATCTTTAATTTCTTTAAGAATCTCCAGATGGCTCGCCAGAGTGGCTGTATGAGCCTGCATTCCCACCAGTAATGTAGGAGAGTTCCCCTCTCTCCACATCCTCTCCAACATTTGTTGTTGTTTGTATTGTGGATTTTTGCCATCCTGACCGGGGTGAGATGATATCTCAGGGAAGTTTTGATTTGCATTTCCTTGATGGCTAAGGAAGTGGAGCATTTTTTCAGATATTTGTTAGACATTTTAATTTCATCCCTGGTAAAGTTTCTTTGAAGTTCCAGGGCCCATTTTTTAATTGGGCCATTGGTTTCCTTGGTGTTTAGTTTTCTAAGTTCTTTGTGCACTCTGGACAGCAGAGTTCTATCAGATGTGTGGTTAGTGAAGATTTTCTCCCATTCTGTGGGTTGCCTTTGAGCTCACGTTATAATCTCTTTATCTGAACAGAAGCTCTTTAATTTCATAAGATTCCAACTGTTGAGAGTTGGTAGCAGTGACTCTGCCATTGGATGTCTGTTTAGGAACACAGACGCAAAGATTCTCAACAAAGTCTTAGCAATCGGATTCAAAAACATATTAAAAAGATCATTCATGGGGACCAAGTAGGCTTCATCCCCGGCACACAAGGTTGGTTCAACATACGCAAATCAATAAATGTAATTCATCATGTAAACCAGTCCAAAGTCCATGACCACATGATACTCTCGATAGATGCAGAAAAAGCTTTTGGCAAGATCCAACAGCCTTTTATGATCAAAACGCTAGAGACAGTAGGAATGGAAGGAACCTTTATCAATATAATAAAAGCTATATACAACAAGCCCACAGCAAGGATTATGCTCAAGGGAGAACAATTGGAAGCATTCCCACTTCAATCAGGAACTAGACAAGGCTGTCCACTCTCACCACTTCTATTCAATATTGTACTTGAAGTCTTAGCTGAAGCCATAAGACAAGAAAGGGACATAAGAGGGATTCAAATCAGCAAGGAAGAAGTCAACCTATCCCTATTTGCAGATGACATGATCTTATACCTGAGTGATCCCAAAAACTCCACCAGGAAGCTCCTGGAACTAATTGAGAAGTTCAGCAGGGTGGCAGGATACAAAATAAATGTGCAAAAATCAGAGGCCTTCCTATATGCCCAGAATGAAAGAAGTGAAAAAGCCCTGAGAGAAACAATCTCATTTACTATAGCCCCTAAAAAAATGAAATACCTTGGTATAAACCTAACCAAGGAGGTAAAAGACCTTTACAATGAAAACTTTAAAACCCTAAAGAAAGAAATAGCAGAAGACACCAGAAGGTGGAAAGACCTCCCTTGTTCCTGGATTGGCAGAATCAACATCATAAAAATGACCATCCTACCAAAGGCAATATACAGATTCAATGCTATACCAATTAAAATCCCAAAGCAATTCTTCAAAGAAGTTGACCAAACAATCTCAAAGTTCATATGGAGGCACAAAAGACCCAGGATAGCAAAAACAATCCTGAGTAACAAAAACACAGCTGGAGGTATTGCCATACCAAACCTTAGTCTATACTACAAATCTATAGTTATAAAGACAGCCTGGTACTGGCTCCAAAATAGACACACAGATCAATGGATAAGGATTGAAGACCCAGATATAAGCCCACAAAGGTACAGCCATTTGGTCTTTGACAAAGGGGCCCAAAGAATCCAATGGAAAAAGAACAGCATCTTCAACAAATGGTGCTGGCAAAACTGGATGTCCACATGTACAAGACTTAATTCCAAATGGATCAAGGACCTTGATACCAGACCAGAGACTATAAAAACCATAGGTGAAAGGATAGGGAACTCCCTCGAGCTGATTGGGCTAGGCTGACATTCCTTTTAAGACAAATATCTCCACCTCATCGGAGAGGAGAACCCAGAGGAGAGTTTGGGTGATCACATAAAACTGCTCAGAAATTTTTAAGTCTTACCAAACAATTCATTTCTGTCATTTCTGAGGGGAACTGTGTAACCACATACTCATCTTGGGAGAGATTGGAGTTGCTGGTTGCTGCCTGGAACTAAGTTACCTGGGATGCTCTTGACTCAGCCTCTTCCAGATGGATGTGTCAAATTCTAACAGCCACAGTATGTGGTTCAGAAGATGTTATGATAACTAAATGAGCCTGGCATGCAAGCAGCACTCAAAGGCAGGATGTGTTCCAGCGACATGTCACCAGGAAGGGGCAGAAACTCAGGTGGCCCCACACCTCCATGAGAGATGGATGATGGTCAACCTTGCCATGGGAGGAGCTAAGATGTTTTCCTCGGTGGTCTCCCCACTGATGAACGATTCATCCTCCAGAAACTGCTTAGATACATGCCAGCAAAGGCAACCCAAATGAAGTCCAGTGGACCACTCATGTGAAAGGAAAGGAAGGGGAAAAGAGAAAGAGAGAGGAAAGGGAAAGGAAGAGGGAGGGGAGGGGAAAGACGGAAGGGAGGGGAGAAGAGGGGTGGGAGGGGAGGAAGAAAAGAAAATATAATAGGAGGGAAACTGACATGGAATAAGGGGGTTGTAGTGGGAAGGGAAAGGAATATGGAATTGGGGATTAAGTCATGAAATTATCACAGATTCACTGTATTGTATGAAACAAAGGAATAATTTTCTTTACAATATCTGACACTGCATTTCACATAAATTGCTGCTTGACAACTTCAAGTTTGTTTCACCTAAAAATCTCTTAATTCTCAATAAAAATGACTTATGACATTATTCTTGGGTAGGAATAAGTTCATATTTCTCCAAATTACTAAAGAATAAAAAAAAGTAATGTTAGGATATCAAGCTCCAGCGAAGCCAAAAATTTACCAAAGGAACATGGGTTTCTTTGCTTAATTCTTAGAGTTTTCCAATGAAACTATACAGGTGATTTTCCAAATTCTTTATTTCTTTTATTATGATACTAACTTTTTTAAAGGCTGCTGGAATAGTTGGAGGTTCATTCAGGGGATAAACTCACTTACTGACTGTGCCTAAAAATGTTTTGCTCTTTCAAGTGATGCCCAAAAGTCAGATAATACTAAGCTGTCAGCTTTATAAAACATAGTTGAAGACTTATGGCTTGGGATTGTTGTCAAAAACGAAATATTCTGAAGTCTTTCCTAATTTGGACCTTCAATCTGCCTGTGCCCAGCAGGAATATTCAACCTTTGACATTGAAACACGATGCTGTTGTCTGCAAGTCCAGCTTGAGAACTATGCAACTAAGTTATAAAAAAAACAATATTTCAACAACATCTTATAATTTGAGTAAGTTTACAGTTTTCAATTGACCTTCGTTCATAGCTATGCTGGGCCACATACGGGCCATGAGATAGAAGCTCCTGAACAAGAGGAAGTGAGAATTACATGCAGGTTAGCAGCAGTACAGTGCATTGTGATGGCCTCTCTCGTGTCAAGGCTCAGAAAAGAAAAAAGGAGGAGAGGGAGGTCTCTGGAAATGAAATAGTTAGAAAACAAGAGGAATGTGCAGAAATAAAGAAGAGACGTGGACAACTGTGCTCAGTTCTCTCCTACGATCAGCCCGTAAGGTTTAGTGATCAGCATGATTTCCACAGAGTGAGCCCCTCCTTTGCAGACATAGGCAGACATTTTTTTTTCCCACATCCTCACAAGAATTGTGCTAAGGAAGCATTGTTATTCACCTGTCCCATTTTATGAACGATGACATCTCAAAGCGGTTTTAATTTGAATTTCCTTTGTAGCTGAAGATGCTGGCTACAATTTAAGATATTTCTTACACGTTGGTATTTCTTCATTTCAGAACACTCTTGTCCAAAGTCACTAGCGACATAACAGTAGAGGAGCCCACTTAGCGTATCAGATACCAAAGCCGTTGTGTTTTACCATCACTACCTACTAGGGCGCTAAATTTCAAAAAAAAAAAAAAAAAAAAAACACAAAACATGAAGTTAATGAAAAAATAGGAAAATAAAGACAAAAGAAAAAAATCTCTAAAATACAGATCCAGCTATTAGTGCAAAGAAATACTACAACCATAAGAATTCCGTGGGAATTACTTACTGAAGACTTAGATAGCCAATGGATAGGAGGAAGGAAGAGGAAACTGACAAAGATGTTAGAAAGTCACAAATAATATATTCACAAGTAAATGAAAGCCATCGGAACAACACTGAAATCCAATTGGAACTAATTTTTCTGGGAATTTTTTAAAAAAAAATCATAGTAGCAGCAGAAAACATAGATTCATTGCTATATCAGCTCTATCTTTCACTTCAGTGAGATTGCACTACACAATTGATGTGACTGTTGATTAACTTAAGACTTTAAAAACAAGGTTCACGTATTCATCGAATTTCATGAAAGCAGTCACCAGCCATGTGTTTCACCTCTTAAGTGAAACTAACAAGTGATAATGATACTTACCTCTGGGGAGTATGAGGTACTAAAAATATTGTTTATTCATGTAAGTGCTAAATGCTGTTTCAACCTTACCTTCCTATTTAGCTGAAAACTATTCATTAATTCTATCTTATGACACTAAGTTGTGCAAGTTAATTATATTTCTTAAATTGTTTCCTTGTTGCTAGCTTTACTTGACTTTAATTGGGTCTTCTCTTGTTTGAAAAAAGCCCAATCAACCTTCATTAAATTCAATGGCTTATTTAATTAGTTTAGCAAACTATTAAATCTGAATTATCAATTCCACCATCTCCCCTGTGCCTTGGACCATCTTTATGTTTTTATTCTTCAGATTAGAACTCAGATTTCCACCAGGGATGTAATAGGAGAAAAATATGGGATTATATTTAGTTTCCTAGTGACTTGCCTTTCCTTCTGAGTGTCCACAATTTTCATTACTGTTACTGGCACCATCAGCACCAAGTCCTCCAGATAGACTGATGTACTGTTGTGATTTGTGAGATTTTTGCATAGTATCCCAATGAATCCTTCATGTAGCAGGGACCATCTTTATCCTCCAGAAGTTTAAGCATCTATGCATAGAGGAAAGAAGAGGAAACCAACAAAGATGCATGCTAGAAGCTCACAAATATTATTTTATAAGAAAATCTCAAAGCAGGAATGGAAACCATCAGAACAATACTATGATCCAACTGGAACTAATATTTTTTGGAAATTTCATAAAGAAAAAAATTAACAATAGCAGCAGAAACCTAGATTCATTGTCACATCAGTTCTTTCACTTAGTGAGGTTGCACTATACAATGGATGTGACTCCTACTTAAGACTATAAAAATAAGGTTCACGTATTTATTGAATTTCATAAAATCAGCCACCAACTATGTGTTTAGCCTCTTAAGTGAAACACTTTTGTAACCTGCAGATCCTCCTACTTAAAGTTTATCCCCTCCTGTATTCCCTCTGAAACCAACAAGCAGTGGGAACATCAAGCTTTCTAAGAAGTCGTCTATCACTCAAAGATGGCCACTGCTGGCATTGTATAACATGTCTTTCCATTACTTTACTTTATTATTTTATATTAATATTACATAATTTTCAATATGACACTGGAGAACCTACTCCTATCACCTATGCCTTTACGTGATCTCTGTGATTGTAGGGTGGGAAGAAAAGAGTGTAAAATGTGATGGGAAGAATTGGTCTAAAGAATCCATCACTCTGGGCCTTAACTAGAGTTCTAGTACTTTCTACAAGTCATTGCAGTTTGTGAAGTCTCAACTTTCTCATTTGGATAAAAAAAATGTTGAAAACATTTTCTGTCTCATAAAATTATTAGAAAGATTTAAATATAAGAAAACATCAAAACAGCCACACAGAAAAAAAGGCATTGTCTAAAACAGCATCTACCATTCTGGTGTGGGGCAGCGGGGGTGGGGGGGCATGTTTTCAGTTTTGTCTGTAACTTTAATTAGAATGGATCCCACGTTTACCAAATGTAGAATTCTAAGGTTGTTTGGGATCTTAGACAAATAGTAAGCTTAGCGTATATACCAAAGGTCTAAGGCTACTCAGACAATTGTGCTGATATTAATTCAATCAGAAATCAGAGCAGTAAATATTTACATCAAACACAGCCTTGGAGCTCCTTTGTGTCTGAGGAGCAAAGAATGACTCACATGTTGCCGCATGTTCAGACAAAGAGAGTTGAGGAAAAAACCACTGTTTTCCCAGTTACTCACCAAAGCTTAGGGGAAGAGGTGGAAACAGGAGAAGGAAGGGTCCGCTTCAGCTCACAGTAGGTGGCGTTTCCAGGAACAGGGCTTAAGGATCAAAGCAGTCGATGAACTCATCCAAAAGAGGAGCCTAATGGAGAGTAAGAAGCACCTGGGTTTCTTTGCTGGCGTGTGCTTACACAATCTCCGGGAGATACCATCCTTCGCTCATCCATTCATCCATTCAATCCCCTAATAAACATTTCCTTAGCAACTATTTGCTGGACAGTGAGCTCTGAATGTGGGGAGCCACGAGATGGTGTGTCATGATGAATGGAATAGACTCGTCTGATAAGACAACCTTTGGCTCATGCCTTGCAACACAAAGGGATTCGACCAGACACTGCATGACTCTTCCAACTCCAAAACCATGCTTCTAAGTGATAAAACTCACACTGCCAATTTGCAATCTGGCAAAAGTCACAAGCATGGAACAGTGCCCATTTCCAGCATTCAGAACATCTGACATCCCCGAGGGCCTAGCTATTACCTGAGCATGTTCTTGTGCGTCCACTTGTCCCCACAGGCCCAAGGAACTCGTCACACATGTCCCTGGGGGTGACACTCAGCACTCAGGGAAGTGTGAACATGAGAACATTGTCTTGGGAAATGATCTTGGGATTAGAAGCCTACAGGAAGGTCAAAATCCAAACAATTGCAACGACATTTGATCTTTTGTATGTGATAAAAATTTTGAAATATTACCCATCGGGGACTAAATTTTTACTCCCTATTTCTCTAATCGTCGACTTTCTTTACTCGTAAATCGATGAAATAAGGAAATGTTCTCACATTTTGAATCTGGATATAATGCTGCTGTGGTTTTTTTTTTAAATTTAAAAAAAAAAAAAAAGCCAAGCAATTCAAAACTGTTTAGTGTTAAAACTGCAAGTCTCTCCCCCTTTTAGTGTTTTGAATCACTCATTTCAGATGAATTAGTCATATTCCTTAAGGCTGAACCTCATTTTATTAATTTCTGAGCATTTTTCCTCATAGAAGGGTATCTGGAGTTCTGCAAGAGAATTAGAACAAGATCAGTCTGTTCTCAACGTGACAAATTATACGGTTTCTATGTGAACATTGTCCTTCTTCATTCAGAGTCAGAAAGCATGAGAGCTGAGATGACTCACAGTTTCCCGACACTGGCGGAACTTGTTTCCTTCTCCAGCCCCTGAAACGCCACCAGAGAACTTGATTCTTCTCAAGTACAAGCAAATTCTAGAAGATCGCGTTCTTGAGAGGACAGACAATTAATAGCGTGTAACCTCTGCATAAGTGTAGCAATAGAATCCTAGCAGTTGAACTCAGACCAGGGCCTGAAGGAGCCGTTTTGTTAAGACCTGTGCTTCTCCAGATAAACCAATATTAAACCAATATTAAACCAATTTAAATTTCTTCAGATGGTCATGTGGCAGGGTGGCTCGGTAATGCTGATTTGAGTAAGAAATTTTAGCTTCTTATAAAGGCAAATTTCAAGTCACAAAATAAGCCAAAGCACATGGCAATCCTTAGCATATCCTGTAAAGCCCTCGATAGACTGACTCGCATCTGATTATGTGATTGAAATCTTCCAATTTTCCTCAGCAGCTTTGTGTTCTAAACTATATGATATGCTTTTTCTTAGTTAAATGATACGAAGGTCAGAACCACCATCGATCTCTTTAAATATCTTCAAAATAGAATGTATATATGAGATAGGAGAAAGAAATTCAACTTTAAAGTTTAGTAGAAATGCGCTTGGACCCTGGAATGAGTTGCTTCATTTTCTTCCTTTGACTAAAATTCTCCATCTATTAAGATGTGATATGAGATCTTCCTTGGAGATATTTGTGAAGATTTAAATACATTTAAAGTGCTTCTCCACATGTGTTAGCTGCAATCTTTAGTCTTCCTTAAAAATTGATTTCCCTCACAACGTCATTTGAATAAAGATATAACAAACATTTAAATAAGAGATCATTTAAAAAAAAAAAGCTGCCAAAGACAATTATCACCAAAAAGACAAACAGAATTATAACTCGAGGCCTACCTGTGATACAGTCGTTATCGACTTAGCTCACCAGGCTGAAAGGTCCATGTCCCTAACAGGGCCTCCAGCCGGACCAGCTCATTTCTTTTGCAAGTTGGCCACTGTTAGCAGCTGCCGGGAAGAAGAAAGGATGTGTTGGAAGAGCTTCCTCTTCCAATCCATCTCTGGCCAACTCCATCCTCCCTGATTTGGGGAGGGGGGTTTTGCAGTTTGCACGCAGAAGTAGGGCTTAGTAACAATGCCATATGCTTTGAATTTTTTTCTGAAAAGAAGAAGTGCATAACTGTAACAATACACAAGCCATTGCAATGGGACCAGGAGACAATGAGCGAATACTACGAAAAGTAGAAAATGTGTGGGCTTGGAGTCAGACAAGTCCCTCTGCCTCTTGCTAGCTGCATGTACTTCATTGAATTGCTGAAACTCTTAGTGGATTTCTTCATCTCCACTAGTAATTCCAAAAGTAGATGCAAGATATTCACTCAGGTTCCTTGGACCTGTACAGCCAGCCCGTAGATGTTACTGGTCTTTTGCTGTGCAAATACACTGTCCACAGAACAGGATTTTCTATATTAGAGAATGCACAGAAGGCAATGTGTCAGCTACAAATGGCAAAATAATTAAAGTAGAAGTGGGCGTCACCATGGTAATCTTAGTAAAATGATGAGAGGATGGGCAGAGGACTAGCCCACTAGCATGATACTGATCCAGACTTAGAAAGGCAGAACACATTTCCAGTAATGTTATGAGGCAAAGGATCTGAGAGTTAAGGACACATGAGCAATTGTGTCTTTGGTGAAGCTAATCCTGTTTCAAAGTAAGAGACACAAACTGAGTCACAGAGATGACCGAACATTCAGGCAATCCTTCCAAACCAGCAATCACCAAGTTAAAAACAGTAACAGATACTATTTGCTATGGCTGTTCTTCTGATCTAAAGATACAAAAAAAAAATCTCATTTTAGAAAACGTAAGTAGAAAAATATATTAAGGGAGAAGAAAAACCATCAAATGTTTAAGAATGAATATCGTTCATCTGTCTGTTTCCTTATGCAACAAGAATTTATTTATTTATCAAAGAAGCCAGACACTTCTGACTAAGGGGAATCCAGAAGTGAATGACAAAAACAAAAGGTGTTTTCAGGCCGCCTTGGCAGCACACATCTGTGATCTTAGAATCCATGAGGCTGAGTTAGAAGGATCATGGTTCAAGAGCTGTCCAGGACAGCCTGGACTCTGCAGTCAGACCCAGTCTCCAGAATTGACAAGAAAAGTATGACAAATACTAAAAAAGGAATGGGCTTAGGGATCAATGATTGAGAATTATAAGCTTTTGGGCATGAACAGATTGAGTGATTATGTGTCAAAGGATTATGTGCATCCTCTTGGAGATGTATAGGAGACGCCGTAATAGCCTTATATCAGATATGTATTAGTACCAAACAAAGCGCGAAAATACGTTCTCCACTGTGGTCTAGTCTGTGGAATATTATCCTTAATCTCAATTATCAAGAATATTATTTTTAAAAGTTTGGTATATTTTAATACTCACCTGCTTTCTTACATTACTTTTACATTTATATGTTATGCTTTAATAAGAGTCTTTGATAATCTCAGTGACTGTCTCCTCAAAAAGTACATACTATTTTGAGGTCAAAGAGTCTGAGAGCTTTTCAAACTCATGCTATAAGTGCCTGCTCACAAATCGATGAGCTCAATTCTTTCCCTAGAAGACCACGATAATGCATGTGCACATATGCTGTGTGCCTTGTACTCCCCTCGCTTCCTTTTCTCTCTGTTAATAAGTAAATAAAGTAATTTAAAAATAAATAAACTCATGATATATATTGAACTGCACCCCAAAGAGCTTTGTCAACTTAGAGTTTCACCCTTAGGCTCAGAGGGTATCCTTTGTCTTCCTGTATTCTTTGGAAATAGAAATTTATCATTTTCAGTAGTTTATTCAAATTCTAGATGCAGAAATGAACTGTTAAGATTTCACTTGCATTAATCTCATTTATAGTGCATCTAAACATGCCTGCGTAATTTTATATGCCTTTTTGATTTTTTTTTTTGTAAATTATACTTTCATATCCTTTGAACTGATTGCTTTTGGCATTGACATTTGGCATCAGAATCATGACAACTATAATAACAGTCGCTAACATGAATTGTATGTGTCAAGCATTGCACCGAGCAACTTACATATTAATCCTCACAGGTTATTATTAATACTTGGTTTGCCAATGAGAAAATTTATCATTGAAAGATTTGCTGACCTACTTTAACTTCGAGGAATAGTCAGTGTTGTTTCAGGATTTGACCCAGCATCCCTCCGAAGTCCAAGGAGAGAAATCACTAGTCAGTAATTTAAGAAGAGAAAATATTCAGAGGACCATAGAAAATTTGAAATGTAAGATTTGAATTCACTCAGATAAGAATTTCTGGGAAAAATCAATCCAGTTTGATCATGTATTTATTTGTTTGTTTGCTTATTTATTTATTTATTTGTTTGTTTGCTTATTTATTTATTTATTTATTGTGATGCAGCTACCTAAATGGATACCTATTAAGGACAAAGGTTCACAGGACACTGGGAAAATTACACAGGCATCTTGACAAGTTCATTTCTAAAATGTAAACTAAATAGAAATACTAAATAAGGCTCACCTGCTTTTAGATGGAAAGGTCTACTCCTGTTGGCATTATCTGAATTACATGTAAACATTAATCACTTTATTTTAAAAGGAAATGCTGAAAGGAAAATTTGAGCATCTAGAATGATACTCTTAAAGAATTAATACTTCTCCTTGTAATAAATACTTGCTGGAAATAAACAATGCTTGGAATTAGACTTTCCCTTTCCCTACTAGTGACATAAGCTTTAGAAAGGACAACAAGGTACCCTCCTTCCTTCCTTCCGTCCCACCAGCCCCTACCTCCTGACTCTACTTTCCTTGATGGATTCATATATGTTGGCGTCTGGAGATGCAGGGCTCTTGCCGTGAGCAGTCACTAAGATGTCACCTGCACTGCAGGATCAAAGTGTCACTCCAGCAAGCAGGTGGGTGTGCCTGAGGCAGCGAAGCAGGACTCACCAGGAAGAACAGGAGGGGAATGAACTGATGGCCATGCAGGCTGTGTCAGGTCTTTGGTGAAGCCTTGGGAAAGTTGCATTCTCTCCAGACTCAAAGCAGAGAAGTGAAGCTAAGAGAGCAGGTCTCCTAAACACCACATGGAGAGAAGTCCAGCCAGAACCTTTGCTACCCATTCACTCTGCTTATGCAAAGCACCGAAGGAGTAGTGACTGAGTCCATCAAAATTTTTAGGGTGCATGTGCATCTCCCTTGAAAAACTGAACATCACAAGGGAAAGAATGGTCATGGGACTGGATGACAGGCATGGAGGTCAGTGATGGGGTCACTGCGACAGGTGGGAATGAGGTAGAATGCTGCAAGGACTGTGGCATTTAGCGTGAGCGCGTGCGCGCCCGCGCGCGCACACACACACGCCAAAGGCATGTGTGGTTTTAAAGGCAATTGTACCTCAGTACTCTGATGGTACAAACTTTATCAATGTAGAAGAATTAACATAATAATTCTCATAGTAAGCTAGTTACCATTTGATGAGCATTTCCTATATCCCAGGCATCCTGTTTAATGTGTCATATGAGCTATTTTTTTTGATACTAAATGGTATTTAGGGATAGATACCCTGTGTGTATGGAGATGCCTGCTTGTTATAAAGGTTCTGGGCTTGGGTCTTCATGAATGTGGAATAAAGACTATTATCCACTGAGTCATCTCTCCCAGTCTTTCAGTTTTCTTACCTTTAGGCTAATCATTTTTAAAAATTTTTTATTATTATTATTTATTCAATTGTGCATGTGTGTGCGTGTGTGTATGTATGTGTGTGTGTGCGCGTGTGTATGTATGTGTGTGTAGAATCACGGATGAATTCGGGAACCACTATGGACCGCCTCCACCTCCTCCTTGTTTACTCAGCCCCGGGATTCACAGGCTCTGCCCTACCAGGACCAGAAACAAAGGCCGTCCCGCTTCCGCCCGGTGTCTATACGTGGGGTCCCGGATCCGAACTCAGGACCTTCTGCCTACAAGCCACCTGAGCCACCTCTCCAGCCCCCATGCTAATCATTTTTTAAATCTCCAAGGAGAATATAAATAAATAAATGAAATAAATTATCATCTATAGAGATAGATAGAGATACACATACACACACATGTAACACATATATAATACTTTAGAGCCCGAAGATTTAAGACACTAAAAAAAAAAATACATTCACTGCCAACGTAAGCCTAGCTTTGAAGTACAAAGCCTTGGATGCTTAGTAACATAACCTACATCACAATGTTGAGCAAATATAGGAAGTCAAACACATAGCATACCTAAAATGGTATTACCAATTACGTTTACTACCACAATAGAATTGATCCTCTATGTTGAAATTCTGGAGGCATTACATAGAACAATTTCTGTGAAAGCTCTTCTGTCAGCAAAAGTGATTAAGACCTTTACCATACATCTTATTCACAAGCAGCGCTGAGAGCAGAATGCCCACTCACAGTGATTAGTTAGTGGGTCAGCCTGAATCATAAGAAAGAATGCACCTGACTGAATCACCCACTCCACTTCCTGTAGCACCTGGTTTTCCTTGGACCTCAGCCATTCACAAAGGGCCGCAGTCAAAGCCTGTTCAGTTTATGAAATCTGATAATGTCACAGTCAGGGGTAACGTGGCAGAGAGATTCACGAGAGCGTTAGCACATGAGTCAGGAAATTTACTGTTATCTATAACTAGTACTAGTATATCCATCCAACTTTATGGCATCATTCCCAGACATTTGGGCAAAGCCATTGTATGGGGTGCTAAAAAGCAATACAGGAAACTACTAGTATATGTCCAAGTGAGTGCAGGGATTATTACATTTCAAAGCGATTGACGTACAAAGCATCTGATAAATGTGACTGTTGGACTTGTGAGTCATCTATCCCACCGCTGTTCTCACATGAAAATTATACTACTTGCTAAATAGTCAAGAATCGCTCTTCTCCAAGGTTTGGTCTATTCTTTGAACTATCTAGATCCCTGGGGGAACTCATCTATGTGATCTGGGAAGAAACAGTTAATTGGATAGATATACTTAAAATTGCATTTTTCTGTTTCATCTTGGAAGAAGGAGGACTCAGAAGATTATCTATTTGCTACAATGAATATCCAGCAATATGAAACCTCTATAGATTTTCAGATCTAGATCTTCAGATCTAATACAGTGAGCTCTGGCATGGGCTGTACACATGAGCATGTGTACACAGCATCACTTCATGGGGACTGATCTATCAATCATTGACATTGAAAAGTTCACCATTGGGAAGGTTGGCTTGGTTTAGTTGGCAAATCCACACTCATTCTCCCATCACCTGTGTAGAAAGGAAGCTACCTGCAGGGTGTTGTGTAAGGTGTCTGGAGGGATAGGAACATTAGAGGGGAGCTAATAGTTTATAGCACCAGACACTCTTCCAATAAAGAAGTCTTATCAAGTCAGTCCTGAAGATTGGAGCTTCTGCTACTCTATCTATTTTGACTCCACAGTGGATGAGTTTTGTTATGAAAGAAACTTTCTCCCAGTTGGGAAGGGAAGCAAATATTGGAATGTCCATATATTGCCTTATAAAATTGCAGTCACGTTCTAGCTCCTCTTTCTGGTCTTCTTCCTCATAAGACATTGACTAAAGCTTTATTTTTTCTTGAATGCTCCACTCCATTTATAACTGTAATCATATCCACTGCATGAGAATGTTCTAATTCTAGGGAGACTCCTTTCTTGCCACTGTGACAGGATATCTGACTGAAGTAATGTAAGGGAAGAAGCTGATTTGAACTCACAACATATAGGGTTCAGTCCATCATGGCAAGAAGGAATGGTAGCTGAACAGCTCTATCAATGAGGTTGGGGGAGGCAGCTGTGGCAGCAGTTCCTCGTATCCAGGTGGACCTAGAAGCATGGGGCACAAGTAGGAACCCTAAAGCTTTCTTCAGACCATCAGCCAACTAGTCACTATGTCAAAGGTTTCACAACCTCCCAAAACAGCACCACCAGGGAACCAAATGTTCAAACTCACAAGGCCTGTTAACACTTCATGTTCCGTGATAAACAAGAGTTAATTTTAAAATCTTAGTTTTTAAAATACTAAGGAGTATCTTATCATCATTCCTTCAAAATAAAAGGGAGCTTTTAATTTCAATTTAAGTCCCAGCATCAGAAAGCTACCTAAAACTGACTAATGTGCACCCATTTCAGACAAGTTCATCTAACACACTATTTTTATTATACCCCAGGTTGTATTTTAAACAAACATACATATACAATCAAAATGGTTACAAATTCCCACACAAATGGAGAGCAAGGAGCATGTCATTTACTACTGAAGTTGGCATTATCAGTAAAGTTTTAATAAAGTGTGTGCAACAGGTCTTCATGAGACTATGGCTATGAAATCTTAACTCTGCTTTAAAGCAGAGACTTTCAGGGTCTTTGCCTGGGACCAGCAACTGCATTGTTAAACAGGCCATGCCTGAGCATACTGTCTGTTCCTTTTCCTGCTTCGTGGACAAATTCTTACTTATGCAATCATGGGATTTTTTACACTAGATGAGGCCTAAAGGAATCCCAGCTAAGCCTTCTGCCTCAACCCAACACCACGGCAGATTATCTAGGGCTTAGCCCTTCAATTTTTACCAATTTCCTGGAGCAAAGACCCACAATTGCCTTCCTAGTAAGTTCTAGAGTTTAATCAAGAAGTTCTTTCCTATGTGTAAGTATGAGCTTTCCCATGGAAGCTTCAGTCTATTTCTATTTCCGATGTCTCAGAAACAGAGACCAACACTTAGTTCTCTAATAAATTACATGCCACAGGACTGGAAATACCTCAATAATTTAATATCCTACAGTACTTAAAGGTGTTTGTCTCTTTCCCAACAACTTAATTAGTTTTGTTTCTATTCAGGTGCTTAACATAAATATATATATATATTTGTTGATTCTTAACATATATATATGTGTGTGTGTGTTGATTCTAGGCAAAATATGGAAAGATACTATCATAGTTAAATATTTCTCCAATAATGTCACAAGTATTTAATCGACCGTCCTATGACACTGAATTATGACTGTATTCTATAATATGTCCCTAGTATGAGGGGGGAAAAGCAGTATACTACTCCAGGTCCCCCTTATTACAATCTCCTAATCAACTTTATCTTGGGATTACTTATGTTCAGAATTTACTTCCCTCTACTTTTAAACTATTTGATTTTTCCAGGTATGAGTTACCAGTCAGCTCAAAGCCAGGTACCTCACTCTTCAACCCTAACTTCAATTCTTCCGTGAGTCTAAACTCATTGTCTGTGAATTCTCAGCCAGTTCAGCACTATGCTATGCGTCGAGTATGTATATATATATATATGGATGGTGGACACTCTTATGAGCAATTTCAACTGTAGATTAGCTCTACCATACATGTCTTCACATCAGGCGATCAGCAAATAATTTTAGACATATCATTGAGGCAGAACTCTGAAATGAAAAATTTGTAAAGAGGTACTTGGGAAGGACCCTTGATATAACAAAGATAATAAAAGGTGTTTTATGATAGTCATTACAGAAATTTTTCATGAAAATCTGTCCATCAATAGTTGGATGTAGCTAAGAGATGGGAAGGATGACAATTAGGAAACCAAGAAAAGAATTAAAAAGACAAACAGACTAAACTTGATTTAATACACATAGTGTATCATCATTCCTATAAGTATGAACTCGACCCATGTCTTCAGATGGCAGGTCATTGTGGGGTCACATGTTAAGAAGCTGCATGTTCTGCTCAACTTCCTGGAGCGCCAGTATTGGCATCCTGGGTAGTCAGCTTCTGACTTGATCACTCTAAGAGTTCTGTGATAGCTTTCTATCAATCTTAGCTTCTTTAGCCTTTCTATGGTAATTACATATAAGTGTCAACTTGGCAATTGAAAGCCGATCTCTAGACATATTTGTAAAGAACTAGTAGTTAAATCCTGAGCAAACTGCAGGAGATTGTCTAACTGATGGGGAAAACCCAGTCTACAGGGGGTGTGGCTATTCCCTGGGCAGGTGAATAAGATGGGCAAAGCTGGCTTAGGAAAGATGAGCATTCTTCAGCACCAGGCTGGGGCTGCTGAGATGTTCGGCTCCTGACCTGAGCTGGTAGGACCAGTGAGCATGAACGAGCCACTGCTGTACTTCTTTAGCTGGTTCACTGAGTTGGATACTTCAGCATACCTGGACAGACAAGTGAAGTTTGTCCCTCTCTCAGAGTCCTGTAGATATGGTATGCTCAGTTCCCTCAGCCCCTGATGTAGGTCTCTGTTGTTGCAAACTTGGCACTCAGCAGCAGCTGTAACCAGATTAGCCTTGGCAAGTGGAAGTCCATATTGTTGAGCCCATGAATAACCTCCCAGTGTTGGTATGAGCTCTCCTGCCAAGCTGGACTAACAACTATAGGCAGACAATTGTAAGCCAGAATAAAACCTCCTACTCCCATAAGCCGTTTGTCATGAATTTATCAGCAATGTGCAGGCAACCTGCAACACTTTTCTTCTTTCTTTTTTCAAGTGTATCTCACATTTACTTATACATTTCTGCAAATTCTTTATAAACGTTGACTTGAAAAGTCTGCACAATCACACTATGAAGTAGAAGCTATTAAAAACTCTGGTTAGAGATAGAAAAATGAAGAGTCAGGGTATTACATACATTTCCCCCACACCTGAAAAATGGAAGATTCAAGGTCAGAGTCACGTGGTTTTGATTTGACCCCTCTGTAACAACAACTCTATAACTGTCATTGAGAATACTGGGACTAATAATACATACTCAGTGATTGGTAAGGTTTGGCACATATGATACGTGTAATGGTGGTGGGAGGGGCAATTATAACACTTATGTCAATGTGAACCGATTGTGTGTTAGAACCGAAGGTTGACTTTTAGGAGTGCAAAGGTTGTGTGTGAAGGTTGTATGTTAGAATTGAAGGTTGACTTCTAGGGGTGTGGTGGGAAATGCCAATGCAATCAGTAGGTGGAGCTCTTTCCCTAACCCCACCTCCCCCACCACTGTATTGATTAGTATAAGATAATATTAGTATCCCAAATACTGAAAGAAAACTCTCTCCAGCTCTATCATAACAGTTATTGTTAAAACAAAACCCTGCTACTGTTAAAAGATCTTGCAACCTATTAAACAGCATTTAGGGTACATACAACCTAACATGGCTCATTGGCTCATTGTGTGCCTCTATTTAATTAAGTTAATCATAGGCGTTATGAGAAGATTTGTTGAAAACAACAGCTATGCATATGTATGAGCTATTAAAATATTTAGCTTACAAAGCCACTGCATTTTATACTTTATTACCTTCAAATTGTACTGTCATAAAAATAAGATGGTCTTATCATTATAAGATTTCAGTGTTTTCTCTGGAGCTCTCTCCACTGCAGTGTACTAGCTGCCCCTGATAATGTTCCCTCCTGTTCTTCTTTTTCCATTCATTGCTGAGACTTCACGTAGCAATATCAAGAGTTAGGGAAAGGCAGAGATAGGAGCAATGGTTTTGAATCCTGCCTCTCTCCCTTACCAGTTACGTGGGGCGGACAAAGTACCCTGTACTTTGGTTTTATTTAAAGGGGATATTGATTAGATTTGCTTAGTAGGACTATTTTAGGGGGTAAATGACCTTATCCAGATAAAGCTATTAGAGCAATCCTGGCCTCAAGGGGGCGCGGGAACTGTGAGGGATTCTCCTTCCCAAGCTTCTTCTTTTGCTCCCTTCATCTCACAAACATTTATGGAGACAGGAAGTCACTAATGGAGACACTAGATGTGCAGGGCTAGACTTTCAATTGCTAGCTAAGCTACTAGAAATAGAGACACCTAGCTACACTCATCCGACAGAGAACTTACAGGAAGGAGGAGGGCACAGGGGAGCAGGGAATCTGCATCAAGGTGACCTGTGCATTTGGTACCCTCCACTCAGTGGAATCAATCATTTACTCCATTCAGCAAATGTTTATGGCATACAAACTCAGTACTAATGTGCCAAGGAAATTAAAAAATAAAAGTGAGTTACATCTGGATCTCAACCTGTGACAACTTACAATAAAGAAGAATTGCAATCGATAAATGATAAAAGCAGAATGTGCATCACTATTCTCTTTGCAGAACATTTCTACAGTAAAGAACGTCCTCACACTTATTGTACACAAATCATTGGTGTGATATGATCCTATCTGAAAGATGTTACATCAGGAGGGGAGATTATTAAGAAAGACAAAATGGGTATATTTCTTTATAATGGTATTAAAAATATTTCACTAAGAGAATCTACGTGAAAAATAGAAACACTGCCTTTTAGCTTTTTGACAGAGTGCTCAAATGGTCCTTTTTCAGGTAAGACATCAAGTGAAAAAAAAAAGAGCCCTTTGTAGAAGATACAAGTTTCATCTTTGCTTTTGTTTGTCCTTAAGCAATTACTTAACTTCAAGTTTTTATCTATTAAATGGAGATCATAACAATACATTGACTCAGTTTTGACTCCTTTAAAGAAAGAAAGACTGCAGACAGGAATGTTCTATAATGCAACTCTACTGAAAAAGAAATTGAGTATACGACACAGAAAAAAAGGGTCCAAAAGTTCGTTATTGGCAACACATAGTTAATTACCCTCCAAAGGCAATTTACCACTCACTCCTAGTGCCAAACATTGCTTGGGACAAGTCCTCGGGAGGCTTTACTGCTGAATCCTCTAGCACAGGGGACATAGTGTACATAGGATGGAGACTCAGGCAACAGCATCTGTAAAATAGCCATTAGAAATTATAATATTAGGAGCTTTGGCAAATACAATATAAAATGTATATATTATGCAGAAAAAAATTAGTTTCCAATAACCTGAGGTACTTACCAGCTGTTCACTTGATCCCATATCGTTTTCATAGTGTTTTCTGTACTTTTTTCTAACTGTGGGACCAAATGTGTGTGGAAATGTGCATCATTTTTATGGGGAACTGTGTAGTGTGTGTGTGTGTGTGTGTGTGTGTGTGTGTGTGTGTGTGTTGCACAAGTGTGTCCAGATATGCATATGTAGCGTGGAAGGCAGAGGAATACTGCTAGTATCACTTATCCTCAGAAACCGTCTACATTAATTTTTTTGAGGCAAGGTCTCCCATTGGCTTGGAGCTTGATGAGTAGGCCAGTGAGTCCTTGTCCACTGAGCACAGGGGTGTACCCCCATGCCTGGCTTTCTTATGCAGTTTCTGGGAGTTGCAATCAGGTCCTCATGCTTGAGTAGAGATCACTTTACCAACTAAGCCAGCTCTGCAGCCTCCTTTGTAGCATGATGAGACAGGATCTACTCTAGTAGCCTTGACTGGCCTGGAATTCACTATGTAGACTCAACTAGCCTTGAACCGGCAACAATCCTCTCACATTGCCCACCCAGGTGTGGGGTTTAAGAAGCACATTACTATACCCAGCAGAAAAGTGCAGTTCTAAATAGTCATCATTTTAATAGATGAGGCGAATGGTTGGAAAGCTAACTCAATCTCACCATCTTCCTTTGTTTAGCACCTCGTGCATGGCATGTGGCTGAAACTTCTTCCTGCTTGTTGAACTCATCGGAACCCAAATTCTCTGGTCAAGAACTTGAGCCCCAAATTTCAATTACTACTGATGTTTGTGGTTTCGTGTCGTTAGTATAAACATCCCTGTTTCTTTCTCTAACAAAAGATACTGATACTTCAAACCCTCTATTTCATTTGAAAAATATCTTGGGAAGATTCTATTCAAAGGCTGTCAGATGCTTTGGTATGGTCCCATGGAAGATGGGAGCACATGAAATGTAATAAGCACTCAAAGTTGCTCCTAGACTTGCCTCTCAACCAGCCAGAGGAAGGAACAAAAAGCAATTGCACAGAGTGAATGACCTTACTGCTCACAGCTTTCTCTTCTCAAGTGTCATTCACTGCCAACCTACGATGATGCCTTCTGGAGCTCCTCTGGGTTGTTTTTCTCAGACGAGTCCATTCAAGGAGAGGAAGACTAGAGTCTGCCAGAGGAAAGAAGTTCACTCTATTGAAGTATCTCTCTCTATAAGAAGCTTCAAGTGCTGTTCTTTTTCTTATGCTGAACGCCATTCCTAGTCCTCACCTTCACTTCAAACATGATGGGAGGTTAAAGACAAGATTCCAGTTTTCATGGCTGTACTAAAGCAAAGCATGACTGACGTGAAGATTCTGAATTCGACAGTACTTTACCTTTAAGTTTAAGCTGTCACAGATCCTCAGCTGCTATGAGGTATGAGCAAGGGTCAAGATATTGCAGCCTCTTCCTGTAAGCTGCTTTTCCAGTTTGTACTGCCACTTTGGGGCTCGAGAGAGAAAGAGAAACTTGTTTCTTCTCCTTATCTTATTAATATTCAACTCACGGTACAAATTCCATAGCACAACCTTTGAAGACCCCACTACTCCTAGAGATAGACAGGATAATGGAGAGCTGTACAGTTGATACCCTTTCTAAATATTAGCCGTGGATTATTTGCACATGGGGAGCTTGTGAGGCCAAGGGAACAAGACGCGAATACGGCAGAATAGATGTTAGCAGCTGTAAGCAAGTCTAGACAAAGTGCTTTGAATGCTGGAGCCCAGCACGGCCTCCTCAGGGTCCACTTTACTGAGAAGCAAGGAAAACTTCTGCCCACTCCTAACATGCCCCAGCCCTGCCTTCTCCAGGAGGGGAAGGCACGTTCACCACCCCGCATCCCCACACCACATTCATTACCAGCTCCCTTTAAAAAGGCCATACAAATTGTAAGTGTTAGCACGCAAGATCTGTTTGCTGTAGGTGCTTGATGTTGTGCTTGTTCAACTAAAGCCAAAAGATCCACATCGCACAGCACTGTGCTAACTTCTATAGGAAGGAAGGAGGATAGGCAATGTAGAAGGAAAGCTACCTTAACAACTGACTCAGTTTAATTGAATGATTGGTGGATGGACTGATACCAACTCAAAATATATAAAATTACATAAATTCTTAGCCATCAGCGATGATTTTTTAAATTCAGCGTTTTGTTTTATTAGATGTTATTGCTCAGTGACAGTAACCATGACAGTAACCTATGATTCTCTGTTTTCTTCCTTCCTCTTTCCCACCAACTGTTCCTCCATTACTGCCTTCCTATTTTCCTCTCTTTCTTCTCTTTTCCATTCTATCTTTATTTCTTTTATCCTTCCTTTCTTTTTTCTTTCCTTCCCTTCCCTTCCTTCCTTCTTCGTTCTTTCTCTTCCCTTCTTTTTTCTTTTTTCTCTGTTTCTCTTTCTTTCCATTTTCCTTGAGACAAGGTATCACTGTCACTCAATTTCCATTTTCCTTGAGACAAGATATCACTGTCACTCAAATTGGCTCAGCCTTCAGAATATCTGGAATTATTAGAATGTGTCACTACAAACAGCTGACAATTTGATCATAAGAAAAATATACACTCTTGAAACTTTGATAGAGGTAGTTCAGTCTGATCATCCAAGTTCCTTGGGATCTTGCAGTTCCTCCGTGTCCTTATAATAAATTGTGTTCCCATTATCAGATTTACAGATTCAGAAGGTTCAGAAATGAACCTGTAGAATTTCAATTATTATTTACTGATTGCATGTCTTGAACTGGTTTTACTCATTTTTAATTCTTAGTGTTACCTTGCTTATTTCTCATTTGTCTTTAGTGAATGCGTAGTTCAGAAAAAGTCAGGATAAAACTATATTGTTGGTTTTGGTTCACGGGAATCTAGTTAATAAATGAATATTTCAGATTCTTGGAAGAAAGAGGCTATGGAGTATCTAGGGTTTTGTTTCTGGTAACTAGCATGGGGCCTTACGAGTTCCCTTAAATTCCCTGAGTATCAGATTCCTCATCAATTAAAGAAACAAAAAGTAGATTCCTTACAACTTCCACATCCTAGGATTTTATGATACTTGGAGTGTAGAAAGACACTTACTGTGAAAGGTTTTAAGAGTGTAATTTAGTGGGGAGATGAATCAATAAGGGTCAGGAGCCTAGATTTTAGTCACTGATGCCACTAACCAACTGAAGGACCGAGCCAAATTAAACTCTTGCTGAAGCAGAAGGGAGGACAAAGAAATTAAATTAAGGCTTTAAAAGCTGAGTGATTTCATGCAAGCCACTTATTAACCTTTCTGGATCTCAATTTTCTCATTTAAATTATGAAAGTGCTTGATGAAATAGTCTCTGGAATCTTTCAGCTCGAAGTTTCAATGTTTCAGTAGCATGTTATAAAAGTGTTCGGTCATTTCTCTTTTCTGAGTTTGGCCATATCATTGTGATGGTCCAACTGGCTTTTTCTACACTAACTATTGCAAAATTGATTAATCAGCAGCAAATAACTTTTAATCCATTCATCTGTGACTCTTCAAACTAATATGTCCAGGGTTTCCCTATCTGGAAAACCAAAGCTTGCAGTTGAGACATTGCATTCTGTAGTTTATTTGGTAAATATCGAGTTTCACTGCTTTCTTAAATAATGACTAAATCTTTTGAACAAAAATACATTCCACTTTAAAAAATGAAACACTCACCTTCTTTGTGCTTCTTTGACTATAAAAGTGTGGCTATAGATATTTACCTCCATTATGGAAGGGCTTTGATGACTCACAACATTTGCAAGGTGCATTGAGGTCCTGGACGGAAGGCGCTCCATCTGTTGCAAAGTGTAATTAACATTATGAGTTTACCCAAAGAAACATAAGAGTCATTGTTAAAGAGCATCATGGGGGCTGTCTCAGTCTTTAGTCATAGGACACCTCTGATGTAGAGGAAGGTAATAATTTATAGCAGCTCCTAAAAGTAACTTGGATATGAATAGAGTTAGTTGTTTTGAAATTCATCCCTCTTTTTATTAATAGAGGAGCAGCCATAGTAGTATATTCATTTTGTTTTAATATTTTTAACTAATAAGAAAAGCAAGAAGAAGCACTGGTTTTTACAGACGCTAAAGAAGGTAATATTCCTATGAATTACACAAAACATTCTTTGAGAAGTTAACTTGCTCCGTGACTATGAGATTCCTGTTCTTCTGGTCAAGTCGAGAGAAGCTTGCTGTGTACGTTCTGAAGGTGCTTGAATTCTACAGCACACCAGTGTCAGGTAAAGGGAAAACTGTTCCAGGGATCTGAGCCCAACTGAGTGTCAGCTGACCCCAGCACCTCTCCAAGATTCAGAGAAGTTCTGGGTGAAGTCGCAGGGATCCAGAAAATGACCACTAAATAATTCTTCCTGAAGGGTCAGGCCTAACAGTTCACGAACATGGAAGCTAAATGAAGCATCTGATGGTGTTTCTGATGCAGCTGGAGACGTGTGCAGGGGTGGGGTTATTTCAGAGACTTAGAAACCAAAGGCAGATGTACTTGCCTTAGTTGATAGCTTTGATGCTTCTCATGTCCAATAACAGAGAACCAAAAGGAAGAAAGACTATTTCTAATCTTCCAGACACGTCTTTTGGGGAGATTGACACAAATAGATGATGAAAACCATTGGTTGGGTGGCACACGCCGGTCACCCAGCACTGAGGGCTGAGTCAGCCCTGCCACAAAAACAAAAGAAAGCAAAATGCAGTCAAGTCTTCATAATTAGCCACATTCACATTCATCAAAATATTGTTTGAAAGCAGAGTTTAATACAATGAAAGTGATAAAATAATACAAATTAATTATTATACCTGGCCCATTAATTCTTAGCATGTTTGCACAGTTATTCCACTCACTAGATTAATGCGTATGCCTTAACTTTTTGTAAAATGGTTTCATGAGGGATCTGGGGAAAGAAGGGAATAAGGTGCATCGCATGGCTTTTCAGGTAGTAAAAACCCTTCTGTATGTGAGGCAGGAGCGGAGACATGACATACAGTTGTTAAAACCCACAGAACTGAACAATGCAAGTTAGCCATGATTCGATCTATGGAGTCTTGAGTTTATCAGTTTTGAAAAGGCACCATACCATAATAAAGCAATATACTAATTAGAGAAAGGGTCTGATTTGTGCAGACACAAGGGAATGAAAATCTTCCTTCCTAATGTTCTTAGAAACTAGGCGCTACTTTTGTAAAGAAAATCCATTAACACATTTTTTTTAAGAAGAGACACTTCAAAAAAAGGGGTTGGGAGAATGTCCATGCCACTAACATACACATTTAATTTAAACATAAGGAAATTAAGGTAGTTTTATTCTTTTGAAATACCAATAGTCCCTAATTACAGAGATAGTGTATCAAAATCAAGCCTGATTATAACTACTCCTTTCATAGATGCACGCACACGAATATGCTCAAAAGAAACAAGGCCAAAGAGCTCTTAGTATATTCTGAACCACAAAATGAGTTGAAGCACCATCTTTTAGAGTGAATATTTGTGATGAGTATGATGAAACTTACACCTTTCTCCTCAACCCAGAATAAAAACATAAAATACTTAATAATCTTATAAGACCTCTACATTTTGCCTCATGTAGATATAGTTATGAGGTTACAAGGAGAGAGAGACAGAAAACACAATTCTGTGTTATGGACTTTTTTTTAAAACTTCATATTCAGGGCTAAAGAGATAGCTCCGGGGTTAAGACTCTGTTTTGCATGCACACTAAAGGATGCTCCAGGAATGGGGCAGGGGGGTCGGGGGGAGGTGGCATTGGGAGAAAGGGAGGGAGGGGGGAAAGGAAAGGGAAAAGATGGGGAGGGAGGAAGAGGATCCAGGGAGGGGTGGAGGGAGGGAGGGAAATGGGGTACTTATCAACTTTGTATGAGTGGAAGAAATAAAAAATAAAATTAAAAAAAGAAGACTCTGTCTTGCAAGCAGAAGTCCTGAGTTCAGATCTCAGGTCCCATGTAAAAAATGCTTGGACTTCCCACCCTGGTGGGTGGAGCCTGGGAAATCCCAGAGCAAAGCAAGAAGATGGTAGAAGCAATCCAGGATGATTCCTGAAGTCACCCTTAGTCCTCCACAAGGACACACAGTGCCCTTTGATACACACACACACACACACACACACACACACACACACATTTTTAAAATTAAATAAAATAAAACTTCATATTCCAGGAATCTCATGAACTAATATTTAAATGTCATGGGAAAGTGAGAATCACGCACTACTCTCTAAGGCAGGCTATCTACACATGCATAGTTCAGGCACAGTAATGCTCTTTCATACTGACACAACACCTTTGTGCCTTGAGTCATCTTGAGAATAGGCAGGTCAATTAAGTCATAAAAATTAATGCCAGTCACAAAAATCTTGCATGGAAACTGCAAGGATTATCAGAGTCCCAAACTTCCAAACTCTATAGTGGCTGCACCTGTTTGTAAAGAGACACTGTCACAGTCCTGTTGACAGATATCATTGTCTGCTAAGATTGTGAAGTTACACAGCAGAGTCATTCAGATGTGACCGGCCAGGAAAAATGAAAAAAAAAAAAAAAAAAACAGGTCAAAATTCCCTTAGCAAAGAAAACTTTGTTTTTTAATACTTAGACACAAATCTCTGTTCCCCTAAAACCCAAGTGTTTTTCCTTCCTGAGCCTCAACTATTGTGTCCCATGCCCCATCTCTTTGCAAGATATGCAAAGCAAGATCCCTTTTCTGCAAGTCTCTACCCTCTCGTTCAATTCCCATGGCTCCACCGATGCCATGCAATGAGACACCCATTCTTTTTCTTCCATCACAATGATACAAGTTAGCATAGCTTAATGCACCCACGAAAAAGATTTTTTTTTGGTGGGGGAGAAGTTTACATAACTGGTTTCTTATTTAGCCCTGTGACCATTAAAAATAAGTTTTACTGTTCTTGTTGTATAAAGGGGGTAAACAGTGTATCAAAGGGGAAACTGAGCAGCCTGAGGTCAGTAGCTGAGAGGAACATGTCCATCAGGGCCATGCCATTAACTGTAATGTCACTGTCTATCTACCAGGTTGCTGTTTAAGCAGCATTTTCTATAGGACTTCACATTGGCTATTTACCCATAAGCCACATCTAGCCCACACACCCTTGGCATATGTTGCATTTATTCATTCTTCACTCACTTCTTTTGTTCTTAGATTCATTCATTTATTCAATCACTGAAGCACATACATTCAATGAGTGTGGATTGAGCTCTTCATATGAAGCCAATCTTTGGGTAGACTCTGGAATAGCCTCTCTATATATATATGTATGCAAGAAAAACATTAATCACACATAATTAATCATAATAATCATACATAATTAAAGTATTTATAAGTTATAAAGAAAATCATGAGGTTCTGAGAATAGTAAAGTAGAACAAATTAACTGGATGATGTCTATGTGAGAGGTGACCAAGAGAAGTTTAAATCTCTGATGATTTTTATTTGGTCTAGCCTGCCATCAACATGCTGAAACCTGTCACTTTTGTTATCTCACCTCTTGAGTTCTCATTTTGGAAGGTACAACTGACTAATCTAAGAAAGTCACTGTAGCACCATGCTGGGGAGAATGGTACCTTCTGAAGATCCTCTTCCCTGGACATCTCAAAAAAGATACCAAACCCACTGTCATGAACAGGTCAGTGTCTACTGGGGGGAACACAGGGTTGGTTGCAACAGGAAAGCCCACAGATGAGCTGACTTGGACAGAGTTATTTATGTCTCAGTCAGTTGCCTTCTTTCTTTTTATTGGGATAATTCCTCACAGTGGTAACAAAATCATGTTACCAAGGCAAAGTGGATATTGCTGGGCATTCCAGGGTTCTCAACTGGCCCATGACTAGAAGAAAGTCCCCCCAAAAAATCATAGTGACTCACCATAGTGGCGACCTGAGAATGCCTTAGTCCATCTTCATGGAAGGTCTTTATGGTTATCTCTTGGCCTTGGGCCACCTAATGAGATAGTCTTTATTGGAGCCATAAAAGATAGTCCTCTCCACCAGTGATACTGATCAGCCAACATACAGGACACCCCCAGGCCTAAGTGGAAGATAATGGCAGTATAATTCCAATGTCCTTTTTGAGTGTTTCCATTTAAAACACCTCATATCCAAGGCAACCACTCACTTGGATCTATTGGTCACTCCCAAATCTTCACACGCACATCTTATTGGTCATAGTGGTTTCTTTACCTCTTAATAAAAATCCATGCATCCTAAGTTATGGATTTTTTTGTTTTGCTTTAGGATTTCCCAGGCTAAGTTATGAATTTTTTAAAACTTGTATGTACAGAATAGTTAGATGTCATATCAACTAAGAAGTTAGCCCATGTGATTATGTGGAAGGACTCAATTAATGGGTTCCCAATAGCACATCATATCAGTTGTCTTCACTTGCCTTTCAGCTTTTTCCAGGTCTTGTTTTTCTTTTGACAAGCATGAAGGACAGGTTGGCTCAGATGAACTTTGAGTTATTTTCAACTCCTATAATATGCTAATATAAATGGGTTATAAAGGCTTATCAAAGATTATGGCTCCCAGTGATGTATTTCTTCTTTCAGGAATTATACTGTTTATAGGTCTACAACTTCTCCCAAGGTCAGCAAATCTGGTTTTTTAAAACTCACCCTTTCTTCCCTTCCCCCTTCCCTTTGTCCTTTCCTTCCTTACTCCCCTCCTCTCTCCCTTCCTCCATCTCTTCCTTTCCTCCTTTCCATCTCTTTCTCCCTCCTTTCCCTCTTTGTCTCTCCCTCTCTCCCTCCTTTCCTCCAATTCTCCCTTACTTCCCTCCATCTCCCCCTTTCCTCTCTTCTCTCCTTCATTTCCCTCCTCCATCTCTCCCTTCCCTCCCTTCCATCACTTTGTCCCTCCTTTCCCTCTCCCTATCCCTCCTTCCCTCCCTCCATTTCCCTTCCTTATATCCTTTTCAGGATAATTTTCCTGTGTCCTAGAACCTTTACTTCTTCTATAGGTTACTTATTTTTCTACACCTCAGAAATGGGCATATTCTATCATCTCTGACTAAAAGTTTTTGACATACCTTGTTTGCCAGTTTTTTCTTTAATTAGAATATATTGAAGTCACATACCAATAATAGAGAACACTATCACTGATCGTGATATCGTTTACCCATAGCTCTGCATTTTATTGAATGTTATTTTCCTATTTTCCACAAACCTCTTTTAAAGAGAAAGCGATCACAGACCCAACTAAATACTTTAAAGTATCCTGTTTTCTTCCCTACAAAAATACAATGTTCAACTTGTGGATTCTGATCTTATTGGAGATGTCCTCACTCACAAATAGTTGCAGGGTGGGTGAGATTGCTTGGAGGGTAGAGATGATTGCCACCAAGTCTAATGACCTGAATTCGATTCCTGGAACCCATACAGTGTAAGGCAAGAAACATTTCTCGGAAGCTGTTCTCTGACATACAAGCTGTGGCACACACACACTTCCATCCACATACGACATAAAAATGTGTAAAATGTAACAAAAGTGTAACACAAAAAAGTGTAAAAGTATGAATACTATTTAGAACTTTTGTAGAATTTTCCATAAATGAAATTAGGTTGTCATTTGTTTTCCTGCTCAACATATTTTCTGCTACCATCTCTGCTAAGAGCATCCAACTTCTGTTATGGTAACATACCACAATTTAATAATTCATTCAGGAATAGGTAAACAGACACGGAGGTACTTCTAATGTACTTCTACAAATAGCACCCTGGGAAATATCCTCTCAAGTATTTCTTTGCACACGTGTCAAAGTTTTTCTCAAGTACATATGCCTAAACATAGACTAGAACAGGTGAACTGCATCTTCAAATTTAAGGGGAATTTGCATATAAATAACTAAGAGTCAATATACATATAAGGAATTCCTTAAAAAAAAAAACTATACAGTAGGGGAAAATGCCACAATATGGCAAAAGTTGTACAGTTGACTAAAGTGAAAGTAATAAGTATTAGAAACTTACAATTCAGTAATAACTAGGGAAATACAAACAAACAAACAAACAAACGAACAAACAAACAAACACAAAGTGGTCTCCTATCTCATACATAGGAAAGGAAGAGGGGGTGAGTCTGGAGGTCCAGGATGCATCCTGTGGAATGATAGCAAGGGACTTCCTCTCCCTGAGCCTAGTTATCTCATGCATAAAACGAAGATGACACCCAGGGATCCTGAAGGTCCGGACATGTCCCTGGTCTTTTTGTTAGATTCAACCTGATCCCTCCAACACTCTGTTTGGAGACGTGAAATGGAGACACATGATTTGCTCCAGCAAGTCACGATTTGCTGGTGTGAATGAGCCCTGTTTTTGTGTATCTACGTGGTTTTTCCCAGCATATTTATTAACTACAAAGTAGCTACTAGGTTACTGTACTCCCCACACTGATGGGAGAATGGAAATAGATACTGCACTGCGACAGGGACTACATAAGGGGAAATTGATACTACAAGTTTTATCCATGTAAATCCATCTTCTGATATAACACGGGGGCCATTACCACTTAAAGTTGACATGTTTGAGGGATTGCTAAAAGCAATCCTGTCTGGGGAAGACTTGAGAGTTGAAAGGTTTTTGTCCAGGTGTTAAGAAGGAGCAATCATAATCAGGCAATAGGCAATGAAGAGTATGAAAACAGACACAAAAGTAGTGGCCTGAAAGATCTAAAAGAGAAACAGTCAAGAAATAAACCCCTGGAGAGGTGGCTCAGGGGTTAAGCCTCTGCCTTGCAGGCATAGGGTCCTGAGTTCGGATCCTAGACCCCACGTATAGACGGGAGCGGAAGTGGGGGCAGGCCTGCGTTTCTGGTCTTGGGAGGACGGAGCCTGTGAATCCCGGGGCAAAGTAAACAAGGAGGTGGTGGTGGTTCCCAAATTCGCCCATGGTTCTACACATACGCGCACACATGCGTGCATGCGCACACAACACACCCACACACACACAATTGAATAAATAAAAAAATTAAAAAAAATAAAGGGCAAAAGACAGAGTAGAGGAAAGCAGAGTCCAAGATCACACCAGCTTCGTAAGCAATGTCAAAGGGCTTAGATTTTTGTCCTATGAACATAGGGAAGCCATTGATAGCTTTAAAGAGCATGTTTCAATTATGTAATAGTCCAGAAAGTTCATTCTCTAAGACGGACCTAGAAATCCAGGCAAGAGAAGTGCTAAGTGATGTGTTCCATGTGCTACACCACTGGAGTGAAAGAGGCGAACCTAAGAGACTTTGGAGAAGAATCAACAGGACTTGGTTTGACAAGATGTGTACAGAGAAGTGAAGAATCCAAAGGACTTCCAGGCACAGGACTTAAGCAATGTGTTAGAGTGGTGTTATTCACAGATATGCAAATCACATGTCTTAGAGCAAGCAGAGGCTTGTGTCAGGTGACCCTTTGGGGCAGGTTGGATTTGAAGTATCTGAAATATCTGAGTGCAGATGTAAGTGGATAAAGGACACTGCAAGCCCAAGAACAGCACAGCCCCAAGACTTAGCTTTGAGAATTATCGCCACACAGAGCTGGCAATCGAAACCTCACGGGAAAGAATGTTATCTGGCTAGGACATCTAGACTGAGCCATCAGAGCAAAGCAAACAGAAGCTATCAAGTGGTTGGAGAAAACGAGAGAGATTTCACACACACACACACACACACACACACACACACATAAGTGCACGTGCACGTGCACAAGCAAGGACACAGAGTATACGAGGGGATGAGCACGAGCTGAGATCTACTTGCAATGTCTCCCCTTTGCTAGATCCACGGGCTTTTCTTACAAGCTGACCTTAGCGCTAATGGCTTCAGGAAGTTTCATGGTGGCTTATGGTCACGGCCTCTCACAGTACCAGCTTCAAGAGGTTAACTGAAAGCTTCCTTGGAGTACTGGAGTGGTCAGAGGAGCACAGGCCTCCCAATGTCTGCCGTCTCCTCGTCTGCTGGAGTGGAAAGTTATTCCTGGCTCCTCCATGCCTGGTTCTTACATCTTCTGAGTCTTGGTGAGAGAGAGAAGCACCTACCAACTAGTTCCGCAGTGGCGTCTGAGAGGAGCAGGGTGGAGCCCCAAGAGAGCCAAGGGAAGTACCCTTCTTAACATCCTTGGAAACTTCTCAGATGCCAACTCCAAATGGTGCATTGAGAAACTGAGGCAAAAAGAGTCAAGTTTTCTCTCCAACTTTAGAAGAAAAACAAAAGAAGGAGCGAGACATGATGCTGGGTCCTGATAAAAGATGCAGCTCACCCTATCTCCTCCGGAAGTATGTGGTCCCAGGGGTTATGCCAGCACAATTAGTGCTGAATTCCCTCAAAGAAGAGGGAAAAGTACTTCTCTGCTTCTTCCAAACTCTCACATGCTTGCAAACTGCTACCACACATTGTGGTGACCCAAGAAGGTACTAACTAACCAAGCACGTATGTCATTGTTCCCTTAAAAAATAGGCATTACAAACAAAACGGAGGGCTAGAAAGATGGCTCAGGGGTTTCTGTCTTGGAAGCAGAAGTCCTGAGTTCAGATCGGATCCCACATAAAAAACACTAAGTGGAATTGGGGGGCAGCTTGCACTTCCAGCCCTGGTGGGTGGAGCCTGAAAAATCCCAGCATGAAGCAAGGAGCAGAAGCAATCCAGGATGATTCCTCAAGTCTCCCTTGGTCCTCACAGAGACACACAGTGTGTTCTGATACACACACACACACACACACACACACACACACACACACACATACACACACACACTAAATAAATAAAAATTGAAAGGCCAAGAGGAAGAAAGCAGGCAGGCAGGGTTCACAGAAACTTCCAGTCATGTTTTCAAATCACTCCTGAGGTGAGGTGCTGGACGCCCGCAGGCCAAAACTTTATGCATAATCGGATCATTCAAAAAACCTACAAATGGATGCCAGAGCAAAATACAATGTTCACTTTTGAAATCACAAGAAAAGCTTTGTTTTCAGTAGGCTGAATTGACCAAAGCTGAGTTTCAGCGAAGCATGTTTTTGCTTTGGGTGTCATTATTTAGCTTGGCATCTACGCCAAAGAAACCTTTTTCTTACTTGGACTGTTGTTTTTCTTGTGCTGCTACAACTGTGAAAGTCAAGGCAAGATCCCTGATGCTACTTATTTAAATGAGAACCAGCTCCCTGCTCCCTTTGATTCTGATAAAGGAAGTGGAGGAGCACTTGCCAGGACTTGAAAAGCTGATAGTTGTGAGCCTTGTCTCTTGAATAATCAGGAAAATCAAGTTTAACTGGTTTGATCAAAGACCTTGCCAGTCAGTCAAGAACACTTGCATGTTATAACTATAGATACTGTATACATCGACCAGCCAAAGGCCAACAAGCTAACTAACAGCTCTTGGGAGAGATAAAGGCTTATGAGAATCCCAGAGGAAAGCATTCTCCATTTTAATATAGTGACTTGTACTGTGTAGACATTCAGAAAAACAGAATTCCACAAATCTTAGAGACTTAAGCCAGAGTGAATTCTTTTGTTCAATCTTGCTGCTGTCTGCCCATTGAAATCTAGTGTGGAATCAGAGACTAAACTCCATACTTCCTACTGACAGTTTACGTAGACAGAAGAAAATAGTCTTAAATGCTTGCAAGGTGAGACCATTTCATGCTTTTGGAGTTATTTTACATCCAAATCTTCTTGTCCCAACACCTGCACAGACAAGATGATTATGATTGAGATTGATGTGATAGGCCTGATACACATTCCTTTTCGGACATCCTCCTTTTGTGCAAGTCGGTCATGCGAGGAAAAAAAAAAAAAAAAAAACTCAGTTACTGTGCCAAGAAATGATTCCCTAGATCAGAAAACTATAAGTTTCGACATGAGAAATTAGAAAAGTGAAAACTGGTCAGTTCATTTGCTTGTGACCTTATGAATGAACCTGCTGATGAGTCTCACGGGCTTATTTCAAGTCCTATGTTTGCATTTTGATTTAACCTGCTCCTAAAGCATTATCTTAGGCGTCTAGGGAGAGACAGTCAATGAAGTACTTGCTGTAGTAGCGTGAAGATCTGAGTTTTGAGTGCCTAGCGTTGGCATAACAAGCTACCATGGCACCTGCAACCCCAGTACTGGGGTTAAAGTCAAAAGGACTCTGAGGGCTCCTGAGGGGACTGTCTAGCTGAACTGGGGAACTCCGGGTTCAGTGGGAAACCCTGGTTTTAAAATCAAAGTGGAAAATGATAGAGAAAGACCCAGAACTGGCCTCCACTTGCACATGCATGTAAGTACCTGGACACCTGGAACACCCATGCATGCATACACCACACACAAAAGGCTGGCCTTCCTTGGTAAAAATGTAAACAACTAATTGTCTGCACTTTCAGCCACCATGTTCTTTTTTATAAGGTAATATTAAATCATGTCTTAAAAAGTAAACCACTCGGGCTGGGGAGCCGGCTCACCCATTAAAAAGCCTTTGCCTCACGGGCAGGACCTAAGTTCAGATCCCCAGATCCCACGTAAAATGCCTGGTAGACATGGCCGGAGCCCACAATTCCAGACTGGGAAGACGGAGCCTGGGAAATCCCAGCGCAAAGAAACAAGGAGGTCGAACAATCCGAAATGATTCCTAATGTTACCCTTGGGCCTTCGAAGATGCCCACACACTCAAGTGCCCTCTTAAACGCATACCCCCCTCCTCACACACACTCAGAGACAGAGAGAGAGAGAGAGGGAGAGAGAGAAAGAAAGAGAGAGAGAGAGAGAGAGAGAGAGAAAGATAAGCAGTTTATGATCTAGTGTGGATAAAGTTTCTTTAACTGATTCTTAGTTTGTAAAAATGGATATTGTTTTAGCTTCTACTGAGAAATTTCATGAAACATTGCTGAGAGGAAACTTTAAACACACGGACACACACACACGCTTGGCACATCGACCTGGCATTAAACTAAATTACAGGTACCGTGGTGACATTTGTAAACGAATCTGCCAGTACAAGTCACTGAATGCTGTGTGCTGTGTACAATAATAGGCAATGCTTTATTCAAGTTTGTACTAATTAAAGAACTACTTTGTTGCTAAGAATCAGTGTATTAAAAGCATACGTTCTTATTAAGCATGTTCCTGAGAGAAAGATGAGAGGTGGGTCTCAAGTTTCAGGGAACTATTATTAGCCTCTCAAAGTATTTTCTTAATCGCATGTGTTTTTTTTTTTTTAAGAGAATGCAGAGTCTGTATTATATAAACAGGGTCTGACTGCATTTTAACTGTTGTTCTGAGCCTTTTTCTTCTTTCCACGTTGTTTTCCCCTCTCAACCAATTCGCACTTCTCAGGACTTGAACCAAAGGTAAACATCATAAAGAAATTTACTTGGTACAAACGAACTTTCATGAACTGAAAAGCATTTTTTTTTACAGTGTAGTCTGCGTTTTTGTAAGACCTTGTGAAAAATCCCCTATGATTGAGTGGCACTTAAAGACTTAAAAATACACATTTGCCATGAAGCTTTCGAAAGTTGAAGGGGACAAAGGAGGATTTTTTAAAAATGCATATATCAGTCTGTCGTCCCTAGAACAAAAGGTTGCTTTTATGGGCTCCCTTCTCCTTGGCAGCTTGCCCTCTTTTGCACCCCTCCCCCAGTTCTCTCTGCCTACCTGTGTGGACAGCGACGGACCCCCCATCTCTGTTCCTGGGGCCCCATCCTGATTCTCTGTTGCTCTAATTTTTTTCCAAGTCGTTGGTACAACCTCCACACCTTCTCAGCCCACCCCGGTTTCACCACCCCCCCCATACCAGGCTTTTCTTTCAGCACATTTTCTACTTCTCAGGGCTCATTTATCTGAACGACGTCTTCATCAGATATTCTGATCAGCCCAAGATTCCACGGCACTTCTCCTTCCTTTAGGCTGAAAGGGCTGAGACACCAAGGGCCCGGAGTGGGCTCCCCAACATTGTGTTGTTCTGATCTACAGCTCTGGGGTGCCCCTTTCTCTTGGCTCGCAGACAGTGTGTGGTGTATGTGAGACTCAATCGCACACATGACAGGAGACTCAAGCCCTCTGTATCCTGTTGGCACCTGGGCGAGTGTTTGCAAGTGATTGAAATGCGGTGGCGTGACAGTTAATTCTCTAAAATGTGTAATAGGACGGTTCTGACTTGCTTTCACCAACACCACTTTCTCTGACTTGGTCAGGAGTTGATCACATCTATTTCCTCTCAACTTCCCTTTCTCACTCAGAGGATCCCAATACCTTCCTTTCCTCTCCTCAGAGGCAGAATGTAGCATGGAACCGGGCAACGTAACCCCAGCTGCCACCCTTGGCACTGCAGGTGACAGCAGTGATGACCTGACTTCCTTTTCCCTTAAAAAAAAAAAAAAATTCTCTGGAGACGGCTTTCTCAAGCGAGCTGGCAGCAAAAGAATTCCCTATTTCTCTTGTGATAACAACATCAAGTTTGAGATTTTACATCATACACACACACACACACACACACACACACACACACACACACACACACACCCCACAACAACCAGCAGCTATAATCTGCTTCCACAGCATCAGTTCACAGATCTGCCAATGGTCATGTCTGATACATAAGTGAACTCTTGCTTCTGACAAAATTTATTCAGCCGCTAACTGGTTTACAATTGCTTTCTCCAAACATCTCTGACCTACAGCTTTTCCAGTAGTATCTGCCCAGCATGACACTCAAATTTTTTCATTAAGATGCTGATGGTCAGCTGGGTGTGGTAGGGAACACCTTTGGTATCAACACTGAGGAAACTGAGGCAAGGAGATCTCAGGATGTAGTTCCGGTTCCAAATAAAGCAAAACAAAAAAGATACACTTAGAATTGTTTAAAGAATTTTTCTTTTCTACACAAGAATAATAACTTCCATTACGTTGTTTAGTTTCTTCAGTGAATACTTTGAACCTTGCACCAAATGACATACTGCACTTTTGGTTGCATATTATTAAAGATGTGCATACAAGCTAGTCCTGAATTTAAATATAAGATATGACTTTCTAACCAAAAATAGTGTATATACTTGCAATTCTGACACTTGTGAGGTTAGGATTAGTAGTTAAAAGTTATCCTTAGCTATCCATACAGAGTTTGAAATTAACCTGGGTCAAGTGTCTCAACAAAATATGACTTTCTTGGGAACTTTCAAAACTCCACATGTATGCAAGGATGTTATTAGTTTTTTGAAATGTTAATCTGATTCTGTAGCCATTTGTATTCCAAATCTTTACTATAAACCATGTGTTTTCCTGGATCACACATGAAGAATGTAGCTATAAGCTTCTCAATTCCATCCAATTCCATTTTTGCACAGTGGATACAAAAAATGGAAACCTTCCTGAAAATCTACAGCTGTAAGACTACAGCCTTATCAGCCCTAAGTGAGCCATGTCCCAAATACCCACGTGGGCACCTCCTGGATTCACCTGTAGACTTTTGTTGGAGCTAATTGTGCAGAGTGAGTAGAAAACATCCCAGAAGTCATTTCAGGCGCAAGGGACACAATGAAGGCAGAGTCACAGGTCACACGGCCCCTGCTTCATGCATGGTGCCTCTTGGTCAAGGCTTCTCTGGCCCTCAGACTAGTGTCCTCGGTCCTAGAGTTTGTGTTCTATCTATATCTCCCATGCGGAATCAATTCTAATCACACCCAGCAAGACCCAGTGGATGTGGCTCAGCGATACAGCATTGGCCTAGCATGTGCAAGGCTCTGGGTTTTACTTCTAGCGCTCTGCTTAAAAAATGAGAAAGGGTTGGAGACTGGGTAAACAGCTCAGGTGCCCCTGGAAAGGTAGGTTTCCTGTTCTCAGGAAGACTGCAGTCAGCTGGTGAGTCAGGACAAGTACGCCTGAGCCCGGTGCTGGCCCAGCTGACACCGTAGTTGATTTGCAAGCTCAGCATAAGGACTTGAGTTCAGTCCCTAGAGTTTATGCAATCTCAGCACGGGAAGGTAGAGATAGGTGGATACCTGAAGCTTCCTTACCGGTCAGCCTGGTCTAATTGTTGAGTTCCAAATTCCAAGTAGATAATCGTTCTCAAAAGAAAGAAAGAAAGAAAGAAAGAAAGAAAGAAAGAAAGAAAGGAAGGAAGGAAGGAAGGAAGGAAGGAAGGAAGGAAGGAAGGAAGGAAGGAAGGAAGGAAGGAAGGAAGGAAGGAAAGAAAGAAAGAAAGAAAGAAAGAAAGAAAGAAAGAAAGAAAGAAAAAAGAGAATGGTACAACAAGCACATATGTGCATGTACTCACACACGTGTACACACACATGCACACACACTTGTACACACAAGAACATGAACATGGATAACACGTACACCCAATAGCAAGAACACACATACACACATGCACACACCCACATGTATACACACGTGCACACAAACACACACACACATTCATGTGCATATACTACACAGAGGACTCTGTTCCAACTGCAATGAAAATGCTCCACCATATTGCTCCTCCACTTGGAAAACTCTCTACCTATGGAAGTTCTAACCTCTGCGCACCTCTGCGGTACTTTGCTGACTTCTCTGAGTGAAGTAGGTGACACTAGACACCATAGCCCAGCCCAGCACTTGTGCAAGCCACCTACTCTAGGTCAGGGGTATTGTCTTCTACCTGCAGACCACAAACTCCCTGAGAACAGGAAACATCTTGCCAGGAGCACTTGACACCATGCTGGTTGTGTGGCAGCCTCTGCACTACTAAAAATTGACCTGAACTGAATAAATGGTTACTGAATGAAAAAAATTGCACATAACTTTATCTCCATAATTATAGCTAAGCTGATACAGGTGGGTACTTCTTAATTCTTTTTGTTTCCAAGTTTCGACTTGCTGCTGAATCATTTGTAGATTTCCTGACAGATTTTTTTTTTATATTGCAAGGATTTAACAGTGTAAAAACACAATCCAGCCATCTGACTTATAGTAAAGGCAGTTCCTTGGTTTTATGATGTGATTTCAGTTTTAGGATGTTTTATCCTCTTGATGCTTTTAAACTCAAAACAAATGATCTTACGACCATATAGGTAAGAAAAATGACACTGCAGATGAAGGAATTTTGCACTTTGCTAATTATATCCTCACACTGAAGTTTCCATAATCCCGTGTGCATGCTGATTGATTTGATACACTAAATCTTGAATAACTTCAATTTTTCCCCAATTTTCATGTGTATGTAGGTGGAGGGTGCTTGCATATGGTTTTCATAGGGTAGATGCATGTGCACACATGTGCAGATGCTTAATGTATATGTATGCATGTGAGTATGCTTGCTAATGGAAAGCTAAGGGTGTTATGGGGGAGAGGAATCATCCTTGACCTCTCTTCCACTTTACTATTTTGGAGCTGAGTCTCTAAACCCAGAGCTCACCAGTTTGGCTAGTCTGGCTAGCCGGCTTGCTTTGGATATTCCCAGGCTCTGTCATCTGAAGCTGGAATCACAGAGGAGCTGCCACGCTCAATAGGAGATCCGAACTCTGGTCCTCTTGTTTGAAAAACAAGGGCTTTAACTGCTGAGTCGTGTCCCTAGTTCCAGGTTCAACTTTTCTGCAACGCATCGGTCCATGGCAGTAATGTTGTTTATATAACTTTGCAGTTGATGGAAAATAAATAAATGTTAAGAAAATTTGATGCGCCTTAACCTATTTCCATGGTGGAGGCAGTAGAGGAAACTGGGTCTCCTCGGCTCGCTGTCTGGTCGCCTTGTGTTAGGTTGGGATCACTGACTCTCTGCATCAGCCCTCAGATCAATTTTATCCTGTTCTAAAGCCACTTACATGCAACCGAACACAAGTTTTCTGAGATCAGCCCTGTGTCTGCCAGATGTTGATATTTATCTTCACAGTTTATTATGTTGTTGATACATTTTGGATTTCAGAGCCAACTCACATGCAACCAATCCCAAACAGAAACCTAAATAAATCAATAAGCAAATTATCCTTATCACTAACCTGACTACAATATTTTCAGGGGGATTAATTTGTTTTTTCTGTTTCAAACTTTAACAGGGTCCTTTTTCTCACTGAATAAGGTCAAAAACTAATGATCAAAATGGCTTAAATTAACATATGAAGAATAATAACACACTCAAATGAAGAATCACAGGTTTTAAAAAAATAAGTAGTATGGTTCAACCACGAATCTCAGTGGTGGTTGTCAAATGTATCATTCTTTAGACTCCTACTTTTGTATGGCAGACACACAAAGGTGTTTCTACGGAGTTGAGACTGGTTTCAAATCATGGTGATTCTACTCTAGTCTCACTAGTGTTGCAATTACAAGTACCTGCCACCCCACCCACCACAGCTGATCTGAACCTTGATACAATCTGTTTAAGTAGTGGTATTTTTCTCAGTTACCAGTACAAATAAATATCTCATTAAAAATAAGAATCTTCTAGTGCAGATTGAAATTCTTCTCTTTGCTGAAGTGATCCTTCAATTTGAAAAGCTCATTTTGGGATAGACATCAGTTCAGTCAGGACTTAAATTCAAATACTTCCAACCCATGTAAAAGCCTGATGCTCAGTATAAACATCTCTAATGCAAATATTCCTACTGAGAGATGGTAAACAGGAGAACAAGCTCACTCACCTGGAATACACAGCAGAAAAAAAACAAGATTTCACAAAACATTTGTATTTACTATTGCAGAACAAATTACCAAACATTTATGGCTTAAAACAAGCATTGCATTATTAGAGATCACAAATTTGATTAAACTGGATGATCTGTTCCAGCTATCATCCATTGAAGAAACTTAGGGGTAGGTAAGTGGTGGACAGAAAGGTCTAGAAGACCAAGATGGTTCCCTTCAAAGCCCAAATACATAATCTGAAAGGTTCACTCAAAAATAAAATATTCAAGACCTTTCACTCAAGAGTTTCAATAATTTCTCTATTCTGAAGTATGGTCGTGTTCTCTGGATTATATACTCTACAATCATGGAGTCAGCAGATTAAAAATGTAGGCTCCATTTCAGAATTATTTTTAATCTTGACCTCAAACTTAAGCTTTGATTAAATATCCATGACTACTAGCACATTATTGCTTTATTAAGACTCCTAAAAATAAACCAGCATGAGTTTCTGGAGATGAATTCTAGGTTTACCAAATTCTCCAGGGGGTTTACTTGCAAGATGGCCAAAGGATGACGGTTTCAGAAGGAAGACAAGCCCTCGTGATATTCATGTGTCTATTTCCAATGAACGAAACAAATACTGATCACTTTTTTTAAATTTTTTTATTTTTATTCAATTGTGTGTGTGTGTGTGTGTGTAGAACCACAGATGAATTCGGGAACCACCATGGACCCCTCCACCCCCTTCTTGTTTACTCTGCCCCAGGATTCATAGGCTCTGCTCTACCAGAACCAGAAACGCAGGCCACCCCCGCTTCTGCCCAGCGTCTATACATGAGATCTGGGATCGAAACTCAGGACCTTCGGCCTGCAAGGCAGAGACTTAATCCCTGAGCCACTTCTCCAGCCCAAATACTGATCACTTGAAACATTTCATTCACCTACTAGTTTATTTTATCAATAGATCAGTTACCTGTGTGGTGTGTGTGTGTGTGTGTGTGTGTGTGTGTGTAGTATATGTTATGCACACAGTAGAATGGGGCTGTTCTTCTTTAGGATAATTAAATTGGGCATTGGTTTTACAATTCCAAGGCATGCCAAATACCAAGTCTCTAAGACTAACTGAAAAATTCTTAGAATTTTAATTACATTAGACTCAAAATTTATGCACACTCATATCATACATTATATGTGTATTTTAATAGAAAAACAGTGTCTAGACAATATTCATATTCTCAGATGTGTTTAGAATGCTATATAGCTCCTCTCCACACTTTGTATAGTGGCAGAACCCCTTTCCCACTCTTTTGTTCAGTTTTCTGTAACTGATTGACTGAGTGCTTGTTAAGGACCTAAGATTTCTCTGGAGCTTTTCTCATCCATTCCCATGTCATGTGCTGTCATGGGAAGCTAAGTGTGGTAAAGACAGAGCCAAAGACAGGAGAAGACTGGGTACCTGAACAGTCCCATGGAGGAAAGCTATATGGCAATTACACCATTCTACAAGTCAAAAGAAACTCCTCCCTGACTGTATCAGCCTAAATTGTAGAGTTTGTTGCAATAACCTATACTTTAATATTATAAATGTTTCATATTATAAATGTTTCACTGCTACTCAGTAACCTGTAGAAATCACTCCAGGCATATCACAGCAAAGGCTTAGCAGATAAACACCACCCCCTTAGAGGAAGTGTAGAAGGCCGCCATTATGCCTCCCCAACAAACTACTTGAGGAGACTAAACGCAGCTCCACGCTCCCGTATACAACCACCATGATAGAGCAGTACGACCCAGCCTTGCCATCTATTTCCAGAACATACCTGGGGTGACAGCCTGGCAGCTAGCCAAACAAAGCAATAGCTAGTCAGTGACAAGACTCCATCATTTCCACTGCCAGCCATCATGCTTCAGTACTAAATGTCAGATCCCTCCCCGTGGGAAGTATTGCTTTTCCGGAAGTTAATATAGGTTCTGTGGCCTACAACATGACTATTTTTATATCTAATGTCATTTGTGAAGGAAAAAAAGACTGATTGTTTCAGCATTGAGTCATGTGATAACCCATCCTGAGAAAGACAGATTTTTAATAAAGATGATAAAGAGTACTGGTCCTCTTATATAAGAGACTGTGATAAAGACTTTAAGTGACTTGTCATAAGCTGCCTCGCTGCAGTTGGAATTGACGCTGAAACTCAAGGGTCCTAGCATTCTCCTCTTGGATAGCCAGCAGTGGGGGAACTTACGCATGCAAATTAGAGCAGCTGCCTGAGCATAGAATGTCACTGGACTGTGAGCCTACAAGGATGTCAGTCATCATTGTTTCTTCCCCTTGGGTTTGTAAAAGGGAAAACTGGTCCGGGTTCCCCTTCCACTAGAGGCAAAGGAATCTTACACACAAGGTTCCATGGTCTCTTGCCATTATAAAGATAGCCAAAGATGCCACAATTATTTCTAGAACTTTCCTAATATTTCTTTTGTTTTATTTTCTTTTCACAACTCAATTTCAGATTTCATTTCTCTAATGTCAATGAAAGACGTAGTTCAAAATAACACAACTGATTGGGTGTGTGTGTGTGTGTGTGTGTGTGTGTGTGTAGGTGCCAGAGACTGACCCCAGATAGCCCCCATAATCACTCTCCACTTGGTGTTTTTGAGACAGCGTCTTTTACTGAAACCTGGAGCTCATTGGTTAGGTTAAGCAGGCTGGCCAGGAAGCTCCAAGGATCCTCCTATATCGACCTCCTCACTATACTGGGTTTTGTGACATGGATTCTAGGGAATTAAATTCAAGTCCTCATGCTTGCAAGGCAAGAAGCTCACTGATTGCCATATCTCTGACCCCTTGTTTCAGATCCAATGTTTCTTCCTTCTTTCTTGCTCAGTAGAAATGGCCCAGCTCTTTAACTTCTTTAGGTTTTGTCACTGTCTTGCTCCATGGATCATCTTCATTTCACACAGATTTCCCCATTGAGTGGTCTGTCTCTTGGGAAGCCATCTGCCTTCCTGATGCCAACAGACAATTGTCATCCTTCCCACTTGCCACCTCTGTACCTTGCCATCTTCTCTTCCCACTTGTGTCTCTCTCTTATCCACCATGTGTCTGAAACATGGAAACAGAATTTTCAGCACTGAACGAGGACAAGCAATAGACAAAGGTGGTGGCTTCAACTCTCCCCTAGGCTACAGGCAATGGACAAAGGTGGAGGCTTCAACACCCCCAGGCTACAGACAATGGACAAAGGTGGTGGCTTCAACATATCCTCCAAACTCCTGGACACTGCACCTCATGCTACAAGTGTACTTCATGGTGGCATATTTGAACTTCAGCCAGTGGTTTTCCTTCTGCTCTTTTGCAGGCTTAACATACACGTCTCTCTCAGAAAGAAGAAGGGAAAGAGAATGGAAGGAAGGAAGGAAGGGAGGGAGGGACGGAGGGAGGGAGGGAGGGACGGAGGGAGGGTGAGAGAGAGAGAGAGAGAGAGAGAGAGAGAGAGAAAGAAGAAAGAAAGAAAGAAAGAAAGAAAGAAAGAAAGAAAGAAAGAAAGAAAGAAAGAAAGAAAGAAAGAAAGAAAGAAAGAGAAAAAGGAAAGAAGGAAGGAGTGAGGGAGGGAGGGAGGGAAAGGAGAAGGAAAAGGGAAGAAAGAAAAAAAACTCTTTGATTACCTATAAATACATATTATCCATCTTCCTAACTTATCATGTATTCAACATGTACTAAGCATATGCATTATATTTGCTAATAGACACAACCAAAGGATATTTGTTAGCAGTTCTTTATTGCAGATAACAAAATTGAAGATTAGAAAGATACTTGCTTCTCCCCAAACAAGATGTGCCTGCTCTGCTGTGCTTTTGCTTTGCTTTGCTTTGCTTTGCGTGCGTGCGTGCGTGCGTGCGTGCGTGCGTGCGTGCGTGCGTGTGTACAAAGGATCTTTCTTTGTAGCTCAACCTATTCCCCAAAGGTGTGATTCTCCTACCTCTGCTTCCCAAAGACCAGATTGCAGGTGTGTGCACTACGCGCAGTGTCCAGCCCAAATAGTGTTTGGAAGGTGAGTGGAACACAACCAGATTAAATATTACTGATCTATTCTGCGTGAGGGGCAGGAAGATCCCTCGATGGTGAAGTGCTTACTGCAGAAGCGTGCAGATCTGAGTTCAGTGCCAGCACTCACCCGAAAAGCCCGGCACAGTAATGCGTGCCTATAATCCCGGCACTGGAGGGGTGGAGAAAGGGACTCACTGACCGCCTAGTCTTGCTGAATTTACAAACTCTGAGGTCAGTGAGAAACCCTGCCCCAAAACAAGAAAGAGTAGCTGAGGAGATGGCTTAGGGGATAAAGTGTTTGATTGCTCAGAAACCCCACAAAAGGCATGGTGGCCGCTCAGGGTCCCAGCTATCAGGAGGGAAACAGGTAATCCCAAGAACAAACTGACTAGACAGCCTAGCTGATTCACAGCTCTCAGTTCAATGGAGAGACCTGCCTTACTAACAAAAGTGGAGGGTATGGAAGAAAGATGCCCAATGTCAGTTTTGGGCTTCCCAACGTACACATCCACACACATGTAGACATACATATACTCACACACTACACATGTATACACACACACACACACCATGTGAAAATATTTTTTTTCAGCATACTCTTGTCTTTTGACTTGTTTAGAAAGTGGCCAGGAAAGTAAATTAATTGTGTCTTCTAGCCACCTAGATTTTTTTAAACTTTTTTATTTATTTTGTGCATACATGCATGTATATGTAAGTGTGTGTGTGTGTGTGTGTGTGTGTGTGTGTGTGTGTGTGTGTAGAGGACCAAGGGTGACTTCAGGAATCATCCTGGATTGTTTCCACCTCCTTTTTGCTTTGTTCTGGGATTTCCCAGGCTCTACCCACCAGGGCAGGAAGTACAGTCTGCTACTGTTTCTACCTGACATTTCTATGTGGGACTTGGAATTCAAACTCAGTACCTTCTGTCTGTGAGGCAAAATCGTTATCCCTGAGCCATCTTTCCACTCCCCACCTTAATCTCACAAGTTCTTCATTTATGTATTTCATTCACCCAAATCCAATCTCAGCATTGTCCTCTTCATTGTGTAGCCATGATTCAAAATGTCTTTACCTCGATTTCTCTATAAATACCCTTCTGGTCTCCCTGTTTGATTTGATCCTTCAAATCAAATCTCCACCAAACCTTCCACGGAGATTTTATTTCTAAACTAAATCTGTAAAGATCACATCTCCCATCTTCTAACCCTCCCTCTTTACTTTCCTCATCTTTTAAATAAACGTTAAGCCCTGGACATGGTTGGAGAAATCCCTTTGACAAATGATTCTTACTTTTTTCCCAGCCTCGTGTCTTTGCACATCCAGGCTGCTGCTTTGCTGCTAAGAAGCGTGCCAAGATGTTACAGCCCTTGACCTGCATGATGTACACATGGACTGTAAGCCTTGCATCCCCGCCAAAGGTCAGGGCGTGCAAAAGTTTGCATGTTGGTAGGTGAGCTCCCAGCATTCAGTGGCCGCTTGCTGAATGCACAGTTCCTAAGTCTAATAGTTCCCATGAATCTCCCGCCCTCTATAAATCTTTTGCTCAGAAAGAAAAGGCGCCTGGCTCATGGTAAAGTGGTTAGCATGAAATCAACAAGCTCTTTAGGGATTTGCCCATCTCCACTGAGCAGAGAACAAATTCCTACTGTTTGTCAGATTTCTGTGAACTTACATAAACAAGTTTCCCAGACATTGAGGTACAAAACTCAGATGTAGTGATAGAAAAACATCATAGTACAAAAACGGCATTCAATTCTCTTGGAAACAGTGTGCTTATGAAAGCCATAAACACCAGGTACAGAAAGTTCCGTAATCCTTTTCCTAAGGGCAATAATAGTTTTTACATTACAGAATCAAATGCTGCTGAAAATAAAGTTCCTACTTGGAAAGGAAACAAACACTTGTCTCTGAATGGAGGGTCGGTCCTTTTCTCAGCAATCCTCCTGCAAATGCCCTGCCAGCTTCAGCTCGCTTGTTTTCCCAGGACATAGGACCTGTCATTGGTTGAGATTCTGCCTTAATCCCTGCAATCCATCAGCTCCCTTAATCCAGGGCTGCTTTATCTAGGTCTGCATGCTCTGCAGGGTGCCAGGGACTCTACACCTCTGCCTAGAACCCATGGCTTCCCTGTGTTCTCATGGGATAAGAGATCAAGTAAAAGCTGGCAACCATGTAGATCCCTAGCAAAGAAAAAAGGGAGGAAACCAAGACTCCCTCTTTTTAGCTACTGGATATTAAGAGCACTTAAAAGTAGCTCCCTATGAAGGCAAAGGATACTGCTGCCATGTCTCAGTATTTTTCCCAAGTGGCAGAACCAGAACATAACTAACACTCAAAGGACATGTTCTTTCCCTTCATGCCAGCTGCTTCCCGGAAAGGTGCCATGGACTTCTTGTGACATCGTTAATTTCCAGGAAATGAAATATCCAAATAGGGAAATTGATTGTTTTCAGGTCTGATGGCCTCCTTATATTGAGCAGTAGAGCAGATGTTACAGAGAACAACTCATATCTCACTGTTTCCCACCCTGTTCCCTATTATTACATTGATAGTGTCCCTCTAGATTCTCAGTGTAGCTTTTAGACAAGAGGTTTGAACTCCACAAATATCACCAAGGTAAAGAGAAACAAATGATAGGAGATGTCAAGACAGCAGAGTCAAATCATCCCTGATTCCCTATTGTGCAATCTCACTAACCTCAAATGAAATCCTTTCTTAAAGCATTGTGCTATGATGAAGGATGAAACACAAAGGAATTACCTCATATTATCTCTGCTGATTTCACAAGTTCAAACAATTCACCATGGCATCTCCTGCCCAAGAACTCAACTATTTGTAAATTCAAGTCTGTACTTCATAGCACCAAACACACACACACACACACACACAGATCCTTTGAGCTATGAAATATCTCACCCCAAATGATCTTCTGCAAATATTCAGTGAATAAGACATGCATGTGTATGTTGCACTATGGTAGGAAATATAAAAAGGAATATACACTAGGATATACTTCCAAGATCAAACATTCTTACATATCTACTGCTTTTGCCATAATAGAAGTCAATATCATCCACATCTGGAACATAGTAACAGTGTTCTAGTTGGTTTCTGAAGTCTTTCAAAACTAGCAATCTGACTAGAGATGCTTCTACATACAGTGACTGTCTACTATAGTGGCAACAAAAGTCAACTGTCATTTTGCTCTACCACAAGCACAAATGATCAACCATTGTCCTCCTATCCTGCACTCCAGGGCCTTTCCCCAAAATTTTTCTTCTTCCTGAAATCATCTTCTTTATGTCTCAATTTTCTTTATTATTCTTTTTTCATTATTCATGCTTATCAGAAAAGTTCCTTCTCAGCAGAGACTTTGCTGACTATTCTTAAATAAAGACTGCTATATTTTCCTCAAATGTCTCTTAGTAAATTTATTAACGTTGGAAACAGTTTTATGCTATGAAGTACTTTGTTTCCATTATTGTGACTTTGCAGATGGGGATTTGTTGACTTTGTTACCAGTGTTGCTAAACACTGAGCACCACAGGGCACAGCAAGGTACTCCGTGAATTCCTGTTGAATGAATCCACACTAAGGGCACTTTAGTATATAAATATGAAAGGTTGATGAAAACAGAAAGCATTGATTGCATTTAGGACACAACATATTTTTATTGTGAATTAGATTAGAAGAAAATGATACAGAGAAATGACATGAATGACAGTTCTGTCACCAGAGAAGAAGAAGATATTAAGGCAAATGTTTAAGTGCATCCGTCAAAACATTCGCATGAATGTTATTTACCCCATTAAGGCTGCTTTTAGGTCTCTATGCTAGACATATGTTTCTAAATCTTTCCAAAGAACCGTCCACAGGGGTCTTTGTGACAGAATTATTTTTGATAGTAACAAATTGTAAAATCCAAATGTCCTTTGAAGGAGAATGATTGAAGAAAACAAGGAGGATTGGGATGTAACAAGGGTAGATTAGATTACTTGCCTAGTGTGCATGAGATTTCGGATTCATGCTCAAATATTTAGTAAGAAAAAGGAAGATAGAAAGAAGGAACAAGGGAAGGAGGGAGGGAAGAAGGTAGAGAAAGAAGGAGGAAAGAAGGAAGGGAGGGAGGGAGGAGGGAGAGAGAGAGGGAAGGAGGAAAGGAAATATTATACCATGAAGTATAATGAATATATTAAAGTGGACATCTCAATTTCAAGATATGTTTCTGCTAAAACAAACAAAAAATCAGAGAGTCCAGGAGCCCAATTATTGTATAAGATAACTTTATTGAAATAAAACAAAAAACCTCATGCTTGTATATTTACTTCTGTGAATAGAGTAAAAGCTTGAGGAGGCTTTTCCTTCAGCATACTGAATCCTTCCAACAGGATGAAGTGACAGACAAAAGGAGGACATGAAAGAGAACTCTGATGTGCTAAATGCTTTGGTATCACCTGATCTGAACTTATATCATCATAGCTCAGGAAGAAATTTGATTCAAATAATGAAAGATGGTTATTTTATGGCTATTTAGATGTCTGAAGTCAATCAAATATCTATTAGTAAAGATGAGTAGGTTGAAGCTAAATTTTCTAGGCAATAGTTCTGCTTATTAAAACAAATAATGATGAGTAATTAGGAAAGAAGTGGGTTGGGAAATATATCAAATATTATGTATGAGATGGAGAATACATCAAGTGGTTGAACTGGAGCTTGGCTTTGAGGAAGGAGTTGTATTTGACTAGCTAGAAACAATATCACCTGGCGAGATCACGCCTTAACAGAACCATAAAGAGAGGAGAATTATGTGATAAGGTTCAACTATTTCTTCACAGAAATAGTGTATATATATAGCTGTAAGGGAAAAGACCACATTGAAGACATTCATTATTACTTTTATAAAGCAACTATAGTGAAGGAAGTCAAGAGGGTAAATCAAGTCTAACTCAGGTAAAATTGTTGTGAAATATTAAGACTAACCATGACCTTTCTGCCTGGTGGGCACTGTTCCCTCAGCCAGTGATATCACCTATACATCAGCATGCCTCAACTAAGACCTTATGAAACATTCAGAACTTGAGGATGATTAAGCATTTCAATCTATTGTTATAATGAACATCTCCTGAGTAGAGCAATGAGCAGAAGCTGAGTTGGATCAGTACCTTCTGGAAACCATTTTAAATTTGAACATCTGAAAAACTGTAAAACTTTTACAAATTTCAGCCCTATAAATATATCGTTCACATATCATACAATTTACATTCAATGCTCTGCTGTAAGTCAAAATCTCCTCTTTTCCCATAGGGGATACGGTTCAGGATCCCCAGTGTCCCTGAAGCTGAAGATAGTGTCATTCATTATGTGCTTTCTATGTATTTATGAATATGACAAAGTTTAGTTTATGATGTGAATATAGTAAGAGTTGAACAGGAATATCTTAGCAACCTCCACATACATTTTCCCTTCTTCCTTTTTTTCTGCCCTTTTTTATGATTTTTAAAAATTCTTTATTTTATTTTGTTTTTTCCCTAGTTTTACAAGCATATTGAGTATGTTTCCCTGTCTCCCTTCTCCCCCTCCATTTCCCTCCCTTCCTTCCATTCATTCTTTCCTCAATCCATCCCACTCCCTCCCACCTTCCTATCTGTCTGCTTCTGTGGGTTCCAGGGTTCCCCCTGGATCTCCTGCTATAGTGGGGGTTCAGGGCTCTGTGGCAGACTAAGTGGGCTTCCCTTGGGCAGATCCACTGATAGGGGCACTCCCCTTCATCTATCTAGCCCTAGCCCCTAAGGTTTCCACTGCATGTAATTATTTCTCCTGAGATCCTCGCTAATCTATAGGGACATGCTGGTGTGTCATTATGCAGGTCTGGCGAGGATAAGTCTTGTTGCAGTGAGTTCCTGGATGCAGCAGCCCTACCTCAAGTGGAATGTATTGTGCTGCGGTGGACCTTCCCATCGTTAGGTTCTCACAATCTTACTGCCCCCTCTTCTGAAAGGTTCCCTGAGCCTTAGGATGAGGAGAGATTTGATTGGCCTGACTCTGGGTAAGCAATGCAAGCTTCTTCTTATGCAGTCTAGAGCATCCACCTTTTTACTTGAACTAACTCCAGTTTCTCTTTGGCAAATTCAAATTGTCAGTGTTGTTCCTCTTGCACATAAGGGGACCATTAAGCTGAATAAAGATTACTTGAATACAAGCAGTCTGATACAGTCCATCTGATAACCATGAAGGCTACTAAAAACCAAATGAAAGACAACATATACATCATAGATATACTGGACAAGGAGATAAGAACACCTAGGCTGACTGAGGAATGGCACGAGATTTCATCCTATTTCTCAAATAGCATACAACTTAAAATTCATAATTATATTTTGAATTTGATATTGTTAGAGTGGAGTTGGTAATAGGTAACTGAAACCACAGGAAGTAAAACTCCAGGTAAGGGAGCAATCACGCACGCTCACAATCAACTATAGAACATTTTTATCAACCCCAAAAGAAATCTTCCCATTCTTTCCTCAAAGTATTTACAAAATTTCTCATTTGAGAATTTACAAAATTACAAAATTCCTCAAAGTATTTATAAAAATACTTTGAAAACAAAAACGTAGCATGTAGGAACTATGAAAAGTAATATAAGAGAATAAAAGAAGCTACTAGAAGGAAGGGATAGGGTAGGAAAACACATGTAAAGCCATAAGGACTTAGAGAGAATATATACTCATATTGATCACTCCAAACCCATGTTATAGCAAGTGTTCTAGTGAACAATGCAAGTTCATTTCCCAAGCTCATAGCCCCATACTTTATAGACGAACAGAAGGATAATATCTAAAATGTACAATATTGTGATCTATTTAAATGCAACTTGCCTAAAAATGATTTTAAAAAATGAAACCAAATTATCAGACTGTTGATCATATTCTATCCATTTAAACCACTGAGCATCCCATCACTAAGCTGTCAAAAGTTTCAGCTGAGAATTCTTTTCTAGATTCCAAAAAGGAGTCTTCAGTTCTGATTTCTGAGATGTTAAAAAGATTCACACAATACTCTCCATCATATTGTCAGGAATAGGACTGTGTAGAACTCAAACATTTTAACCTGGTAAGACTTCTTATGTTTACACTACTTTCTCTCTCATCAACTCCAATAATTCAGGAAAGGTTAGTTTGGGACAAAGGGTCACAGAAAACGGTTCCGGCATCTCAGCCTCCCAACCTCACAAGTTCAGAGAACACACTGAAGTCAATATTAGCCCTCCCAAGTTGAAAGCGGTGACTCAGATGTTGCCAGCTGCAATCAAACACCCCTCATCTGAACGTCTGTACCTTTCAAGACAACAGAAGTCTAACTTGGGAGACAAGACAAGGAAAACACGCAGCAATAACTTTTCCATGAGCCTGATTTTTCCTGATGAGAAAGACAAAGTGGCAGTCCCTTCTCAACTTTGGAGATTAATTGCCACTGGGTGGAAAGGGAGAGAAGTTCCCATAACTGGAAAAATCTACACAGCTTGGTAGAAATGCATGCAGGTACCAATTGTTAGTCCCTCAAGGACTGCGTTGCTAGGCGGTTGATAAATAAAAACAAACAAGATCGACTGTAGAGGAACCAAGTCTGAACATGACTTCTGGGACAAGGAAATCAATAAAGCGCCAGTTAGTGAGGTAAAAAGAATGAGATTAAACATGCAAAGTTTACTTGCAAATGTTTTTGAAGAAGTGATTACACAAAGGCAGGTATAGTGAGAAGTCACTGGCGTAGAAAAGGGGAGACCAGGAAGACGAAGGGAAGTTTGCTTTAAGGTGGGGTTAGAAGGAAAGGGTTGAATCTGTGACAGAACCATGCATGTATTTTTCTGCAGTTTGTTCTGTATAATGGCCTCAGGCCCTTGGTACACACGGCAGCTATTTGTAGAAAAACTGCACTTTAGAAACTGAACCCGATTTCTCACGGCTTCAGATGAAATACCAGGAAAAACAGATGTGTGAATAAACAAAAGTTGCTTGGGTGACTACATTTCCACCAAAAGGTTCACAACACTATGCAAAGATGCTACTACATACAACTATGGGGAAAAACTCATTTTCTAAGTAGCCTGATATTTATAATTTCCCTTCATCACACCCAAGCAGCTTCCCTAGAGGTAATTCTCACCAACCATTTTATCCATCCAGAAAAGTCACGGCTTGACTATTATCTCCCTCAGTTTCAAGAAGCATCCAGAAATTGCCTGCCTGAAACATTATTATCCTTCATCTTTCTTAGGTCCCTGCGAAAGTCCTAAGATGTCCTATTTCCCTCTAGCCTGAAGGAATCTTTCTGTCCTGAGGTGTCTTCTCTGTGGCTTGAGTGACAGCATGCCTCATACAATTCATTTTATGGTTATCTGTTTTATCTGTTCAATCTGACTATAAATTCCTTAAGGTCAGAGACTCAAGCACATTCATTCATGTTTCTACTCCCCCAGGGCTTAAGCCAGTGTTCAATAAATATTTGTTGCTAGTTTTGTATGGATGAAAAAAAAGACATGGTTACTAAAAACAAATGCACAGCAATGGTTGGCCCAGTTCCAATTTCAATTGCAGGTCCATTTCTATACAAGTATCCAGCAAGTTAGACTGATGGATCTGTTATCCGCTCAACATCCCGGCCAATCAGAAGGGAGGGAAAAGTAGAGTGTCAGCTCAGTGACTTCCCTTGAGATTCAAGTAGGAAGTTACATACATTACGCAAATCACTAGTTCCAGCTTATCTGAATATATTGTTTTGCCTAGGATTTAGGAAGCTAGGAACAATACTCTTGAGTTAAATAACCACATCCTAGCTATGACTCTATTACTGGGGAAGAAAGGGAAATGTAATATCAGCAAAAGAGGAATTTTAATTCTCCCTGTCTAGATATCAGTGTAAAAACTACATTTTGAGGGTAATATTTCAAGTGTAATTAGTTCCCCACATCCCTTAGTAGAGAAGGACACAACTAACCTCTCTGGTGTGTGACAAAGTGACAAATGACTCCTTCCCACCATTTATATCTCACAATCTACAATAGGTAAGGACCTGCCCTGCTGCTGTAAGTCAAACAGATTGGAAAGTGCCTTTCACTTTGCTGAAGAATCTAGTCATCAAAACAATGATCATTTACTAAACTCTGAAACCAAAGTACTTACAGAGTCCCAACTCACCCAACCATATTTAAAGACAACCAATTTCTTAGTCAATTTTAGCGTAACTCTAACACAAAGGTGTAAGTGGATACAGGTATTTTTAAAAGTTAGAATTCTTGGGCTGGAGAGGTGGTTCAGGGATTAAGCCTCTGCCTTGCTGGTGGAAGGTCCTGAGTTCGGATCCTAGACCCCCATGTATAGACGCGGGGAGGAAGCAGGGGCGGCCTGTGTTTCTGGTCCTGGTGGGCGGAGCCTGTGAACCCCAGGGCAGAGTAAACAAGGAGGAGATGGAGGTGGTCCATGGTGGTTCCGTGGTTCTACACACACACACACACACACACACACACACACACATATAAATACACACACACGCACACACGCACAATTGAATAAATAAAAAAATTTAAAAAAAGTTAGAATTCTCACCTTTAACTTCTTTTGAAGCCCATGAAGAGCTGAGCAATCAGTGTATTGTGAAACACAACTGGGCAAGTCTAATTCAAACACAAGGTGTGAGAATTTTGGTTAAAAAGCTCAACTCTGAGTAGACACTCAGAAAAGACCTTGAAGTACATTAAGATTAAAATATTTCCCAGGGATGGTGGCATTTGAACAGAACCGCAAAGGATGAGTAGAGTATTAATGGCAAAGCAATCAAGCAAAGGCACAGAAGTACAAACATGGGTTGAATGGGGTGCAGTGTATAGACATGGGGTGAAGGTTTTCTCTGGCAGGACAAACGTTGAATGCAGGCAGAGATCTCTACCTTCAGAAGTAGGAGTGACAGGGAATGGCTGACATATGCAAGATTCTGACGCATTTCCAACAGAAGGAAGCCAACTTTTCTGATTGAGGGAAGGTAAGACAGAGAGGCAAGAAGAGCAAGGGACGCTCACAGTAACTATAACTGATACTAGTAAACACTTCATTTGCATGTTTAAATTTAGGAGGGGAGTGCTTTTACAATGGTCGTGTGAGAGATGGGTAATGTCAAAACTCATATGTAAGTGCTAAGCTAGGATTTGAACCCTGTCTGTGTTCATCTCAGAGCAAGAGCCTTTTGCCAAAAGAGTCACTCTAATAGAATCCTATGGATGGGACTGCAATTCAATCTGGACACACAGAGGGTACGGAATGAAGGATCAGAAAAAAAACTCTATAGAGCAAAAGGCCAATTATCTGGACTGTGATAAGAGGAGAAAAGAATGAAAAAAACGAGTGAATTTTGAGTGGAGGGAATAAAACCTACAGGAATGGCTAGTTGTCGCGAGAGACCCCAGGTCCCAGTGCTACGAGGAAACACAGGCAAAATGGTGAGGAGTTCACATTTTACAAGAAAACCAAACAGCACACAATGGCGCACAGCAGGAAAGCAAGCAGTTCCCTGAGTGTGCTCTTGTCCATTGATTTGGAAGAAAAATTACACTTGATTGACTAGCTTACCTTATACTGACAGCAGTAAATCCTGTCGGCCAAGCAGAATCTGGTTCAGTTTTGAAAGCATACTGTGTGTTATCGCTCTGCATACCAAATTTTCCATAGATCTTGGGAAAGGATCAAAAATGATGTTTTTCCTTTCATAGTGTGGAATGTAAAATACCCACCGGATCTTCCTGGATGGCGCCTCGGTGAATGTACTTCTTGTTATTCCACCTAAGCTGCTAAATATCTAGTGGAGCAAAATTATGGGCTCTTTGCACATGAACTTTTTCCGCTTGATTCCTGAGCACCAAGGAGGTAACAAATGTGATTCAGAGACTTTTTTTTTAAACATTTTTTATTATCTCCGCTCATACAAGCTTAATAGGTACACCGGTTCCCTCCCTCCCTCCTCCTCCCCCCACCCCTCTGCTCGCCCTCCCCTCACCCTTCCCTCCCCACCCCCCAGTGCCTCCCCTCCCCCAATCCCTGGAGAATCCTTTAATGTGCATGCCAAACTCTCCTTTGGGTCCTCCTCTCTGATGATATACAAGGACCCAGCGGCATTTCCCTGAACCCTTTCCTGTGTTCCCCTTAAGCATAGGAACACTATTTTGGCTGTCAATCCCTCGCCTCCAAGGATCTTGGTGCTTTTAGCAAATGCTAGACTTTGTGGGATCAATAGTGTGTTGGACATTGTGCAGGGCATGCAAAGTCCAATTATGATTGCTTCGGCCCTAACTTGTGTGGAGTATCATGCATATCATTGCTCCTCCCATTTTTGTGCTCTTACAATCTTACCACCCCCTCTTCCGCAAATTTCCCTGAGCTTCAGGATGGGGAGAGATTAGGCTGGCCTAGGTCTAGGTGGTTGATATAGAGTCTCTGATTCAGAGACTTGTTTTATAAGCAACTCTGCTTCTCACCAGTGTCCAGCCGTCCCTAGCAGAAATTGTTTTGCTTATGCAGTCAACCCACAGGACCAAAGAGAATACAGATGTCAGGATGTAGCTCAGTTGGCAGAGTGCTTGTCTAGCATGTGTGGAGCTCTGGGTTCAGTCTCCAGCTCTGCATAAACCCCATGAATGGTAAGTGTATGCTTGCAATCCCATCAGTCCAGAAGTGGAGACAGGAGGGTCATAAATTCAAGATAGCCCTCCTGCTACATAGCAAGCCTAGAATGGGTAAGACACTATCTCAAAAAAGAAAAGTAGAAGAAGACAAAGGAGGAGAGGTGGGAGAGGAGAAGAAGGAAAAGAGAGGGAAGGAGGGAGGAAAGGAGGGAGGGAGAGAGGGAGAAAGAGAGGGAGGGAGGGAAGGAGAGAGGGAAGGAGAGAGGGAGGGAGGGAAGGAGAGAGGGAGGGAAGGAGAAGGAGGGAGGGAGGGAGGGAGGGGGAAGACAAAAAGAGAGACAGCCTTAGTCTTGGATAGACAAATGACAAACCAAACCCATCTGCTGCTGTCAGACTTGCATCGCAAAGCTCAAGACACTGGCATCTGAAACTATCCAGCAATGTTTTTTGAACTCTGAACCAGGGATGGCTTTCTCCAGAAACGGCCCGCCCACTTTTCAAAGGTAGTGACTTCTTTCTTTTCAAACTCTTTGCACTAGCCTACAGTGTGTAGCTCAAATTTTTAAATGAACGATCCTATCCTCTGCTCCTCAAAGTATAGAAATGGAAGGTGCAGCTAGAGATCAAATGCTGATAGAGCGAGAGAGAGAGAGAGAGAGAGAGAGAGAGAGAGAGAGAGAGAGGGAGAGAGCCAATTTTTCCTTTATTCAACTAGACCAACAAATACAAGTAAGACGTTAAGGTCAACTGCTTCATCAAAGCACAAAGCTGTCAGGCTATAGAGGAGGTTATTTGCCAAATCAGAACGCATAAACTTTGAATATAGAAACCAGAAGGGGAATTAAGCTCATATCACTCAAAAAGAGCTGAATGCATCTGAAACCAAAGTACACTGTCAGCCACCTCCACTAGCTCCAGGCGCTGATGCCTTGATTAGCTATGCAAGAAGCTACCTGCTATTTTAGAATTATATGAAGTCACCTCAGGGTATCTACAAGCTTCTCACGCACAGGGCTGACTTTCTCCCCCTCCTTCTTCTTGGCTTAGAGCGGGGTTGTTGCTACATCCAGGTAAGTACTCGATCATGGGCTGTTATTACATCAGCTGTCACTGAAGCAGCTTGCCTGCACGCAGAAGAAATAGTCTGCAAACGAAAAGACTCTGAGCACTTGGTGGGGAGGTCGCGGTTACGTGCTCCCCTAAAAGATTAGGGAGCTCAAAGGTTAATTTCCCAAGTGGGATTTTAAAAAACAACACCATGAGTCTCCTTGCACCCCATCTTTTTAAAAACAAATGATCTTCTTTCTTTAAATAGTAAGGAAATGTATAGGAACAAAAGAAGAGCTTGCATGATAGGTATCTGCAGAGGGAAGCAGTCAGCGTACCACCATTACCGGCGCAGTCAGGTTCAACATGTTTCTACCTGAGGGACAAAGATTCTCCCTTGATATGAGGCCGTTCAAAAAACATTGCTGGATGAAAATGTGATCTTGAACGCAAAGGGCTGACAGTTGAGCTTTCAAAAGCCAGGGTTAACAAGGGCTTTTGTATATTCTCCCAAACAAATAGGGTGCCACAGCTCACCTTTGACCGTGAGGCCATCCTTAAGCTTACAGCCCCCAGCTTCGCCCGGGAAGGGTGTAACAATTCTGGCTAATCGTGCTGTGCCAAAAAGAGTGCTGAACACTCAACAGCTTAGACCGAAACCGCCTTAATCACTCACCTTTCATCTTCTCAGATTTCCAGTGTAACGATTCAAACTGCATATGCTTCCCAGGCTACCCCTCCCTTCCCCCTCGACACTTGACTATTCATGGGACAGACAAGTAGCAGCTCTTTCCTTCTCTCATAATCCTCACTCCTGACAGAGTGGCCCATGCAGAACCTGACCTTCACACAGATTGGACCCCCTTTCTGTACCCCTGCCTGCTCTTTACAAGGGGTAGCATGTATGGCCTGTAAATCCATCTGCCCTGAGACCTTAATAAAAGCTTCACGTTCTGCACATGCAATTATGAAGCATACGATTGACATTTCCCACTGTGAAATGTTCTCATGCAAATAGATGTCTTTGACCTGGAGTAACCGTAGGTACCTTAGAAACAGGAATCCATGGCTGAGTCAACAGATCAACAGCGCCATCAACCACACTGAGTCCTGCCCTGCTCTAAATCTCCCTGGCTTACTTGAGCATGGATGAATCCAAACAAGACTAGTCTCTGAGAGCCTACCATGGATGACAGACTGGAACCAGGGCTACGCGGCGCGATTAACTTTTGTCTTTGTGGCTTACTTACACAAATAAAAATGTTAGGTAAAATCCCAAGAGTGTTACCCTTCTGATGGGAAGATAGTCTGGCTGGTTATGGATTCTCAATAAGGCTTGTCATGGTTCCAGTGCTGATCGTCCCTCACAGACTCATGAGTTCGAATCCTTGGTTGATGTTTGGGGAAGGTTGTGGCAACTTTAGGAAATGGAGTCTTGCTGGAGGAAGGCGCGTCAAGGAGTGGACCTGGAGGCTGGTTAGCCCCGCCCTGCTTCTACTAGAAGTCCGCTCTTGCAGTTTGCAGTTTTTCTCTCCCAGCCATGTCATCTGTGGTGACCTAAGCCGCCTCCAACTTCTGACATGCCTTTCATGCCATAAGGCTCTGTACCGCCCCTCCCCTCGGGAACCTCAAGCCACATAAGTCTCCCTTTGCTCCCTGGAAGCTGTGTTTGGGTGTTGTCTCGAAGCAGCAGAGAGAGAGAGAAACCACTCCAAAGCTATAAAATCTGGCATCAAATGCGGTCCATTGTTTCATATATTTAAAACATTCAGTTGCTCCGAAGTGTAAATCTGAACTCAAATTTCTTCGTTGGTAAATGTTTGGACAGGGGAGATTGGAAACTAAAGTGTCACTTCTCAGTTGCTGTGTGGCTAGATGGGGCAGGTCATGGTCGAGGACAGGGGGTTGAGTAGCCCAGAAGACCCCCCAGGGTAGGGCTTGACTTTCCCTTCCCAACGAAACTGTGATTAGCTTTCACTAGTGTACAAGAACGTGCTGGGGCCTAGCACTAGCACAGCCTGAAAGCCTGGAGGAGAAGCCCAGTCCCTTTTCCCTTTATTATTATCATGGTAGCCACAGCAAACAATAGGTAAAGGTCTTCGAAAGGTTCCCCTTGTCTGGGAACACTTTGCCATTGGCTGATCACCGATGTATTCATTCAACAAATATTGATTCACACTATAGCCAGTTCTTGGCTACATGCATCATTACACTGAAAAAACACTAAAACAGGAAACCCTAGCTAAATAAATGCTAGTTTCCTTTTCTCCTCTCCCTGGGCAAATACGTTCTAATTGCAAACAATTAACTAACAAGCAATCATTTGAGGACTGCCTTTGGCTATGTCAGGCCACAGCCCAAATGGCTTCGGGGATTCTAGAACATTGGTTCCTTTTCTAAACTACACTACTTCAAATGGATGCAGACAACTGAATCCAGGGTAGGGACCTTTTGGGGCTAAGCTCACTCCACAGTCTGCACAGGTTCCTTCCAGACTTTCTTGTATTGCTGCACTTCGGCCCTCAGATGGAGTTGGGCAAATACACATTGTTCTTTCCCCACTATGTACAGAGCCACGTGACAGACTTGATCAGCAGTGTTTTATTACAAAATCAACAGGCAATTATTACTTAGATGACTCATGGTGAGGCGTGGAGCTGTTCCTAAACTAGCTAAAAAGGAAGAAAAGTTCATTAAAGTTCAGTTGCGAAGAGCACAAATCTAAAAGCTTGTTTTTTTTTTAAAGCCATTGCTCAGTCTCTTGAAGTGTGTGTTCCTTTAAAATCTGATTTTCACCGAAACTTTGAAAACGTGTGACTCAATGAGTCATGTGAAGGAGAGCAGATTAGTTATGAGAATCACGTCGTTCCCTGTTTACCGCAAACCAGCAGGGTGGATCTGCACATGTTGATTATTTCTGTGGATATACTGTAGTATAAATGTGAGCAGGAAACTCACAAAGAAGCGCTGGAAGGGTCACTAAGGAACAAGACTCATGTCAGTCCAAGTGGAGTCTCAACTTTCCCCCACTGCAGTCTCTCAGGGAAGATGTCAGTCACCTCCCCGGCTCACACACCTCAGGGAAGGACCAGAGTAAGAGGAAACGGTCATGAAGGAAACACGTGCTAGCTGGCGTCCTTCTAAAAGTGGATTGAGTATCTTTAATCCGGTACCCCAGCCTCCAGATGAGTTACGGCCCTTCTTTTCTTTTGTCTTCTCTCCTCGTGGGGCTTGCCAGAGCACACTTCATCTCTGCCTCGAAGCATGCATGTCTTCCCTGATGAAACAGAGTTGCACCAAGTGCAAGCTTGAATGACAAAGTTATGCGCCAAGAAAGGGACAAGGTGATAGTCTGAAAGGCCAAGAGAAACCTTGCTGGGTTCCCTCCACTGTTAGAGTTTATGAAAAAACAGCTCCATCAACATCCCATCCCAGCTGTGGCCCACGTATAACAGAATAATGCACCCATACCAAGACAGATTTGATTCATATGGACATGGCCTTTGAAGTCCTCCTCCATCACCCCCAGCTTCTGCTCCATGACAAGAAATTGTTCTGTGTGTTCCCCTAACCCTTCCCCTCTGTCAACCATGAACAGGACAGACCTATGCCAAATGGTGAAATAACCACAGCATGTCTCTGGCCTGGTGACCTTTATTTATGAGTTGTTCTCCATCACTTCCCGATCCTGGCCTTCTACAACTTCACACCCTCCATGTGTGTGTCCATCTTGATGTATCTGCCCAACTGCAAGCAAACTTCCTTTGGTCATTCTCCCCATGTCCACAATTACAGGAGATGTCGACATTTCTCCTTCTATCCCTGACCCCTCTAAGTTGCACAACTGCAGATTGAACAGTTTATTGGATATTTTCATAAGAAGATCTACCACCTAGCTTACCTCTACCTAATCCTTCAGTTGTCTTCTATCTTCTGACAGTACTGGGATTTGAACTGGTGACCCTTCATGCAAGAGCCCTGTCATTGAGCCATAACCAAAAGCACCACATAATCTTCCAGTATTTAGTGGGATGTGGTCTTTCTTCCCACAGGTCACTGTTACCATCTGCCTTCATGCTGCTGCTATGACTACAGGACCAAACAACTTAAGGGAACGAGGGGATTTTATTCTTCCCTAAGATTCTCTGTAAGAACTCCTAGTTCAACTTTACAAGAGAGTTTCACACCAAAAGCAGGAGTCCAGGGAACTGACCACATAGTATCCATAGAAATGGCTGAAAGTAGGACAAACTCCCTTACTCGTCTAGACCCCAAGGCTGCCAAAGTTTGTCAAAGGATGCCAAACTCTTGATCCAGCTCTCTCCAGCTTTTCCAGATTCTTTTACACAGAACAAAATCATTTAAGGGCATGCCTAATCCCAAAGGTTGAGTGCTTCTGGAATTCCAAACACAGTGGCGCTTAGGATAAGATGGGGTTTTATCAGAGGGCCCCTTGGCTCCCTGGTAGCCATCTTAGTATCGGTTCTCACAATCTGTGTCATGAATAGAATGGAACCGCCGTGGAGACAGGCCTACCTTTGTCCAAAGCTGCCAGCTGCTGCCTATAGGTTTTCAAGAATCCAAGGGTCAAATTGATCTCTCCACTAACAAACAGCAACTCTTTCAAGTTGGGCATTCAAATGCTGACCCCCAGAATACAAGGACTTAGTAGGACCCTAACACTTTTCCTTACAAAGCTGCACTTATAAGATAAGATTTATAAGATAGGGCTGGAGAGGTGGCTCAGGGGTTAAGCCTCTGCCTTGCTGGCGGAAGGTCCTGAGTTCGGATCCTAGACCCCATGTATAGACACCGAGCGGAAGCGGGGGCGGCCTGCGTTTCCGGTCCTGGTAGGGCGGAGCCTGTGAATCCAGGGGCAGAGTAAACAAGGAGGAGGCGGTCCATGGTGGTTCCCGAATTCGTCCGTGGTTCTACACACACATACACGCATGCACACACACACACACACACACACACACATACACGTGCACAATTGAATAAATAAAAAAAATTAAAAAAAAAAGATTTATAAGATAAAGATGGATAGTTTTCTACTACCATACAATGATACTACTTCTTCAGGCCCTTTTTTAATAAAGTAAGGAGAAATATGAAGCCGAATTCTGCTCATCTTCCTGCAATAAGATGACAGTCAGAACATAGAGGAGCACATCCTGCTGAGCATGAAGATCTAGGCAATGTAGATCACATTAAAATATCATTGCAATTTATGGAGCATTCATATCAGCACATAATTTAAAATTTGTGAACTACACCCATCTGATCTAGATGAGTGCTCATTCTACTTCACCAGGATGAGTAATAAATCAATTATGAGTTGAAGAGAATGGTCTCTGTATGGAAAGAAACCACAAGGCTCTAACATTACATTCTTCTGTGCGTCCACTTCAGCACTGTAATGTAAAGGAAGCTTCCTACTGGATTATTAAACCAGACATTCATGCTATAGGTAGATACATGATGCAGGGCTGAGGTGGACGACTGAGGAAAACATCATCTGAACACAAGTTCCTTGAAGAAAATCTCCGCGTCCTTCTCATTTATTACCCTACCCCAGGATAGAAAGCAATGGCTCGTTATTTAAAGACATTCAAGAAGTATTTCCTGGGTAAATTAATCAATGAATGCCACGAGGCAAGAAAGGAAACCAAGACAGGTTTGAAATGATTCAATCTTGCCAGCATCTCCTTTCGGGAAAGGGAAGACCAAGAAGCCTTATGTTGGGTGTGAGGCTGTGGTGCATGCAGACACCTGGGCAGAGTAGAAAACCTTATTTAAAAAAAATGGGCCTGGTACTCAGCTGAGATCCTGAGCTCCACATCACAGGCTACATGAAACAAGGAGTCCAGGAGCATATTCCAGTTGACTTCGTCTAATACTGTCCTTGGATGCCTCTTCTCTTGTTAAAAAATCTGGAAACACCTTGTTTGTTGAACAGATACTGCATACCTTCTTACCCCAAGCTTGCTGCATCACTCAAACTGAGTAACCACTCTGTTGCCACAGCCGTTCCAAGGTTGTAAATCCACAGGGGAAGAACAGAACATGAGAGCTATTCGTAAAGCATTGCTAAATGACTTAGTGCCTTCTGCTGCCTAATACTACAATAAAACAAAATTATAGTTACCTTAGTAGCCAACAATAGCACTATCATGTTTTAGCTGGATTTGGAAAGAAAATGAGTGTAAAATTTGTGGGGCATGAAACGTGATGTTAAGTATTCAGCAAACCGAGCAAAGCAATTGTACTGCAACGGTAAGTAGACACGACGCGACCCATCCCTTTTGGAAAATGAAGTACAATGTCCGCTGTCTAGGACCAAGTTAGTTGGCAGTGAGTCTTCCTCCAGTTATCACCATGTTGCAGAAAGCTAGTAGGATTTTGTTTTCCTCTCCTCTGTATGCATAAAAGATGTAGGTGCTCTCTTTCATATGAATTAGACTCAAAACTATGACAATGGGAGTGTTTGGGAAGCAGTGAATTACAAACAGCAGTTCACATTTTGTCACTGGAAAGCCTATTAGTCTTTAATTCACTACTGTTCCTTGTACATTTCCTAGACAAGAAGACTATTCAATCTATCTCCCAAGTTTATTTGACCACAAAGTAATTTCACTGAAAGCATTTCATAGAAAGTCCTATCATGGAACCCACTACAGAAAAAATGTATATTAATTATCTCTAAAAGTTACACACTTCTTTGTAGGAAATTTAACCCGCTATCATTGCAATAGCTATTTATTTGTTGATCATGACAAATTTATACAATTAGTTAAGCTCTCTCTCTTGAACCTCAGACATATGCTTTCTAGACATTGCCCTTGCATGTGCAAATGTCTTACATACACCAGGAAAAAAAATCAAGGTATCAAAAATTGAACTCATGGACCAGTGATATTATTCATCTGGTTAAAGATCTTGTTGTATAAGCCTGGTGACCTGAGCTGAATTCTTAGAACCTATGTGAAATAGCCAGATGTGATAGCTTGCGGTCTCAGTACTCCTGTGGCAAGATGGGCTGCGAAGACAGAAGAATCCACTAGAAACTCACATAAGCAGAATAGCAGCAAATTTAAGTCACTCTGCCTCAAAAACAAGATGAAAGATGAGAAAACTGACTCCTAAAAGTTGTGCTGACCCCCCCACATCTACACATACGCACGCACGCGCGCGCGCGCGCACACACACACACACACACACACACACACAGTCTCAATAAAAGGAACCAACATTTCCATCCATTTTCTCTCTACTATCCACACACTGATATGATCTCCTAAGACCTCCTTTCAGTGAACAGTACTACCAAATGTCTAATTCCTTGAGAAGAAAACCTGATGGTATTACTTCTGAGACAACTTGTAAGTTAGTTTTCTTCTCATTACCTCTACTGCCCTGGCTCAATCACTAGCCTATAAGGTTTTCCTTCCTCCTCACCCATTCTCCATGACATCACAGAAGGATTCTCAGCAAGTGTGATCATTTAATAACCCACCTGGAATCCTTCATTAGCCTCCTTCAACGTCACGATGAACTGGAGACTTCTACATGGCTACAAAGCTCCTGCTTACTTTTACCATTTTCTTTGAAATCTTCAGTTATTCATGAAGTTATTCCAGAGTTACTTCGCAGGCACTACATGGTCACCTCCCAACCCTGCCCATCCTGGTCTCTCTGGACCACTCTTCCCCTTTTCCTCCTCTTTATTTTTTCCTCCTCTGTTCCTTTCACTGACTCACTCCTTCTTCCAATCCCAGCCTAAACACTCATTCTTCAAGAGTATCCTCTGCGACCCTCTGAACAAGCTAGATTAGCAGACCTTGTGAGTAGGGACCACATCACTCAACGCACGATGGCCATCATTGTCTGTGTTCTTGCTCTGATGTAATATGAATTCCATACAGGCAGACAGCTTGACCTTGTGGTTCCCCACTTTGTCTTCCAGGTCTGTCTTTGTACAATGGCTGGTTGAGGAACAAAATTCAATGACTATTGATTAGCTATGTGATTCCTGAAAGTCCTTCTGATTGGTTCAGCTACATGCTACCGTCCATGTAAAATAAACAGAGTAGGCCAAAATATTTCCTGATTTGGAAGAGCAAAATTCTATTGCTAGTGTGATTTACTAGTAAAAGATATGCTGTTTTCTTCATATGTCAAAATCGACTAACGGCTGCCAGAAAACCGAGGTGAATTCAGAATAAAGTGGAGATTGTTTTAAAAAGTATTTTTATGAGGTCAAAAGAGAAAACCTTCTAAAAATTGGAGAATGAGTAAATATCACTGGATAGGCATAAAGAAACAATGGATTCTGTCCACATAAAGCCAAGAATGTGTAAAACAAAACTTTCATCACAAAAAGCAGAAAATGATTGCTTGAGTAGGAGCTAGACAGAAAGGGAGAGGAGGAGAGGTTTTCACAGGTATAGCCATTCTGTTTTGGGTGAATGTTGCATGAGTTTTTACAACTGTCAAGATTCATGACACTGATATACCTAAGATTCAAATCTGAGTCAGTTTTGCTTCAGCAAATATAACATGTCAGTGGCTTGATAACAAGTATCATGACTGGAATGGGAAATGTCCCCCACAGACTTACAAGTTGGAATAATTGGGTCCCTGGGTAGTGGCACTATTTTGGGAAGGTTGTAGAAATAGAGAAATAGGGAAATGTAAGAATGCTGAGAAGGAATAAGGCCTTGATGGTTGCTAGCCAGGCCCCATTTCATGTCCAGTCTCTGCTTCCTGACTTTGGAAGCCACTCATGCTCCTACCACCATGGACTCCCTGCTGTGAGAACTATATCCTGTCTTAGGCTGTCAGAAAAATAAACCCGCCCATTCTTGAGCTGTTTCTAGACAGGTATTTGATCACGGTGATGAGAAAAACAATTGACGTACCAAGTAATTTAGGAATCTTTAAAGATATTATTTCTGGTTCTCCAGTGTAAATCATTGTGGAAGCAATCATGTTGATTAATGAATCTAGTGATTCATCTAAAGTTATACCATCATAAATCAAAGGTCTTTCTCATGATAGAAAGTTCTAGAAGAACTCAAGCAGGTCAGATCAGTACTTGCCTGACACAGAGTAAACATACGTGCAAATCTCTACACTAGTTGTTAAGATTACCCAGGGCAAATATTTCATGTCCAAGGCAAAGCATATGCTAGCTCAGGGAGCAAACATGAGGTTACTGAAACAGCCTTTTCACAAGTGCAAAAAGTAATGACCTAGGAATTACAGACAACAGTTTTTAATTATGTCCCTCATTATGCTGTATACCATATTTAGCAAAATAACACTATTTTATGTTGTTACAGTCTTTTAGTCATTGTCACATTTGTATTTTGCCTTTTTTTATCTACAAGCTTCGCTTACATAAATTCAAAATGCAGAAAAGAATTTAAGTCCTTTGTAAATAATACAGATTTTCTTCCTGTATATAGATGCATGTAAGATTGAAGATGTGGACTTTGGGAATGAGAGGTTTGAAACCATGTGTGACGATGCATACTTGTAAAGCCAGCATTCCAGAACCTTGGGTAGTAGGACTGGAAGGCAGAGTCAGGGCTATATAATAAGGATAGAATGAGTTTAAGGGGAAGAAAGGCCTGACTTTTCTGTTATTCAAGACAGTCCATAAGTGGCGTATTCCTAATTATGCCTAAGAAAACTCAGAAGGCACAAATAGGCTGCATGAAGAAGGGATTAAGCTGTTCAGTCCCCCACACCCACCTCCTTGCCATCACTTGCGCAGACTGTTCCTATGGCCTCACGATGAGTCACTGCAAGTGGCTGAGAGACAGAAGAAGAACCAAGCCTGCTTTTGAGATATGGTTACTCTGGAAAGGAAAACTGAGACTAGAATATCAAAACATTGAGTGTCTGTTGTTTTCAGTGGGAAGTCACTGATGAGTTATCCATGCTCCAACGAGTGAGTGATAGCAAACACTCAGGACCATACAGACAGCCCTGCCTAAACCCAGTGGGTCACAAAGAAAAATAAAGCAAGAAGACATGAAAATGGGATGTGGATTTGGTGGTGGGGGTAATTAGTGGAGGTGAGAGGGTGAGGAGAAGAACATGATCAAAATATAGTATATACATGTGTAAAATTGTCAAAAAATAAATTAGCCTTAAAAATTGAGGCACTAACAGACATTTGGAGTTTTATCATGTGTTAGTAAATGTAATAACAATGTATTTAAGTGATTAGCATCGTGACTGGCATCTATTGCATATGAATAAGTAGAGATTATTCCATGCTACCTAATCTGTGACAATGAAATTTTTTCCTTTTTTTTTTTGAGATGGTGTTTCTTTATGTATCTGAAACTCATGATCCATCTTCTAATTCAAGTTCTAAGATTTCATGTGCATGCCACCATGCACGACTAGAATATTTTTTAATTTAATGTTACTCTACTTTTAATATTCTAGATACTAAACTATATAATGAGAGGAACTTTTCCTTTCTTATTCAATAATGGAACTCAGCTACTAGAATAGGGTCTAACAACTTAGTACTGAGTTGATAAATAATACTTAGTAAATGAATAAGCATTAAGAAGTCAAATATCTATACAATAAAATGATGCAATAACCTTTTTATTAACTTTATTATTTCAAAGGAAAATTTAAAATAAGAGTAGACTTCACAACATTGTATAGCAAACAAAATTCCCAAATCATAAACAGAAATGCAACATCACAGAGCATTGCATAGCACACAAAGGCAGAAATTCAATGGTACCCCAGTCTGTTCAAAAATTCTATCAAGGGCTGGAGAGACGGCTCAGGGGTTAAGACTTTGTCTCACAAAGCAGAAGGTCCTGAGTTCAGATCCCAAGTCCCATGTAAAAACTCCAGGCAGAAATGTCAGCCTGCATTTCTGGCCTTGGTGGACATAGTCTGGAAAATCCCTGAGCAAAACAAAAAGGAGGTAGAAGCAATCCACGATGATTCCTGAAGTCACCCTTGGTCCTCCACAGGGACATACATTGTTCTCTCTCTCTCTCTCTCTCTCTCTATCTATCTATCTATCTATCTATCTATCTCTCTCTCTCTCTCTCTGTATCAGTTTACCATCCCCCCAGTTAATAAAGTGTTCCCTTTTCTTCTGGTCAACATTCATCCTTATTTGTCTTTTTGATCTCAGCCAATCTAACTGGGGTAAGATGTTGTCACAGGGTGGTTTCATGTTGCATTTCTCTGATGATCAGGGAATTTTTAAAGGTGTTTGTTTAATATTTGAATTTCTTTTTGTGAGAAGCTCCAGAGCCCATTTTTCAATTGGGTTGTTTACTTTATCCAATTCTTTTTGAGTTTTTTGTATAGTCTAGAGATTAACCCTTTGTCAGATTCATAGTTAACAAAGATCTTTCATTCTATGGGTTGTCTTTTTGCACAAATGAATTTCTTGTGTAAAACAGAAGCTTTTTAATTTTATGAAGTCCTAGTTATTGATTATTGGTTTTATTTCCTAGACATTTGGGGTCCTGTTTGGGAAATTTTTGTTTAGGACTATCAACTCAAGTGTATTTCCCATTCTTTTTGCAAGTATCAGGTCAAATGCGGAGGTCCTTGGTCCATTTGGAATTAATTCTTATGCAAGGTGACAGGCAACAGTCAACTTCTATTCTTCTACATGTAGATATCCAATTTTCCCAACACCACTTGTTGAAGATGCTGTCCTTTCCCCTACTGTGTGTGCTTGGTATCTTTGTCAAGAATCAAATGGATGCAAGCAAGAGGATTTGAAAATAGAAGGGAGTCTGGCAGGGGAGATGAAGGGCTGTAAGGGGAAAAGGAGTGAGGGGGATGGGATTTGGGACTAAGGGTTAAAAATATTATAAAGTCACTATATCATGTCCACAGTATTAAAAATAAAAATAAAAAGACAACCTCTCATTAAAAAATCAAGCAGCTGTAGGGGAATGAGCTTATATCTTAATCTTTATTTTTTAAACAAAATAGGAAAAAATCTTGAAAATTATCATAGCCTTACATAAATTATAATGGGACAAAATAAGGCTGTCATAGTTAGATACAGGTGTCCACTTGACAAATGAAGACGTGAGTTCTGGGTGTATTTGTAAAGAATAGTTAAGCCTAGAGCAAGGCTGCAGATTATCTAATTGATAGAGTCCAGGCCATAGTAGGTGGAACTAGTCCCTGCAGAGGTGAATAATAAGATGGAGGGAGCTAGTTAAATAAGTTGGGATTCTTCGGTATACTTGGACAGACATGCTGGTCTGGCAAGTGAGGACTGTCCCCCTCTTAATAGTCCTAGGGATATGGTGGATATGGTGTGGCCTCAGTTCCTGGTGTCAATATGAGCTCTCCTGCCAAGCAGGAAAGGAACTATCACTAAGAACCATAAGCCTAAATAAAACCTTCTTATTCCCTTACACCATCTGGTCATGAATTTATTGGCAAAAGCAGAATAACTGAAGCAGAGACTGAAGTTGTATTGAGAGATATGTGATTGAAATTTTCTAGAACTGATAAAAGACAAAAATTCAGATTAATAAGACCAATAAGTGGCAGGCATGATACATAAAAACACAGACTCACCTCAATCCACCAGAGCTGAACTACAAAACACCTAGAATGATGAGCAAACCTTAAAATGAACAATAGAGTAAACACAAGAATCATGGGAAGTAGGAGACATATTACCGCAAAAAGCAGCAATTACATTAACTGCTCACTTCTCAAAGCAGTAATGGAAGCAAGCAAACAGGGTAATAGCTGTTAAGCAAAATTTCCAGTGCAACATTCAAGACATTTTGAGACATAGAAAACACCAGGAAATTTGTCTCTAATACATCTACTATCATAAAACCAAAAAGATGTTCTTCAAGGACACAAAGAACAATGTGAGATGCAAAAAAAGGTAAACAAAAAATACATGAAAGATGAATCTTTTTAATTTTGTCAAAGAAACATTTTTATTCTTTGTATTGTTCTTTTATTTTCCATTTAATTTCTACTTGGAAAATACCTATGAATAACCTTAACCAAGAAAGTGAAAGATCTGTAAACAAAAATTTTAAGTTACTTAAGAAATTGAGAAAAACACTAAAAGATAAATTTCCCATTCTCATGGTGAAAAATGCCCATGTTACTGAAAGAAATCTATAGATTCAATATAATCCCTATCAAACCTTAATGAATTCTTTATAGACATAGAAAAGAAACCCTAAAACTGGAAGCACAAAAGAAAACAAGCAGCCAAGATAATCCTTAGCAGAGAAGTAATGCTAGAGGAATCACAAGTTCTGATCACAAATTATATTACAGTAATGCAGTAACATAAACATCATGGTACTGGCACAAAACAAATGTGTACATCAAGAGAATAAAGCGGGGTCCCAGAAGTAAACCCACTCAGTTGAAACCAACTGATTTTTTCACCCACACACAAAAAAGTTTTGCATTGGAGGCAAAACAACATCTTCATCAGATAGTGCTTCGGTTAACTGGACTTTCTCATGTGGAAGAATGAAACTAGAACCCTATCTTTCACTCTCCAAAGTATCATTTTAAAATGAATCAAAGACCTTAATATAAGATCTGAAAGTTTGGAAATGCTAGGGAAACTCTTTCAAGATATTTGGAAGGGCATGATTTTTTAAATTTAATTTATTTTGAGAAAGAAAGAGAGAGAGGACACTGTGGAGGACCAAGGGTGACTTCGGGAATCATCCTGGATCACTTCTACCTCCTTTTGCTTTGCTCTGGGATTCCCCAGGCTTCACCTACTAGGGCCAGAAGTACAAGCAGCCACCACTGTTTCTTCCTGGCATTTTTCGTGGGACCTGGAATCCAAACTAAGGATCTTCTGCTTGCAAGACAGAGTTTTAATCCCTGAGCCATCTCTCCAGCATATGATTATTTTATTTTTTTAAAGATTCTGAGAGTACAGTAAACAAGCAAGATTACAGAAAATAAAAGAAAAAAAAAAAAAAACCACAGCAATCACCAGAGTGAAGATAGTTTATACAGTGGAAGAAAAAAATCTTTGCCAAATACACATCAGACAGGGAATTAGCATCTAGAATGTATAAAGAACCCCCCAAATTAAACTGAACATTAGAACAATTCATTAATCCAACAAATGGGCTAATGAACAGAATAGACCGTTTTCAAAGGAAGAAATATAAATGCTTTTATTTAACTGAGAATGTAGAGTACTTACCTAGTAAGCAAGCAAAAAGGCACTGGATTCAATTCTCTGCACTGTATAAACTAGATATGATTGCACATTTTTATCTATAGCTCCAGCATGAGAAAGTTCAGGCAAGAGAATCAAGTCAGAGGCCATTCTCCATTACGTAGTGGCAACTAGAATGACATCAGACTGAAAAGTTTCTGTAGGACACAGAAAGAGGTTAAGAGACAATCTATATGTGAGGAAGCATTTGCAAACCTTGCATCGGATAGCAGTTAATCAGAATATGTGAAGAACTCAGAAAATTAAATAGCAAAAACATTTTTCAAAAGTAAATAATCCCATTTAAAAGAAACAAGGCTATGAAGGAACGTTTCCCCCCAAAAGAAGAGGTATAAATGTTGAAAAGGTACATGAAAAGGCTAACCCCATGTAAACATTAGGAAAACACTGTGAAACCGTAGTGAATATATCTCCTCTTCAATGAGAATGGAAATCATTTTTAAAAAAAAGATAGAAAAACTTAAAAATGCTGCTGTGGATATAGAGACATGAGAGATTTTTAACTGTTGGTACTATCAGTTGTACAGCTGTGATTAAAAAACTGACACTAGAACTAATGTATGATCTAGTCCCATGAGCGTGTGCTTATCTAGAGGAAATGAAGGAAATCATCATGGACACACTCATGTGGTCGCCGTGGCACTATTGGCAATAGTCAGGAAATGGAAGCATCATGAGAGTCCGCCAACAGACCAATGGGTTAAAACAACATGCATACGTAGGCACAAAGGAGTATTATGTGGCCATGACAAAGGAAAAAGTCCTGTATCGTGAAAAAGAAATTTTAGCTAGACTAGGAAGGATAAAGACCTATGTAGGATCTAGTGTGTTATCTAAATAATTGGTCTCACAAACACACAGTATAGAATAGTGAGTACTGAGGCCTCAGAAGAGACAAGGTGGCTGGGGAGAGGGGAACAGATGGGTGAATGGACACAAGCTATAATTAGACAGTAAGAATAAGTTCTGGTTTCTGATGCACAGTAGGTGACTATGGTTAGCAACATTATAGTATATAAAATAATTAGAAAAGAATTTTGAATGCTTTCATCAGAACAAAATGATTAATGCTTAATGAATGTGCATCAAATTCCTTGATTTGGCCACATACATATTCAATGTATGCATGTATCAAAACATTAACGGTTCCCCATAAACATGTACAAATAAAATAAGCCACATGGCACAGGTCTGCAATCCCAGACCCCTAGAGGTTGAAATAGGAAAGTCACAAGTTCAAGGCCTGACTGTACTATGGAGAGTGAGTTCAAGGTCAGCCGCGGGGGCTACAAAGTAAGATTCTTGTCTTGAACAATCAAAAAGAAAGGAAAGGAGAGAGGGAGCCTAGAAGGAGGGAACAGAGAGTAGAAACAAGCTAAATGAAAAAATAAGAAAGAAACTGAACTATAATGATAATGAAAATGAAAAATAATTAGAAATTAATAGAAAGACTCAATAACGCTCAAATTCTAATCTCTGGGAAAAATACAAAAACTTGAGTGTCAGATATTGATCTTGCAAAAAAAATATGAGAAACGGAAGGGGAAGATTAGAAAAAAATATTATCTGCAATTTACTTTGAAGAACCCCAAAGTTCTGCGAGAACCAGGTAATACACTTCCCTTCAAATGCCCTGCAGAAATATGGTCCACCTACATCCACCTGAGAACCAACAACCAGAAAAGCAGGTTTTCTTCCCTTGAGAAACATCTAGAGGGTTCCTGCAGACTCTGTCCCTGGTCACTGTGCCTCCCGCAGCTAGTGATTGGCCTCAAGAACCTGCTCTACTTCCCTGCTTTAATCAGTTTCATAATCATCACCAAGACAACCAGAGGAAAAGATCTGATCACTGTGTACAACGACCAAACTGAGCAGGTGAATGGAAAGTGGACAGTAATTCAGGGTCATTTTGCTGGCGACGCCCATATGCATTGCGGTGGACACAGAGTCAGAAACTGCTGAGATATTTTCATTCTTTCTGCCACTTCCTCCACCTCTGAGTTTTTCCCTTCTGATAGTATGTTCTTTCTTCTGAATGTATTCATAAGCCAAAACAAACTTATAACAGTCTAATGGAAGTAGTTAAAAAAAATTACAGCTCAGATGACATCTGCTCTTCAGTGGCAAAAAATAGATCACAGTTTAAACTGCCTTCATTTCCTTCTAAAGCAACTTCCGAAGCTGCTTTGTTAACTTTTTATTAGGATTAAAGCATCTTTTCAAAAAAGATACGTGCCTAAGTCTTTCATAAAAACTCTAATACTCTTTAATTTTGAAGATTCAAGAGAAAGTCAATGGGATTGTCAAGTCTTTACTTCATGAACTTTTCTTGGTGCACACATGCAGAAATGTTAAGGAGGCACCCATGCTCCTTCCTTTCAGATGAAGTCAGCCTCATGCCCATGAGGGCTTCATAGGCATTGCAGTTTCTTAGCTTCTTCTCATGTCTGACTGCATTAAACATGATGTGGGGTAAAGTGAAGGGGTGGGGGCGCTGCCACACAATGAACCTTGCAGACAGTATCAGGCAAAGACACATTCCAGAGGAGAGACTCCATGCCAAGCTCTGCTTCTTCCATGCTTGACCAGAACAACAGTTTCCTAAACCACACATGGGACAATCTCCTCAGGAGTAAAATGAGAATAACGGGTATCCACCGAACAGTGACAGGAAGGAGAAAGGGACAGAGAGATATAGATCTTATAGAATAAATGACTGTGGGGAGCATTCAGAGAGCCATTACTATTATTACATATTTCTATTTACATTATCAGAATCATTTCAGGTTATTATTTATCAAGTCATTTTTTACTTGGAGGCTACACGCTTCTTCATATAACCTATGTTATATGCAGAGAGTGATTGACAGGGAGGTATTACCTGTCACCCACCGTGTCTAGCCTAGCTTCCTTTTGCTGAGGCTGCTTCCTGATTCACCATAGCCCAGGTTTTGCTGGGACATTCTTACGAATAAAAGGTGACAGGAATGAAATCTACATGGCTAACAACTTTCACCGGGCCACAATACAGATATGCCAAGAATCCCCCAAAATACATTAACTGGCAATCACAAAGGTAAGAAGACCTTGAGGTAGTTACGATTCAAGAATTGCTTCCTTCCCACAGTGAAGAATATCCCAGAGTAGGTCTCTTTTTCCCACCAACTTTGCCAGCACACCTGGCCCCATTTGGGTAAAGCGGCCGTGCTCGGCACAGGAGCGTGCAAGAGACCTTGCTCTAAAGAGGGAACCTAGCAACTCAGCCTCACCCTCAGCAGTTGGGGAGCACGAGATCGGGAGCACTAAGAATGAAAAGCAAAAATGCTATAGCTCAAAAATATATGAAAGGCTATAAAAAAGTCTCATGCCTTCCATCTGCCAGTGGATGGTATTACTGAAGCAAAATACTAAACTTGAAAAACAGTCATTCGCACACCTGACTCCTGAAATTTCCATTTGTGCATTTTTCATTATTTTAGACATAGACTTCTCAAAATATTCCATACCGACTTGAAGAAATCAACAGGCACTTCCTGTTCAGGGTTTGCTGAAATGCCTACCGCCAGTCACGGCCTGTGATTTCCGACGTAATGATGACTGATCTCTTCTTAGATGTAGTTAACATACCCACCCACTGGAAATGAATCATATTCATTGAGTGGCTGTGGCTGAGAAGATAGATGGATGGCTCAGAAGCTGGGTGTCAAGGAGTGCTCCAGAGACATGGCCGCTCCAGGGGTTCCTTGCTCTGCCAGCAGTCTCCCCTAGAGGGCAGTAGACTAAGGGGACACAGAAAGGGCCCAAGTCCCAAGAAGAGCCAAGATACCCAGTGCATGCACCAGCCTAGAAGAGGAACTTTGGACGTAGAGGGTAGAAACCAGCTGGTGAGGTCCTGAGGAATCTTGAGGGACACAATGCTGACACCACAAACAGCTCCTGCCAATGGCTTCCCTTCTCTCCATGCTGTGGTTCTAGAAGCTCCTTCAAACACTGTTCTCTGCCTAACACCATAGCGTGAAAAATATCATTTCCCTCCCTAAACTTCTAGCCTTAGATTTAAAAGTTTCTCCTTCTTATATACACTATTACCACATATCATGCTCTGTGTTAAACTGGGATTAGGGCACGACTCCAGCAAAGGATTTAACACACACGCATGTGTATACACACACACACACACACATATATGCAGTGCCCAGCTTGCACCTATTCTATTTACAGTTTCTGACTTCACAATAGTGCAAATGATATTACCATTTAGCAAAACACATATTTTGAATTGTGATGTTTTTCACAGACTAGCAATATTCACTTGACATGTTTTCTGAATGCTAGAAGCCAGGAGGGTCAGTACCCATATTATATTCAACAGTATATTGTATTCATAAGCTACATCATCAGACTGTGAGCATTATATTGTGCAAGAGACTTTGTGTCACATGATTTTTGCCCAACTATAGGCCAATGTGTATTGACTATGGCTGTAGTAAGCTAGCTTAAGCTATGATGTTTGGTAGTTGTCATGGTTAGGCACGGGTATCAACTTGACAGTTTGTCAAGACAGTTTGTGGACATTTGTGGAGAATTAGTAGTTGAATTAAGCCCAGAGCAAACCTGCAGGAGATTGTCTAGCTGATGGGGAAGGCCCAGCCCATGGTGGGTAGGATTAGGCCCTGGAATAAATCACAGAGAGCTGGTTGAGAGAGTCAGCATCCTTTAGTACACTTGGCCAGACATGCTGGTCTGGCAAATAAGGATCATCCCTCTCTCAGCCATTACATAGAATGGTGTGGCCAGTCCCTCAGCCCTGGAAAGCTGGACTATGAACTGTAACCCAACTATCAGTAAGAAAACAAATCCCTTGTTCCCTTAAGTCATTTGATGGTCATTTATCAGCAACCATGCAGACTGACTGCAACAGGAGTTTAGATACACTAAATTCATTTTCAACCTACACTATTTTTAACTTGACATGAGTCACCTAAAACATAGCACCACTGTAAGTTGAAGAACATCTATATACTAGCCAGTCAATATTTTAATTTCTAAAAACAGAGAAAAACAAGTTAGTGCCTCTTGCCATTTAAGTTTCACGTCTATTGCAGTGTAGTGATAAGATGGAAAACTTTTTCAGAAATATCAAAAGCATGAATCATGAACAGATCAAACATTTTCTAATATAGACCACCTCAGGCCAATATCCATTAACACATGGTCATCCACTGAAGCATTTGAACAATCTCCAAGTTTTACCATTGATGTTCTTTTACAGGTAGTTAAGCAAAAATGTATATTCATTCCAACTTTTTAATACTCTCCAGGAAGTGTTTTCCAATGAAATGTACATGAAAAAGATAAAAGACCCATTATTCTCCCTCTGGCTAAGAAATCCATTCTCTCAAAGTATATAGTAAGATGAAAACACAATTGTCATAATAGGCCCCAGAAGATTTTCCTTAGTACAAAGTTCAAAAACATAGTTGAGAGAGCGAGAAAAAAAAAAAAGAAAGAGAGGGGGGTGGACATATTATTAAAAACTTTATAAAATTGCTTTGGACACATTATTAAAAACTCTGTCCCCTACATCCCATTAGTAAATTCCCTGGGCAGGAGGGCATGGTTGCAGTTTCCCTTGACCCTCTCCAACACTTGTTTGAGTACTGCTGACTTTCGCCAGCAGGGTGAGGAAGAATGACATCATTTGCCTTGAGTTCCTGCGCGCAATTACTGTCGGTTACTATTTGTCTTCAGAATCTTCTCTATCTGATTTGTATTTTAAGCAAAAGAAAAGGAAGATGCGATTCACTTGAAAAAAAAAAAAAGTCAACAGCCTGTGACATTCTAATTCACCCCAGAATTTTATCTTGCAAATGCCACTGCTATTTTTGCTTCCCAGAATGCATTTGCAAGTGTGCCTAGTTTACACATAACACCTAAGTATAAGCAAGAATAGAATCATCATAACTATATAAACTTATTTTAAGGTGCTGAGGGTTAAGTCTGCAAGAAGAACTAATGGAAAGGGTGGGGGTTTCAAAAGGATATTTCTGAAAAAGTTTTCAAAAGTCTCACTAGGAAAGTTCTTTCAATGATGAGCCATTGGAATTATATTCAGAAATGAAAGCGTCACAATGGGAGAATACATTTTTTAAAGATAAATGTGTCTACAGATATATTTTAATAATTACAGTTTGTAAAATGTGTTTTTTTTTAATGTATGAACATGCTGACTAGGAAAACTATGATTTGAATTAAAAAATAAGTTGTGGGAAAGTTGGAACCCTTGCCTGTGGTCAATGGGAAGATGAAATGTGCAGCTGCTATGCAAAAAAAAAAAAAAAAAAAACACCTGAGAGATACTCTGAAGATTAAACAGCTCTGCTATTTCTAGATAAAACCCACAAAGCATTCCAATCAGGGATGTAGATACTGCATCAGGTCCCTAGGGTATAGAAGTGCCCCAGGAATTTTCAATCCGAAGTGAGGCGGGGCCACCCACAGGACCCTGGAGGCACGATGCCTAGGAGAGCACATGTCCTGCTTTCTGTTGTGTTATAACTGTGGCTTTGCTTTTAGACAGGGATGTACTAGAATGTGCCTCTCAACAGTTCTGACCAAAACTGTAAGCAAGCTCTCATGCTCTCTTTTCTCTCTTAAGTTCTCTCTGTGCACAGCTAGCTAACCTGGAGCATGCTATGTAGACCAGGATGGTCTTGAACTCACAGCACTCTTCTTGCTTCTGCTTGCCAAGTGATGGCTCGCCCATGTGTGCCACCACGCCCACCTGTCATTTTCTCTCAGTGTAGGTGAGTGTTGAGACCCAGAGCCAAGCCTCCAGACAAACATCTGTGCACCGATATTCATGCCATCAACAGAGGAATAAACAGAATGTGGCATCTGTATAGAAGGAAACATTATTCTGCTTTAAAAGGAAATGGAGAAGGGTCAGCCACAGATCAGACACCCATATTATCCCCTTTAAGAAACACTGGAGAAGGAGGAGTTAAAAAGAATGTTACAGCCAAAGGAAAGAGGGGGGAGTGTATAATGCAGGTTTCTGGGCAGACATGATGTAGTTTTGAACTCACAGGAGCTACGATTACCTGCAGGCGAATGAACCTATTCAGCAGCCTGTGATGAAAGGGGAAGGATCCAGGGACCACATCTCTCTCTGAGGGTGTTCAAGTAGTTAATGGTTCACGGGGGAGAAAGACACATTTTCTCTTTAGTTTTATAGCCTTTGGTAAGGTACTTGTAGTCTTATAAACAAACTCTCACCCTCACTCCTGTAAACAACTTTAATCAAACCTACAAGGTCAATAGAGGAAGACTTGAAAGCAGAAAGTGTGCTAGTTGGGAAGGTGAAGGAATTAGTGGGAGGGGAACAAGAAAGAATAACATGTTTCGTGGATATGATCAAAATACATTATGCACATGTATAAAGGAACCCCATTGTTATGTATGGTCAACATATGCTAATAGAAGCACATTTTTCAAAAAGAGAATGGGGACAGAGGGAGCTGGTTTATTTTTTATTTATTTTTTATTATTATTTATTATGTATTCAATTGTGCGTGTATGTGACTATGCGTGTGTGTGTGTGTGTGTGTGTGTGTAGAACCACGGGCGAATTCGGGAACCACCATGGACACCTCCACCTCCTCCTTGTTTACTCTGCCCCGGGATTCACAGGCTCCACCCTACCAGGACCAGAAACGCAGGCCGCCCCCACTTCCGCCCAGCGTCTATACGTGGGGTCTAGGATCCGAACTCAGGACCTTCCGTCTGCAAGGCAGAGGCTTAACACTTGTGCCACTTCTCCAGGCCCGGGAGCTGGTTTAAGTAGAAATATTTGTCACATAAGAGTGAGAGCATGAGTTGAAATCCCCAGGCCCCAAGTAAGAGCGTGACACAAGCAAAAGCATCTGTAATCTCAACTCTTTTGAGGAAATGGAAGATGGATACAGGAGAATCCTGCAGGCTGATGGAGCAGAAAATCAACAGGCGCTGAATCAAAAGAGGTGGAAGGTGAGTTGTCCTCTGACCTTTACATGTACACAGTGACATGTGTATGCCTGAGTTTAAAGATGAATTCAGAAAGAGAGAATGGAAATGCAGCCCATCTTATATGTAAAAATAATAACCACTCATTAAAGGACAAATACTGTATGGTTTCACTTGTATGATGTACCCAGAGTAACCAAATGCAGAGCCATACCAAAAGATGTTTTCAGTGATATCAGGCAAAGAGGATAGTGGAGTGATTGCTCAGCTATGTGAAGCCTCTTTTTGAGATATGAAACAGTGGTGTTGGGTACACAACCTTTTCTTTCCTTGATGCTAGTTGGACTGCACACTTAGAAGTGAATAAAATGCTAAAATTAGCATTGCATTTATCCAAACTAAAGTAAAACCAAGTGTCTTAAGAATTAAAGAAAAACACAAGGCAGCTTATGCAAAATAAAATCAAGTGCTGCATACATAACCAATCTCCTCATCTATTGGTCAAAGAAAGGACACAGGAAGGAAGCTTTCTTTAGGCAACCAAATGCAATGCACGAGTTCATGTCATCTGTGGAAACTTTTGTTAAGTCATGGGTGCGGAACTCAACAAGATGAGGCCTGGAATTAACTTATACACGGAGGCATACTGTATGTCTTACTTGTTCTAAATAAATAAAATGACACCCATAAAATAAACAGACAAGATGATGCAGGAGAAACCACAGATGAATAGCTAACGCAGTCCTGATCATGAACTGCGTGTAACTAAGATCACAACACGTTGGTTTGCTATGGTTTCTCTTCTTTTTCTTTTCTTTTCATGTAAACAAAAAGCTTGGTTTTTGGTGTTGTTGTTTTTTTTTTTTCTAAATTAAAACACTGGTTTGTGGGTTTTAGTTTACTTTTCCTTTATTTTACTCTTTGTGTGAAAAGGTCAAAGTGATTATCAACCCAAGAATGAAACAGTAATAGTTTCCGGCATGGGAAATTTGAGTATCAAACAAAAGGAGGAAAAGAAAGAGACCACCTTGTATCACTGAGAACAAAACAAAGAAAATATGACTTGCTTCCAACTTCCACGTCCAGAGGAATCTTGATCACTTTGGGCTTCAAGCTGGAGGAAACACTATAGGAATATGTGTTTCTCTGACACTTTAAAGGTTGTTTCTTAGTTCCTAGTTCTCCAGACCAAAAAAAAAAAAAAAAAAAAATCTTAAATACAAGGGAACAAGAGTCATGGAATTGTTTTACAGTGACTTGACTAAACATTGTTGGTTCTCTAATTCAGACTCTAACTCGAAAGTTAAAATTGCATAATGGCAGTGATAACATGAGCCAGGCCAAAGAAACAATATTTTGCTGGGATCCATGGCAATGTCACAGTGGCCACACGTATGGAACAAGCGTCTGGAACATTAGGTCATGTTTACCTCATCAGGTAGGATTCAGGAAGTGGAGCTGCAGACCATTAGAGTCAAGGAATTCAGGAGTCGCTTCTGAACTCACTTCTTGCTCTTTTAAACAATAAATTTCATCCTGACCTCTGAGTTTCATTTTTCTCAAGACTCTATGTGTGGGTTTTTGATATTAATATATTTGCAGCAATAGATCATGTCAGTTTCTCTGAGTGATGAGATGGCTTCATTTTCCCTGTGAGAATGTCATATGCCTCAGATTAGACTCTGTGGATGAACAAATGCTTCGTGCCTAGTTTCCACAAAGATACCTAAAATCAATTCTGTTGAATCCTCTCAAGATACATACTAAAAGATACTGCCTCCTTAGATCCGAAAGTGTGTGTGTCCTTAGACTCAACAGTATTCTCTAGATAGCTAAATTGGAATTCTATTTATTTGTATAAAAATGAACACAAATTTCTTTTTATGCATGTCAGTTTTTAATAAACATTTTTCGCTAAAGTTATTACTCTATGGCCTAGCAAGTTTCACCCAGAATCAGGCCAACCTAATGTCTCCCCATCCTAAGGCTTTGGGACCTCAAAGAAGAAAGGGTGGTGAGATTTTAAGAACCTAGGAATGGGAAAGTTCATCGTTGGACCAGGCATTCCATTCAAGGCAGGACTGCTGCGTCTAGGAACTCACTGCAGTGAGACTTGTTCGTTCCACACCTGCATAATGACTGACACACCAACATATCCCCATAGACTATAGAGGAACTCAAGAGAGATAAGAACATATAGCGTAAATCTTGGGGACTAAAGTTGAATGAGTGAAGGGAAATGCTCCTATCAGTGGAGTGGCCTGAAAATGGGCAACTATGGGTGCAACAAGAGGCCTGAAACCCTCATAGGAATAGACAAACCAGAGGAACCCTGGTGTCCGTAGAAGCAGACAGACGGGAGGATGGGAGGGAGGGAATGGATTGATGAAGAGAAGGGAGGACAATGGGAGGAAAGGGAGATGGAGGGAAGCAGGAATGAATAATACTCAATATGCTTGTAAAAGTAGAAAAATAATAATTTTTAAAAAGTTATTGCTCTAGCTGCAGTCAAAGAAAACCTCTTTAATAGCTGTATCCCTTCTGCCTTTTCTCAAGTTTATTAAGAAGGACAGTAGTAACTTGTTATCATGAAAAGAAGCAGAGAAAGTAATGTATCATGGTAACAAAACTTACAAAGTCCCTTTGGTTCACTTCGTGTAACAAATAGTTTAGTGGTTCAAGCAAGACAGATATCATTTCTGTCATCGCCTCCAAGATATTGATGACATGCTCAGAGAAAGCAGTTTTATTTATTTATTTTTATTTATTTTAAAGCCATTGCTGTGTCTTGCCATTTTCTTGTTTGTTTTCCGTTATTTTTGTTTGTTTTATTGAGACTGCCTCACCAGATAGCCCAGGTTGATCTCCACTTTGTGACAATTAATGATGTGTCAGGTTCAGGTGTGTGCTTGAGCAAAACAAATTTTAAAGAAATATTAATAAATCTAAACATTTGTATTCAATTTCCAATATCTACTGTAAATTATTGAAAGGGAACAAAAAATAAATGAGTTGCCTTTATCTAAATCAAAAATTAAATAAATAAAGTTATTGCTGTGGGGAATGAGGAAGAGTGGATAAGGATATTTGATGTTTGAACACAACGATGGGAGTTCAAATCCCAGCACCCTCAGAAGAATACTACCTGTGATCAGGCACACCCTGGAGATCCAGCAGTGAAGGGTGGGGCTGAGGGATGAAGATCATTGCAGCTTGCTGACCGCCAAGCTAGTCCAAACCAGCAAGGTCCAGATGCAACAAGAGAACCTGATTCAAAGGAATAAGCAGAGGAAGGAAGAGGACATGCAACATCCTCCTCCAGCCCCCGCCGGTGCACACATAGGCACAAGGTCCTATTACACGCTCGTGTACATACCACAGCACACACACCACCATCACTTATTAGCATTTTTCTAGGCAATTTCTTTGTTTTAGCAAAAGAGAGAAAGAGAGAGGAACCAGACCAGCAAAATAGCTAATCTGATGTTGTTGGCTTCACACAAACCTGGCAACCTGACTTCAATACCCATGTGATGAAGGAAAAAAACTTACCTCTGAAAGAAGTTGTTTGTTATTGTCCATATATGTCACACATACACCACACACACACACACACACACACACACACACACACACACACACACACACACAAGAGCAGTCTAAAATGCTAGAATTTTTAAAATGGAAGAGACATTCATCATTTTATACACAATTAAGCTTTGTCTCAAAGAAAACGAAAATAAAATACAAAGCAAAGCAATTGCGATGGCATTCTATTGCTAAGACAATTCTTGGACTAACAGCAGCAGCTGACTGAAGAACTTAGAAAGGGAGGCATTCACATTCTGAGAGAAAGATGTTCCACTGATTAGGATGCCTATGAAAATCTTTCTCATTCATTACATTTCTTCACGGAGACTGTTGGCCTCAGAAAAGTCAGACTGCACTCCAAAAACAGTGATAGCTTGCAGCTTGCATCTGATGCTTTTTCTGCAGTGGAAAAATCTACCTCGTTTGGTGTAAGTGAGCTTCACATGATGGCAGCACTTCCGGCAAGGAGAGGGGAGAGGGTTTCTAGCAAGTAGAAAGCTTTTGAAGGCAACTCTACTTAAGAGACAGTGATCAGAGCATTCATTCTGCCTTTTTTGAGATCTAAGAAAAGATGCAGCTCAGAGATTGGACACGCACGTAAGAGATGAAACAGCAATGAATTGGTGTCCCTCTTTGAAGATAAGAATGTTCTAGAGGAGGGTTTTCTGATGGGAGAAGAGATCTATATGGCATGAAATAGATCCTCAGGCCAAGAAGAATCTACCAAGGTAAACTACAGGTGCTCAACCAGATACTTGGGAATGACCGGAGGCCTATCTTCTGGCATCTTGGGGTAGAGGAAGTCAGCACTACTGCTCAGCACCCTACAAGATAGAAGATGCCTTCCCGCCCCCACACCACCAAGAAAGATGATCTAGCCCCACATATCAGTAATGCTGAGATTGAGAAATTAAGACTTGGAAAGCTGGAGGGCACACACATGGCCTCTCTTTAAGAGCCATGTAAGAAACAGGCTTTGGATGATTTCATCTTCCATAACGACTATCTCATTCTGATGCATGGCACAAAGGGCACCATAGGCAACACCGCATGCACCAGTAAAATGCTTTCTACAGGATCAAGTGGCTGGGTCCATTCCCCTCTTGGGGCTACCACTCCTGTCCTTAGAGATTCCTCTAACTCTTACTTCTAGAACTGGAAATAATTCCAGCAATCCTCACCATTACATGATGCTTCAACGGCATAAGTCTTACTTTAGAAATCATATCCAACAGGAAACAGCAACTGTTAGGTTCCCACAGGAAAAAAAAAAGTATCTGTAGGTTTTTGTTAACTGCACTACTTGAAAAGAAAATACATCTTCTCTTACATTTTTTTAAAATTGATTTAAAGAATCAACAAGCATGATCTCTTCATCCCTCTCCCAAAAGGAAAGGAAAGGAAAGGAAAGGAAAGGAAAGGAAAGGAAAGGAAAGGAAAGGAAAGGAAAGGAAAGGAAAGGAAAGGAAAGGAAAGGAAAGGAAAGGAAAGGAAAGGAAAAGGAAAGGAAAGGAAAGGAAAGGAAGGAAAGGAAAGGAAAGGAAAGGAAAGGAAAGGAAAGGAAAGGAAAGGAAAGGAAAGGAAAGAAAGGAAAGGAAAGGAAAGGAAAGGAAAGGAAAGGAAAGGAAAGGAAAGGAAAGGAAGGAAAGGAAAGGAAAGGAAAGGAAAGGAAAGGAAAGGAAAGGAAAGGAAAGGAAAGGAAAGGAAAGGAAAGGAAAGGAAAGGAAAGGAAAGGACAAAGCAGGATACATCTATGCACTGATTTTCCAAATGAGAAATTCTCATTTTATCCATCTTATGTTCCCATGGTGCGAAGGGGCATCAACAAAGAGATTTGTGGACATCACATAAACTTGCTGAAATACATGCAAAATGGTGTGGTGTAAGGTCCTCTGCTAAACCACACAGGGCCATTCAGAGAGTGTTTTTAGGAATGAACCACTCTAAGGCTTTCAATGTAATTGAAAACGCTGCACCAGAGAAGATTTAGCTATGTCTCTGACAGACTGAAGTAGACATTACAGATGGCCAAATCACTTCTGATCAACTATATGAAAGCTGTTCTCCCATTCATACTGTACTCAGGTTGGACATAAGACATGGGCAATTCTGAATCTAAAGTTTTAGCGTCTACTTAGTATTTATTTCTGTTTTCCACCTTACTCCAAAAAGCCACTTGCAAAACAAGTCTGTATAGTTTTATGATGTGAAAAAGTATGTTTTAAAAAGTAAGGAAGTCTCTCATCTCGACTGGGGCAGGAGAACTGTGATTTATTTCAAAACCAGCCTGGCCTACATAATAAGACCCTGCCTCAAAGAAAAGAAAAAGGAAAGGTAAGAAAGATGGAGGCAAAAAGTAAGTATGCAGGGCCGAGAAGGAGAATTGTTCGCAGAGTTCTTTCATGACAAGTTCACAGACTTCAGACGTGTCATTTACGTTTCTGGCCACTCTGTTTTCTAATCTTCAGAACTGAAGTAGGTGATTTCTACACGACGTTTTCCTTATACTCAGGATTTATCAGCGGTACAGTAATCAGTCCACAAACATTTACTAAATCTCATTGTGAACATAGCATTTTATTAGGCGGTATGGTGAGTCACAAGTAAGAGTTTCGCCTACTGAATCATTAACCTCACTTCCTGTATTAAGTGTGCCCTTGGAGAGATTCTCCTGTCATCTAGCCACAGTGATGAGCTTATTCAGACTTAAATTACAGTTTACTATGGGGCGTCCACATGAGCTCCTTCAGAATGAGAAAGCGAAGGAGAGAAAGACGGGCAAGCAAAAAGAATGTGAGGAACTCACGCGTAGCTTCTTTGATGAGGGAACTGACTTGCAAACACTTTCTTTGAGTCCTTGCAAAATACTGAATTTAGAAACCAATAAGGGAAATACATCTAAAATGGAGGAAAAAATTGCAAAACTTCAACAGAGGTCAGTGAAGTCCACATCATAGGGATAGATAAAGGACATTCTTTCCCTAGAAGAAAGGGTATCAAGGGTATCGGCAAGAAGAAAGAACAAAGGATTTTTCTTTGAAGACTTACTACTGTCAAGATAAAACAGTAGCGATCATGTCAAAACACATTCTTCAAATCATACAGCCCTCTCTAGAGGTGCTGCGTGGAGTTTAAAGCTTTCATTTACTTGCTAAGGAGTCCCTGACCTCACACCCCAGGCCGGAATGGGAACAGTCTACGTTTCTTCCTTCTGCCTCCCCGGCGTAAGGCTGAACTGCTGAGTCATCATGATGCTGAGGACAGAACTTTCCTGAAATTATGGAAAACAGCTACATCTCACTACCGTACCACAGGAAAAACAGAATTGCTCCAAGCAGGAGCACTTAAGTCTCTATTTTTGTGGTTGCTAACACGTAGTTACAAACAAAAATTGATGATGAGAGAATTAAGTTAATCTATCTCGTGCAATATCATCAGCCACTTCCTAGGTTCCGGAGCTCCTGAAAGCAAAGAGAGAACTGAATTTCAACATATTACACTGCTAGTCGGTTTTATAGATATCAAGTTTGTACAGGCACATAAATCAGAATCTATTCAAAGTAAGGAGCAGATGTTTGAATTATTCCGACAACGTAAAATCATCTTCTCTCTTCTATGCTACAAATCCACAGCCTTTTCACAAGTAGGAAAGCTGTAAAATAAATTGAGATTCAACATAGACATAATTTATATTCCTTTGAGTTCTCAGTGCCAACAGGATGGGACTGAGGATATTGCATTATTTATTTCCGGAGTCATAAAATATGTGGCAACTAGTCCAACTGCAGATGAGAGCAGACACCAATCCCACATTTTTTGAATTTTACCTTTTTTTGAGACAGGTTCTTGCTGTATACCACAAGCTGGCCTCAGATACACTTTTCCTGCCTCTGCCTCCCAAGTGCTATGATACAGATGTATGCCATCACATGTGGCTTGGGGATTTAAATAAAAATGAAAATTTTTTCTTAGCACAGTCTGACTTCCAAATTTGAATCAGTGTGGACATTAAAAAAAAAAGGAGGTAGAAGAATTCAGCTTCAGAGTAGAGGAGGTTCTTGTTTGACTGTTTTTTCGATGGATGCTATTCTTTTAGTTTCATGCTCTGTCTCCTTACAAAAGGCGGCTTATCAACTTTCCCATGGTTCAAGGAAATTAGGATACTTGATTGCAAGATTAAGCTAAGTCTCTCTAAAAGATATCGAATAAAAGTGATGCTATTGCTAAAGAGCTGTTTCCCAATGCATATTCCAGCTCAAGTATTTATCAGTTCTGTATACGCCCTATGAGAGCTCACAGCAAACCTGTCTACACTCTTTACATAAACCACAACTTCCAGCACACTCTGTAGACAGCAGAACTTTAATAACTGATAATAGTGAAGTTTTCTGACCATGGAATCTGTAAGTACACAGGATATACACATCAGTGAAGTTCTTGAGTTACTTTTGAATGTAGGAAAATCATTGCTTGTATATGAAATAAACTACATTGAAATGCCATTAAAAATCTTAATCAGAAATGTCTTGCATCACAAAACACTAATAATGGAAATCATCTTAATAGCCATATTCTATTAAAATTTTGAGGTTATACTTCAGTTAAATTTCAAATGCAAGTTACTATAATATAATACATAAAGATATTTTTACTCAACAATGTCTTTTGCCAGTTTTTAATTAGGTTATTTATTTAGTTTTCATGCTATTGAATTCTTAACATATTCTGAATATTAACCCTTTGCAAGAAAAATACATAGTTTATAAATATTTTCTCCCACTTTATAGGCTGTGCCTTCATTTTGTTGCTTCTTTTGTTATTTAAAAATGTTTGAGTTTGATATAATCTCATTTGTCTAACTTCACCTTTTGTTGTCTGTGTTTTTTGGGATCTTTAAAAAAAAAACCTTTGTCCATTACAAAGTCATAGAGAATTTCTTTTGTTTTCTTCCCTCCATTTTTATAGTTCTAGGTTTATATATAGTATAAAGTTTATATAAAGCATATAGTATATGGTTCTATATAATAAATCAGTAAATTTTGAGCAGTAGGTAAGATTCTCTGCAATGGTTTAATATGATTTTAGAGCAAGTTAAATATACAAGACAGAAATCAGATATAACTGATTATGCTGCAAAGAAAAGAATATGACTATGCAAATATTGTTTAAAAGTACAAGGAGATTACAAAGTAACAAGGTTTATAGAAATTGCAATAGTTGTATAGTATAAACAGATTCATTCCGGCTACCTGGGTAAAAGTAAGAAGTATCATCCCTCAGCCTCATGTCATGGTTTAAAGGTGAGTTGCCCCCCACAGTCTCGTGCATTTGAATTTTTAGTTGATGCTGTTTGGGAAAGTAGTTGCAGCTTTAAGGAGTAGGCCTTGAGATAGGATAGCCCTTCCTGGCTCCCTCTGGTAAGTAGTCCTGCTCTTGCAACCAGCTGCTTACTCTCTGCCTCCATAATGGATGTGACCTGAGCTACTCCCAGCCTGTGCATTTGCCATACCTTTTCTGCCATGCTGACCTGTATCTCCCCTCCGGAACCATAAGCCAAATAAGTCTTCCTTTCTCTCTCAAGCTGCTTGTTTGAGTGTTTTCTCACAGCAACAGAAAGAGTAACTGCAACACCTCATGTCTCTAGAATCAGTGCAGTGGCTGATCCCTGCCACCTGTTCTTAAGAAAAAAGCAATAAATGAACCGATGACACGATCTCAGCTCAACTAACACCCTTTCCATGCGACAATCTTGCAGTAGCCACAGAAAGCACACTTAGTGGTCCCTTTTAACCTCAAGTCTGAAAGCTGATTCCGTCAGGTCTATCCACCTCTTCTGTCAAAGCCATGCTTGTCAAATTGACCAGACGGGAAAGGGATACAACTTATGACCTTAACTATTAAACTAGGCCAGTGTCTTACGTCTTCATTTTTCCTAAAGATTTAGGGGTTTTCTCAGGCTTTGTCAGGGCATATCTAGGCTTGATCTTATTCTCGACTGCTTTTCTGAGTTCCTGGGTATAGATAGCGTGCAGCGCTGTCTCCTCTCTGGCAGGGCTACAACTTCCATAGGATGCTGTGAGCCTTTTCCTACTGTGCCTAGCTTCCATCTAGTCTGCTCTCAGCACTATCATACCCACTTTCTAATGCTCTTCGGGCCTCTGATAAGTTCTTCCTGCACGTGAATACCCATGTCCTCAGTTATGAACTCGTGAATGATGACTGTGTGGGTCCTGGGCCTTATATTGGGTGCTGGATGTCAGATGCTAATGACTTTCCGTAGTTCATAGTCAAAGTTGGGGAATCATGGAACCAGATGCTCACCTTGGTATGTATATATGTACTTTGAGGGAGAGTCATGCTCCGTTGCCCAGGAGGACTTTTAACTGGATTACAGGTATGTGTCACATACAGGTATGTGTTCTTGATTTATTGATTACAGAGTTCACTTTGATTCGGACATAGTGCCAATTCAGAAGACAGATTTTGAAGATTAAATTTAAAACATATTTTTCTATCTTCTTACCAAAAAATCATAAGCTATATAGAATATATGACTTAGAAAGTGTCATAAAGAAGAATCAATTGGTTGCTCTTCTTAAAAAAAAACTTTTTTTTCCATTTTCACGTGTATGTGCAGGAGGTGCATGCATGTGTATATGTTTATATACGTGTGTGCAGATACATGGGCACGTGTGCGTAGATCCCCGAGGCGGATATTAGGAATGGTCCTCTATTGCTTTTTTACTATTTTTTTAAATGAAGTCTCTAGTCAAACCAAGAGCCCGCCATTAGGTCAAGTCTAGCCAGCCAATCTATGGTGACTTCCAATCTTTTGCCACCCAAGGGCTCCCACGCTCATGGAGAATTTCTGTAGGATACCCAGACTTTAGTTCTTCAGCTTCTGCAGCAAGTGCTTCAACCAGGCATCTCCACAGTCACATCCTTTTGATAATTCTTTATCATCTAGACAGTTGCCTCTTACATTTTAATTTGTCTGGATCACTTGGGAGTCTCGTTGGAATACAGATTCTAACTCAGTCATCTGCTGTAGAGATTAAAGTTTGCTCAGCGTGTCTGATAAGCTCCTAGGTGACAGCAGCATCGGTGGTCCATGGAAAATAGACAGAGTAAGAAGATCTGGAGCAAAGGCCAAGGAGGCACTTTTTTCAAGAGCCCAGGTGTCAGCCTGTACGTTGTCTGCTCGTTCCCATTCTCACACAGCTTTGGTCAATAAGAATACAATGCAAATTGCAGGTCAGTTTCAAACTTGTAAGTAGTTACACTAAAAATAATGAAAGCAAAGGCCAGTGAGATGACTCCAGGGGTAAAGGTGTCTGAGCGCAAACCTGGTGACCAGAGTTCAATCCTGGATCCCTCAAATTGAAAGGAGAGAGCTGACTTCGTAAAGTTTTCCTCTGACCTCTACACATGTGTCAGTGCATGCATGTACCTTTTTTCTCTCTCTCTCTCTCTCTGAAATAATATTTTTAAAATATTTTATTTACTTATTGTGTATATGAAAAAATGACAAGGAAATTTGGCGAAGGTATTTTATTATCTGTCTTATTGAATCTAATACATCCAGCATAGTCGTTTTTCAATCTATAATAAATATGAAATCATTATTTATTTTACCTTGTCTCAACTAGTCTCTGAAAAGCAATGTATAGAGGACAGAGCCTTAGTTTCCTTTCCATTGCTGTGACAAAATATTCTGACAGAAGCAGCTTAAGGAGAAACTGTTTCTTCAGCTCACAGCTCTTGAAAACAACCCTCCACAGTAGGGAAATCACAGTGTCAGAAAACTGAGGAAACTGCTCATGTCACATCCAGTCTGCACATACTAGCACACAGGTAGCTTTTTCCCACTGCATGCAGTCCAGGATCTCCTACCTAAGGAACAGTCAACCCCGAAATTAAGATATGCTTTCCCATGTCACCTAAAGTAATCAGGATAATCCTCCGTGGGCCTTCTCCCAGGTGATTTTTATTGTGTCAAGTTCACAATCAGTGTCATCTCTTTAGAAGATCTTTTTGGAAATAGATATTTATCACTTCCTGGACGAGTGAAAGTCTAATTACGTCTAAGTAAAATGAAGATCAATTGATACAACTTCCGAACTAAAATTTGCATTTTTCCAAGGAGTTTGATTGACTCCAAAGACCCTATATCTTGACTTTAATTCCAGCTTTTGTCCTTGGGAATATGAGGAAATTTAAAGCTCTCCAGTCCTCCATTCCTCCCTTATAAGAATGGTTGTCGGGCTGGAGAGGTGGCTCAGGGGTTAAGCCTCCACCTTGCAGGCGGAAGGTCCTGAGTTCGGATCCCAGATCCCACGTATAGACGCCAGGCGGAAGCAGGGGCGGCCTGCGCCTCTGGTCCTGGTAGGGCGGAGCCTGTGCATCCCAGGGCAGAAGGAGGTGGAGGCGTCCATGGTGGTTCGCGAATTCGTCCGTGGTTCTACACATACACAGACACACACACACACACACATACACACAAACACACGCACGCGCACATACACACGCATATGCACACAGTTGAATAAATAATAATAATAATAAAAAAAAAGAATGGTTGTCACAGTGACATTGAGCTCTCAGGTCAATGGAATGACCAAATAACGTAAGTTGTGTGGTGAGAAATTCCTTCTGAGATTTTCTTTCTAGGAAGTGAGTTCATGTTAACACAGTTAGATCCTCGCACAGCAAGTCTGTCTCAGAAGATAGACTTCCATGAGTTATGATTTATCAAGAGCAGAAGTCCAAGGAGGTATACTGTGATCAAAGGAGATGCATGTTGACTTGGGAACTATTCAATTATGTGAGCATTGATCAATATCTGTGTTTCTCAATCCTGGGACAAACATTTCTGGGGCACTTTAAAAGGTGTCGATGCCTGTGGTAGTTCATGCAGATTAGCAGTATGACAAGATATAGAATCTTCTAGGAGACAGACCTCTGAATGTGCCTGTGAGGGAGTTTCTCAGTTGGGTTCATTGAGGGGGGAAGACCCACCCTAAATGAAACTTTTAGTTGAAACTGGATAAAGAAGACAGCAAGCTGAGGACCCGCATTTGTCCCTGTCTGCTTCCTGTGCGTGGATGCAATGTGATATTAGCTGCCTCCACCTCCGACTGCCATGCCTTCCCTAAGTGCACGCTAACGGTCAGCCAAATGCCTCCTTCCTTCTTGGCTCGTTTATTGCCAGATATTTCATTAAAATAACAGAAGAAGTAACTAGTACAGTGCCCAGTCAATAATATCACAATCTCTAGAAGTGGGCCACACAGAAGTAATTTTTTCCAACCCCCCATATGCTTTTCCAGTTTATTCTAATGTATGGTCAGGTCAAGACTACGGGGCCCATCAAGATTAGATTCTTCATCTTCAAACTAATGCTGACTCTTCGCTCATAAACTGCCATAAAAATTAAAGGAGACAGTATTCTACATAAATATCTGGCACCATTTAGAAATTTAATTAGAACTCTTTTCTATCTACTTAATTTACTTTTTATAGCTGATTAGTTGGATATTACTTTTCTATCAAATGATGTTCTGTGGGTTTTTTTTCAATAGGTTTGTCTGTTGCTTTTAGTTGAAACTGATCAATGACATTTGATAAGTGATTCAGCATCGACTCACATGAGTACTACAGTTTTTATACCTACAACGTCAGTCCCAGAGTCTTCCTAACCAGGCCTGGACTAGTGAGAGACCCTCCTCCCCCCATTCTAGCTGAGTACCTCCCCAAGCATCCTTAGAAAGATTTCCCCTCTGCCTTGCAACTTTTAATAACTCATGATGCATCATTGCTGCATCAGAATCTCCTAAAAAGTCTTTGAAATGTGAGTTTCTGCTGAGCATCTTGGTGATCCCAGCATTCAAAAGACATTATTGAAACAGAGAGAGAGAGAGAGAGAGAGAGAGAGAGAGAGAATATGTGAACCATAGTGGCACACACAGGTAAGTAAATAATGAAGAGGAGCAATAAGCCTAGAATACAGAATGTGACTCTGCCTAAACAAACAACCAAACCAGGAAGAAAGGAAGAAAGAAGGAAAGGAGGGAGGGAGGGAGAAAAAAAGGAGGGAAAGAAGGAAGGGAGGGAAGAAGGAAGGGAGGGAAGAAGGAAGGGAGGGAAGACGGAAGGAAGGAAGGAAGGAAGGAAGGAAGGAAGGAAGGAAGGAAGGAAGGAAGGAAGAAGGAAGGAAGGAGGGAAGGAAGGAAGGAAGGAGGGAAGGAAGGGAAGGAAGGAAGGGAAGGAAGAGAAGGAAGGAATGGAGAGGGAGGAAATGAAGGGAAGGAGGGAGGGAAAGAGGAAAAAAGGAAGGAGGGAAGAAGGAAGGGTGGAAGGAAAGAAAAAAGGGAGAGAAAGAAAAGAAGTGAGGGAGAAAGAGAGGAAATGAGGGAAGGAGGAAGTGAAAGGAGGAAATGAGGAAGGGAGGAGGGAGGTTGGTTTCTGGGACCTACCTTCAGTCTACTGAATCTGAATCACCAGGATTGCTAAATTCGCAGCTGTGCTTTTAGCAAGAGTGAGGTACAATTGCTGAAGTCTCTTCTTTTTTTGTGTGTATGTAGTAGGTGAGGACAGGGCTGTTCATGCACAGTTATCTGTTTGCCAGAACAGTTTATCTTTTTAGCCTGTGTATGCATGTATGGTATACACTCGTGTATATGTATACTATATACATAAGCATTTATTTTTGTCTGGTTCTTGAATAAGTGTTTTTACTGAACATTTATTTATTTTAATCTTAGTATGTATGTGTGTGTTCTAGAAGGGCAGAGGCAAAGGAGGACTTTGGGAGTCCTGCTCTATCAGGACTGCCTTAGCCCTGTGTGACAGGGTCTCCCTGGATCTAAGTTGGTGACCAGCAAGCACCAGGGATCTTCTTGGCCCTGCCCCCCGCAGCCGCCTGGGATTACAGGCACGCATGATCAGATCTGTATATTCACAGGGGTGCTAGGACCTGAATTCAGGACCTCATGCTTGTGCGTCAAACATTTTTACCCACTGAGCTATCTCCCCAGCGGGGTAAAAGATCTTAAACAGCATCTAATGCAATCTCTTACAAGAATGACAAACTGCAACTGTCCCCAAATCAAAGGCCTGGTTACACCATCTACTTGCAGGTGAATAACTACAGATTTCAAAAGCAAACACCTTGCCTAGCTGAGAAATTTGAGCTAGAGTCTTATCCACCAGAGTTGGTATATATACACCTTCATGTCCTTTCTGGTGAGAGATGATCCCCCCCCTTTTCTGTAAAACTTGTGGGCAAATGTCATTTCACAAATTAGGGAAATAGTCACTCATCGAGAAAAGTTTCATGAAGAGCACATTTAAAATATAGAACTGGGGGAAAAAAGATATTTCTACACTGGCTGTAACAGATTTGGAAATGATTTACTCTGAAATACGTAAGACTGTTAGGGCAAAAGTGACTTGCGTAAAGGTAAATGATTGTCAGGGCCATGAGCTGTTAAGTCAGAATCCTACACAGGTGATCCATGCTAACTGACTCTAAGATGGGCCAGGAAATCCACACTAAAGGGGGAGAACCAATTCAATAAGCTGTGGCAACAGAGAATGTTGGTATCGCTAGACTAGTAATCCCTCCTCCACTCATAGCTCTGGAACTTGTAAATATCCATTGACAGATCCACAAAGCTTTAGACTTGTTTGCTCAGCTTGGCTTCCTGTGCTGGCTGCTTTCATTTTTATTAGGAAGGCTTTTCACGTTTCTGAAGCTTGATTCATTCAGTAATTGCCTTCCTCCTATCTGGGTCATTGGTCATATTTATTGCAAAAGAAAATTACAAATCATACTTCAAGAGCGAATTCCACATATTTTCCACATCTTAAACTCTTCAACTGCTCTGATTTTGTTCAGGGCTGATTCGTTCCAAGGAACAGCACATTCCCGAGAGGTAATCAGACTGAAGTCAGAGGGGAACAGGAACGGCCCTCAACAGACAGATCTGTGGTGTTTTTTGCCATTTGCTGTTCTTAGCGTCCGGCTATTTCCTAAACATCACTAAGAAGTTTGAAAAATAAACCTGTGGTTGAAGGTTGAATTGGATAAAACCACCCTAACTCTCAATCATGAGAGAATTGTTACACACACACACACACACACACACACCTCTTTCCTATTCTGCATGGAATAAAGAGGGGTATTGTTTTTGACTCTTCATTTCACTGTAGAAGCAAACATAAATAAAACATGGCAGAGAGAATGGATCACGTCATTTACTTTAACTGGCCTGCACTTGAAATGAATATACGGGTTGCAGAAACCGAGGCGCCTAGAGAACCTGTGTATAGCGAGTCCTTGCTTGTAAATAATGTACACAGCATGTTCTTGTATCTAAGTTTTGTTTGGTTTTTCATTCTATTCTTCTGCTTTTTTTTCTCAGCACAGCCATGGGACTGTCTAGATTATCTTTTGTAACTGTGTTTCCTGAATGGCTAACTAAGCTTGTCTCATGCAAAATAAACAGTCTGGACTCTTAAAAGCCAAGGGTTACTTGATGCCCCTAAATGAGCGGGAAGAAAGGCTCCTTTCACCTTCTAAAACGACCTTTTCTTCAAACAGTGAGTGTGTGTTGTGAGGAAGGGAGCCCAACATTCATGAAGGCCTTACTGCCCCGCACGGTACGGTACCAGGGCTCATTTGTTCCCAGCCACCACAGAAAGCCCTAATTATGACCCCCACTTACAGGTAAAGAACTCAGAGAGATAACATATCTTATTGATATTATAAAACAATAAATGTTTTATAAAAAGAGAGTAGGTTAAAATACAGACTTGCGCTGTATAATTTAAAAGGCAATGTGTTCTTTCCAAACTGTTCAAAGATGAACAAGTTTTTTGGTGGTTTGTGTGTGTGTGTGTGTGTGTGTGTGTGTGTGTGTGTGTGTGTGTGTAAAGAATAGGTTTGGGACCCTCAAGACAGCTCATACAGTAAGGTACCTGTCTGCAAACCCAGCCCCCGTCACCCCGAGTTCAGCACACACATACACACACACACACACACACACACACACACACACACACACGCAAATAAAAATACTTTTTAAAAAAGAAATCATAGGTTATTTCCATGATCTATGGGATGTCTTTGCCTGTTTTCTTGGGATTGATTATGTTCTGTGTCATTTAATTGGCCAGAAGAGAAATTCAAAGTAAATCAGAACCTTGGAACTGTGGTTCTCTAAGTGCCAGTAAGAGTCCACATGAGGCCACCTAGACTTTCAATGATAAGGACCCAGTTACACATGGAGCCCAATTACTCCTGAAAGCCCCACTTAAAACAATGCTATGACCAGGAGATATTAGAATTACATTAACAGAGTTGAGCTCCTGTGAAGCAATGGATGATATAGTCATGGTTCTTCACGATCCCTTTCTATGCTCAAGAGCCTACTTGGCTGTATGCCAGCTATTTCCTTATCATTGCTGGGTGTCCTCCTAATACACAGAATTCGGAGTGGCTCCTGAGTCATGAGAGGACACTTGGTTCAATATCTATATGAAAACAAGGAAATTCCTAGACATGGGCTCTTTGCTTTTAGAAAAGGTCCTTTGACATCACTGGCATTTTTCAGGATCCTTCCAGAGCCCAATATAAATGCCATGAGAAGTATAAACTTTGAAATCTGACTGACCTAATTTTGTATCCCCAGTAAACAAATCACTAATTAAATGAACCTGCCTGCGTCTCTATGACCTCATTTATAGACCTGGAGGACTAGTAGCAACTTTACACATTGTGTGGACCATTAAGGATAATGGAGGCAAAATACCTGGGAGCGACTTCAACAACAGCCTGCCACCCTTGCTTAGTTATTTCAGAATGGCGTCGAGGCTGGAAATCTCAGCATTTGGCAGGATCGCAAGGGCTGATTCCAGCAGCTTTTCCAATGTACAGCCACATCCTTGGTGGATATTGTTCAAACACTGTGAGAGACGGTCTGGGAACACGATAGGATCATAAAACAAAAATCATGAATTTAATCTTCAGCCATGTAGAAAACTACGAAACGGTCAAGGAAAACTACTTAAATGGACTCACATGACAGGAAGTGAAGTCAAGATGAGTTTTGGGAAAGGAGAATAAAGAGTGAGTCAGATAAGTGTTGAGAATTTATAACTTAGGCCTGAAGTTCCTTTAATTTCTCCCAGAAAAAAAATGCTTTTATTCTAGCAAAATAGTACATTGGTACCAAAATTAATTAATTTCTTTTGTTTTGCTGTTCATAATACAAACTAATAAACATGGAGATTTTCTTTTCATAGCTACTAAATTCAAAAATTATCATTATCATCTGACTTAAAATTTTTATTATTACTTTTGTATACAAGAAATATGTCATTAAGTATGTGTGCAGGTCCAAGAACAACTCTGAAGAGCTGACTCTCGCCTTTTACCTTTCACATGAGGTTTGAATTCAGGTCTTCAGAATTTTGGAGCCAATGTGTTTACCTACTGAGACATCTCTTTGGAATCACAACTTTTTATTTTAAAAACTTGGACCATTCCTGTCTTCTTGCTTTACTAAATATCCCACCTAAAATTTAGACAATACACCTTTATAGCAATATCAAGTTCATAGTTAAAAAAAAAAAGCTTGCTGAAACAAACATCTGGGCAGATATAGCAAGCCAGCTGGGGTTCTGAATTCAAAGGATAACATCACAGCAAAGGACCGAGTACAAAGCCCTCTGACATATGCCCCACATGCTTGTGATTTCCAAGACTGGATAAATATGCTGTGCTTGGAACCCACCTAAACCATGGGAAGATGCTTCTGATGCTACCCAAATAAAGGGACCAAATCCAAGGCCTATGGAAATACAGGAATCTGTTTCATTTTTGTCAGGAATTGGGTTTAAGAGAAAGGATACCAACACTTGAAAGGAACGAAAAGAATAAAGTAGCTATCTCTAAAGAAAAATGAAGCTTCGAATCCTATAAAAATGTTAATTTGTTCAATTTAGACTTTGTGCATTTTCTATTAAAAATATCAGGCTCATAGTGTAATTTAGTAGTGCAACTTGCCTCTCAGGGACAATACCTGAGGTTCAATTCCCAGCACTATAAGCAAACAAAGCAAAGAAGGGTCTTTTAGGAAAACAGAAAGGAGAGGAGGGGAGGGGAGGAGAGGGGAGGGGACAGAAGGGAGGGGAGATGAGGGGAGGGGAGATGAGGGGAGGGGAGATGAGGGGAGGGGAGGAAAGAAGGGAGGAAAAGGGAGGAAGGGAAGGAGGAAGGGAGGAAGGAGGGAAGGAGGAGGGAGGGCGGGAGAGGGAGGGAGGGAGGGAGGGAGGGGGAAGAGGAAGGAAGGAAGGAAGGAAGAGGAAGGAGGAAGGAAGGAAGGAGGAAGGAGGAAAGGGAAGGGAGGGAGGAAGGGAGGAGAAGGAGGAGAGGAGGGAGGGAGGGAGGAAGGAAGGAAGGAAGGAAGGAAGGAAGGAAGGAAGGAAGGAAGGAAGGAAGGAAGGGAGGGAGGGAGGGAGGGAGGAAGGAAAGGAGGAGGAGGGAGGGAAGGAGGGAGAAGGGAGGGAGGAGGAAGGGAAGGAGGGAGGGAGGAAGGAAGGAAGGAAGGAAGGAGGAAGGAAGGAAGGAAGAAGAGAAGGGAGGGAAGAGGAAGGAGTGAAGGAAGGGAGAGAGGGAGGAAGAGAGGAGGGAGGAGGAGGAGAGAGGGATGAGAGGAGGAAGGAGGAGGGAGGGAGGAGGATGGAGGGAAGAAAGGGAGGAGGAAGGGAGGAATGGAGGAAGGAGGGAGGAGGGAGGAAGGGAGGAAGGAAGGAAGGAGGAAGGGAGGGGAAGGAAGGAAGGAAGGAAGGAAGGAAGGAAGGAAGGAAGGAAGGAAGGAAGGAAGGAAGGAAGGAAGGAAGGAAGGAAGGAAAAGCCAGGTAGAATGGCTGGATCCTGCACTTCCAGCCCTGGAAGGGGTAGAAGCAATCCAGGATGATTCCCAAAGGAAGTCACCCTTGGTTCTCCACAGGGACGCACAATGCTCTCTAATAGACACACACACACACACACACACACACACACACACACACACACTAAATAAATAAAATTTTTAAAAGAAAAGTTGTTTAAAAAAGAAAGGAAACAAAGAAAAAAAAAACACGAAACAAAGGAAGAAAGAAAACAAAGAAAGAAGAAATGAAACAAAAAGAGAGGCAGCAGCAGGAGGTGGGGAGATGGCTCAGCAGGTAAAGTGCTTGCTGTACAACCATGAGGACCTGAGTTCAATCCCCCAGTGCCCACATAAAACCAGGCCCATCAGCACACTTGCAATTGCAGTGCTGGAGACTGGCGACAGGATCCCTGCATGTGGCTGGCCAATCACTCTGTCAAATCTGTGAGCTCCAGGTTCAGTGAGCGACTGTATCTCAGAAAACAAGTTAGAGGGTGTTCAAGGAACTGACTTTGATGTCTGTTGCACATGTATATGCACACATATGCACTTGTACTAGCACACTTACACATATGCGCATGTGCACACACATATGTATGCGTGCACATATATGCACATGGGAACACACATATATTTATATACAAATACTATCAAACGAGCCAGAATTCCTGGTCTGAAAGAGAGGTTGATTTAGCTCATATAACCTTCTTTTGAGACCACTGTGAAGTGCAAAAGTAAGTGTAAAATGACTTTGAGAATTTGAAGCAGAATATGCAAATTCGGAAATCCACGGGGGGGGGGGGGGTCACAAAGCAGACTTGGCACCATGGAATGTGTGAGGAACCAATGGCTGATTGAACACAAATCTGGAAAAAGAAAGAGGAACCACACCTGCACGGGCCCAGCTCCCCTTTTCATGGATGACAGTCTTCTTGGGGTACGTGAGCAGAGAGGCAGGAGGACTCGGGTCTTCTCCAAGGTCAATTATGTTTTCCATGAGGAATCTGCCTTTTGGCTCAATCAGTTCCTGAAGGGTCTACTCCCTCGTTAATTTTAACGTAGAAACTTAGGATCAGGGCACACGCACTCAGACTATAGCATCTATCTTTTTCTTCTCCAAGTTCTATCTGTCTTGTCTTACATTTTACAGCTCTGTTCCCATCCACTGTTCTGTTTTGTTTGTTTGCCTCTTAGTCATTTCTGTGGGACAGAATTATGAATGCGGAGAAAAATAGTGAAATTTATCAGTTAAAAAAAAAAAATGACAGCTTTAACCTGCCCATGAAGAAGAGGCTGAGCCTGATGCATACACCTGCTAGTACTTGGGTTATGAAAATAGAGTTAGGATTTCCTTGAGACCCCGAGGGGCTGGAGCTAGGCAGCATGCAGCAAAGCAACCAGTAGAAGAATGCCGACCAGAAGCGCAGGACTTGGGTTCAGCAACGTGAGGCAGAGGCATCACGTGGAGAGGAACCAGAAGAACCGCCTGTTCACAGCCCCTCCCATCACGGCTCCTCCCGTCACGGGCCCCTCCCATCCACTCGCCCCCTCCCATCCACTCGCCCCCTCCCATCCACTCGCCCCCTCCCATCCACTCGCCCCCTCCCATCCACTCGCCCCCTCCCATCCACTCGCCCCCTCCCATCCACTCGCCCCGGCATGCTGCTTCCCTGGGATCTCCGACCATGGACGAGCAAGCTGAGAGAGCGCGAGAGAACAACGGAGGGCTTTCTGCCAACAAGACAGTGCAGATGACCACACCAGCTGATGAAATGACCTTCCCAGCTGATGAAATGATTAAGGTAGAGGCTGGAGAGATGGCCCAGGGGTTAAGCCCCTGCCTCCTAAGCAGAAGGCCTGAGGTTGGATCCCAGATTCCACATAAAAAGGTTGATGGGAAATAGCAGCCACCTGCACTGCTGGCCCTAGAAGGCAGAGCCTGGGAAACCCCAGAGCAAAGCAAATAGGAGGTAAAAGGAATCCAGGGTATTCCCAAAGTCACTCTTGGGCCTCATGGGCATACATAGTATCCTCTGATACATAGACAGACAGACAGACAGACACACATGCACGAGCACTCTCTTGCACGCATGCACGCACACACACACACAAAATGATTAAGATAGTGTTTAATTGTTTGGGAAGCTTATCCTAATTACATGAATCCATTCTGCTGGCAAATAAATACAATCCATGTTCCTTTCCTTTTATTTAAGGAAGTGGGCATAGCACATGTCCCTGTAAACGCCATGCTTACATCCACTGTGACTCTCGGAATGAAATGATCGTAGTCAGAACACTTTGAATGACATAGTTTATAAAACAGCGAAGCACTGTGGAAGGTTTTATTCTGGTCCTTGCTCTCCAGCCCCACCGCGGGCTGATCTGCCCTGACAGTTAGGCCGAACCTGATCCCTGCTCTTGCACTGTCTCTTGGCCCCTGGGGACAGTTTGGTTTGCAAACTTTTCTTTAGAGTTTCAAAAGCATCACATTATTCCTCTTGCTTCTCAAGACAGCCCTCATGGACCCACAGGAGGGCAAGATTACCTATTACCCTTCTTCCTTTTCAGGCCGGGAAATGTGAGGGTCAAAGAACTTCCTGAAAGTGACCACATAATTAGGATGTGATGGGTCTAACATCAATAATTATTTTTTAACATTAAAATACTGGCTTTCTAAAAAAGTTAAAAAGCAAAGTAAATGTATTCCACACCTTGGTCTCCATTGCTTTAAGTCTTCCTTCATAGTTTTCAGAATATTAAAAGCCATAATAAATGGTCAAGTAATTATGAAGAGAAAGAACATTGTTTATGCTTGCTCTCTTAATGTCTTCAGTGAAGCCAAATCACATATTGTAGATAATTTGTGGCACTGTCCTAGGCAAACACATTATGAGAACTATAAAAATGATGTATTGATATCTTAATTACTCAGGCATGTGTTCTTTGCAGACACATTCCCAATCCCAGCCAGCTACCTTCGCTTATCTTCACCGCCAAGTGCAGTTGTCTCCACTTAGAAGAAGGAAGAAGCAGAAGAGAAGATCAAGGCGATGATCAGGAGACAATGAACAGGCTCTTGAAAGGCAAGGCCAAGTTGCCCCAGAAAGGTTGCCCCCAAAGACTCAGTTTTCTGAGCACCTCTGTATTACCAAAGGAAGACACATATGCTCCCTTCGTTGGCACGGTTTGCCTCTGAAATCTAAGCTCGCTCAGGAGTCTGCAGAAACCTGTTTATAAATAAAAGGCAAATGTCCTGAGACGTTATGATCTTGGTGTAGCAGGAGAGTGGTATCACTGTCATTGTCACTGCCCTCGCTTAGAAAATGCGAGTCCTTGAACATAGCAAAGGACAGACAGGACCTGCTGCTCTCCAGTTCTAGTGTCTTAAACAGCCCAAACCCCATTACCCACCTCCAGAGTGAACCACATATTCATTCTGCAGCAAAAGAGAGACTATGGCTTAGTTAAATTCTAGACAGTATGAACACATGCTGTGTTCGCAATATCAGTGCACGTGCAGAGCTCATACAGTGCATGATAATTGGCGTTTAATTTTAAAACTAATGAAGTATGCTGATCAATGAAACTTTGTGAGAAGAAAAAGCAAAATATTTTAATTAATGGGAAAATATTTAAAAATGTCTGAAGCTTTTGCATTGGAGTCCATGAAAGTGAAGATTGAAAAATGCACAGTACAGGGCCAAAGTAGCTTTTATAATGTTATTTTGATGAAAGAAATGATGTGTGCCATAAAGAGGCTAAGTTGACCACAAAAAAATACATCCTTTAAAATTTTAAGAAAAATCGGTAAGCTTCCTGAAAAACACCAACATGAATATCTCTTAATGGTACATACATAATTTACTACTAATACAATCAGGTTAAAGTAATTTCCTTTTCCATTACTTGTGTTAGGTGTGTACGTGTATGGAGGGAAAAAAAGGGAAAGATGTAGAACACATGTATCGAACTTTATCTGCTCAGTCAATATTTGCATGCAAGACAAAGCATGGAGACAACTTCTTAAAGAAAGAAGCAATGAGCTGGAGAGATGGCTCGAGGATTAAGACTCTGCCTGAAAAGCAGAATGTCCTGAGTTCAGATCCCAAGTCCCATGTAGGTAGCCTGCACTTCCAGCCCTGATGGGAAAATCCTGGAAAATCCCAGAGCCCAACCAAAAAAAAAAGGAGGTAGAAGCAATCCAGGATGATTCCCTTGGTCCTCCACCAGGAACATACAGTGTACCCTCTACTACATGCACACACATACACACACACACACACATGCACACACATGCACACATACTAAATGAATAAATAAGTAAAGTTAAAAAAAAAGAAAGAAGCAGGGGCTGGAGAGGTGGCTCAGGGGTTAAGCCTCTGCCTTGCAGGCGGAAGGTCCTGAGTTTGGATCCTAGACCCCACGTACAGACGCCGGACGGAAGCGGGGGCGGCCTGCGTTTCCGGTTCTGGTAGGGCGGAGCCTGTGAATCCCGGGGCAGAGTAAACAAGGAGGAGGTGGAGGAGTCCATGGTTACACACACACACACACAATTGAATAAATAATTTAAAAAAATTAAAAAAAAAAGAAAGAAGCAGTTGACTCTTTGAAGTCAACTCTGCGAATTACTCAAAAATAAACATAACAGAGCTGTGAGATGGATCAAGAGTTAAAGCACTTGCTCATGAGCAAAAGATCCAGAGTTCAGATCCCCATATTATATGCAAAATGATTTGCCTGCAATTCTAGTCATGAAGGCAGAGAGGAAGGAATCGCCAGAGCAACCTGGCTATTAATCCTGTTGACGAGCTCTGAGTTCAGTGAGAGACCCTGTCTTGAGAAGAGTAAGGTGGAAAAGCAAGCAAGATGATTCCTACTATCACCTTGGGCCTCCCACCATCATGCATGTGCACACACATACACACACATATACATACATCCACATATGTGAATACGCATGCACTCCACACACCCAGACATATGAAAACGAAAAAAATACAAACAAGTAAACATACACAGAATTCAAATTATATGTAAAAGTTGAATTTGAAAGTTAAACATATTTCTCACTGTAGGACTCTCCAAATGCATTATAAAAAATGTGACTATTCAAACACTACGTAAAGTAAGCTATGTAAAGAAATACAGAAACATTTACCTCTAGTATCTTCTTTATTATTATTTTATTTCTTTATTTATTTTAGTTTTACAAGTATGTAGAGTACTAATCCCTGCTTCTCTCCATTCCCCCCTCCCTTCCCTTCATCAATTTATTCCACTCCTTCCCACCCTCCTGCCTGGCCGCTTCTACGGACCCCAGGGTTCCCTCGGGCTTGTCTACTCTTGTGGGGGTTCAGGCCTCCGTTTGCCTCTAAAATCTTGAAACTGTGTTCCATGCATGAGCCAAGCACTAAGTAACAAGCAAAATCAGGCAAGGCGACTCAACTCTCGGGGTTTGACTGGTCTGGGAAATGTTATGACCTGTCTAGGTTATATTGTTAATCGCAGGGTTGTACTGGTTCACGGTGAGGGTTTTAGTTCTTTATGAGTCCCAATGCTTGACTACTGCAATGAGTTCTTGGGTGGGGTGGGTAGAGAGGCATTTTAGAGCAATAAAGGATTATCTTGTAGAAATCTGTTCATTCCTTACTTATTTTTTTACTGCTCCCCAGCATTGACTCAAATTTACAAGCGTTCACTCAGGCCCTTCTTAAACCTGCTCTGGGAAAGATTAACCTCAAACACAGACATAGTGATAAAAGTGTAATCCGCAAGCCAGTCGGCAGCCATCTTTGTGTCCTTCTCATAGCTATTGTGATCACGTTTTCACGTGGGAAGAAAACACATTTAAATGTGCTAGAAAATTCTCCTATTGCTGTAATATAAACTTGAGAAATACCTATGGTATATGCTTCCAAAAAGTATCAGGATATGTTAGAACTGTGAGTACGTATTTTAGTATTTACTGTCTAAAGAGGAAAAAGTAGAGATAAAATAGGTTTTAGATCATTTTAATAATTAATTCTCTATGATCATTATGAAGAATAGCCACAAAAAACTCATCATGATAACACAGACTTGTCATCCCTGACCTTGGGAAGTGGAGGCGTGAGAAGCAGAAAGTTACAAGTCCAGTTGGGACCTTGTGAGATGCTCTCTCAAAACAAAAACAAAGAAACAAAAAAAATAGGCTGGAGAGACGGCTCAGGGGTTAAGACTCTGCCTCACAAGCAGAAGGTCCTGAGTTTGGACCCACAGATCCTGCATAAAAAAAATACCAGACAGAAACAGCAGAGCCTGGGAAATCCCAGAGTGAAGCAAAGAGGAGGTAGAAGCAATCCAGGATGATTCCTTAGTCCTCCATAGGGATATGCAGTGCCCTCTGATACACACATACACATACACACACACACACACACATACATATGCACACATGCATGTGCACGCACAAAAATAAAATAAATAAAAAGATTTTTTTAAAAGGCCAAAGAATAGGGCTGGAGAGGTGGCTCAGGGGTTAAGCCTCCACCTTGAAGGCGGAAGGTCCTGAGTTCGGATCCCAGATCCCACGTATAGACGCCAGGCGGAAGCGGGGGCGGCCTGCGCTTCTGGTCCTGGTAGGGCGGAGCCTGTGAATCCCGGGGCAGAAGGAGGTGAAGGCGTCCATGGCGGTTCCCGAATTCGTCCGTGGTTCTACAGACACACATGCAAACACACACATGCGCACACATACACACGCACATGTGCACAGTTGAATAAAATAATAATAAAAAAAAAATTTTAAAAAAAAAGAAAAGCATTAAATTAAAAAAAAAAAAAAAAAAAAAGGCCAAAGAATATATCCTCAATTCAGAAAACATTCCATTTAACCATTCAAGAAAGAATGAATTCTTTTCTAGAAACATTAATTGAACATTGAATATACACACATACTAGGCAGGCAAAATGCCATTAAATAATGCTTCCCAAACTTTCCTGAATTCATTACATCAGGACCGAGAGAATTGCCTCCTGATTAAAAAAAAAAAAAATAGGTCTACTCTCTTTAGGCAGAACGAGTGAGGTTATGCCTCAGTAACAAACACTCTCAACATTTATTTTTTGCCTAAAATCAGAAAATAGTCTGCTTCCCAACTTTTATTTTGTGTTCATAACAAGATGCCTGGGGAATCTCTTAGTGTCATCCATGTGATGTGAAAATTCTAACGATAGAAGATTCTCTCTCTCTTTTGCTTTATCTTTCTCTCTCTCTTTTTCTCCCTCTCTCTCTCTGAAATATTGTGAACTATTTTGGCAAATGGACATAAGTTCTGGAAGGTCTCATATCAGTAAGTGATTTCACAATCGTCCCGTGACCAGGCTTCCACTCTTAATTACCAAGAAGCATCATTGTGCCCAGAAAAGGAAGAGAGGAAGATCTCAGTGAGTGTCACTTATCTGCCCTAAGCATTTCATTCTAAAATTATGCATATTTTTCACTCTATTAAAAGAATGAACACACAAACTAAGATGCTTTGCCTTGGCATTGTGTACATACAATGCTCACATCTTCAGGGGCTTCTTTAGGCCTGGAGAGAGATTTGCACTTTACCTTAAATGCAATAAAAGACAATTGAAATTGTTTAAACTGAACTATTTGCTTTGAAAGTATTATTCTATTTGCCAGGGAAGAATGAGTTTATATTGTACAGTGCACCTTTAATTTTTTATGTTCAGTAATATATATTTAAAGTGTTAATACTAGCATAATATTTTATTTATTTTTATAATTTTTTATTTATTTTTACTCATGATTATAGCAAATGCATTGTATTTTCATACCTGAATCCCCAATTTCATCTCCCTTTCTGTTTCCATTACAGCCATTCCTCTTCCTTGCCCAGACTCCCTCCTAATTTTCTTTTTCTTTCCATGAGTGGGCCACTGAATTTCATCTGGGTTGCCTTTGATGGGATATGCTTAAGCACTTGCTGGAGCACGAATCACATACCAGTAGGTATAGCATTAAGGAAAGCTTCTTCCCTTCTCCCCACTCTCATTAGAATTAACCCCCATCAGTTCCCGAGGGAGGTGGGGGCTTCTCGAGTTCTCGATCTGTGTGTGTGTGTGTGTGTGTGTGTGTGTGTGTGTATGTGTTTCCGCCTAAGTATGTGTTTGCACATATATGTGGTCGTCAGATGACAACCTTAGGAGGCTGGTTCGTACCATCTACACTGTTTTGAGGCAGACACTCTATAGTTTCTGCTGCTGCACTGCATTCTGCAGACAAGCTGATCCAAGAACTTCCGGAGGATGCTTCTATCGCTGCCTGCCAACTCACTCTAGAAGTACTAGGATTGCAGACACCACCTCTGTAATCCCCTGTTCCTCCCTGGCCCTCATGATGCTCCTTTAAAACCAAGGTCAGGGAGATGACATCAGACCCCTAAAGAATCCAGAGATGATGGTGAACTTGAGCAAACACTGCCCAGAGTGGGCGAATGTATGTGGATTCGAGACATAAAGCCAAATTGAAAATATTTAGTGATTACATGCAGAGATTAATAAAGGAGGACCTAGGATGTTTCCATTGGTCCTTTGACCAATAGCTGCCATTCACTGAGAATAGAATAAGCACGATCAATAAAGAGTCGATTCAGGGAGTGACAGGGAATCCAGTTTGGGGCATGTGGAGTGAGACATGTGGGGTAGACTCGTGTGTTTAGATACCAAACAACTCTTGGCAAACTACTCACTCTCAGTGTGAAGTCCCTGCAGTCCAAACAAGACTTATCAGACTCTCGGGCTGGCCAGCGGAATCCATCCTCCTAATTCAGAAATTTCCAAATTGGGCCAATCAGAGCTTTCCCTGGAATATTTCTTCCCAAGGTCATTTAAGAAAGATGCTTAGGCTTTCACTACAGTATCATTTGAAAGGCTAGTAACTGGTATACATTGAAAAGATGACGCTAAATTACTTTGACCATGAAAAGGAAGAAGGGAGAGTTTTTTGGGTTTTGTTTGTTTGTTTGTTTGTTTTTTACCATGGCTACCACAGGAGAAAAGATGCTTAAAATTGTACTCAGAAGAAGAGAAGATAACGTGCTTAAGGACAGGATGTAAATGTATACACTCAGCTACGTCTACCCTTTTATACACAGCAAAAGACTTTTACCTTTATTTAAGCTATGCTGAATCAGCATTCTGTTGTACTGCAGTTGAGAAAAATGAAGCAGTTCTTGCGAGGGATGGGGCATCCAAGAAGAGTCGCACAGGAGACGTCATCTGAAGCAACAGAAGTCTTTGAAACTACTTGAGCGCCCATCAGGGACTGCAAGGAGGATTTCTCTGGAGGGATAGTCTGCTTAGTCTTTAAGCTTCTGCCTGGTTCTATGAGTCCACGAAAATGAGCTAGCATGCCTTAAGACATACTCTCCCTTCCTCCCTTCACATGGGGAAAATATCATCCTTCTATCACTTCTTTGCCTTATTAATGAGTAGTTTTAAGGGCTATTTAAAGGTCTGGAGAGATGGCTCAGGGGTTAAGATTCTTCCTGGGAAGCAGAAGGTCCTTAGTTCAGATCTCAGGTCCCACATAAAAACACCAGGTGGAAATGGTTCTGGCCCTGGTGGATGGAGCCTGGGAAATCCCACAGTAAAGCAAAAAGGAGGTAGAAGCAATCCAGGATGATTCCTGAAGTCACTCTTGGTTCTCCACTGGGACACAATGTGTCCTCTGATACACACACACACACACATACACACACACAAGCAAAATCAATAGTTAGAAAAAGATAAACTATTAAAGGCTACTTAATAGCTTTATGACTGAGGAATGAGGAAAGAGGAAGAAGAAGGAAATAGGGAGAAACTGCTCAAAATAGGATGCACACTAACTAATCCTAGAAAATCAAAGAAAAAACTTAGTCATTTGTAAATGAGTTTCCCCTTGTTCTTCAAATATTTTCTGTTAGTTCCAACCCACTTGGAGACTATCAATTCTCCATAAACTGATTATAAAATGTCATGTTAGGGCTAGGAGGTGGCTCAGTGATTGAAATGCTTTTGCTTTATAAGCAATGGGACCATGGTTCAGACCTCCAGATCCTGTGTTAAAAGTCAGGTGGGTGCCTGTCTGTTATTCCAGCCTAGGAAAACAGAGACTGGGAATTCTCACAGAAATATGACTTAACCAGACTAACACTATTGGTGACCTCTAGGTTGAGAACCGTCTCAAAAGGAATACTATGAAGGAATGATCAAGGATGATTTCCAATAAGCTTCCACATACTGTAGGCTCACACACATATGCTCACACATGGGCAAACATGTATGCACAATACACATTCATCTTATACATACATACTCATGAAGAAGATAAATAATAATCAATTGAAAATAAGTAAGCAAATAAAAATAGACCCTGTTTTGTTTTGTGTGGATGCATGAAATTGAATCTGAACCATCTTTAAGGTGCAGTGTGCCAGACAGGAAAATGCAGGGAGTGTCTGTGGACTCCTCACACAAGGGACTCTTTCCCAGTCACCTGATGTGTAGACCGTATCGATTGTGCCTCCTCCAGGCCATAAGCCTTCTCGGTGTCGAGCCTGGTTTATCACGGTGCTGTGTCTTTTCATTCAGTAACCCTTCTCCCCAGTGCTAATACAGAGTTTTGTTCTCAGTAAATACTAACCAAGAGCGTACAAATGCAAAATCCAGATTCTTCTAGAATAGGCAGAATCAAGCGTGCTTATCAGAAAAAGAAATCATACAGGTTTTTTGAAACAAGGAGAATCCAAATTAGCTGTGTGCAATTTCTGAAGATCATATTAGAATCACCTCTACCAGGAGAAAAAAAAAAAGCACCTTGAAAATACCATTGCCTGCACCCCAGCAATATTTAGATGTGAAACAGCTTTTAAAATAATGAAAGTATTCAGCTGTTGATAATTTCCTATCCTGAAACCTCTCAGATGAGTGGTCTTACTGGTATTCCCTGAGAATTAGCCTTTCTGCTGCTTGCTGTCTGAGTAAAAGGCGTGCGTTCTTCAGCCCAAGGAGACCAAACGTGAGTGCGCAGCAGCCAATGATTCAGCAAGCTGACAGCGGATCACGCATCTGCTGCATGGAGCTGCGGAAGCTGATTCACAAATCACACCCGTCACGGGTGGAGTGGGGGGAGAAGGAAGCAAGTAAGCACCCAGTAAGCAAGGCCTCCCCCAAATTAATCATTCTCCCTTTAATAAAGCTGACTCTTTTCAACTCACAGCTCTATGACAACCCCGTGAGATCTTTAGAGGAAAGACGTATGCAAATGTGAACGCTAGCAAGGCACAGCCTGGTAACACTGGGGCGCGTGGCTGGCATGTCACACGTCATTTCTCTCCACAGAACCAGATCGGCCTGCAGGCAGGGGCAGCATACTATTCCTCCAGCTGTTTGTTAGTTGATTTGTTTGTTGGTTGACAGGTTTTAGAAGAAGGGAAAAAGAGGAGCAGAAGTGTGTTAGTAGCTTTAAATAGAAGAGAAAGAAAGAAGAGGAAGATGAGAAGAGGTTTGAAAATAATATCGCTCACATTCACCGAAATAAAACACAGAGTGTCACATTAGTGTCTTTAAAAAAAAAAAGTAACCCTTTATGTCTCAACGCCAACATTAACTAGGATGTTCCCTTAGGCTAGGAAGCAGCTTAGTCAAACGTGAAGCTGGGGGTTAACTGCTGTTTACAGAGTGTCAATACAGGATATGTACAAAAAATCCCTCCCTACCCCGTGGAGATCCTGGAACAACACTTACTGTAGGACATCCTTATTCTATGTGTTTTACATGTGTAAACTCACTTGTTCCTCTTCTCTAGTCCTTTTGTCGATGAGAAAACCAAGGCACAGTGAGATTCATTAGCTGCCTGCCTGGGTTCCACAGCAATCAGTATTCAAAGCGGGTGGCGGTCAGTACTGTCTGTGGACGTGGATGTGCTACCATCCGTGTGATCCCAGGGAAACGTTGTGTCCTCAACATCCGAGTGGAACTTGGAGTCACTGTACTGGATTATTCAAAACTGAACTGTTAAAAACGCCGCATACGCGGAGAACATACTTAAGAATCCAATATGATGGGAAACATTTCATTCTCAAAAAAAATTTTTTTTTCCTTTTCTTTCAGTTATCGGTAGTTCTAAATATTAGATATTTTTTGCCCATAGGGTCAAAAAATACCTGAGTATATGATTGCATGTGGAAAACTAGGGGACAGGAATCAGGTATTGGCAGTTTTTCCATTTCATTTGTGTGTGAATTTTTAATATAAATGTGGGATGTAAAGCATTAATGCAAGTCAAATGTTTCCGTGAACGAGTTTCAGCAGCTCAACTTTATAACAATTATAAATAAACCTGTTAAATTTTTCTGGACAATGCCAACATTTGGATTTAAAAAAAAAATAAGTAAATTGCTTACCGACAGGGAGAAAAAAAAAAAAGATATTGAAATTGTCTAAACCAGATGAGGGAGAAGGAAAAGGCATGCCCACACGGAGGGTCACTCAGCAAGGAGTAACTCTAACTCCGAGTGGAGGTGGAAGACAGCCAGGTGACAGGGGGGTGGTTTATCGGGCTTTGGGGAGACTGGGCAAGGAAGGCGCAGGGTGCTTCTTGATCCCGTGGGTCTCAGACAGTTTGTGTCCACCAAGGCTGAGTTTGAAGGAACCTTGGAGAAGGGTTCACAGCAGCTGTCTTTTCAGAAAGCTCTGACCAGCAGATAACAATGCTCAGATAAAATTTCCTTATGCGGATAGTTCAAACGTTATCACCTGGAGATAATCTTTATGCGGGGGTGTGAATGGATCTCCATGCCAATGCAGGCGTCTTTGAGAGGGAACAAGCTCCGACAGGATGCAGCCTTCTGAACCTGTTTGGAGCTGGTTGTGGGGTGCATGGCTACCGTCACAGCATCAGGATGGCTGAGACAGGAGGATCAAATGTTGGAGACAGCGTGGGCTTCCTAGTGAGTCCCCCCCACCTCCCGCCTCATCTCAACAAACCAAATCAACACCCAAAAACTCAAATACAGCCTTAAACGATCTCTATCCGCAATGATTTCCCAGGAACCGTGTCTGAAAGTCACCTGTGGATAAAGCATTGTAACTGCTTGCAACATCATGGCAATGAAACACTTATCACAGGAAGTTCTCGGCTCCTATTTGTTCAGTGAATAAATGAGTCACTGTTAATATTCAGTTGTCTTAGGCTGGTTATAAATAAAAGGTTGATTTCAACATATGTGTTTCCATCACTTACATGAAACAAGAAGTTTGCTTTTGTTTATGAATGAACCAAACGTTCCAATGACAATTACAACTTGAAGTCTACGAAATGGCCTCCCCGAGAATCTACGTTCTCATAGGAAGTCAGTCCTAGTCAACCATTTTCAAACGCTCTTGGCTTAAATCTCGTATGTTTGTATATAAGCAAGATAAATGGGCTTAAAGATTTTTTTTTTTCTAAAAGTATTGGCTCCAATAACTATGGCAGCTGAGAAGTCCTATGATAAGCTCCCGTGAGCTTGAGACCTGAGACACTGTGGTGTCACCTGAAGGCCTGTGGACCAAAAGGCTGGTGGCACAAATTCCAGTATTAATGTGCAGATTGAGGACCAATAGCATCACATGCAAGTTGAGATCATGTCCCATATCCTGCAGAAGGCATGGATGGGTGGCCTTTGCTTTCTGGTCCTATTTACCAGGAATTCCTTGATGCAGTCACACTGGACCAACTGTCAGTTCCCTGAAAAACACTTCAAAAGAAACATGGGAAGCCCAGAGATCATTGAAAACGGAATCCAAGAGTATAAACAGTCCCCACTGTGCATGTGGGTGTCTCTGATAAACCGCCGCTTGTCTCTTCAGCTTTGCTTCCTCCGTGTGCAATCGTAGCTGGTGCAAGTAGCTGATCACTGGTGAACGTGCGTGCAAATGAAGGACAGGAGTTTGGATCTGTCCACGTTTTATGCTCTGCAGCAGGTTCCGAGAACCTGGCCTACTATCTGGGTCATGGCATGTGCTTAGAGAGTGTCAACTGAGTTGGTGAAGGAATGAAAGAAAATATATTTGGAAGTGTTTTTTTTTCTTCTGGTTTGAATAAGTCTTGGAAGTCTGCTAAGTGTAGTGACAGCTTCTACTTCCATTGTTCATGGACCAAATGCAAGATGTCGGGGAGGGCAGAAGAAAAAGCATTGAGAGGAGGTTTGAGGAGGTTCCTGTCTAAAGTCAGAGAGAAACTTCTCCAGTGTCATTGGTGAACCACTCATGTGTACCTCCTCTGTCATATGACTGACTGACTGACTGACTGATTGATTGACTGATTGATTGATTTTGAGACAGGTTCTTTAGTCCCTCTATAGCCAAGTATAACTTTCAACTTCTGATCCTCCTGCCTCTGCCATCCAAGTGCTGGGGTCACAGGTATATGCCACCATATCCAGTTCATGAGTCCTAGGAATCAAACCTAGGACTTGTTGCATGTTAGTCAAGAACTCTGCCAACTGAGTTGCATCCCTCGTGAACATGTTAAATGAGCTGACTTGTCAGGAAGAGCAGCACAAACGTCAGGTTCTCAAAAATCTCCAAAACGCCTACGATAGGTCAAAAGCAATTGTGGGATTAGAGTGCTGCTTAACATGCAGATTCCCAGGTCCGCTCACAGGCATCCTGACTCCCTTGGAGTCCCTTCAGCTTTGGCAGGTGGGTGCTGAACCTTAGAGGAATCTTAAAAGCTGCGAAGGAAGGGTCGACTCTTGGACTGTAGCAAGAACTGGCCCCAGTGGGGAGGCATAATTAATGTGGGTAAAGTGATCTCATATCTTTGGGTGGAAAATCAGCTGCGCATGCCAAAGATCAATATTGTGCTTCGTCTGAGATTCTCTGCTCACTTTCTCCTGCCACACCCCAAGAAAGGCTACAATGGGAACAAGAACAAGGGGTATGATTCGGTTTCATCGGAGCGCTTCTTAGGTGTCTGCTGAACGCTGGGCTCACTGTTACCCAAAGTGGAATTTGCAACAGTGATGTGTTAGGGAAAGCGCACAACACATACTTCTTCTTTGATTGTGTCTCCTGGCTGTCTTGTCTCTCTTCCCTCACTCACTCTCACTCTTTCACTCTCTTTTACTCTCACTCACTCGCTCACTCTCTCTCTCTCCTCCTTCTCTCTCTTTTCTTGCTACTCTCTTTTCTGTCTCTCTTTCTTCTCTCTCTGTGTCTTCATCTCCCTCCATGAAAACAAGTGTGGCAGATTTCCAAGTGACCTAAAGGATCTCAAATCTTCAGCTAGCTCTCAATAGTAAATTCCTGAGCCATGGGAAGAATTCTGTTACCTTCCTGTCTGATACCAGCCTGTATCACTGTACAAAAGGGAAAGCAAGTCACAGACAAAGAAAAACATCGACTTGTATCTGTGGTCCCTTCATTCAAAGTGGCCAAACGGAATTACATGGAGAATCTCGTACTGATCATGCCCCACATCCGTGTTTGCCCTTGAGTGCACGTGAATGCTGTGAATGTCCTTCTTGTGTAAAATGGAGAGCTGACCGGATGAAGGCTGACATCCTGCCACAAGCTGACCATGATGAGGGCGTGGGAATACGACCTGCTTCCAAAAGAATCCAGGAACATCCAGCAAGCAGGAGCACAGTCCGGCTTTGCTGGTTTCTTCTCACAGAGCAAAGCATGACTGGAAAGTGCTCTGCGGCTGTACCCCTCTGCCTCACAGTCTCATAAGGGTATAATGAAGCTGCAAAAGGGCAGGTTCGACTCTAGACGACTGGAGACCTCTTTCCTCCTTTCATCATTCAAAACATTCTTCTGCACTGGGCGCCGCCATCTTGGTTTTCTTTTTCACATGCTTTTAGCCTAATCCAGGAAGAAAGGGCACAGCACAGGAGGAGAGAAATCAGGCGAATATTTCATTTTGCAAATTCCTTCCTGTGAGCTCAGCTGAGTAGAAAGGGGAGAACTTTAAACACCCCCTCCCCCAGTGGATTACAGATCAAACTAACAGATCACCAACCAATGAATAACAACTTAGTATTTAAGGAGACACTAAGGAGAGACCATAGGAAATTCCAAAGCATGACCTCTCAGTGCATAGACTTGCATACTACTTGCTAAAGATTGAAAACTAACACAACAGAAATACAAAAACATGCCTGGGTCCAAACATTTCTTAGTGGAGAAAAGAAAATCATCTCATCAATTGATGGTGAACAGGACAAGAAGATGCAGCTACAGCCCTCAATTCAGGGACCTGATCTGAACGAGCTCCCAATTCCTTCCTCGCTGTCTACAAGTTAGATCAGACCACCCTTCGCTAGGAAAGCACTACAGTGCTATTCAAGACTGGATTTCATTGATAACTTAAGAAGCACTTTTCAAACTCTGATTTTAAAACTCCCAAGAGGAGTTGTCTTTTTTTATTAATTTTTCTACTTCTACAAGCATATTGAGTGTTCATCCCAGCTCCCTGCCTTCTTCCTCCCTCCCATCCTCTCCCTTCCCTTCACCATTCCCATAAAAAGAAAAATTTTCAGCTTATTCTTTCAAAAGAAAGCTCTCTTAAAGGTCATTATCACATTCTAAATGACTTACCCAAAATTTATTTCAGTGATTATATACACCCTATATATATCCCACCCACAGTCTATCATACAGAGGTTGGGGGGACATTTGTCTCTCTGTCTTTGTGTATCAGAAGGCGCTCTGTGTGCCTGTGGAAGCCCAGACTTCACCTCTGAGCCATCTCTTCAGTCCAAGGTATTGATTTTATAGGTTGTTTCTATTGCTTGGCTGGTTTCGTTGTTGTTGTTGTTGTTGCTTCTTTTTTATTATTATCAATCTTTTCTACTTTTACAAGCATACTGAGTATCAATACTGAGTGTTCATTCCCTCCCTCCTCCCTCCCATCCCCTTCTTTCCCTTCACTGTTCCGTCCCACTCCCTCCCTCCCTTCTGCCCGCATTCCTCAGTGGACCTCAGGGTTCACTCTGGCTTGTCTAGGAGTCGGCTTTTTAAAAAGTGTCCTTTCACATATTTTTGAAATATTTTGCAACCTCCAAGAAAACAGTTTTCAAATGAACTGGGCCAGGAGCAGAGATTCTTAATAACCATTTGCATTGTGCTTGAAAATTAGCTAAGAAAGAGAGAAAACTCCTAGAGGTTTGGTCTTCTCAGAGATTTTGCTTCTTAATGAACAAAAGACAAGTCCGTATAATGGAAAACTAGTTCCAAGAGAAATATGAGAGAAGAATTATTTTTCTCCAGAATACTTTCCTTCTTTCTCTTTGGCCCATGGTGCCCCCCTCCAATAGAACAACAGACTCTTATTACCACAAAATAAACTGTGCACACGCAGTCAAAAAACACTTTTCTAGTGGAAGCCCAAGGCAAGAGGGAGGAACCACTCTCTAACAAAGACGAAACGCTGATCTCCAGCACTACAGCTCCTGCTCAAAGGGAAGAAAGTAAAAACGAGCTCTCCCCGTAATGATTTTACTGTTTTGAAAGCCAAAACATGTGCCAAACAACTCTGAGGTACGGGAGGAGCGGGAGGAAGATCAGAGAGAGAGAACACCTCTTGGCGCGCTCACCTCTGAGCCACGGGCACAAACGATTACGAAATAAAAAGTGGTTCTTCAAGTGGGAAGGTGTGTCTGCTCGTCCCTGAATATCACGGCTGTTCTTGGAGCTCTGGGTTTCCAACAGGTGATCGGGATTTTTTAATCACAAATCTGGCAAGGGTTAAAAATGGGGAAGAATTTCCCAGGCCAAAGCGAAGCAAGGAGGAGGTAGAAGCAATCCAGGATGATTCCCAAAGTCACCCTTGGTCCTCCACAGGGACACATGTGCTCACACACACACACACACACACACACACACACACACACACACACACTGCTACGTGAATGAATGCATAAATAAAGTTTAAACATTTTTTAAAAAAATACTTAAGGACCGGGTTCAGAGTTCCACTTGGTGAGCGCCTACTGCACAGTGGACACTTACTCAAAAGTCCACTTCGAGCTCCACAGCAGCCCTAGAGCCCTACAGTGTTTTCAGTGAATACCTGGTCACAGGGCTATACATGAAGCCAAGGGCGGACTCACTACTTCTGGCCTGGACATGTTGGTTCCCTCCGGGCTTCTTATCTTCTCACCTCCCCACCTCCCTACCCACCACCTTCCATTCCCATCTCTGCAGAGCTTCCACATTTCTCCAGGGTCTTCCTGCCACGGAGGAAATGAAAACAATTCCCATAACTCGTTAATGATTTAATGTGTTATCTGTCCAAGGACCGTGCTGGAGAGAATAATATTTAAACTCAGGTCTCCTGTGGCAGCATTTCAAAGCATCTGGAAAGGAAGGATTTTTTTTTCCCCCAAGGCTGAGGTGAAACTTGGCCACGCCTCTCAAATACCCCCTGTTGGGCCACTGTGCTGCAAAACTGCAAAGTCAAGTACAAGGGATACTAAGATAATGGTGTCTGGTGGAGCTGCACCGAGTACACAAGACACCCCAGCTGTGTAATTGTGCAAAACCCAAGGAATCAACCACTGCTAACAAGTAAGGAGGCCTCGTGGATCGTTGCAAAATAATGCCTGTTTATGTTACCATAGGAAACAGATTTCTAAGACTTAGGTAACTGTTTGATGAGTAGAATATCTAGACTTCTAATTTACAACAAAGGTGGTAAAAGTGGGAAAGAAAGAAGAAATCATAGTACAAAAGCTCTGTTTGTGGGCTGGAGAGATGGCTCAGGGTGGAGCCTCTGCTCCTCAAACAGAAGGCCCCGAGTTTGGACCCCAGCTCTCATATAAAAAGCCTGCACTTCCAGTCCTGGGCAAAGCGGTGAGGAGGACCAGCAATCCAGAATGATTTCGGAAATTACCCTTGGACCTCCACAGCTACACACAGTGCCCTTAGATACACAAGACAGATACACACACACACACACACACACACACACACATACACACACCGAAAGGGAAAAAAATAATATGTTTGTGCACTTCTCCATTGGGTCTGAAGTTGATACTTAAGTAACAGTGATACCATCCCAACTAATTTGACTCACATCTCTGAAAGTTCACTGGAGAAATCAAATGAAGTCCATACCAAAGAGGTTGAGTAAAGTCACAGTCTAGTTACTAGCTTTACATCTCACAACAATGTAACAGATGCGTCAGTCCCAAACTTCCCAATTCCACAGTCAACCTTTGCGACCTTTGCAAGCTTATTGGGAGCACGTCCTAGACAAAGGACGTGTGGTGAATCAGAAGGACCATGACTCGTTCGGTCTCCTCAGTGCATGGTGCCGGCAAGCCCGCTTGAACTTTGCGGTCATGGTTTTCAATGATGGTGCCTGGGTTTCTTGGGAAGAGCTTGGAAGTGTGAGAAACCATGTGATTGGCTGACCACCAGGTTCCCCCACCTCAGGAAAGACAGGCTACATCACCAGAGGACCTAATAATGTAAGTGAAGATAATTTGGGACAGACTGCTCTGCCTGCTCCTCAGTGACCTCTTGTGCTGCTACATCCAATCATGCCCTAAGACTCCTTAAAATGGGCTCTGCTGCTTTAGGAAAATGAAAGCTACAGAGAGTTCTGCCGCTCCTGAAAGCTACACAAAGTGTAGTTTCCACACGGGTTCATTCATGCTTAGCATTATTCGAGTTGATAATCAAATTGCAATACCCAAGTCTAAGACTGTGGTGTAAAATATGGGCAACCAAAGCGTAAATTTTCATCAAGACAATGGTGTTTTATAAAAAGATGGGACAGATGCCCGGATGACAATAATCCAAAGCTTAAGAGCTAAGGTCCAGGGAACTAGGAAGGATCTGGATTAAACTATGAGATAGCTGATTCTTCACTCGTGGGCAGAGATAGAGTTCTAACCTAACATCAGAACTGTATGCATGTGCATATGCATTTATATGTGCATGTGTGTGTGTCTGTGTGTGTGCGTGCATGTGCATCCACACACACCTTGTATATACCAGAGAGCAATTGGGTATGTGCACCTGTGTAAGTCCAAGGGTGACATTGGGAGTCATCGTGGATTGTTCTACTTCCTTTTTCTTTACTTCAGGGTTTTCCAGGCTCTACCTTCCAGGGCCAGAATTGTAAGTCACAGCCATTATCCCCCCACACATTTACCCTCCTGGCATTTTTTTTAAAGTTTTTTAAAGTTTTATTATTATTTATTCAATCGTGCATGTATGCGTGTGTGCGCATGTGTGTGTGTATATATGTGTGTGTGTAGAACCACGGACGAATTCGGGAACCACCATGGACGCCTCCACCTCCTTGTTTACTCTGCCCCGGGATTCACAGGCTCCGCCCTACCAGGACCAGAAACGCAGGCCGCCCCCGCTTCTGCCCCGCATCTATACGTGGGGTCTAGGATCCGAACTCAGGACCTTCCGACTGCAAGGCAGAGGCTTAACCCCTGAGCCACCTCTCCAGCCCCCTTCCTGGCATTTTTAAGATCCAAACCCAGTTCCTTTTGCTTGTGAGGCAAAGGTTTTAACAGTTGAACCACTTCCCAGGTCCGGAACCTTTCCTCATCCGTTCCATTATGCTTGTTCTATGAAGGTTCAGCACTGACAAAGTGGACAAGAGTTTTGAAAATAGAAAGATGTTTTATTCTCCCATTTGTAAATGGCGACATATCAATGCCTATGGGTTGTACTTGGCCATTTCTTAATACTGGGTCAGGAGCGTTTTCACATTGCAGGAATCTTCAGGAAGTGTACGCTGAGCACAGCACTGTCTGGAGAAACAGAGCGGGAAGAAAACGTACAGTGAAAAGCGTGTGAACTCTGCCAGCAAGTGGAACTGCAGACAAAACAAATCCCCATCACTCTCCTCAACTTTGCCCAGCACAATAGTTTGCTGTGACGTGGCAGGTCCCTGATGACCTCCACAGCTGACCCCTGGTGATCAATGATGGTGAACAATTGAGTGAGCTATAAAGTGAGATACCTCTGCTTGAAACAAAGTGGGAGGAAGATTCATGAAGGCACCTCAACGCACTACTGAATGGAGAGACAGAGCCTCAGGCAGGATGGCCCCTCTATACATAAAATATTAACCTCACCATAGAGCCCACAAGTGTCACGGTGACATATGACAGTGTTTGTCTTAAATGAATCGAATTGCCCATAAGCCACGCTGTTGGTCAGTGAATTACAGAGTGATTTCAGACAGGCATGTGGAAGTAACCTGACAACCTCTCATCTTGAAAATTCCTCTATCTTACTTCCAGTTTCTCACAGGAAAGAATTCTCTAGGGCTTATTTTTTCAGTTTCACAGTCATTTACTGAGTTTCTCACTGGGTGTCAAACAGAGCTGGGGGAAGAGGGGCAGTTCTTACTGCAGAAGAAACACTGAAGTGGTAAACAGGCACGATAATGTGTGATAAGCATTATGGGAAGAGCAACCATGAAATAGCAGAGGCCAAGTGGGAGCCAACCAGAAGTACAAAGCAAGGTTTCAAAACCAGTTTCCTGGGTTCTATCTGCAATTTCACAAGAAAACAAAAAGTAAATAAAGAAATCAAATAAATATAACCAATTTCCTATGTCAAATTCCTTTCCTCAAAGAATTCCCTTTGAGTTACTTGATGTGAGTTACTACTAGCATGCTGACTAGGATGTTCAATTTCCTACATAAACCCCACCTGCAAATATCCAGATTTTAATTTAATGCATCATTTAGTCATTCAACAATTATCTGGGCACATAATATATGTGTAGATGAGTTATCACTTGACTTTAACCTCGTGAGTCAATAGTGTAATGAGTCTCAAGGTGTCTGGAAGATTTCAATCCTTAGGCAAAAACATCTGAGTCTTGCTTGTTATTCGTTCTCATTTCTCTGGAAAGAATTTTGCAAGGGTCCGGGTGAGACATCTAAAATAAAAATAAAAACCACCTTTCTGATCCAGGGAAATTTTACATCAGCATATCAAATTATATCCAAATAGCCAATATGAAAATCGCTATCCACATTTCATACCATGATCAAACAATAACAAGAAGAAAAAAAGGTCCTTCAGAATATGATCTAGGTAAGATAACCAACAATGTTTATCTTCCCCTGAGCTATTGTGATGATTAATAAGATAATGTTCACAAAGGACTTTGAAGGAGTAATGTGATGTTCTTTGAAGCATTATCTTTTTTTTATTAATGAGTTTTGATTCTGACAGCTGCCAATTGTACTGCAGCCGTGGGAAGTCCATGTCCAGTCCTGTGAAGGAAGGGAAATTGGATACAAGACAGCGGATCATGGGCAATGGTAGATAGTGCTTGCTCTGGGAGAAAGCCAGTTCTTGCTAGAGACAGAAGCTGTGGGTAACGTACTCAGAAAACAATAGGGAGGACCAGCTGGCTCTTGGATAGGACGAAGGTGATCAGAGAAAAGAAATATACCCCAGATCCCACAAAGAAACAAGAACAGATAACCCAGGATTGCCTACCCTGACTCAAAGCTAATCATATTGCATTTGCCCATTCAGTCATGGGCTGATAATACCAAATGTTAAGTACTCTTACCTACCAGAAAAAATGTTCAGTACTGAGTATATCAAAATAAACAGGACAGCTTGTTTTCAAGGGGCTTGTTCTTTCAACAGGGGCAGGGAGGAAAGGGGGTTAAAGGAACAAGTAAATACTTCTTGATCTTGGTGGGTTACAGAGTTTCATGAAATAAGCATATGCAATATGGAGTATTGGTACAGACAAGAAGGACTCTATTTTCAATGAATACTGGGGGGGGGGAGGCTGAGGAGAGGGCTCAGTGTGTAAAGCACTTGCTACATGAGCATAGGGACTGAATTCAGGTCCTGGTATCCATATAAAAAGCATGGTAATCCATCTGGAATCCCAACCCTTGGGAGACAGAGAAAGGGTATCCTCAAGATGAGATAGCCAGCTAAATACACAGATATTTGTAAGAATTCAAGAAAGTGTTTCTTTGACACCAAAGCTGAAAAAGGCATTTCGGGCAGAGGGAGCCTCCGCCACACAGACTACTGGGAACAGCATCCTCAGCACTTGTACCTGTGACCACGTCAAACACCATGGCCCTGGAGACAGAAAGCATAAGTGACCTAGGGAAAGTAGGGATTGGCCAGACGTTAAGGACCAGCTCTAGGAAGTAGAATTTATCCTCGAGGATTCTTTGGACGCAACATGATCTTTTTTATGATTGACACAGAATTCCCCAGCATCGGATGAAATTGGGATTGCAGAGAAGACAGGGTGGAAAGGTCAGGGAGGAGTCTGTTGTGATGGTCCGTGTAAAGGATGCCAAGGGATGGGACAGGAGAGACCAGCACAGCACATGCAAAGGATGTGACATCACACTTGCAAACTGAAAAGAGTGGAGATGGAGCTGGTGCATCGTGAAAGATCTTACCAGTCTTGTGATTTGGGCGGCAGGACATGCAGGGCACGAAAAGAAGGGAAGAGCCAAGGGCACAGAAAACCCATGCTTTCCTTCCTATGCATGTGTTGCCTGGCTGACTAGTCCCGCTCAGTCTGTCACCAAGGGACCCCTGCACCACCAGGTACCCTTGTGTAGCAGGAATAGAAGAGATGCAGGGAGGAAGAGCTATTCTAGAAGGTCATTCTGTCTCCTTCTCTCTTGGCTCCTGCCTGCTAGCTCTGCTCCGGAGCAGGCATTCACGGGGTTAAGGAACCATTAGACACACATCTCAGAGCTTCTTCTGTCACCCCCCTTCCAAATTCCTTAACGGAGTCTAAATGAAAATAAAGGTTCAAACAAAGTTCAGAAAACTTTGAAGAACTTTCTAATGATGGCACGTTAGAAGCCATAATTTCTTTTACTTCTTATTCTTTTGGGGGGAAGTTCAATATTAACCCCAACTTTGTACAAATTAGGAACTTTAGCAGGTAGTATTTATACCTGCCAATTACAGTGTATTGACAGGAACAAATATCCCTAACACCTTCAAGACAATAAATATATTTCCTTGATATAGACATTAGAACATGAAGAAATTCCCCAAATACAATTATAGGGATGTTTTAAACAAACAAAATGCCCAAAACTTTTCAAATTTTTAAAATAAAACTTGGAACCCCATAATGTAAAAATTCAGCATCTTTCCATTTTCAAAAATTAGCATTGGTGGAGGAAGTCAAAATGTAATTTACTCAAATTTGATTTACTATTCTCTAAAGCAAAAAAAAAAAAAAAAAAAAAGATTGGAGGAAATCACAGCAAGCTGTTAAAACTGCCAAGTTCTGTTGTGTGAAAATATGATTTAAAATGTTTAGGAAAAAATTTAAAGTTGTGTAAGAAGTGGGAGGCATGTTGCAAAACACGGAAAGGGGTTAGCCAGAAAACTCCACATAAAATAGTACACGGAGCAGAGACAAACTGTGATGCCCTCGGTCCTCAGGAATCATCTATCTCCCCAACACGGTCAGATATGTAAATGGGTTTGCAAGTTAGATGGGTAGGAGACCAGCTGATGTCCAAGCCTCGTTAGCAAATAACCAAGAGTGTTATAACAAGCCCACTATTGACAAGCTAGAACAATTGGAACAATTAGTGGCTTTTCCTCAAGTATAACTATGTAGTCAGAAAAGTCAGAAAAAACAAGGAGATTTCAAGCCTATGGGGGCATTCCTCTCTTCTCCAAAAGACGCACAGAAAAGTCGGGGTTAAAGACATCCTTGCTCAAGTAATGCTGAAGCAAAAGATGCTTTCTCTCAAGTAAGTTCAGTGCTCTTAATTAACACTGCTCAACTGATAGCAGTACAAGGAACACAGAACAGCCCATGGAGTTGCCAGTGTAGGAAAAACTCAAGGCATTTGAAGAACTTTGCCCATTCAAACAAGTAGGAAAGATTGAAATGGTGTGACTCAACTATTAATCCACCCTGCTCAAGTTCATAAACCTCTCACTGGTTCCATCACAAAGACTAGAGGAATGACTCACAGGTTAAAGCCATTGCCTCTCGAACAAGAGGACCTGAGTTCGGGTCCCATATTTCACAAAAAATGCTGGGAGGAAATGGTGGTGGCCTGCACGCTTGGCACGGGAAGGAGAAGCCTGGGAAACCCCAGAGCAAAGCAGTAATGAAGTAGAGCAATCCAGAACAACTCCTGAAGTCAACCTTGGGTGTATCCAGAGATACATACACTCAAGTGTCCTCTGATACAGACACACACACACATCCACACACATCCACACATATCCACACACAGAAGGATCTATAATAACTTTCTCTTCTTTGTTTGTGTTGTGTTAATTTGATATATTCATTGTAACGAAGTAGCCTAAGTAAATAACTTAAGGAGAGAGAGAGAGAGAGAGAGAGGGAGAGAGAGAGAGAGAATTTGGTTTCTGAAAGTAAGTCAAAATGTCTACAAAGCCACGTTCCAAGATTGTGCATGCAAGTCGGCTTGCTCTTTCCTAGTGTATAGTGAGAATCCTGAATCTCTCACAGTCTTTAGCAAGGGCCTCTCTATCTTCATATGTTGTTTCCCTTTGTGTCTCTAGACCCAACTGTTCCTCTTTCAATAAGGACAGATCAGGTTTGTGCCTGTCTTAATTGTGCTGGTTAATTGTTGACCGAACAGGTCCATCAAAGAAACAAAGCTCTGGGCAGTGTCTGAGGGCGTTTCCAGATTGGGGTCATGGACTGAAGAGCAGGGAGAAAGCAAGCTGAACACCAGCATTCATCTCTCTCTGCTTCCTGATTGCCAATGCAGTGTGATCAGCCCCCCCCCCCAATCAAGCCCGCTCCTGTCCATGACTTCCTTGCTGTGACGGGGACTGTACCCTGGAATTATGAATCAGAATAAATCCTTCCTCCCTTGACTTTCTTCTTTTGGGCATTTTGCCACAACCATGAGAAGTCAGTAACACATTTACTCACTCATTGTGACTTTACATTAACATGACTGCATTGGCTAAGACCTTACTTGCAAATGAGGTCAAGTTCACAGCAACAGGCTTTAGAAGCTCTGTGTACCAAGTAACAGCTCCTTAGTCATATCTAAAGATAATCAGACTCTGAGAGACTTATGAGGACCCATACTATAGGGAGGAAAAGGAGGACTGTTTCCTCAGGGGGATACCCACTGATCTATGTTACCTGTTAGAGCATGAAGCATGTCAGGCATATGTCTTCAGAGGCAAACCAGATGAAACATAGTGGGCCATACAAGGGAAAAAACTTGAAAACAGGGGAGAATCTGGCAGGGGAGATAAAGGATTGTAAACATAAAAGAAGGAAGGATGGAATTGTGGATTAAGGAGTAAAAATACCATAAATTCACTATATTCATGTATGCTACGATAAAAATTATATATATTATATACAAATTATATATAATTATATACAACATACAAATATATACTAAACATAATCATGCACAATATCAGACTCTCATGTGTATCCATACAGCATCATTAGATTTATAAGATTTGGTCCTACTGAGATCATCGCAAACCCAAGCCCAAGTCTCTCATCCAGTCTTCATGCAGCTTGCAATGTGGAGGTGAGGAACACACCTGCCTTTTCCTCACAGCCTCTCCTTCTCCTTGAAGCTTACTCCTCTGCTTCGGGCTAAGTGGAGGAAGAGAGGCAAGCATAAGGCTTCCTCCTACAGCCACTCATGACAAGAGAGAAACTGGACTTCAGAACAAGCCCTTTGCCCAAGAGCACCGTGGACTCTGTGTAGCATGAGATGATGTTCTCCTAGGCACTGATGTCTGTTTTTGAGTGTCACCCACATCATCTGGGTTCCTAATGACAAACTTTCCTGCTCAGTGCTCGTGGGGTCCCAGCCAAGCTGAGGTCTGTGAAGTCCATTCCCATCTGTCTCCAGCCCCCAGCTGTGAGGCCGCAGGTTGAGGAAAGACCCATGATACAAACATCTTGGTAATGAGAAGCTTGAAGGGGACAACACTCATTCTCTGTGGAAGACAAAGTGATGGATCCACACAACATAAATTCTTCACAACTTCCATGAGAACAACGCCTCGCTTATTAGTGATATAGCAACGTGCCCAGCCAAATACTTTTCCCGTCATTTTTCCTATACCACAGGGCAGGAAGGAATAAGCAGACAGAGGCTCCTAATGTAGCTTTTGATTTTCTAGAGAAAAGAAGCTCTTTCCTTTTGTCCTACCTCAGAAACAGTCATGGGATCTGAAGGACAGGGGTTGACTTGGATCACACTTGTATTGTAGCCGGTCTGAAGATTTCCTTTTCAAGGCTACATAATATTCCACTAAAGCTCCCACTTGTGCTGTTTCCTATAGCAGCTACTATTTTATAATACCATATACATTATGTAGAGATTCCAGTTTCTGCAATCTTCACCACTACTTCCTATTTCCAGTGATCTACCTCAGAAATTTTGATTTGCATTTCCCATTTAATTAATGTGCTGAATTATTTTCCTGTCCTCATCCTTTCTTGGCATATCTTCCATGAAGAAATATCTATTCAAGTCACTTGTTAGTTTTTAACAGGGACAAGCTCTTACCTGCTAAGCCATCTCTCCAGCTCTGGCTTGTAGCTTCTTCCTTCATCAGGATCAATCAAATGAAAACGTACCTCAACCAGATGGGTATCCTGTCATTGTTACAGAAATTAATTAATTACTTTCTAAGAGTGATTATACGTCTTTGAAGAGGCTAAGCTATGTCCATCCTTCTTTTGAGGAAGACAAGAATATACATTATTGCTTCTAATAGTAATGGCCAGTTATTTTTAGTAAGTATGTGTATTGGTTGCTTTGTGCATGTTATTGTGAGACAACACCCAAAGTCAAGCGACTTGAAGGCTTATGGCTACAGAGGGGATACAGTCTTTCATGGCAGAAGTGGCATGGCTGGTGGTAAAAGATGGAGGAGACCTTATTTCACACCCATCTGGGAGGCCGAGAGCTGCAAGACTGCCGGTTGCAAGAACTAACCCTTGGAAATAGGGAACTAATCTGCCTCAAGGCCCACCCCCTATAACTCCCTTTTCCAGCAAAGATCCACCTCTTACAGATGCCATGACCTTCCCAAACCGTGTTTGGCCTGAGCCTGTGCTGGACACATTTCAAATCATGACGTATGAATGAATTTTATGCATCTCACTCTGCTCATATTTACACCCACCCTCCTCTGTTTCCACTCTTTCTCCCATTGGTTTGCCTCCCCCCCCCAAAAAAATAATAGCCCCTTTCTGTTTTCATGTCATTAAATACATAAAACCCCTAGACTCTACATATAACAGAGAACATACAATCTTTGCTTTATCCTGCATCCATGCATTAACCTCTCTTCTTTTCCCCTCCCCTTGCTTTAAATTCCATTTCCCTAGTCGTCTTTCTCCTTTCATGTTTTATATCTGTTCATATTTTTTTAATCTATTTCTGCCCATGAGAGAGAAAGCGCTATTTGTCTTCTCAAGTCTGGCTTACTTCACTTAACATGATCTCCAGTTCCATCCATTTTTTCTGCAAAGGACAGAATGAGAGAGACCAGTGCTCACGTCCTGGTGGATGGATAACACGTAGCCACGTGAGCACCTCAAAGTCCTCGTGGCTCGCCGCCGCCTCACGGCTACTGTAGACACTGAAGGGTGCCACAGAAACCAGGTGTGCTGTGCCGAAACCATTTCATGGAGGATTAAGATAGCTTCGGACCAGCTGCAACACTCTTCTCTGTGGGAGTGCCCAAGCTCCAACTCTCACCTCCCCCCACCCTGGGCCCCCAACCAGTGCGGGGAGGCAAAGCCAGCCCAGAAGCCTGCTTGTGCCACCTCTGCCCTTTGGAGCTCAGGGAAATTTGTACCCTTGTCTAGAAAACATTAAATAGAAATAACCCATTAGTGCTCTGCCTAAAACTACAACCAAGGGTCTAGAGATAGGAATCAGGGTTTAAGACTCTGCCTCTCCAGCAGAAGACCCTGAGTTCAGATCTCAAATTCCACATAAAAACCGCAGGCAAAATGGCAAGGACCTGTACTACCCACCCTGAAAGGCAGAGCCTGGAAAATTCCAGTGTTGCAGCCCGTCTGCATAGTTGCTGATAAATGACCATCAAACAGCTTAAGGGAACAAGGGTTTATTCTCTCTTACGATCACTGGTTACAGTTCTCAGTCCAGCTTGATGGGAAAGCTCACACTAATACCAAGGTCTAGGGAACTGGCCACACCATCACCACATAACAGTTGAGAGATGGACAATCCTTACTTGTCAGATCAGCATGTCTGGCCAAGAGAATAGAAGGATGCCAACTCTCTCAACCAGATCTCTGTATTTTATTCCAGGACCTAATCCCACCCATCATAGGCTGGGCCTTCCCCATCAGCTAGACAATCTCCTGCAGGTTTGCTCTGGGCCTAACTCAATCACTAATTCTTTACAAATGTGGCCAGAGCTCAAACCCTTAACTGTCAAATTAACACCTGTGCCTAATTATGACACACAGCAAAGGCAAAAAGGAGGTAGAAGCAATGCAGAATGATTCCCAAAGTGACCCTTGGGCCCCCACAGGTATACACAGTGCCCTCTGATACACACAGACACACATAGACACACACACACACACACACACACACACACACACACACACACTAAACTACAGTCAATTTTGAAAAACTAAGAAAAGGAAATAGTTTTGCTGCTCAAATGAACTTTCTCCCCTTCAACATTCAGCATTTCTTTTGCTAATATTTCTGTGGCTCTGTTGACGGTATTTACCATTCAGTGGCTAATGCAGTTTTTGGTCTTTAAAGCTTTTAACCTTTCCTCTCTAATAATTCATGTGGCTCACTTTAAAAAAAAAAACTCTCTCTTTTCCTATGCCCCAAAATTGATCTTCAATCAAATTTTCTTTCAAATGATCCATATACTTTGTTACCTGTGGTATACTCAGAATCAAGAAGCCTTTCTCTCTTTTTATTAGCATATATTAGCAATAACAAAATGGGTTCCATTCAACATCTTCATGCATACATATAATCAGTTTTGATCATATTCACCACACAATTATCTTTTTCCCCTTCCCTTTGACTTTTTTCCTCCCTAAATAACCTTCCTGAAGCCTTTCAAATGGGACATTTTCCCTTCTAATCTAATTAAAGTTCTTTCTTCTCTCCTCCTCTCTCTCCCTATCTCCCTTCCTTGTCCTCTCTCCCACTTTCTCTCTCTTCATACATCCATCTACATCCTTCCCTCCAACCCTCCAATCTCATCTTTCTTTCATTCCTTCTTTCTTTTCTTTCTTTCTTTCTTCTTTCTTTTTCTTTTCTCTTTCTTTCTTTTTCTTCTTCTCACATTCTCTTTCTCCCTCTCTTCCTGCCTATCCCTCTCTCTTTTTTAACACCCTTATCTTCTCCTTCTGCTTTCCTCCTCTCATTTTCTTGCTTTTGGAGTTACACTTTACAATGTTCCATGAAACAGAACTATTAGATTTGGATACTGAGTGTATAACTCATAGTCTTTGGGTTTTTTTTCCTTCCTTTCTTTTGTTGTTGGTTTTTTTTTTTTTTTTTTTTTTTTTTTTTTTTTTTGCTTTTTCACAAATTACACAATTCACATCTAATCTTGAAAGCCTGAGATGTGTGACAGCCTCACAAGGTTATTCACAGTTGGGAATCACCAAAGTCATCTTTGCTGCAAATTGTGGTGGAAGTTTTAGATGTGAAGTTATTTCCCTCCTAGTAAATGGCTTAATTGAGAGACATCGTTATCCCCTGAGCCTTCAAAAACTCCTATTGAAATTCCTTTCACACGATGAATTCTTCAATGAATGATGATATTATCTTTTATCCAATGATATAGACATTTTCCACCAAGTTTCTCCTTTTAAAAAAAAAATCCTTTTCCCCCAAATTTTCAGCTCTTCTATTCAGACACAGCAGCCTTGGCATGCCTTTAGGTTTTAATTATATCAATCTTTTTATAAAGGGATTTTGAGGCAGAGCCTGACGCATTCCATTCACGCACTACAGTGATTAATTCCTATTGCTGCTCAGTCACTTGCTACTTTATTTTTAGGGGCAAATTTATAGCAAGTCCTGGGTCACATGCACAATGGTATTTGAAGTATCTGCAGCTGCTTACATAGCCCAAGTTCCAAGCTACATTCCTGTTGTGAATCACAGATTTGTCAAGACAGTCCCATGAGCTGCAAGAAAAAGAGCTAGTCTTATGGCAGCGTGTGCACACACTCGTGTTCATACACAAGTCTCCAAAGGATTCCTAGCACCCAAAGATAAAGCCTCTTTTAAGTGTCTTAGCAGGAAGGTGTCACCTACCTCCAAAGAATGCTGTCTATATCTAGTCAAGTATATTCTTGCATGAAGATGTTTTGATAGTCCTGATATGTGTACCCATGCACAAATACATATGAATGCTGTGTAGACATATATTGATGTGTGAAGGTACACAAGTTGTACAGATGATTGAGTACATTTAAAGTTCTGAGCCACATCATTGTGAACTGTGGAATTTCCGTTAGGTAATTGGCGTTGAGGACAACCTGATAGGGCGTGCATCTCAACACTGCTGTTGAGATGGCACAGAGACTAGAATGGGCCCTTCTTGGGACCATCATCAAGACTTGCTTTACATGGGCATGTACCTGACTCACACGCAAATCACATAAAGAACATCATCATACCAGTTAACCATTCAGACCCTGTTAGATTACTAGGCTTCAATCTTGCTCTGTTATTTCCTCACAGGGTGACCTTGAACAAGTGCTTTTAAATTTCCTCCTCTGGTGACTTCACAGGGCGGCTGGGCAGATGCAATGAGATAATGAGCAGAAAAATGTTTGCCATGGTTTGGGATTTTTGATATGCTGCTAGTACATCCAAGCTATTTTTGCCTATTCTGAAGAAGGAGAGAAGGATCGTGCTTAGGTAGTGCTCCAGAGCGGGCAGGGGAGAGGATGGGCCACCAGAGAACAGGTGCACTGTGGAAATAAACATGTGTCAAGTAGTATCCAGCAGAACACTTAAAATTCCTCCGGGATGGTATGGTCTATGAGGGTGAAGGACCACTTGAGCAAAGATAGACTCCATCTGAGAACGGAAAAGATAGGTCTCAGATGCAGGCTGGCTAAAACAGAGAAGAAAGTTTTTATATAGACGAACTAGAATCAAGTCGCTGTGTTCTGTATTCAGAAGTTAAGAAAGTTAATGCGGGACTCAAATTTCAAAAACATTTAAATTTGCTAAAGATATGTTTATAAAGGTCCCATGAATGCAGTATCAGTCAATGACATTATAAAGCCCAAAAAAGAAATTGTTGGTTTGCTCACAGATCATCTCCCAAGATCTAATACATTGCAAACACAGTTGTGGATTTTTACTGAATGAAATAATCATGGATGAGCCTAGGAGAAGAGTCAGGACTTGGAGAGTTCCTCATGGGCGATGTTCTAGCCCGTCTGATTCTTCAGTCTTGGTTATAAGGATGAGAATGATGAAAATGGAGGTATGAACATTTTTCAGCATAAGCAATTTTTAAGCAATGCATAAAATGGAAATATGTAACATTCTCCTTCATAAGGGAAATTTTGGTTGGATACACACCATCATACATTATGCCAATAACTAGTCACCAGACTAATGGTGTTCTTCTCACAAGGAAATCAGGAAAGAAGTCTATGTCCTGGCATCAATGAGGTTTCTTTTATTTTTGTAATTACTCTCAGAATTCAGTCATGTTTGGTCCTTGTTAATGACTACAGAGTAGGTACTTAGGAGATCTAAGTAATTTCCAGTAGGGTTTTTCTTCCCAGGGACATTTGGCAATGCCTGGAGACCTTTCAGTTGGTACCACTGGGGAAAACCTTGGCATGTAGGAACTAGGGAAAGTACTAACCACCTTCCAATGCAGCATAGAGACTCCACAACAGAATCACCTTGTTCAAAATACCAGCAGTGATCTGGGGGAAAGTCTCACTGGTTAAAGAGCAAACAAAGGGGCCGGAGTTTGGATGAACCCTTATAAAATGCTGGGTGGGTGTGGCAGCCCACCTGTAAATCCAGCCTTTGAAGATGGAGACGGGGATCCCAGAGCAAGCTGCGTAGCCAGACTAGCCCAATCAGAAAGTTACGGGCTTGATTATGAGACCCAGTCTCAAGAAATAAGGTGAAGAGTAATCATCAAGGATTCTTAACATTCACCCCAGATATCTACACAACCACATGCTCACACTCACATGCACATGAGCATGTGTACAAACACACATACATACCACACATGCATGCTTTTAAAAATGCTACTGGTGCTACAGTTGAGAAACAGCAAGCTTGTGGGACACTGAACAGTGGCTGTGCCCTGCTTGAATTTGGACAGTGTATTTGCCTGACTTGCAGATGTTGTCTTTTGAACAGCCACGGCACCTGCTTGCCTTGCCGAGGGTTGAATATAAAATGCCCCCCTCCCCCATCCCTCTAGAAACTCGTGTGTTTGAACACTTGATCTCCAGCTGGTAGCGCTGTTTGGGAAGGTTGTAGAAGGTTTAGAAGGTGAAGCCTTGTTGGAGGAAGCACGTCACTAGGGGCTGGACTTGCGGCATTACAGCGTGACTTCACTTCCTGTTTTATCTGTTTCCTGACACAATGTGAGCTAACATCATGCTCCTGCCAACGTGCCTTCTCCACTTCAAAAAGCTCTGTCCTTCTAGAATTGTAAGCTGAAACAAGCTCCTCCTCTCTTAAGCGGCTTTGATCAGCGTATTTTATCATAGCAACAAAAGAGACATTAAAACACACCTCATCTTGTGACATAAGTCAAGGCCCATGACTGCTTTGCTCTTCAGAGGTGGTGATGTGTCCTGAGACAGTCTAAATGCATAGTAAATTGGGGAGGAGTAGAAATAAGAAAAAAATTAAAGGAGTCTGTGAAATTCACCTAGCCATCCATCAAATATGTAAAGCTATAAATAGATGACTTTACTTTCACTATCTTCAGAAGTCTCTTGTCAGGAATATGCTCAAAAGGTGGAAAACAAACACACCTTCACCAAGAATTCTTCTCTTTTTGCATGGGAATGTCATAAAAGATTTCGTCAAAATGGCCATATTTCAGATGTCTGAATCAGTTTGGCTCACTATAACATAATACCATAATACCATAGAATGGAAGGCTAAAAGAACAGAAATCTATTTCTCACGTTTCTGGAGGTTGAGAATGCCGAAAGAGAAACTGGCAAGACAGCTTAGCTTGTAAAGTGCTTGCTGCACCAGCATTAACACCCAAATTCAGTCTCTAACACCCGTGTAAAAGGCCAAGGATGGCCTGGGCAGAGGTCTCAGTGGCTGAAGTGCCACATGGACATGAGAATGTGAGTTCAAGTCCTTAGAGCCCATGCTCTAAGCCCATACTCAGTAGTGTGTATCTGTAATTCCACTTGCAGGAGGCTGACCCGGAAGAGTCACAGGCTAGCCAGTCTTATGCTGCACCAATAATAAGAAATCCTCCCTCAAACAAGGTTGTTATGGTTGCATTTTGGTGTCAGCTGCAGACTGTTTGGGCGCAGTTGTGGAAGGCTAATGGGTGGAATGGCCCCTAAACAAGTCTGCAGGTACTTGATTGATTGCTGTGGAGAACCCAGCCCATAGTGGGTGGTACTTTCCAGTGATGGACCAGATAATAGGAGATGGAAGGAGGAGGGACTTGCTCTTCCCGTATCCGGTGTCCATTTGCTGTGCAGTCCCTGCTGAGTGCGTCGTTCGCTTTTAAGGCATCATGGCTGCTGCTGCTGCTGCTGCCTTCATCCTTAGCTGACTTGCCGCTTCACCTTTTCCATCACGTTGTTGCTGTTCTCGCTGCCTTTGGAGCCTGGTCTCTAGGCCTTGCTACTGCTCGCTGTTCATTGCCACCAACATCTGAACCCATCGTCTTCGACCCTCCAAAGGAGCAAAGGCTTGAGACCTTCTCAGGATCTTTTGGCTTTGTGGAACATTCTGGTCTAGAACAAGGCTGCTGCAGGTAGCTACCTTGAAGAACACTTTTTATTGTGAGTTATTTTTAATAAACTTATTTATATATATTACATACTATAGATTCTGTTTCTTCAGAGAACCCTGAGTAATACAAAGATAGAAGGCAAAGACTAGCATGTAAAGGTATCCTCTGACCATATACATGTGTTATACACACATATTTATATTCACCCACATGAATATACACATACACACACACACACACACACACACACACACACACACACACACACACAAGCAAGGACTTTAAAAAAAAAAAGTAGGTACAACGGTCCATACTTCTAACCTTAGTATTAGGAAAGCAGAGATAGGTGGATCCCTGGGCCTTTCTGGTCAGCCAGCCTAACCTAATAATGGCTCTAAGTCAATGAAAGACCTTATCTCAAAACGATGGATGGTTTCCCGAGGAGGAGTGAGACCCAAGGTTGTCCTCTACACACAGATACACACACACACACACACACACACACACACACACACACACACACACACAAAATGATGTTGAAAGATTTAGCATTTGGTAACATCCTACTCTTGGCTCACGCATGGCCCATCTATTTTGTGTCATCACATGGTGGAAGAGACCAGACCAGGGAACTGTCTATGACCTGCTTTACAAGGTCACAAATTCTAATCGTGAAGGCCCTGCCTTCATGATTCAATCACCTTCCATTAGCCCCACCTCCTAAGAGCTGGCATTGAGCTTTAGGGTTTATTTAGCATATGAATTTTATGGGCCATAAGCAATTGATCAAATGCAGCTCTGTATTAGTAAAGCTATGAGTAGTCTACAGCCAACAACATCAACACACACACACACACAAAACACTTTGATCAAACAAGTTGGAGGAAACTGGATTATCTTTCTGGTCTTTGCACAAATAATTGTACATAAAATGTTATAGAAAGAGGTGATTAAAATTATGACATCATGAAGTCAAAAAATGTAGAAAAACATTATATAGGAACATCAGGAAATTAATAAAACTAATCTTTTTAAGTTTTATGGTCCTGATTTTTGGCAAATGAACAAAACTTCTTGTTCACAAAATAGTCACTTTTATACTTGATTTTATATTTTAAATTTGTTTTTCTTAAAAAGTGAGCAATGTTACATAAGGTTTAGACCCTCAAAATTCATTCTAGTCTACAGTTTGTGTTTCAAAGGAATCTGTAAGAAAATCTGGTAAGGGTATGTAAGACATAGTAGTTTTTCCATGTCCTTGGGGGATTAGGTTCAGTTCTCTCTCTCTCTCTCTCTCTCTCTCTCTCTCTCACACACACACACACACACCCATAGATACCAGATGCTTGAATCCCTGATCAAAATGCCCTGGCGTTTGCACATTGCCTGCACACATCCTCCTGCACATTTTCACTTAATACAATAGAAATACTATGCAAATCGTCGTCATATTACATTGTTTAAGAAAAACTGACGAGGAAACCCTCTGTCCATGCCAGCACAGATGCGAATTGTAAAAATTATTTTTGATCCAAGGAGATGCAATGATCTATAGATATAGAACTAATTCATACAGGCAACAATTAATTGTATCCAATAACCTTTACTTTTCTTTCACACCAAACTCAACCAGAACAGGTCCTAATAAATCCTTCATATTATGATTTTTTTGAAGCAGGGTCTCTGGAGCCCAAGGCCCCTTAAACTCTCCTGTATCAGTGTCACAAGTGATTACAGTCATACATCAGCACATGAAGCAGATGCTTGGCCTTCCAGCAGCCATAGATTGGCCTTCAGAGTCCTGTACCCTCTTCAAGTCTAATCACTCTGGAACCCTGGGTCACCAAATCAGTGTCGATCGTTCCTGTGTGCACACTGCACATCTGTCATAGTTAGATACAGGTGTTAACTTGACAGTTGAGGGTTCAAGCTCTGGACACATTTGTAGAGTATTAGTAGTTGAGTTAAGCCCAGAGCAAACCTGCAAGAGATTATCTAGCTGATGGGAAAGGTCCAACTCATGGTGGGTAGGACTAGGCCCTGGCAGGTGAATGACATGGAGGCAACTGGTTGAGGAAGTTCACATCCTTGTGTACACTTGGCCAGACATGCTGACCTGGCAAGCAAGGATCATTCCTCTCAGTCATTATGTGAATATAGTCTGGCCAGTTCCCTTGGCCCTTGGTGTTGGTGTGGGCTCTGCTGCCATGATGGACAAGAAACTGTAACTACCCTGTTTTAAGAAAGGAAAAATCCCCTTGTTCCCTTAAAACTGTTTGGCCATGATTTTATCAGCAACCATGCAGGCTAACTGCAACATTCATGAACTAAGAGAGTCAGACTAGGAGAAAAAGTTGACCACAGGACATGGAAAAAACAAGTTGGACTGAACTGGATGCTTCCTATCTGCTCATTAGTGTTTATGAGACCAGAAGGTGCAATGCAGCTGCTGGAGAGGAAAAGAAATCAAGTCTTTCAGCTGTGAATCCTGCAAGCTACAGTAACAACTGCCTGGAAAGATGCGCTCATGGTGAAATGGTGGCAGGCTGCAGGGGCAACTACCTGCTTTCTGATTGGGTTTAAGGCTTGCTCTTCAGTGGGAAACTTATGCCTAGTGCTATAAACCAGACTAACAAGTATAAACAGAAAGGTCGGGGAACAAACCACTTTTGTCTTCCTATACAGACATGACATCAAACTGCTTTCTAAATACTTAACATCATACCCATAGGTCAGTATTGAGAAGTTTTCATTTGCAATGAAAGGTGTTTAAAACAGAGAAGCACAACTAGCCAAAATGAGGAGAATAAGTGAGTTTGGAGCTCTCAGCCCTAAACAGGACATCTAAATCACCCTCTACCCAAAGGCTCAGGGAACATCACGGAAGAGGGAGCCACAAGAATGTAGGAACCTATAGGGAGGGGCTTCCAGACAGAATACTCTAAACATCACAGGGCTGCTATATCCATAAACTCAATAAAGCTGTGTTTACATTCACAACCCTGCATAAGATTTGGTCTAACAGCATTTCATCATGGAAGGAAGAAAACCTCCTGAGAGTTAATTCTGGCTGTGGAGAGGGGAGCTGCTTCTTCAGTGGAAAACTGATAGAGCATCCATGCTCCAGCAAGTGCTCAGATGAAACACAGAGGTCCACAAACACAAAAAGACTTGAATATAGGAGGGAAAATGATTGGAAAGGATTTCAGTGGACAAAAGGAGAGAATATGGGGGTGATATGATATAAATCCATTGTATTAAGTATGAAACTGTCAAGAATATGAGGGAAATGAAATAGAGAGAGAGAGAGAAAGAGAGAGAGAGAGAGAATATGTTCTCTTAGCAGCCTGCACTCCAACATCCACCATCTGATTTTATAGCAAGGCAGGACCTTTGTCTTTCCTTCTAGATTACAAAGTTCCAAAATAGGACTGACCTTCAGTTCTGCCTGATGCTTGTATAGTGTGTGTGTGTGTGTGTGTGTGTGTGTGTGTGTGTGTGTGTGTGTGTGATCACACGTGCATTCAAGCTTCAAAGCAGTCAGTTCTTATTATGCGGCATTTTACTGCATTCTGCACTTCAGCCCACTGCAGACATGGCCAGCTTTTGGATGGCATGTGGCCCAAGAGAAAAGAAAGAGAAAGCCTCCTTCAGGCTGGCCATCTGGGGTAACTGTTCTGAGTCCGAAAAGAAAGAGAAAGCCTCTTTCAGGCTGGCCATCTGGGGTAACTGTTCTGAGTCCCCAGTGAGACATCCCCAAGAAAGCTCTGTCCTCCAGGCATCGGTGACCCCACCAATGTGCACCTGGAAACAACTGTCACTCAGATTCTGCCCACATAGGGATGCAAAAGGTTATGCTAGGTAAATGGCTTCAGTGTGCACAGATGGGCAATGTAGGGAAATACCTGGATGTTAAATGAGAATATTGACGGGAGGAGAGGAAAAGACTAAGCAAAGGGGTATTCAAATTAGGAAACAGTCAAGGTAAAAGTAAAACCAACAATGCACACACAATTCATTTCAAGAACACCTTAGAAGACTATCTTCAATGCAGGCATTATCTGTATATACACAATCATACAGATACAATTCACATGCATATACACACGGTGTCTCTTCATTGCCAGGGGCCAAATTTGAATCAATAGTTCCAACATGAAAGAGCAATTAGTATATTCCTGCTTTCTTATATTTACCCTTTGAATTCAAAGGCTGCTCTTTGTTTTGCTAATAGATTCAGGCCTTGATCGCAGATTATTGATGGCACTCACAAATGTCTACATTTTACAAGTATGATAATTTCACAAGGTTTGTGTGTAAAGAAAGCCAAGGCAACCAATGCTCTCAAACTCTGAGTACTTCTGATTAGAGGCCCAAGGCTCTAGATCGACTGACAACAGTCAACAATTGCAATTCAGGGGTAAATGGAAAGTGACTTCATTAATTAGTTAATGGTACCAAATTAATTAGTTAATGATGTACCACTCAGTACAGACATTAGCTTTTCAAACATACTTCTAAACAGATGTGTTTTTTAAATGTTTGTAAAGTCTGGGAGGAGAATCTGCCTGTATGTAAAAACACAAGCATTTTTCCTGCAAGAGCTCGTCTTGTGACCTGCCAGCCAAATCCTCTCTTCAGTAAGATATTTACTCTGAAAATTGATCCTCTGAAAATTGTGTTCAGTATCTGAAACACACAGCCATATGCCTTTATTACCCAGGATCAATGAATCTGATAAAAAATTGCAATAAAGGGGAAAAAATACTTCACTCTCTTTGAGTTTTATTATTGCTTTGCTTGACCCTCTTTCCATTTGACATTTTAATGATCTGAAAAATATAGATTATGGAAGACTGTCCGAAACGGCAAATGTTTTCTCAACTAATCCCCTGAGAATTGAGCCGTTTAATTTTAGTGATCAGAAGGTGATAAATTACATGGGATTATACCTCAAAGGGATAAGTGTTATACAGGTGGTTTGCAAAATGATAAGGAGAGAGCACATCTGGATTGCACTGTGAAGGAATACTTAAGTGTGGTCCTTTGTTTTTTTTTTTATTCAGTACTCGGAATTAAACATAAGGTCTTAACATATGCAAGCAAATATTACACCACTGAGCTACATTCTCAGACCTTTTTACATTTGCATTTTAAGATAGGGTCTCACTACATTGGCTGAAACTGACTTTGAATTTCCCCTGTAGTTTAAGTACGTCTTGAATTTTCAGTCCTCCTGCCTCACCTTCCCACCACCCGAGAGTTGGTGTTACCGGCCTGGTGTTACCCACCAAACCTGGCTCAAATATTGTTCTTGGTGGGTTAAGACAACTACCAACACCTGAGGACATTTTTCGATCCTTCCATTTGAGGCCATGAATCCACTCACAGCAAAACAGGATGAATTCTGATTTTAAAAGAATCAAATTATTCTACTGATTTGACCAAAGGTCACCAGGCAGAGACCTCGAATCCCCATGTTAAATATTATTCATCTCATGACAGGAACAACTTTAATCTCAGTTTATTGTGTAGGAACTTATTGTAGCCAAAGACCAAAGGTATAAAAATCCCAAGGCCATAAGGACTTCAAGTAAACATGTATGGGAAGATATTTCTTTAACAGACTTGGCAGGCAAATCTAGAGTCCAAACATCCACTTACACTCATTTCTCTTCATAGAGTTCTCAGGGCCGGCAGGAATCCCTTGGCTACTGGTTTGAACTCCAGCAGAAAATGTACAACATGGTTGGTGATGCAGCTCTGTTGGTGGAGTGCTTGCCAAGCATCCGGCGTTTCCTGGGTTTGATCCCCAGCACCACATAAACCAGGCACGATGGTCCACACGTGTGATGCCAGCACCCAGGAAGCAAAGGCAGGCCATCCGCTGTCCTTGGCTGCACAGTGAGGCGCACATCAGCCTAGACTATAGCTATATGAGACCCTGAATTTGAGGAAGAAGGAGGAGGAGAAGAAAGAGGAAGAAGAGGAGGAGGAGCAAATATATACAACATGCATTTTTAATACCTTTAGCAAATCTACTCTAAATCCCAAGGAAGCTCATTTTAGCACTGAACATACAAATTATTGAAAGTTATCCACCTAGATTCAGCCATGCTCAAGTCTGAGTGTGGTAAGGGGTACCCAAGAAAAATGCTCCATGAGCTTCCATTCATATGCAAAATGTCACATCCCAACTATACAATTCTACCCCACAAGCGCAGCCCTTCCTTTTTTTCACCACCAATATTACTGGATCCATATCCTCCCATAACATTTGCTGCTTCTTTAACAGACTTTTTTTTTGTCTAATTCTTTTCTTTTCTTTTCATTTTCTTATTTATGTATTTTTCCCCAATCATACAAGCTTAATAGGTATCCAAGTTCCCTCCCTCCTTCCACCCTTCCCCAGTCCCCCTTGCAACCTCCCCCCCTTTTCCCCTTCCTTTCACACTCCTTCCTCCCCTTCTCCCAGTACCTCCCTCTTCTCTCCCATTCCCTGGAGCATCCTTTTGTGTGAATGCCAAACTTCCCTCTGAGTCCTCCACTCTGGTGAGGTGTAAGGACTCAGTGGCATTGCCCAAAACCCTTTCTTGGGCTCCCCTTTAGTATGGGAACATTATTATGACTGTTAATCCCTTGCCTCTAAAGATCCTAGTGCCTTAACAGACTATTCTTACTCAATGAAGAATACTATTCACATAAGGCTGATAATCTGCATAACCAAATTCATTTTTAACTCTAAGGACAGAAGTCTGGTGGGAAGTTTAGCATTCACAGAAGGTGATGGTGGTCTCTTGTTTATCTTCGTTATCATACGCAGTTTCTGATAAAATTTTGAATTTGTTAAGCTACTTTATTCCTTTAATTTTCTCACAATTAAGTCATAAAATAATTGCCATGCTAATTAAGCATTCATATAATGCTTTATGCATTCTAAGCACTTTACAATCATCTATTTTACAAAGTACACTGCTCTGTATATCGGGTCTTATCATGTCCTGTGGTCGTTTAAGGATCATGCTCCACAAGATCAGATTCAGAGGAGCTATATCAACATTAGGGGCAAAGGTTGCTCTCAATGCAACAGTAAATGTACTCATTCGTTTGCGTCCTTTTGATCTTTGTGCAGTGTACCTATGCTGTCTTTAGTTTTCTGAGAGCCAGAAAACTCTGAAAGCAGAGCAGAAGTTGTGTTTTCACAAACTATATTCGTACAACCTTCCAAATAGTATCCAGGTTTGGTCCCCACTCAAGAAACACAAGTTTCACATGAGCCACCCAAATCCTTTCTGGTAGAAACCTGCCAGTTATTATTTTCAAAGCAGAAAAGAAACCCAAGTGGCCGCAGATGTTTACTGCAAAGAACTGCAAGAGGCATTCTGACAATTGTGACACTAGCTATACAGTCATATGCCCCAGAAACACAGTAAGGTCAATGACAGATTGCACACACATGGGTGACTCTTAAGATTATGCCGCCTAGTGATGTCATCACCATCTTGATTTGGGAGAGAGCACTCTATGAGGTTCACATCACATTAGCAGTGAACAGGAGGCTGGGGAGACGGTTCCGTCAGTAAAGTTCCCGCTACACAAGCTTGAGGACCTAGTGCAAACTGCCAGCAGTAACGTGAAAAGCTGGGCATGGTGGCACATGACTGTAACTCCAGCATGTGGGGAGATGTGAAGCTCAGTCACCAGCTAGCCCAGGCAAATCAATGATCGGCAGATTCAATGAAAGATCTATCTTAAGGAATAAGGTAGAAGGTGATCAAAGAAGACAACCAGTATCTATTTCTGATCTCTACACACATGTACACATATGTATATACACAAATATTTATGAGAAAGAGAGAGAGAGACCGCTACCTAATAATGCGTGAGTGGCATATGGAAATGTAAGGACCAAAATGCTCCTATTTTAGCTAAAGATAAAGCTCTTCACTGATCATTTCAGCAGGCAAGAGAGACAGTGCAATTAATCCATCTGTATCATCACCCCTATTCAGGAAGTGGCAATTTTTCTTCTGCTCAGACTTGACATCCATCTTTAGTAGGTCCCCAAGGACAATGAGGGTGGACAGGGCCCTCTCTTTTCCAGACCTTGCCAAGCCTGACAATGGGGCTGCCGCAGAGTTGTCTTCACCTACCTCCACCTACGAGCCACAGCATTTAATGCACAAGGAACCAAACTGAGAATGCTATGGAATGTCATTGCTCGCTGTCCCACAACACCAAGTCCTTGTTAGACTTAGGTCTTTGTGGCCTAAGGCTCTCCCTTGAGAATGAGCTCTTCCCCTAAGCAAGTTCATTCTAGATCCCGACCCTTCCCTTCCCTCCCTCCCGCCTCCAGTTATGGCGTCAATCTTGTGTCTGTCTCTCCTGTGCGCCAATCCTAGTTCTTTCTATGAGAAACGCAACTCAGCCCAGGGAGACAGCCCAGCCCATAATGTGCTCGTCTTGAAAGCTTCAGAACCTAAGTTTGATCTTCAGAACAATGTGGGAAGAAAAAAAGCTATGCATTGTCGCACATGCTTGTAGTCCCAGTGCTGGGGCCATGGGGACAGGCGGATCCCTGGGGCTCCCCACCAGCCAGCTCAGCCTTTCCGGCAAGTTCCAGACCTGTGAGAGATGCTATCACAAAAAAAGAAAAGAACAAAAAGGTATGGGTCTAGGGAGATGGCTTAGTATGGAAAGTGCTTGCTTTGCAAGCATGAAGGCCTGAGTTTGATTTTAAAAAAAGAAAAAAAAAAGTTTAGTGTAGTGACATGTGTCACCAGATCCCAAGGGAAAATACCAGATGGATGCGGCAGCAGCCTTCAGTTCCGGCCCTGAGGCAGAGCATGGCAAACCCCAGAGCAAAGCAATAAGTAAAAAGTCATCCAAGATAATCCCCCATGTCACCCTTGAGCCAACACACACATGCACTCACACACAAATATACTCGTGTGCACACACACCAAGCACACACGCAGACATCTGCAAAAATAAATGAATAAAGTGTAGAGTGACTGAAGAAGACATCAAACATCAACCTCTGGCTTCCACAAAAAATATGCATACATAACATGTATACCTGCACATATGTTTGTGCACACATACACATATCAGCTCACACACACATCAAAGTGGATTTCACCTAAAAAATGTTGTTTTCTGGCTTTTGCACATGTGTACACACACAGAGAAATGCAATATTCCCTGTCTCCTGTGGAAGCGAGGTTCTGCTTCTAAATTTGCCTTGCATCATCTAACACAGCCAAGCAGCCCCTCCGATTTGAGCTGAGAGGTCAGGCAGCTTTCTTCAGATAGATGGCTATATAGATGGAACTAGACAAATAATCATCTCCCTTTGTTTTCCCCCTTTCTATTTCTTTAGACAAAGAGCTCAGTCTTTCCTTTGTATAATCCATGGATGGATTTTGCTAGATGAATGAACAGATCAGCAAAGTGATTAATCCAGAGGGGTGCGGCCATATTCCCTGGGCTCCCCTTAAGACTTCAGGCACAAGGAGCACCTAAACTGGCAGGGTTCATGTGATGGTGAATATTTCAATGGGACAAGACCCAGAACCACCTAGAGGACAAGACCCTGGCTCTGCCTGTGAGCGATGATCTAGATTAGATCAACTGAGGTGGAAAGACCTGCCTTGATTGACAGGCCAAACACAAAGAGAGAAAGGTTGTGGAGCACTAGCGAGCATCGCTGTCTGCCCCCGACCATACGCGCAACGCAACTAACTGCCTTGAGCTCCTGCCACCATGACTTCCCTGCCGCGATGAGCCAAGATAAACTGTTTTTCCCTCCAACTGCTTTGTCAAAGTGTTATCCCAACAACAGGAAGAGAAACTATTACAGTCATGTTTCCAAATGAGCAGAAAGCTGGTCTAGGAATAAAGCCATGAAGCCAGACGGATCAGGCGAAAGGAGAAGGCGGGGTAGACAAGCACCTGGTGATTGTTTGACTCTAGATTCAGTCACTCGAAGCCACAAATGCCCTTCTCTGCTGTGTCTAATGTGAGTTTCGACCCTCAACTCCCAACAAACTTTGTTCCAGAAAGGATTCTGTACAAACGCTACCAACAGTGGCAATTGTGATGTTTGTGTTTTTTCACTTGTGTGGGTTAAAAAAAAAAAAAAAAAAAAAAAAATATATATATATATATATATATATATGATTGAGAAGAAATGGAGAGATGATAGATACCGGTGACTCAATAGAGCCCTTGTCTTCCAGGCCCTACTTCCCATGTTAAGGAACCCCAGGCCCCACTTCCCAAGGTAAGGAACCTCATAGGTCCTCAGCTTGGTCCACACTGTCTGTCAGTAGCTGCACGGTTATGTGCCTAATCTCCAAACAACAGTTCCCAGAGCAATGGCTAGATCTTACTCACTTTTGCAGTCCTTAATCACAGCAGCACAAATGACTCGACAGTTATTACTTGTTCTGTGTTGTTGACTCTATGATCTGAAGGGCTCAGATATTTATAATCTCATTATGAAAACAAGAAACGTGTGGAGGAAGGCAACGGCCCATCACTACGAAATTAGTGTTTCTAGCACTTAAGAGAAATCGAATGAAAGAGAATACCCTTCGTTCCTGCCTAGTCTATCCCTAGACCTTCCATAGATATAGACTGGAAGCCACAGGTGTAACTTCAGAGTGTGAAGATCTGTGTAAGTGATCCCTTGAGTAAAAGCCAGCCCTGCACAAGAAAAGTCAATTTCCAGAGACTGAGAGTGACAGCATAAGTCTACATCCCAACCCTTGGGGACTGAGGCAGGAGAATTATCAGTTGGAGGTCAGCCCGGGCTATACAACAATTTCCAGGCTAGCCTGGGCAACATAGTTAGACCACATCTCAAAAGAACATAAAAAGAGGGCTAGCTGGATGGTTCAGTAGATAAAGGCACTTTATCTGCCTTTGCTAATTTGGCACTTTGCTGCCAAACCCAATAACCTGAGTTGGATCCCTGGAACCCACATGGTAAAAGGAGAGAACCAACTCCTGTAAATTGTCCTCATATCTCTACATACATGCTGTGGCATGTGCACATACACATGCACAAATAAGTAAGAGAGAATGGGAAAATAAGTATAGTGGTGTGCACTTATTAATATATCCAAAATACTGCTATTTCCACATGCAATTGATAAAACTATTACCAGCTATTTTCTTCACTCACAGAACATTTTGGGCACTAAGTGTGTATTTTACACTCATGGCACATCTCAGTGCAGACCAGACACATCTCATGTGCTTGGTAGTCACATATGACTAATGGTCCTTCAATGAGAAAGCACATCTGTACAAGGAAAACTCTCATAAAATACAGTTTTTCCTGTGGTGACCAGAAGGGACTACACTGGGTGGCTCCAGCTATCCAGAATCATGCCTTCAACATTCAGGGGGAAAAGTGGAGTCACAAGCCAAGTGGGGTGCTACAGGTATGACTATCAACTCCCAATACCAGTTAAGGCCCAGGCTTAGGGGTGCAGAGAATGCAGTTCAGGGTTGAACCCCCACTCAGAGGTCTTTCTTGAAGATCATGGTATCAGCAAAACACTACCAGGTCTTTCTCCTCTACCACATTCTTTTTTTTTTCTTCCAAAAGAAAGTTCTAGAATATGGGAACCTGAGTAGATGAGAAATCAGGAATAAAAATATACCTTCAAAATGGTCCCAAACATCTTATTCTAAAACTATTTGAAAATTGGAGGGCAAAGGCCATTCTAAGAAAGCTTCTCTGACAGAAATGTAATTTTGTCATAAAATCAAGGATGTGTCCCATTGGCATGAGTCTGTTTTCCCCGGGTACTGCAGGTTCATAGTGAAAAAAAAAAAAAAAAAAACCCACCTTGGCTTCTGCATATGCTTACTGAGGTTGGGGATGGAGGGCTACAGCCAGGAACAATCAGAGAAATCCTGAATGCCTTCCAAAAAATCTTCCTACTAAGGATACAGTCTCTGTTCTGAAAATTTCCAATAGACACGTGTCCATGACGCACGTTGGCGATTGCCTCCCTTTTAACCAAAGCAGTTGAGGGTGACAGCACCCTATTCATGTGCTCTCTTTCTGGAAGTACAGAACAGGGACCTGAGTGGCCTCAGATAAAAACTGGACCTTGTCCCAGTAAATAATCCCAAGCATTATTATCCCCAGCAAGATCTCCTTCAGTCTGAGAGACTCTCAGGAAGGGACAAGATGTAGAAATCCTTCTGTTCTTTTATTATTCTCTCAGGGACTGATGCCCAGCCGGCTGGGAGGTGGGAAAGGGAAAATGGAGAAGGGTTACGTTTCTGCTGCTGTTTCCCATCACAAAACCAGAGTGCTAAACTCTGGATGGCGGCCTACAAGCTCGCCAGCTCACTTCCTCTGGCCACACGCAAGACCATATTTAAGTCATTTCAAGTTGACGAGAATGTGTTTTTCCTTGAGAGAGAGAGAAAGAGAGAGAGGAGAGGATGAGAGAGAGAGAGAGAGAACTCTAGAGGAGATAACATCCCCTCAGCACACAATTCACTGATTCGACAACCTTCAAATACACAGTCCTTCCCCCTGTGCAATTTGAACCCTGGGGTGACGATTGTCAGTCCCAAGCTTTTAATGTGTGGCCACTGAGTTCCTATTAAATGCAAGACTCATCACTTCAGGGGCTCCAAAGACAAAACCGGGTCCAAGTTAAGGCTCAGCAGAGAAGATAAGCCTCTTCCACAAAAGCTGCACTCCAACATATGAAGTGCTAAGGAAAAGAAGAAAATGTGCTCAGGACCGTGTCCAGAGGGAACGCTCTGTCCTTGGGAAAAATGGAGAGCAGCTGTCCTCCGGCCTGCTTGTTTGTCCTGGGCAATCTCTCCCTTCCTCACCTTCTATTTGCTCTTCTCATTATTTCTTCAGGCTGTCAATATTTTGAGACATATGGAAGACACCAAATGAGGTAGGAACACATCCTCTCTGACGGTTGCCTGCTCACAGCTTCGGTGACTAAATGTCTCATACACAGTTTGGGTAACACATGTGGCTGGTGAACCCTGAGCAGCTGCCCAGATGGCCACTCCACCTGTCCCAAGCCTTTACTTTCTATCTCTTGCCAACCTTGTGATCCACCTGCTACAGTGAAACTATGCTAGACTGTATATGTTTTCAGCTCAGTTGACTTTATAAAAATAAAAAACCTTCCTCCTCTCCTACTATCTTGTATCCTTCTTAAACTCACAGGGGTAGTGAATTGTCACACTGGACACTCATATTCTCATATTATCTGATATGCCTGAACTGCCTTTCTAGTTGGCTGTAATTGCTTCTTATCCTTCTGTGTGTGTATGTGTGTGTGTGTGTGTGTGTGTGTGTGTGTGTGTGTTTTAATGTGGCTTTTAATGAAACACTTGTTTTGTTACAAGAAATTACAGATTTGGGGGCCTGAAAAGCAGAAGGTCCTAAGTTTGGATCCCAGGTCCCATGTAAAAAATGCCAGGCAGAAATGGAGGCAGCCTGCATTTCCAGCCCTGGTAGTCAGAGCCTGAGAAATTCCAGAGCAAAACAAAGAGGAGATAGAAACATTTCAGGATGACTTCCAAAGTCACCCTTGGGCCTCCACAGGGCCACACAGTATTCTCTGATACATATAGACACACACACACACACACACACACACACACACACACACACACATAAGTAAATAAAATAAATAAATAAAATCCTTAAAAAATAATATTTGGGAATGGAAGAGCTAAGAGAGCATCCATACTTATTCATTCTGAATGTTAGTAGAGACATATGAATGACCCCTAGTCCTAAAATACAGAAATGGAATGTAAAATTATGAATCACTCGATGGGGAAAAAAGAGAACCAAGTTTGGCAGTAAAACTTTAAATAAGGTATGACATACAGTTTTTATCCTGATATTTTCTTTTCTATTTATCCAGTTTAATAACATAAAATTGTTTCACGATTCTTTAATAGGATTTAAGTGTAAATATTTTTCTCTTAGAAAAAAGAATGCAGAAACTACCCTAGAATGTTCATACCAGAAGTCATAAGCAATTAAATAAATTTCCAAGTACCAGGGATGCGAGACCTCCTAATGAGGTCAGGGAGGCCTCAAAGCCACTCCTACACACACCAACATTACGGGCATTTGCCAATGCTCAGGTTTCCCTCGAGAACCTGAGAGTAAGGTCCTATTGCTGAAGACACCACACATAAGGATCGCAGATCATGGAGAAAAGATGCTGGGAATGGATACGGATCCTTCCCCTTGCTGGTCAACCTTCATTGTGCCAGAGCAAAACTCCATGGTAGTGCCCACGGTGTATAAAAGGGACACCCCTAGATAAGTCACAAATCAGCAGAAGCAGGAAATCAGAATCAGAAAAAACCTGGGAGCAACACAAGTGCCCCGTTTCCTCTTTCCCTGAGACGTTTGGGAACCCTTAGTCTCTGCTTCACCAAGGACACAGAATTTGTGTCACATTTCAAGCCAAACGCTGATGTTCTGGGGTAGCACATCATGTTTTCGTATCAGGATAAGTCAAGATCACGATTGGAAATGTAAACTTGGTACTTTAGAGCTTTCTCTGAAACAGTACCAAAATTAATTTTACCAAGTAAAATGCATTAGTTTAGCATATTTTCAGTGAAAAGGGAAACTAAAAGAAATGTGTATGACTTCACACAAAAAAATTGAGCTATAACGAGAGTAAAATGAATCATGGACTTCTACAATAACTAAGAAGTCCTCAATATACAGATTCAATGCTATACCAATCAAAATCCCAAAGCAATTCTTCAAAGAAGTTGACCAAACAATCTCAAAGTTCATATGGAGGCACAAAAGACCCAGGATAGCAAAAACAATCCTGAGTAACAAAAACATAGCTGGAGGTATTACCATACCAAACCTAAGTCTATACTACAAATCCATAGTTATAAAGACAGCCTGGTACTGGCTCCAAAATAGACACACAGATCAATGGATAAGGATTGAAGACCCAGATATAAGCCCACAAAGTTACAGCCATTTGGTCTTTGACAAAGGGGCCCAAAGAATCCAATGGAAAAAGAACAGCATCTTCAACAAATGGTGCTGGCAAAACTGGATCTCCACATGCAGAAGATTAAAGCTGGACCCGTACTTGTCACCATGTACAAGACTTAATTCCAAATGGATCAAGGACCTTGATATCAGGCCAGAGACTTTAAAAACCATAGTTGAAAGGATAGGGAACTCCCTCGAGCTGATTGGGCTAGGCCAACACTTCCTAAACAGACATCCAATGGCACAGTCACTGCTACCAACTCTCAACAGTTGGGATCTTGTGAAATTAAAGAGCTTCTGTTCAGATAAAGAGATTGTCACACGAGCTCAAAGGCAACCCACAGAATGGGAGAAAATCTTCACTAACCACATATCTGACAGAGATCTACTGTCCAGAGTGCACAAAGAACTTAGAAAATTAAACTCCAAGGAAAACACTGGCCCAATTAAAAAATGGGCCCTGGAACTTCAAAGAAACTTTACCAGGGATGAAATTAAAATGTCTAAGAATTATCTTAAAAAATGCTCCACTTCCTTCGCCATCAGGGAAATGCAAATCAAAACTTCCCTGAGATATCATCTCACCCCGGTCAGGATGGCAAAAGTCCACAATACAAACAACGACAAATGCTGGAGAGGATGTGGAGAGAGGGGAACTCTCCTACATTGTTGGTGGGAATGCAGGCTCATACAGCCACTCTGGCGAGCCGTCTGGAGATTCTTAAAGAAATTAAAGATTGAAATGCCATATGACCCTGCTATCCCACTTTTGGGAATAACCCCCCATGCAGCAGAGGTTCGCCTCGATAGCACAAGCTCGACCATGTTCATAGCAGCACTGTTCACAATAGCAAAGTCATGGAATCAGCCCAAATGTCCAACAGTTGACGAGTGGATAAGGAAACAGTGGTACATCTATACAATGGAGTACTACTCAGCCATCAAAAATGATGAATTACTGGAATTTGCTGGGAAATGGATGTCATTAGAAAGAATTATATTAAGTGAAGTATCCCAAACCCAGAAAATTAAGCGCCGTATGTACTCCCTAATAGGTGACTCCTAGTACCAAACTCACCCAGCCCACATTGAGACACTCAAAAGTAAACCTATGTAACACAGTAATTGCAAGGATTATGAACAAGAGAGATGTGTTAGGAGGGCCACACCAGAAACAAGGAGAGAGGAGACCATGTTACAGCAGAGAAAATAGGCCTCCATCAAGGTCTGCAAGTAAGTAATGAGAAACCTGGTTAAGTTCACAGACGTTCTTTCCTGATCTCACCAGAAGGGGAGGGCATATAGTCTAGCAGATAAAAAGTAATCATTTTGCAAATGGGTGATGGACCCCTCCCTCAGTGAGGTTTTCTACTCTTATTACATCTACCCTTGAATGTGCTATTACAACAAGACTCCAGTTTAACAGCTTTTTGTCTCTGGCCAGGGGGTGACATACAGTGCCCAGCAGAATGGAGTGAAGGGAATTGCAGGAGCAGCAAAACTGCAAAAGAAAATCAACAAACCACAATCCAGAACTTCAGAGACTCTATATCAATCACATAGAACTAGGACAGCCTAATCTCTCCCCATCCTGGAGCTCAGGGACATTTGCGGAAGAGGGGGCGGTAAGATTGTAAGAGCAAAAGGATGGGAGGAGCAACGATTTGCAAGATTCTCAACAATAGTTGGGGCCAAAGCAATCATAATGGGACTTTGCATGCCCTGCGCAATGTCCAGCGCACTGTTGCCCTCATAAAGTCTAGCATCTGTTAAGGGCACCGAGACCCCTGGAGGCAAGGGATTGACAGCCATAGTAGTGATCTTATGCTTAAGGGGAACAAGAGAAAGGGCTTATGGAAATGCCACTGGGTCCTTATATGTCATCGGAGAGGAGGACCCAGTGGAGAGTTAGGCGTATACAATAAAGGACTCTCTGGGAATTGGGGGGGAGGCACTGGGGGAAGGGGAGGGGGAGGAGGGAGGAGGGAGGGAACTGGTAAAAAATTTTAAAATGTATAATTAAATTTTTAATTAAAAAAAAAAAAAAAAAGAAAGAAACTGGAAGGTCCCAACTGGTATTCTAGTGCAGATTTCCAGGGGCACTACCAAATAGTAATTAAGTTCTGTGGCTGATGACAAACCAAGGCCATGATAGCAAGAAACAGTGGGATCAAGTTAGAGAGGTTCCACAGGCGGTCCCCAGGTTTGGAAAGTGGTGTCCTTGCAAATGACTGGGACATGACCTCTCTTCTAGCACCAAGGACAGAAGGGTGCTTCCTTGAAAATGCCTGCTGTATTTTGTAAAAGCCAATCTGGCTTTAAAAGACTTATGATCAGAAGGTCAAGGGTCAGCTCTGGAATCAGTAGAGCAGGGATCATGGGGAGATCGCTTCACTTCTTTGAGTTGGCTTTTTCTTCTGTTTCGTGACCTGTGAGCACTGCATGTGGTCCCACAGGACCCTTGGTCAAGGCAGCTCACACCTGCAGTAGAGTATCATTTTGGGATCTTCAGTTTCTTAATGATGTTCTTAACAAAAAGTCCAGTGTTTTCAGTTTTGCACTGGGCCCACAATTTATGTCATTGGCCTTGTAACCTAAGTCAGTGGTTCCTTGGGACTCCTTGGGGTCTTTTGGAGTAAAGCAACCTCAGGTCCTTTTCTATCTGAAGAGGGAAATGGGTTAAACTTTAAACAAAAATAAAAATGTTTCTCTATTGAAAAAAAAAAAAAAAAAAAAAAGAAGTCCTGAGCTCTCAGCCCAGAGATGCAAGCAGAAGGCCTAATTAATTCAACATTAGGCAAAAGAATACAGGAAAACATGTTAGGTCTATGCCTTATGAAATGGTGGCTCATGTAGCCGGTTTCCTGGGAAAGATGTCCAGTGAGTTAAAGAATTAGGAATTACTACTGGTCAGTAGAGAGATGCAACTGGGCCAACGGGTGAAAACAGAAGGGAAACCACTGAGAATAATCATGGATAATAGATTTTGAAATCAGAAATGGGCCTTCTAGAAGCCTTGCGCCACTGTGGGATCGAGGAAAAACAGAGACAGGAAGAGGGAAAGGAAGAGTTCTTCCAGGGGATTCAAGTCAAACCAGCAAGTACCCCCCCAACTTCACGCTGACAACAGACCTTCTGTGATGGCTACAGGGAGAAAATTCTTCCACCTCCACAAGCCAAGCCTTCCAGCAACAGCTCTTGTCCAAGGCACAGATGGACCAAACCCCATCACTGCCCTAAGGCTTGATGTGATTCCTCTGTGAATTCCATGCTGCTTGTCTAACGAAGTCTGGTGAGGAAAATTCTCTTAAGCAACAGGTGATCCCTTTCACTACGTGGCCATCTGTGTCCAGCCTTGCTTATACCACTGTTGAGCACATGCTTTATAGATGCAAAATATCTGCTGAGCAAATGTGCTGGGCCCCACTGCATCTAGATCGCCATGGAGCATATTGTCATACTCAGTAAACAGCAAGAGGGCTTGGGAAACGTTTAGGATGTTTTAGACCACTGCTCCCTTCTACTTGAAACTAGAAAACCCATCAAGATCTGGGTCTGGGTCATGCTTAGAGAGTTCATCTTTCTGTGCCTCAACTTCTCCTCTATATACTAAGGAAGTCTAAGGAGGGGCCTTTTCCAGCTGCAGCATGCTAGCACACGGTGACATCTGTCCCAAGACATTTTCTTCAGGTTCCCTATTTACAGCAGAAACTAGAGGCTGGAAGGCTAAGTCCGGGTAGAATGCACAGAAGAGCCCCTGAAGAATCAGGATTCAGAACTGACTCCACGCTTTTACCCTCCTTTTGCCTTTTCTCCGATATGACTTTTGTCATGTTCAATTGTCTCCTTTCTACCATTTCTCTGGTCACTCCAGAAGAAGCCAGAAAGGGATCAAGGAAAAGTTAACCAAAGAAGTAGCTGTTCTTAGATACACAGGAAGGAATGGCTGTCAGGGTATACCATCCATGCAAAAGAGCCTTCTGAAAAAGGAAACATTTCCACGTCCAAAGCATTTCCATTTCTGGGTATCTTTCCACAGTGTCTTAGAGACACAGTTCCATCAGCACATAACAGAGTGTTCAGTGTCCATGAGCATTTCTGAGGGACCATCAAGGTCCACTGAAACATCTAGAAAGTTCTCCCTCCCACTTTATCTGCAAGCTAGCTGCTTGGAAATTATTATTTCCAGGAACCACATATGACTGCAAATCTGACTTAAATGGAAAGCATTTTCTTTTAAATCCAGTGCTGTGCTCAGTGGAACATAGATGTTCACATGCACGCCTACCTCTCACTTTCGAAGCATCTATCAGAGGACCATTGGTGCTTAATCAAAAGTTAGATGCTATAACTCAACCACAGCTTTTCAGGTTAGCTTCATGACTCACACATTTGTGAGATCTCAGGCTTGAAAATGACAGGACTGTAGGTAACATGAGATGGGATGTTATTTTCAAATTATCTAGGTCCATAATGAATACACTATAACAACACCTTATTTAGTCCCAATGAAACCATTCCCATTCCCCCATGGTCATTAATTGATCCCAATGGGTGGCTAATAACCTCTTAAAAATAAAGACCTGCTAAAGCAAAGACAGGAAGTGTGTTAATGATATAATTCCTTTGTGAAAGACAGGATCTTTGGATTTGGACCTCCTCAATCTGATCCTTCCTTTCCACTTTCATGCCGGGAAAAGTGAGATTCCGTTGAAACATGGTGATTCCGCCATATCATCCATCTTGGCCATTCATATGCATTCAGTGGTTTTGTTTTATGGAGCAAGAGATAAACAATAAATATAAGAACATCAGTACTATTAGATAGGTTTGTTTTTAGAATAGATGAAATGCTCTCTGTAATCATCTCCCTTTTGGAACAGAACAGAGTAATTGCCCCTGAGGAATGCTAAAGCCAGATGTCATTTTTCCTTATGTCACTCTGCTGTGCAGTGTTACCCCGTTCAGTGAAACTCCAACAACAAAAGAGATGGTGAAGGTTTGCCGTGACAACAGAGCAGACAGACTCTGAGAACTCCAAGAAGAGGCTTCTTCCCCAAACTAATCAAACCACATTCTGCACTTAATTATTTCTATTGTACCTTTGGACTACAAGAACTACAGGAGGGTTTGGGTTTTGCTAGCTTGCATTAAGAGTTTGATATATAGTCGATCATCTGTTGCTTTTAATAAAGCCCTGCTCCCCCACTTGAGAATATGTGCCATAACATAAGTATTTCATCATGTTCTGTTTTCTGAAATCATAAAGGTCTACTCAGGATTCCCCATTGTTCATACTCTGGGAATAAATTACTACAATCAGACCACATAGGGAGAAAATTTAACTCCTGCTTAGAAAAAGCATTCTTACTCACAGTTACTTCTTAACAACCTTATTTTTCTCATCAGAATGCATGCTCCCACTGGATCCCAGTGAAACAACTTTTTCGTCCATTGCCTAGTCCTTTGGTATTTGGGTTCTGCTGAAATCTAGTATCTCCTATATCAGCACAAGTGGCTGACTTTCTACCTATCTCCGATGTCCCCCAATAGCTTGATCTGGCTACAATAATTTGTCACTGTCAAGGCGTTCCAGTTTCTGGCTTTGGTCTTCTTTTTCCTACAGGTGTGGAAAATGCAAAACCACAGTTTGTAAAACACAGGCTGACAGCTCTCCATGTGCACTGCTTGTGAAGTAGCAGAGGTAACTTTATTTAAGGGATCACAACCTTCCCTGAGAAGGAGTAACTCGTGTTCCAGGGTGGTCTACAAAGCTGATTCAAAAAAATAAAATGCCTCTGCAGCAACTTACAGTTCCTAGGGCCAAACAGCCAGATGTGTCAATAATCTATGTGAATTAGAAACAGATGTAAGCCCTTGTTGAAAAATAAATATCACAACTTATTTTATTTTGCCTCCTTACTCTTTCACACACTTGAATTTAAAAAAAAAAAAATCCATCAAAAAAATAGAAGTGATTTCTATTTTTCATGCAGGGGCATGGCTATGGATAAAGTGCTCTAGGCAAAAGAAAGGGATAGTGGATTGCGCACATCTTTCATGTCCAGTACAGCTAACGAATGCAGAGGCTATGAAGCCACAATTCAGCCAGATCTTCTAAGGTGTGTTCTGGATAACTGTGCGATCTTACCCAATTACATTCTTCTGTAGTTTTTAAAATATTTTATTTATTTGAGAGAGAGCGAGAGAAGGCGGACACATGCATGCATAGTTCATGAATGGAGGTGAGAAAACAACTTTTAGAAAGAAGGCAGTCCTCTCCTTCTACCATGTAGGCTTCCGGGTCTTGAACTCAGGTTACAAACTCAGGTTTGCAAACTTGTATGCCTTACTAGCTAAGCTATCTTGCCAGCCCTCCTCACATTTTCTTATTAGCCAACTTCAGGGGGAGGAAAGTGTGTGCCTGGTTAAGATGACCTCTCTTACTCCTCTTGTGTGGGTATGTGTGTGTGTGTGACTTTGTATATTTGTGAATGTGTGTTCATGTGTGTGTGCACATATGTCCAAGAGCCTGAAGTTGAAGCCAGCGTCTCCTTCAATTGCCCTCTACTTTGTTTTCTACAGACAGAATCAGTCTCTGCACTTGGAACCCACAGATTCAGCTACATTTGCTGGCTAACAGCTCCTAAGGATCACCCTGCCTCTGTTTCCCCTGCACTGGGATTGCAACTACATGCCACCCACCCAGTGTATTATGTGGGAGCTGGGAAGCTCGATTCAGGTCATTATGCTTATAGGTCAAGCACTGTCAACTTAGCCACCTCCCCAGCCCTTTCTTGGCCCTTAACAGCTCCTGGTAGTATAATTATAGGAAGCAATTTCTGACACTCTGGGATGACTCTACATAAACCCTGCCTCAATCCTACCCATTTAAGCACTCCTTAGATAATCTATTGCTTCCATCTTTTGGTTGATTACTATGTTTTCCTCAGAGTCTTCATTTCGATCAACCTCCACAAGTGAAAGAAGAAAATGCCCGCATATCCTCAAAGACATCTTGGGTACTTTGGCTATGGATCCTTCCCTTAGAAGAGATGTGTAGGCCACTCCCTTTTCTAAAGATTTACAGAATGCAATTTATCACCCAGCTAATCTGACTACTAAAAATGGAATATTGGGAAGATGAAAAGAATGGCGATGCTCATCACACACTGCCAGGGATAGCAGGAGAGGCCTAAGCAGACTTCTTTCAGCGCAATTCTTTCCTATCTTCACATCAACTATCAATCACATATTTTAAGTTAAAAAAAATTGTTGATGATGATTCAACCAGAATGGGGTGAGGAAGTCCCTTAAATTTAAAAGTTAGCTCTTATCAGTTTCTTCACAGACCAAACCCAGAAAATGAAAAGAAGATGGAAATCATTCTCCTCCAAGCCAGCCAGAGAGGTGTGTCTTCTTTTGAAAACCCCTTCTCATTTGCCGCTGCAAGTGCTTTGTTGGTTTGCTTGCTCTGCTTGTAGTCGTTACAAGTGGGGTGAGAGGCACTCTCCAACACCCGCAGTTGTGTGGGCTAAGCTGCATCTGCTTTTGAGGCTGCGTGCAATGACTTCATCTGGATGGCCAGCCACCAAGGCAGCTCCTTCCCTGGACCATCCTGGGAAGCTCCATCCCTGGACCTTGCTTGCAAAGCTAATGTGGGCTTCTTTGTTTTCACCTGATTTGGTGGAGAGCTGCAGAGAACTTGGTCTGTTCTGAGCACTCCCGTTTGACCTGACACAAGCTTGCACCAAGCGAGCATGGCTACAGGTATTGCAGGTGTTTCCTTGGCCCACACTAGCAACTGATCCTCTAAGGAGGAAGAAGGAGAGCAGGGGGTGGGGGAAAGGATGGGAAAGAAACCATTCCTGAAAAACAAATGTGCCGCTGTTGAGTCAGAAGCCTCATATCCAAAAGCAGTGAATCACCATGCTGACGGATACTGTCTTGCCCAATCAGAAAAGGCAAGTGGCCAAATTCATACCTGCCCACAGGTAAGGAACTCAGCTATTCCCAGGATTGGAGCCAACGTGAATTGAACTCACATTCATGTTTCTGTGCACTTGTATAGTGGGGGTCACTGCATGTACGTCGGCTTCACCATTCAGCTGTCATTCCACAAAGTATATGAGAAAAGACACCCATGACTAGGAAGGACAGAAGCTGGTGTTACCTTCACTGCAGCCTCTTCTGTGCAAATTTCTAAGTTTTCTTTCAGCAGTTCCAATCTATGACTCAACTGATACTCTGTCCTGAGCACCTCCTTAAAAAAAAAGTGCATCTGAAACAAATATATTATGATATCTAAAACATTTGACTATATCAAAAGTGTATCTGCCAACATTATGTCAGTTTTGATTTAAACGATCTTATAGTCACTATGATGTATCATGCATCCTGTCTCACTTCTGCCATTTCATGGAGAATTTGGTTGTATGCATGACTTTGCTTGTTTCTGTGACCAGAAAGCAGAAAAGAAGCAACTTCAGGACAGAGGGCTCACAGTTCACGGGGCAAAGTCCGTTCTGGAGGGGAAGGTGGCAGAGCGTGCAGCTGTGGCGCCTCTGTCTCCACATCTGGCACAGCAAGAAAGGGCAGATAGGAAGTAGAACTGGGCTATAAAAGCTCAAGATCCCTCCACAATGACTAACATGCTTCCTCCAGCAAGGGCTACTTCTTAAAGGCACCACAACCTTCCTCAGCACTAGCTGAAGACCAAGCGCTCAAACACATGAATCTATGGAGGACATTTCACATTCAATACCACACTGTTGTTACATTTTGTTTTGCCATATTTTGCAACAGGGTCTCCCTACACAGCCTTGGCTGGCCTAGAACTCATGAAGTAGAAAAAACTGGCTTCGAACTTGTTGTGATTCAAATTTGGGGTTACTAGCATGAGCTACCATGCCCAGCTTCAGGAAGAATCCTTCTACTTATGTCTCTCAGATTTCTCTCCTCATCCATGGTCACTCTTCCCAAATCCTACACCTACCAAGAAGAAATCAGCACAGAGATTAAATGACCAATTTGTAAGACCAGTCTGCCAAGGTCGCTTCCCACTTCTTTCATTAATTTACTATTTAGGGGCTGGAGAGGTGGCTCAGGGGTTAAGCCTCTGCCTTGCAGGCTGAAGGTCCTGAGTTCGGATCCTAGATCCCACGTATAGATACCGGGTGGAACCAGGGGCGGCCTGCGCTTCATCTGAACATGGTCCTGGTAGGGCGGAGCCTGTGAATCCCGGGGCAGAGTAAACAAGGAGGAGGTAGAGGCGTCCATGGTGGTTCCCGAATTCGCCTGTGGTTCTATACACACACAGACACACACACACAAATTGAAAAAACAATAAAAAAAGTAATTTACTATTTAATCTTGAGATGAAGTACTTGATCTTTCTCTTTTAGTTTTCTAATCTATAAAATGGGAAAATATTATTAATGTAATAATTTAAAGCAATGGCAGCATATACCTATAATCCCTGGGAAGCTGAGACAGGAAGATTGCTATGGGCTCCAGGCCAGCCTTGGCTACAAAATGAGTTCAAGACCAACTTGGGACATATATAGAAAAGTCTTGTCTTAAGCAAAAAGAAAAAAAAAAAAAAGGTATTTTGGCATCAGGATGTATCTTACTTTTGATGATGCTTTAGGGCGGGTGAAATAAATATGATAGTCACTAGGTTGAATGTGAATTCAAACAGTTAAGGTACAATATCCAAAAGCTGGACATATGCTAAGCTTTCAGTGTGCTAATCAATGATATTGTATTAGCAGACATATCTTTTCCATTTTTAATCATCTCAAACTCATTTATCTTTCAACTATGCTTATATTCCCTTATGTCATGGTTTGAAATGTGTCCCCCATAGTCTCATGTGTTTAGGAAGGTCATGACACCTTTGGACGGTGGAACCTTGGTGGACAAAGTCTGTCATAGGGAGTGGGCCTTGAGATGGATTAGTTAGTCCCACCCTATCTCTAGGAGATCTGTTTCTTGTAGCCTCTGAAATGTCTGCAGTGATCAGGCTTCCTCCAACTTCTGCCAGCCAACCACACCACCTCCACCATGAAAGACTGTATCTCCCTCTGGAACCGTAATCTGAATAAATCTCCTTTTCTGCCTTAAATTGTTTGACTTTGGATGTTCTCTCACAGCAACAGACAAGAGTAACTAGCACACCCTATATTCTTTTTGATGTCACACCAGTCACACAAACCAGAAATACAGAGTTCATAGTTAATTTTTTTCTTCTCTTTGACCACCTACACCCAACCTCTTAGCAAGTTCCTTGGTTTTTACAACTAAATACCCTTCATTTTCCATCATATTAACATGGCCACTGCTACTTTGGCCATCATCATGTCTGACAAGGTGGCAGCCAATCAAAATACTCTTCTGCTTTAAAGCCACCTTCCTGCAGTAGGAATCAGATCATAGCCACTTTTATCCCATATTTTTCATGGATGCTGACCACCTCCAGGACAAATTCAAAGCCCCAAGCTTGCCACAGCACTAGAGACATAAGCTGGTTCCCAGAAATTGATCACACTTCTCTCCTCCTGACACATTCCTTCCTCACCTGATGATGTGCCCATGTAATCATCAGTCCTAGAAGTCTGATGACAAGCTCCTGAGTTCTTCCCCTGCCTGAAGCACCCATTCCCCTTTCATCTACTTCTTTGAGATCTCTCCTTTCTGGAGAGGCAAAGCTAGGATGATCTATCTCGGGTCTCCTCTTCCTGCTAAGTGCTTACTAGAAGCCTTTTGTTGTTCCCACAGCACCTTGCTTATACTTCTACTCTGCCTCAAATGACTTATCTACATACTTTCCTAATTACAGAAAATGCTTTAAAATCATACTTCTCCATCCATAACACTTAGTCTTTTCCTGTCTCACAGTCGATATCCAATTTGTGATTGTTAAATGAAATACTGAAGGCACGTCACAGTGTGCATGGTATTGGATGGCAATTTATTGCGGGGGAGGGAGTCAAGAGAGAGATTAATATAAGAAAAAAATCCTATTAACTCTCACTTATTAGCTGCAACAATGTGTTTCTTTTCCTTGAAATGTTCCCATTCCTAGAAGGAGCTTCCACCCTGGTAAAGCCTACCCTATGGTACACTCAGGCCAGAGCACACATGCTTTCCATATTGATATCAGAGCTCTAGGTGGGAGCCTGATAAATGGACATTTCTCTTATTATTGCAAGACCACCTCCTTTAGTGCACTACCCTGTTTTTATGGAAAAGGCAAATATTATCAAGATGTCATTAGGAATAAAAAATGCACCTAGGATAATAAAGCAATCGAAACCATGAACCAACCCCAAACCTCCAGTGCATTCTGTCACTCAGCGTGCTTTTTAAATGCTTTCTATTAAGTGTGAAAGGCAGTTGCATAACCATTTCAGATTTTCACGACAATGCTACCCACCCCCAACCTCCAGATATGCTCACCAGTTAATTCTGAATTCAAGCGCATTTGGAGATTCCTGTGTGGCATGGGAAAGATACCAATGATAACACTTCCCCCATGATGCATTTTGGTACAAACGTTGGACCAAGGGTGTATCTACAAGCCCACTGAGCCAAAGTCTCCTTTTTGAAAGACTTGCTGAAGTACTTATTGGGCAAAGGCCATTGTGATGGGAGAGGAAGTGACAAGGGAGGACTGAGAACAGCAGTAAAAACATGACGAGAGATTATATCCAGCCTTGGAAAAGCAGCAGGTATATAATACACCATGAATGGTTTAGAAGAAGAAAACAGATTACAGATTTAATTTGCCTTGCAGAGAGTATTGTCAGATCCTCATTTGGTGCATACATTCTCTTTATTGTCCATAGGGCAATGCCTAAAGGTGCAGAGAAGGCTTCAGGCTGGTTGTTAGAGAAGGGTAGATGCATTCTAACCACTTGATAGCTATCTAAAATGTAGTGATATTCTGCTGTAGTTGCCTGTGATTGCTTTATGAACTGGATCTCATCCCCAGGTCCCATACCAGAAGACATAATTAAATGAGAGGCTCTGTATAGGATCAGCTCCCCTCCCCTGCCCCCGGTTCCTGCCACAGAACTGCATACTCAGTAAAGTGATGTTGTAACCAGTCCCTCTGGCAATTCCAGTACCAAGTGTCTCCTTGCCTTGGAAAGACTCCCAAGCACAGCGACCTCCCGATAAATCCCATTCTAGAGCTAGTGTCATCACATTTAAAGTTGTACTGATTACCTTATGCACCAAGATTCCATTTGCATTCAATACAACAATAGAAGCAAAAAAATAAGCTTGACCTTATAAATTGGGGAACCTGAACAGAGAGGAGATGGCTCAGCAGTTAAAGCACTTGCTATGTGAGCAAACGGATCAGGATTTGGATGCCCAGGTTTTATGGTAAAATGCTGGGGGAAGGAGCACCAGTCCACCTATAATTCCAGCCTCAAAAGCCAGAGATTAGGAATTCCTAGAACAGACCGGTTGGCCAGAGGGGCCCTATCTATATGATCAGAGATCCTGACTCACAGGAGGAGGTAGGAAGAACAATCAAGGGTATTCCTTATCTCATCTTAGGCTTCCATAGTCATGTGTGTACATGAGTACACATGAGTACTAACACATACATGCACCCACAGAAAACTGAACACACACACACACACACACACACACACACACACACACACACACACACATCATGAGCCAAATCCTTACAATCATGATTTCCGTTGCTGAAATATCACAAAGGTTCAGAAGTATATCTTGTCCCCCTTCCATTCTTGGACATTCAGAAGCAAAACAGGAGCCTAGAGATTCTTTGTGTTTTCTTTCTTTACACAGACATCGCAGACATGAATCCTAAGACGTTCTAAACTCAGACATGTATGTGTCCACCTGGAGTTCAATCCTGGAGCCCGCATGGTGGAAGCATAGAATCAACATTCAAAACTTGACCGTTACACAGGCACCATGCCATTTCATTATGATATACATGAACCTTCTCTCTCTCGTTCTCTAACAATTCATTAAATTAAATAACAAAACCAAAGACACTAAGTGTCCCAATATCAGATGGTCTGGAAAGTTGAATGTGTCACTACCCAAATCCAAAGGGGACTTGGTATGCAGTGAAGATAACATAGTCGACTTCACATAGAAGTTTAAAATTTGGGAAACAGGGTTTGCGTGTATGTCCTCTATATGTTTCATCAATAAAAATACAAACATTAGGGCTCCAGCTCAGTCGATGGAGTACTTATCTAGTATTCACAAGGCCCCTAGTTCATTCCCTAGCACTGTACAAACCAGAGTATGATAGTTCATACCTATGTCCAAAGCATTGTGAAGATCAAGGCAAGAGAATTAGAAATTGAAGGTCATCCTCAGTCACTATAGGGAGGGTTAGGCCAACCTGAGATACATTTTGTCTCAAAAAACAAAACAGCAACAAGGCTTATAGCTTATTTCATTAAAAAAGTAGTGCTTCCAGTAAAATTGAGTTACTATATCATTGCAAAATGCCATGCTATAATTCATAACTTTCACTCTAATTAATGTTCTATATGTTGTGACAAGAAAATTGTAGCCTTTGCCTGGAATGATTGCAATTATGAAATGAGTTTAGGGCTATAATTAATTTAAATTACAATACCAACTCTAAATTTTCACTTAGACCTTTGAATCACAAAAATTAGAACTGTGAGTGAGATGTGCAAAAATACATTTCTTCACAAATTATTAAATGTGCCTTACAATACTCCGAGAATGTGGAGGAAACATGTTTTGACCTACAAATATGAAAAATTATTATCTTGATACTTTGTGTATATTCATGCCCCAAATAAAATTGAGTCATCTGAAAAATGTTGGAATAAATATTTAAATTTTAGACCTGTACATAAATCATTTCAGAAAACTATTCCTCCTAATTTTCCCCCAAATCAACAAAAAGCAAGATGACTGTAACTCTTACATAATCCAAAGGCTACATCATGAAGACTTATGGCAACTACAGAAAAATATCAATCAAACGCTTACCTTGGTGTTTAATTATACCTATTTCTGAAAACAAGATGATTAGAAAGTGTGTGTTGGGGAGAATATCTGGTCTCCACCCTCCTCAAACTTAGAATCTAATCACTAATAATAGCAGTGTATGCACTCCAAGGTTTGAGTTATGAAATGACACCACCAAATTTTGAAAGCAGTATAATAATGCACAATCTATCTGGAAGGCTCACTCATCAGGAACACATATAATAATCAGTAAGTGAAGGCAATTCAGACTTATTGCAGAGAGAGAGAGAAAGGAAAGAAAGGGAGGGAGGAAGAGAGAGAGAGAGAAAGAGAGAGAGAGAGAACCGAATATGTGTCCTGTGCTATTCACTTGCTAAATGTTTTATGTCCAATACATCATCATTGCAAATCCCCATACCAGAGTAATAGTGCTGCACCCACTTTTATAAATGAATAAATTGAAGAAAATATAAAACAGTTTAGGACAAAAGACCAGCTGCTAGATTCAAGGTTGTCTGCTGTGACTTGACCGATCTCCAGAGCTCGGCGCTTTACTCGTCATACCACAGAGCAGTCTGTAAAAACTACAAAGTGAAATACTTGGTTTCCATTTCCAAGAGTCCCTGCAGCCTTGTTCTAGCTACTATTACTGTGGTTGAGAAATGTGACTGGAAAGCACCCAGGAGAGGCCATTGTCTCAAAGCTGTGGAGCGGGGAGGGGGAATCAGCTGGGAAGACTCAACAGCAGAGGGAGAAGACCCAAGAGCGGTGTAGGAGGGAGATGCAGATGATGGGGGGATCGTCTGGAGGTGTATTCAGTCATGCTCCTAGATAACAAAGCTTGTTGGCTGGAACCTCAGGGGTTCCCCTGATTGCACATGTCTTTTCCATGTAGCCAGGACTTCCTCAGGGGGTAGAAGTCTTAGTGCAGTCCTGCTTCTTAACTTAAAAAAAAAAAAAGAAAGCAATAAGGCACAACCTAAGGTGACTTTAAAAACACATGTCACCACTTTTTCAAGCTTATCACAAACCAGCCCTGACAAAAGGGGATAAGATGTTGAACCCACCTCTCAATGTAGACTCATCTCTTTTGCAGGTTGTGTGTCAGAAGGTGACATGGGATAGAAGGTTGTTGACAGTCATATTTCTTCCCCAAGCCTCTGTTTAGATAAATAGCTCACCTGTCTTATGCAATCCACCCTGAGAAGATTCAAGAACATCCCAACTAGAAAATAAATGTGATAGTTAATCCTGAGTGTCAACTTGACACACCTGGCATTAACTAAGATCAGCTGAGACCACACCTGGCAGTATCAGGTGAGACCACCTGAACAGATTATCTGGATAATACAAGACCAGCCCTAGTTCCCATCCACAGATCCCATAGGAACCTCTCGGTAGTGGACCAAATAAAAGGAGCCACAGAACAGAGGAGAAGGGAGATTCTCTGAGATGCTCCAGCCATGAGGTTGTCTGCTGCAACTTGGCCTCCTGCCAGCTTCAGCCAGTCAGCCAGCCATGCCATTTCCACTGTCAAAATCTGTTTTATCCCCTTCTGGAACTGTAATTTGAATAAATCTCCCTTTTTCCTACAAGTTGTTTGACTTTGGGTGCTCTCTCACAGCAATAGTAAAGAGTAACCATTACAGTACAGAACAGTAAACATCATGTGAATATTGCTCACCCAGTAGTGGCCAGTAACTGTCAGTATGAACAGCGCATATCATGCAGAACCAACAGAGCAGGAATTAAAAATAAAAATGTCACATCTATGATAAAGGAGAAAAAGAAAAGTTACGGGTACCAGAGAAGAAAAATTCGGTTCCTACAGCCTGCAAATTGGGACCTGCAAATACAGACACTTCAGCAACCCAGAGGATTCCAGATTCTTGCACTGCAGCCTATGTGAGTTCCCATTTATGGCTCTACCTATCTAGATGTAATTGCAAAAAGTGTGAGCTGTAGTTTACAAAGATCTGCATTTAAGAAATAGCACTTTAGAGGTGAACAAATTGACCTGAAGTTCTTTTTCAATGTCTATTTCTGGATTATTACCACTTAAATAAAGAAGTTGAAGCCCTGAGATGGTTTGTTAGAATAAGAGAACAAAAAGAGAAAGAAAGAAAGAAAGAAAGAAAGAAAGAAAGAAAGAAAGAAAGAAAGAAAGAAAGAAAGAAAGAAAGAAAGAAAGAAAGAAGGAAAGAAAGAAGGAAAGAAAGAGAAAGAAAGAAAGAAAGAAAGAAGGAAAGAAAGAAAGAAGGAAAGAAAGAAAGAAGGAAGAAAGAAAGAAAGAAAGAAAGAAAGAAAGAAAGAAAGAAAGAAAGAAAGAAAGAAAGAAAGAAAGAAAGAAAGAAAGAAAGAAAGAAATCTCATCTGGAACTCTGGATTGCACTTTTCTGGGGTCAGTGCCCCTAATTCCACCCATAATTACCAAGCTGGTGTACACCACACTTTCAAGTAGCTCTGTGCTAGCCACGTATACATCTGTAGTAAGCACCTGTTCTGGGTATTTAATTTTGACTCTTATTTGCCCAAACTATTTTGGGGAGAAAAAAATCCCTATGGCCTTGAGTTTCAAAGGCAGCAAAAACTGAAGGAATTAATCGGTGATGACCCACAGTCATTGGCAACTTACTTAGATAAGAATTGTAATGATCAGTGATGGTTTCTCCAAACACATTTTCACGTCTTCCAATCATCTATGTCAATGCATAGAAAATGGTTAATTACATTTCTTGAGGATACACCAGCCCACAGGTAAAACATCTAGGTAGATCATGAGGAGTTTTTGCACATGAGTTTGTCAGTAGAAGATGCTGTTGTCTTAGGGGATCGCTAATGTGAAACAAGGCATTCGTTAAGACTTTTTAAGGTCAGGGCTGATTTTCATCTCTGAACACTGTCAACTATATAAAGAATATCTAAAAAGAAGTTTCTTTTCCCAGGGTTCTTTCTGTCTACAATTTCAACTTATCGTTCTCATAATGACTTCTAAAAAAAAAAAAGTTTCTCGTTGAGCAATGGAAAGTTTTTACAGATTTCATAATCTCATTGAATAACTCCCGAACAAGCAGTGACAAATGGCAGACTGTGAAAAACAGGTAAATAAATAGGAATCAAAGAACACAGGGAGAGGGGTTGAAAGGAGGGAAGGCAATACATTTGACATGTCAATCTGTTGGATTACAGTTTTCTGTAAACTCAAAATCCTCCATACCTACCCCCTCCTACCTCCACACCAGTCTCCAAGCTTTGCTTTTCCTTGTTTATTAAATGTTTCATATAAAAGAATAATTGCCTCTTTGTTTTAGTTGCAAGAGCTAGTGGGCTACGACTTTACTGTGACTGTTGTGTTGCTTGCTGGCAAGGTGATGGTGAAAGCTGTTAGAGACTTGGGACGGGGCTATGATCTTACACACGGGCTCTAAACTCACTTGATATGGGAGCAGAGACAAATGCAAGCATGCTGTAAAATTTGCAAGTTGGAAATAAATAGCAGAGAGGTCGGATGCAGTGGTGTGTTCCTGCATTCCCAGGTACTTGAGAGACTGAGCCATGAAGCTTAGTCCATGAGTTTGAAGTCATACTGGGTAACATAGTGAGATTCTATCTCGAAACAAGACAGGAAAGCTGTCCTGCAATCAGCTTACAGGAAAAAGTCATAATGTTTTTCCTGACTTAACAAACATAAGACCAAACCATTCTGGAGGGAGGGAGGAAGGGAGGGGACCAGGGTACCTATTAAGTTTGTATGAGTGGAAAAAAAAATAAAATATTTTAAAAAGACCAAACCATTCTGAAGATTGGAATTTCTGCTTGTCATTTATTACCAATGACTACATGTATTCTATCAGTGTTTTAGAATCAGGATTCCTCCCAAAATTTGGAACAAGGCAAAGATGCACCATGACCAGCTATTGGACATTGTATAATAAGTCTCAGCTAGTACAATAAGTTAAGAAAAGGAAATAGGTACAGAGGAAGTAAAAAGAAATATAACTGTAGCGGTTACTCTGCATGGTTGCTGATAAAATCATGACAAAATTGCTTAAAGGAATAAGTAGGTTTTTTTTCTCTTATGATTTCTCTTATGATCCGGTTACAGTTCTCAGTCCAGCTTGACAGGAGAACATGCCACCAGTCACCAAAGGACTGAGGAAATTGCCACGCCCTATCCACTATAACAGCTAAGAGAAAGACAATCCTTACTTGCCAGACCAGCAAGTCTGGCCAAGTGTACACAGGATGCCAACTTCCTCAACCAGCTCTCTGTATTTTATTCACCTGTCCAGGGCCTAGTTCCACCCACTATGGGTTGGGCTTTCCCTATCAACTAGACAATCTCCATCAGGTTTGCTCTGGGTTTAACTCAACTAATTCTCTACAAATGTGCCCAGAGCTCAAATCCTCAACTATCAAGTTGATACCTGTGCCTAATTATGACAATAACTGTCATTATTTTTAGGTGACATGTTAGTGTCCTGAGGTCAGAGTTAGATGTAGTAGCACACATCTACAGTTCCAGGGCTCCTTCAGGAAAATGGAAAATGTAGATAGAAGAATCACCCAGAATCTCACAGGTCAGCTAGCCTGGCATATATAACAGACACAAAATGAACACAACAACAAAAACAATCAGAGAGGGGCTGGAGAGATGGCTCAGGGGTTGTGACTCTGTCTCACAAGCAGAAGGTTCTGAGTTCGGATCCCAGGTCCCACGTTAAAAAAAAAAATTAAAAAACAAAACAAAAACAATCAGAGAGACCCACCTCAAGCAAAATGGAGGATGAAGCTCAATATCTGAGGTTCTCCTCTCACCATATGTGCACCATGAATACTCATGCATATGCAAACAAGCACATGGGCACCTGCACACTACAAACATATATATATTACAAAACTGATGTCGTTTCTACTAACTATAAACAAATGGAAATTTAAAGATCACTTCATTTATAACACAATCCAAGAGAATCAAATGTTAGCAATTCATCTAGTGGGCAAACACCTTTATTTTAAAATAATAAAAACAAGCCTGGAATCCCAGAAGAAGGAGCAATCGCCATAACTCCAAGGCCAGCCTGGGCTACATGGTAGCTCAAGGCCAGCAGGGCTGCATAAAGCGAACCTGCCGAAGAAAAGGGCTCAGCTTTGAACAGGCATCTGTACCATCCTGTCTCATGTTCAGGGCATGTGATGGAAAAGGAGGAAGGAAAAAATGTCAGCACCGGAAGCAAAAGAGATAGACTGCAGAATGAGAGCCTCTAAACATGGCACGTCCATTGCGATCACGAATCCACAGAGCAGGTACTGCAGCAGGCTGGCCCTGCCATTGGTCGGTCATGAGTGGGGGGAACGACTAGCACTGGCAGGTCTGCTCCCCACCTGGCTCCAGCAGACAGTTCCAAGCCCGTGGTTTGGTCGCACAGGTGGCCCGGGTTAAATTCAATTGGTGACAAGACAAAAGACATCGATGTAAAAAAGAGGTTTGTAAAGAAAGAAAGAGATAATAAGGAGAGAGGGAGGGAGGGAGGGAGGGAAGGAGGGAGGGAATAAAGGAGGGAAGGAGGAAGGGAGGAAAGAAAAAGTGTGGGGTTAGTCATTTGAATCAATTTTATTTTTTTAACATTTTAATACATTTTTATTATTTCTGCTCATACAAACTTAATAGGTAGACCAGTTCCCCCTCCCTCCCTCCTCCTCCCCCCGAACCCCCTGCTCCACCTCCCTCCCTCCCCAATTCAATTTTAAATGTATGTGAAATTGTCAAAGAAAAACCTAGTAAAAAATAAAAATTATTGGGAGACATGCATGAGGTATTAATAACAATATGAATGATAATAAAAAAGGCCTGGAAGCTTCTCAAGTCCTCATCCGCACTGTGACAGTAAAATATAGCATAGTGCAGTCACACAATCGAGTAGTACACGGCAGTGAAAATGAATGGACATGTGCTGTTAAAACAGTGTGTACAGGTATCACCAACACGTACAAAGCAAGCAGCATTCCTTGGTATCAGAAGGAAATATAGTAACTAACCACTTCTAGTTAAGGTGGTGATGCCCACAAGGGGCACCAGAGGATGTTGGGTACTAGTAATACCGACTTTCTTGAGTTAAAGAATTTTCATATGAATATGTTCAGTTAATAGAAACTAGTGCAACTGTATGTTTATTACACACAGGTTTTTTGGCATACATGTATGTGTTGGGGGACATACATACACGTGTGTCCAAGTGTGTATACCAGAGGGTACTTGAATGGGCATGCCTGTAGAGGTCCAAGAGTGACTTCATGAATCATCCTGGATTGTTCTACGTCCTTATTGCTTTGCTCTGGGGTTTCCCAGGTTCTACCTTCCAGGGCATCATTGCAGGCCTCCGTCTTTTCTGCCTGACGTTTCTACATGGGTTCTAGGGATCCAAACTCAGGCCCTTTTGCTTGTAGGGCAAAAGCTTAACTCCTGAGCCAACTCCCCAGTGGACGAGTATGGTTTTGTGCAAGTCAGATACATATAAGTAAAAAGTTTTACTGAAAAAATATTCAGGACTTTTGTTTTATTTTTGTCAATTTTGTTGTTAGATTTACAACTACATTTTGGCTTTATGAACGAAGTGCATACTTTGCCTTAGTAAAATGTGAAGATTGTATCTCCTGAGAAGCAAAAATTGATGTATGACAAGGAAAGTGAATTGTGTTGAAATAAGATTGTAGAAACATGTCAAAAGATGTCCAGAACCCAACTAAATACAATTAAACTGAAGCAGCTGCTTGAAAGACAAATATTATTGCTTTTTTATCATTTGCTTGTTTATCTCAAAGACAGAACCTTCACTGGAAGTCCATCTGTAAAATAAACAGATAAGGAAAGATAAAAATTGAAAGCAAGGCAGACAATGTTACCCAACCCTACAAATTAGCTTGAGATGAAATAACTTTAAAGAGGAAGGCAGATGGTAGATCCACTTGCCTGAAATGACAACACTCCAGGGGCAAGGTGGGAAGATCTGAAACTGAAAGTCAGATTGGGCCACACTGAGAGACCCTGCCTTGAAAACAAAGGGGCCTCTGAGATGGCTCAGCAAAAAAAAGGGGTGTGTCTAGCAAGCCTGAGTTTGATTCCCAGAACCAAGATGGTGGAAAGCACTAACTCCTAAGTTTCCTGTGATTTCCACATGGGCATCATAGAAGCCACACACCTGCCAATGCACATGGAGACGACAAGGTGACTAAAAATTAAAACAGAAACAGATGAAGAGAAAGAAAGAGGAAGGGATAGTTGAAGATAAAGACAACATAGATTCCATAATAAAGTCAAATAAACTAATCAGTCTAATATAATAATTCTATATTTGTTTATATCTAAGAAAACAACAAGTAAATGTATAAAGTGACAGCTAATAAAGGGTAAAATCGGCATTTATCATTATAGGAAGAGCTTTTAAGGCCAGTCTGCTGCCACTTGTCTCAATCACAGCACAAGGGAAGCTGGGGAGGAAGAGGAGGAGGACTTGGAGCCAGCCATGACTCCCATGTGAGACCTGGACAACCTATGCTTACAGCAGGATCCTGGAGTTGAGACAGAGGGCGGGAGAGAATGAGAAAAATGGGGAACAGAGTGATATGGAGAAAAGAGAGAGATTTCAGCATGACTTTCTTATTTATGATAAGTTGGATAAATTAAATAGATATTTTTAAAAAATATATAGATCCTGACAATAAAATTAATTGGTGAGACAGTGACCTTCAATGAATGGGCTGTAAAGCAAACCAAACCACTAGAGGAAAATATATGTCTAGAGTATACAGGGTAAGGTTATAAAAATGAACAAGAAGCAGTGTTAGAAAGCTAGTGTCATTGTACTTTAGAGAACTGATCCAAGTTGTGTGCCACTCTCCAATCAAGTAATATCTTAAACATAAAGATAGATCTGAAAAATCTGTCCAACTGGATGCAGTGAGGATGGATGTACAGGGATTCAGAGGGGATGTACAAGGATGCGGAGTTAGATGACAGGATCCTGGCCTTATATGGGCTCAGTCCTTGCTGGCTGGAAAAAAATACATATGCAATTATTAAGTTCAGAAATCTACTCCTGAATAGCTCACAGGATGCCATAGATATCATAACATTAAAATGCAAAAAAAGTATTCTGACAAAGCAAAGACTCAAATGCAAATATATATCCTTGAAAGACTCAAGGTTCAGAAGAGAAGGAAAACTGAACCAGCCTGGAGGAATTTTGTCTTGACCCCATAGGCTGCTGTGAGAGTCACCTGTCTCCTCGTCCCTGCCTCTGGCTCCCAGGAATGCATCCCTCACCCAAGGAGGCTTGGAAGTAGGGAAGTAGCATTGAGGATTTTCCTCTGGTAGCTTGTGGCCCTGAGTCACACTCAAAGGTCTCTTGGCCTGTGGTTACTGTAAGAAAGAAGAAGAAAGAAGGAAACCCAGGGCGAAGGCGTTTCTTTTCTAAACACAATATGAATGGGAGAGAAGCAGGAAAATGGTTTTTCTTTGATCTGACCGAGTGCTCATCAATCTCCAGCACAATCAGGTGTAACCATCCAGTTTCCAACCACAAAACTCGTAAAGGGGCAGTGAATTGTGTGTCACCCTGAAATTGAACTCCTGAGTTTGACTCTGCCACTTCATCACCTCAAAGTGTGCTTCCTTTAAGCCGTATATGACTGAGAGAGGGAAGGGAGGGAGAGGAGCGGGAAAGGAGGAAAAAATAGGAAGAGAGATGGGGGAGCAAGGGATGGAGAGAGGAAGAGAGGGAGGATGAGAGGAAGGAAGACAGAGGGAGGACAAGACGGAGAAAGAGAGAGAGGGAGGGAGGGAGGGAGAGAAGGAGAGAAGGAGGGAGGAAGGAAGGAAGGAAGGAAGGAAGGAAGGAAGGAAGGAAGGAAGGAAGGAAGGAAGGAAGGAAGGAAGGAAGGAAGGAGAAGGGAAAGGGAAGGGAGGGAAGAAAAACAAACATATCAGAAAACGCTTGGGTTTGGGCTGAGCTTTGGTGACACACACTTGTAATCCCAATACGCTAGCACTCCAGAGGTAGAAGAAAGAATTTAAAGAGTCTAAGGCCAATCTCAGGTGCCTCACATCCCATTACAATAAAAGAACAAAACAAAGAAAGAAAGCACCTGGCAGAAGCTTGAAGGCTTTAGCATATCAGAAAGAGAGAGACAGGGAACGACTGATTAATCTTCAAACCAGATGGAGGAAAACCGGAAGCCACATGCAAGCGTCCATTGTGCCATTCGGAGCCCCAGCCAGGCTGATGACAGAACATGCACCTGGAATGATGGAGGCAACGGTATAGCAAGTACAAGACCCCTTAGCTAGACTGTGTCTCAAACAGAAAACAGAAAAGTAAACAGAGAGAAGGATTCAACCTTACCTTGTCCAGCAGTGACAGCTACATACATAACTCTGTCATGAACAGATTAATCAAGACAGCAAGCCACAACTCCCCCTCCCATCCTCCCAAAAAATCCATGTGGTATTTTTGATAGATAAAGAACCCCACCTTTCCCTCAGTGTGGAAAAAAAATCTAACAACTACAATCAAGCCTTTCTAGCCAGGCACTATCTGAACAAACCCTGCTAAAATACAAATTAACTTGTGAAATAATGTGAACTAGTACTGCTGCCGCTAGTCTGAGAGAATAGGACGCACTACTGTTGGATTTAAGGTGAGATGTAAAGAGAAAATGCCATACATTTGACCTTTGGATCTATATTGGAATTTCTATTTCTCTGGTTGTATGCCCTCAAGCAACTTACGCCTTAGTCCTTCATGAACAAAAAAAAAAATCTACCTCCCAATGTGAAGTGAGGGGTGTGTGCGCCTGTATGTGTGTGTGTGTGTGTGTGTGTGTGTGTGTGTGTGTGGTATATTGCATATTGGTACATGTGTGCATATGGAGTCCAGGGATCAACTTTAGACATTTTTTTTAATTTTATTCAATTGTGCATATATGTGTGAGTGTCTGTGTATGTGTGAGTGTGTGTGTAGAACCATGGACGGATCGCCTCCACCTCCTCCTTGTTTACTCTGCCCCGGGATTCACAGGCTCCGCCCTACCTGACCAGAAACTCAGGTCACCCTCGCTTCCGCTGGCATCTATACATAGGATCTAGGATCCGAACTCAGGACCTTCCGCCTGCAAGGCAGAGGTTTAACCCCTGAGCCACCTCTCCAGCCCCGTAGACATGATATTTTTTTTGAAACAAGGTCTCTCATTAAACAATTCAGCAAAACTAGCTGGTCAGCAAGCCTCCTAAGCTTCCCCACACCTGACTTTTATATTTAAAATGTGGGTGCTGGAGGATGGGAAGTCTTGGGTCCTTAAGTTTGTGCAGCGAGCACTTTGCCCACCTAGCCACCTCCCCAGCCTCGTGAAATGAGCTTTAGTGAGCATTGTGCATTGCCATGTAGTGTGGCATGCGGCGCTTGCTGGATGCGCGGGGTTAGTTATCAATGAAAGGAAGGATAGATCTGGAGCATATGTCCAGCTAAAAACCCAATCTGAAAAGGAAGCCATGGATGGGACCTAGAGTCACGTGGCAGCTGTTGATGCACCGGAGAAGTAGGAAATCCCAAAACCTGAGACCAAGAGACGCAGTATACTCTCTGCTGTGAGCGAGGGCTGCCCGGGCCCAGGACGATGCAGAGTTAAGTCCCCGGACAGGAGCCGGGACTCTCCTGAGTCTTGATCCCCCGTGAAAAGCAACCGTTTCCTATCCCAGCTCCTATTTCCCAGGCAGCATAAATCCCACACGAGAGCCGGGCATCTGTGTCCCAGTAGCGTCACTTTCCCAAACCCTGCGCACACAGATTTATAGCGAGGCTGGGCAACCATGCAAAAGGTGGCATTGTGCTCGGCAGTGTTGCTTCCAATTTCAGGAGGGGGCCTGTGAAGGACCTTTGAAGTAGGAGCCTGAATCATGCATCTGTAAATTCCTCATTTTCCACAGCTATTAAAACACCCGCCAGTGCCAGGGTATCCCATTGTTCATTCACTCCCTTGGCATGCCAGGGTGGGGGCAGATGCCAACCCCACAACAACCACAAGATACAGACAAATAGTAGGTGAGGCAGGCGGCGCAGGGAAGAGAGACTGCATGGCGAAGGGACACATCCGTGGGACGAGCTATACTGTCCCTGTTCAGAAGTTGTTTCACTCTTCGTGTGGGTCAAAAATCCTTTACAGATATGACGAAAAGAGGGAGGGGGCTCAAAGCTTACAAAAGTTTTCTATATCCCAGCAAGTTTTTCATTTAAAATAATAATAAAATCACTCATGCATTTAAAGATCATGCACTATCTTGGGTTTGGCCATCCATGTTGGGTCAGGGAGCAATTCCCAGTAAGGTCTCCTAAGGTCAGGGTAGGAAAGCATATTTATAGTTTAGGAGGCTGGCTGTGGTCACAGAAATTAGTTAGAACCAGAACAACACGTTTCCTTTAATTGGTCTTTTCTTTGAAGCATGAAACACTCTCTATATAAAGTACTTTGTTCCTACATACACCAGACTGCCACTGCTAATTATTATTACAATGCTTTCATAGTCATGTTCCCATCCAGAGAGTTCAAAACCCTTCACCTACACGATCTCTCCTTTCTCCAAATTTCCTTATGAAATAGCTTGATGGAGAGCTATTATTATCTCACTCCAACATACACATAAGAAAGCACAAAAAACCTAGACGTTTCTAGGGCATGTAGCCAGACACTCATAAAACTAATTTTCAGTGGTAGTTTGTGGAGTCAGTTGCATTATGCCCACAGTGGCACCTGCTAACTCACCCACAATCCTCTGCTCTCAGTAATGCAACTAAGACTAATTAAGTGCCCTGTCTTGAATGGTGGCGGCATCTGCAGCGTAAGGCAGAGGGTCGGCAGATGTGAGACCTGGGCAAAATGTAGCTATCAACAGACAGATGGTGTGGCCTTTTGAAACAAACCTTTTCTGAACAGTGTAACACAGGATGACTATACAACACCACTATTAACATTTCGGGTAATTCTCCAGGCTGCAAGCTTTCTAGTGTATTTTCGGGTGTTTAGTAGAACTTTGTGTGTCTATCCACTAAATAGATGATCATAGTACCTACTCCACTCCAGATAACAAAAATACAACTTTCATGAGTTCCCTGAGGATGAGAGGAGAGATAGGAAAACCACCTATCTGATCAAAAAATTTTTTTTAATTTTTCTACTTTGACAAGGATATTCAGTATTCATCCCAGCTTCCCTTCCTTTTGAATGATCTGTGACATTTCTAAAAGGTAGGTGCCCAAAGGAGTGAAAGAATACATTGCCTGCTTGGTAGGTACTGGTCTAAGTGGTCGCTGCAGGAGGAATTGTGTCTGCCAGAAGGGGAATGCCCATGACGGACCAGACTTCTGCTCTGTTCATGAGTTGTTCTGTTTCAAAGAAGTCAAGGCCAGCTCTTGGTCCACAGATGATGTAAAGTCAGAAGTAAAGGAGAACACAGCAAATGCCAAGAATCAATATCTACCAAGCCCTTGAGACACTGGAGCAGCAAACTGAGTGCTCTTTAACTGGGGCAAAGGTCAGAACGCGTTTGCATCCAGAGATAGGGACTAGCAAGCCACAAGGGGGAGAACGCAGGGGTCTTTCCGCAATCCTTGTTCTATGCAGCTCAATGGCATATTAACTTCATAATGAACGTCTTACATGCTTCCTCATATGAGAATTTGATGTGGGTCGAAGCCTTAAAGAATACAATGCTACTCAGAATCCCAGAATAACCAGGAAAGAAAAAACAGAGTTAATTTGTCCTTGGTATATGATGAATTCGAAACTGCTACACAAGTCACCAGCCGAATTCTTGCTTTGCTGGAAGGATTGTCAAATCATCATCCGGGACCAGGGTGAGACGCGAGGCTTTGCTCCTATGCACAGGAGCTGCCTTCTCTTGTTTTGCTTAAAACACGCTTGTCCCAGTCCTTGTATCATCTATGCGGGTCCAAGCCAGGGCAACGGGTGGGGCAAATGGGATACTTACAGCACAGTCTTCAGTGGCGCACCTGCTGGACCTGCCAGAGGGTCTCAGCCATCCCAAGTACTTCACCCTGACCCACATCTGTCTAACCAATAAGCGGCCTCCTGTGGACATGCCAAGCCTTTGTTTTTTGTGGGGTTTGCTGGGGATGAAATCCAGGGTCTTGTACGTGGCAGGTAAGTGCTCTGTCACTGAGCTACACCCACAGCCATTGTGCTGGCTTTGTGTGTGTGTGTTTTTGTTTTTGTTTTTTGTTGTTTTTTTTTTTTACAACAGAGCCGTGCTGGGTAGCTAGCCTCACACCCATGTTTTCCTGATTCTGTCTCCCTGATTCTGTCTCCCAAATGATGGGGTTACAGGCCTAATTTGTGATGCCTATCAAGTCTTTCCTTAAATCATTTTTATTCTCCAACCTCAATACTGCACTTCTCCTGCATTCACCCTTTAAAATCAAATTCAAATACTACCATCAGTTATTTTGAAAGCCCTCTGTGGTCCTTCTAGAAGCACCGCCTCTCCCTCCTGAAATCTACCTCAAGCTTACCTGTGGTGCTGTTTGCTGCATTTTCTGCACATATGCACATTTGCCTGTGGCAAAAACTCGGCTTTCTGACCCCAGCACTGACCTTTCCTTTCACTTTGGCAACTGAACTTGATGAATTGCTGGATATATGTATCTAATTAAAAGGTTATACTTCCAGCCTCTCTCTTGGTTCTCATTTCCATGGCTGAGTTAACTACAGTACCCAACAATTGAAGAGAATAAGGAGTTTGCTCATGGTTTATGACAGTTATAACATGTCCATGACAGTTTCAGGTTATAGTTCATTTGGAAAGAGAGTAATACCAACATCAGGAGCCAAAAAGAGCTTTGCCCACAGGAAGAGCAGAGAGAGGGATTTACTTTCTAGTGTGCCAGTCTACTAAAGCCAAACAATTCTCTATCTTTCACACCTACCCAAGAAATGGTCCCATCCATAGGCTGAGTCTTTGCACTTCGGTTATATATAATCTCCTACAGGCTTGCTCAGTACCTTTCCCTAACTAAATAATTATTCATAAGTGTGCCTGAAGCCTTGGTTCTCAGTTGCCAGGTTGACACGTTGTAACTAACTGCCACACTCTCTTTAAGCTAAGTAGGGCCTTTTGACTGACTAAATCTTGGCCAGTCACATACAGTGAAATACAGAATAACCAGAAAAAAAAAAAAATAATCCTCAGTGAAAGACAAAGGCCACACCTTTTGTATCCTATTTTAAGTACTTTTATGTATGGAAAACGAATGTGATGGCTGGATTCCTGGCAATGGCATTGACGCACGTGGGCAAGGTCCTGACTTCAGCTAGGGAGGAAAATCGGAGATCATAATGTTGGGGAGCATTCACACCAGCCCCAGACAGCTTCCCTCCAACTTCTTTACCAAGTTGATCGATAAGTCTGAACCTCGCTCAAGCCACTACTGCTTTGCTTTCTCCCATAAGCACTCAAACAATTCCAGTGGAGAATCTGGCAATGACCAAGTTATCGCATTAGTAAAAACATGGATTTCATGTAAAAGAGATGATTTGTCACCAGAAAGGGCAAGACTCACCATGGCAGCGCGTGCCTATGAGCTCATGATCAACAGCAGAAGCCAGCTGATCACTTCACGTTCAAGGCTGGCCTGGTCCACAGGGTGAGTTCCAGTGAGCTAGGGCAACGTAATGAAACCTTCTCAAACCCTCACAACCAAACGAGACTGACTGTGACGACAGAGCTGAAGATCCCAGTAACAACAGCAGCACGCGGAACCCTGAAAGTTGCCAGCCAAGGCAATTGCAATGGTGTTGGTGCAAGAGGATGTTTTTCAAAATGTTGGAGTCCTCCTTGACTGGTTCTTGCTGTTTTGGACAAAAATCCTACAAAAGAGACAGACCCAGGCAGCAGCGAGACAGACTGCTAGTAAGAGTGCAGGAAATACAGTTGGGCTGAGTCTAAAGCGGGTCAACAACTAACTGGGAGCCTCATGGAGGCTCAAACAGGTGACGCCTTGCTGCCATCAAAATGAAGCCATCCTCAGCCACAGCCAAGGGGTCTATGTGGCTTCACAGAGAACAAAACTCTGGCTCCTTCCCTTCCTGGCATGCCACGCCCCTTCTAGGGGTGCTTCCTCTGTGGAAGCCCTTCACGAGTAAAGTTTCCAGCATCTTCTAGTTATTCTCCAGTTCACTTGGTGATAGAAGAGCTGGCAAAGCACAGAGGCCTGCTCATAAGAAAGCAGCCTCAGGACTCAGGAGCCACGTGGGGTCAAGACTTGTGGTTCTGCTTCTTGCAGCAGAACAGAGAGTAGTGAGTTCACTCTGAACCTCACTATGCTCTGCAGTGAATCGCACGGCCAATGTTGCAGTTACTCTGTATGTTGCCGATAAACTCAGGACAAAAGGGCTTATGGGAGGAAAGGATTTTATTTTGGCTAAGATTGTCCAGCTGCTGCTCACAGTCCAGCTTGGCAGAAGAGTTCACACCAACATCAGGATCCAAGGGAACCTGCCACGCCATGTCCACAGAACTGCTGGAGAAGAGCAAACCTCTCTTGCCAGACAGCATGTCTGTCCACGTATGCTGAAGAATGCCAACTTCTGTAACTAGCTCTTTTCATCTTACCCACCTCTCCAGAGACTGGTCCCACCTATCATGGGTGGGTCTCCCCCTCGCCAATTAGACGATCTCCTGTGGACTTCTTTATGCTTTAACTCAACTACTAATTCTTTACAAATGTGCCCAGAGCTTCAGTCTTCTATTGTGAAGTTGGCACCTGTATCTAACTATCTCACTGTTGAAAGGTAGACAGACTTAAGGGGTTGAGGAATAGCTCAGAAGCAGCACTTTCTTAGTGAGCCCAAGGCCCTGGGTTTGGTCTGCAGTATAAATAAAATAAAATAAAGAACTAAAGGAAGGTAAACTCGTGGCATGATGGTACAACCCTGATAGCAGATAAGCTCCTCAAACTTCCACGGAAAGAGAGGGAATGTGAATGCTAACCACCCCCCCCCATACACACACACGAGAAAAGCATTCCTCAGTGCCCCTTCAAAGACCACAGAGGAGAAGAACGGAAGAGGACCTATGCCCAGGGCACCAGCAGCCGGCCACTCACTCCACTGCCCAGGCTAGAAACTTTCCAAGTTGCTATGCCTAGCTCTACCAAGGATCTGCAGTCATTGCTTTGTTCTCTACGTGGACATTTTGTGGCAGTCTTGTCTCTGCTCCATCATGGAACACAGCTTGTGAGAGACAAGATAATTTTTTTAAATTAGACTGTAAAAATCCATAGGAGGGGAACTGTAAGATTGTAAGAGTGGGGCAGGAACATAGTCAGACACTATCTTCTGACATAATAGTGCTGTTATATACACTATTTCACTGCAGCTATGTATGTGCTCACAAAACCAGCATGGGGTTGTCCTATCAACACTTCATCATGGAAGAGCAAAGATCTTAAGAGTCTGCACATCTTCCTAAGAAACTGACAAAGGTTAATGCTGACAGAGAGAAAAGGCAAGATGCTTTCTTCAATGGTACAGCCACTGACATGAGATTTGTGGCTCCACCAAGGACTCAGATACATGACATCCAAGGCAAACCAGATGAAAACCATTGGTCCACACATGTGACAATAGTAGGCAATCTGAAAAGAGAGAAGAGTTGTAATGGGAAGGGGAGGGGGAAAGATTAGGGATTAAGGTGTGAAAATACAAATTCAAAACATTCATGTATATGACACTAGAAGAAAAAGAAAATATATTAAAAAGGAAAAACACACACACAAAAAAAACACATTTTATTTTGAAAAAAATCCAGTGGAATCTGGGGAGGTCAACTGTACTACATATGGAGATTCTTAAACAGTGCGTTGAAGACTTTAGTTGTGTTCACATTGAGAAGTCTTACTGCAGGAAAGATGAAGATGTCTGCAAATATTTGGGGAGAATGTGGGGTGAACTGAAAGACATGTATAGTCTCCTACTCACCTCTTCCTATCAGGAGGCTTATCCCCCCATAGGACAACACTTGATGGTTTTGATTAGAACTGTCCTTTCGGAAGATTATTTTAGCAGAGTCTGAAGGGAAGGATTCTGGCTACCATGCTATCACAATATTCAAATGAGAATTAAGGCACCCAAGCAAGGTGGGATGAGAGGAAGGAGAAGAAGGAGATGCAGACAGAGACATCATAGAGAGCTGCTTCTCAGCCAGGGGATAAAATCTGGAGAAAGAGAGAAAAGGAAAGTATAAACAATGACATCATGGTCCCATATAAATGTCTAGTGAATGGTCATGTCCGGAACAGAAACAAGAGGAAGAATTAGGTTATACTCACCAGGATCAGTTCAGGTCTGAGTATACTAGAAAGTTGTTGGCAAGTCCCCAGCGGACACTGGTTAGTCTATCGTACCTCCTGAGTCACTAAGGATCAGGAAGTAGACTGCAGTTTGGAAAATCATCTGCCAAGAGAAACAGAAAGGAGGTTTGTGAGAAAGAGTGAAAAAACAAGAACTGTCAACATTCAGATTGCAAGATCAAGAAATGCATGTTCAGAAGACATGTCCCTGTCTGGTCAGTCAGTTTAGAACAGCAGATCTCAAAGCGTGATCCATAAGTTCGCAGCCAGAGCATCTTGTGATATTATGGGATGGATATGGCACTATGTCCTCACCAGAACTCACAGAGTGCAGTAGTAAGCTCTAATACTTCAGAAATGTGAGTGTATTTGAAGACAAGGGTTTTTAAAGGGCAATTCTGATAAAATGATATTTTGACCTGTCTCCTTATTAAGAGAAAATGTAGACACAGAAAAGCCCAGGGATGAACATGGGACGGAAGGGAGGGGGCATCTGCCAGGCAAGAAGAAAGGCTTCGTAGAAACCAATCTTTCTGGCCCCTTGCTCATAGGCTTCCAGCCTATAGAATCGAGAGGTAATGAATTTCTGTCGTATAAGCATCCAATCTGTGGTAATTCATTACAGAAGCCCTCTCAGGCTAAAACACCCAGGAACTTGGAAGAGATGCAAACGTAAGGCCCACCTACTGACTCAGAAACTACAGGGAGGAAGCCCAGAAATTTTCAACAAACTTGGATGTTTCTAACAACCTGCTAGACGATCAGGGAACATTGCCGAAGAGGGGGCTGAAAGAATGTAAAACCAGAAGGTGGGGAGGGGCTTGATCAGACGTTATCTTCTGGGCATGCTGTATCCATAAACTCACTGCAACCATGTCTACTTTCCAAAGACGTGCACAGGACTTGGCCTATCAGCATTTCAGCACGGGAGGGGAAAGATCTCAAGAGGCCTCATACCGCTCTGAGAGACAACTGAAGGTTAGTGATGGACAGGGGAAGGGGAGCTGCTTTCCTCAATGGTACGCCCACTGATAAATCCTCCGTGCTCCAGAAAGTACTCATGCCAAAACAAGCGACCAGGGGAAATACAGTGGGCAACACACAAAAATACATCTAGAAAGGATGGAGCATGGTTGGGAAGAAGGTCATATCAGGAAAAGGAGAGGGGATGGGAGGGGTATAAGGGGTGAAAATGACATAAATGCATTGCTTTCATGAATGAAACTGTTGTAGAATAAAAATAAGTAATTTTTTAAAAAGAACTGTTGTGGTAGAAAATTATGGCAATTGTGGCTTAGGAGCAAAGAAGGCTCAGAGAAGTTTCTTTTCTCTAACCCACGGTTGTCGCAGTCTTTTTGAGATAATTCTATTAATAAGCAGAAATAGTCTTCATCAAAATAAGTTCAGATAAAAGCAATCGCTACCAATAAAGGCATTCATTATGTTTATAGCTCCTGGCTCCTTTACTAACGCTCAGAAATGTACAGCTTTTAGAATGAAACTGAACCATTTAACAAGCTCGTTATAGGGAGGGATTCAATTTCCAAAATTCAGATTCTCTGGTCAGCATTGACCCCTGAGCCTGACAGGCACCGGTCCTACAAGCTGCTTGTCTGTTCCTCAAGGAATAGAAAGAATAGAGCAGCCCTTGAGATGGGGGATGCTGCTTCAATTCCTTCTTGGTCTTTGCAGACACCTTCCTCCTCTGCTTACTCCACACAATGGTAATTTCAGGAAAGTGTAAGGCCAGTTGCTCACCCGGGCACAGTGACTTCAGAGGCTGTAATTTTAGGCAGCAGGTTGTGACTCATGTTCGTCAAACTCTCCCACCACATTCAGATGTCACAACCTTGGGTTCCAGTTGCCTCTCGGGAAGCCACATCAAGGTGGGTCACTACTGGTAACATCAAACAAATGTGATGTGTGGGGAGGTCAATCTTAGACCACTTCCTGGTCTCCAAATAAGGAAAGTTAGTCATCTTTCATCCTCTGTTGTCGTAAAACTCAGCATTCACTTTCTTTGACCGCTATCACCAGCTCAAGTATCAGAGGGGAAATGCCCTTCGCCACAAACCAAGCTTTCAACATGTGCCTGAAACAAGACTCGAGGCATGCGAAATCCTGGGTAATATCATTTCCCCTACTCATTTCCACAAGTTGGTGTATAACTAGAAAGCAAACTGATTAATAAATTAAGTGGTCTGAAGCTTTAGGGGTGACCCCTCTGTTCTGTTTGTGTCTCCTAGCCAGGGAAATAAATTTCTTTTTCTTGAGTTTCTCAGTTAAAAAAAAAAATACTTGAAACATTTGATCATTTGTCATGGGTTTCTTTCTGAAACAACCCTTCCGCAAAGCGTTTCTACTCAAAATTTCAAAGGCGATCACTAAAGAAGGGTCATCCAGAGATCTCCCAGGAACATTCTCAATAATGTTGCTAACTAACAATGTGCATTGGTACATCTGGCGTGGAAACTGCAATGAAATATTCGTGGTTGACAAAAATGCATTTGATATTTTGAAGGGTTCATCTGGGCAAACAGTACAAATGTTGAGATCGACTCCAACAAACAGGAGGGTTAAAGTTACACAGAGGAGAATTCGAAAGGGTGATGATTCACCAGTGTGTGGCTTTGTAAAAACCTCTTTGTTCAAAACCAAACAGGTTTTGTCTTCAGCCATGTGCTGTGGTTAGGGGGAGCACATGGCAGGTTGAGGGGTTCCCGCTCTGGGTGGAGCTGCTATGACCTTGAAGCCACGCAGGGGTGACTTCTGGTTCCCTGTGTGTCCAGGAATCTGGTGACAACCATCCCTCCCAGACCCTCAAATTCCTTCCATCCAAAGTCCCGCTCCTGTTTTGTTGTTGTGGTTCTAGGAATTAAAATCTATGGCCTCACTCATGCTAGGCAAGTACTTTGCCCTAGCCACCGCCCCAGCTTCTGGTCCCATTTCAAAGAGCCCATCTGGTCTCCTCAGTTTCAATGCCTTCTGCTATCGTGTCTACAGCTGAAGCCCAAGTCCCCAAGTCCCTCCAACAGTTTCCATGGGATCCTTATTCTTCCAGTGCAAGTGACGTTCCCCCTGGCCCATGCTGAGTGCACTCACTGTCCTCCCGGCCAGCCTTTCATTCCAGACAATCTCACACTCTTTGCTCATCCCTTTTCCTTTGCAGCACATGAAAAGATGCCACTGAAAACCCAAGGGCTGGGGGAGAGGCTCGGTAGTAGACTGCTTGGCTGTGTGTGTTCTGGGCTCAAGGCACAGAACAAGGGGGGAGGAGAGGAGGGGGACAGAAAGAAGGGGGAAGGAAGGGAAGGAGGGAGGGAGGAGGGAGGGAGAGAGGAAGGGAGGGAGAGAGGAAGGGAGGAAGGAATGGGGGAGGGAGGGAGGGAGGAGAGAAGAAAAACCAAGAAAAAGAAATTCTTGATTTCCAAAGGAAAATACTTCCCTTCCCATTGCAAAGCTGTCCCTGAATTCTGGAGAGGGGTGGTGAGCGCGGGCCTGCTTAGCCTGACTGGTGTTTTAGAGCTACAGCACTGCTCCCCAGGCAGGAGGAGGAGGTAAGGACAGCACTGTCCCCTTTCGTCACTGCTTGTCTTAATGTAGGATATGACATTATCATTGTCAGAGTGAGAAAGCAGTGGGAAGAGACAGACTGGGCTGAAGAAGCAGCAACATGGGGAAGCGGAAGGGTAACGATGCTAATGAAAAGCAGAAAGAAAGAACAAAGTGGAATGAGCACTGGAGGTCTGCAGAGAGTCCAGCATGAACTGCAGGCAAACCTAAGTGGGTTTTGCATTCGTTATGTGATTTATAAGTACACACGTAAGAAGGTAATCAGGTCCTACTCTGGGTAAGAATCAGACAGAGTCAGGACCTTCATAAGGATTACAGTGATGGGAAAAGAAAACTTAAATTCTCAGGGGCTAGAGAGATTGTCTATTCGGCAAAGCACTTACTGTGTGTTGCAGTTCACCTGCATGGTTGCTGATAAATGACCATCACACAGCTTAAGAGAACAAGGAGTTTACTTTCTTATGACAGTCCAGTTACAGTTCTCAGTCCAGCTTGACGGGAGAGCACGCACCAACACCAGGGCCGAAGGAACTGGCCACACATCACTACATAATGGCTGAGAGATGGACAATCCTTACTTGCCAGACCAGCAAGTCTGGCCAAGTGAACAGAAGGATGCCAACTCTCTCAACCAGCTCTCCGTGATTTATTCTAGAGCCTAATCCCACCCACCATGGCTGGGCCTTCCCCATCAGCTAGACAATCTCTTGCAGGTTTGATCTGGGCTTAACTCAACCATCAACTTTTTACAAATGGGCCCACTGTCAAGTTGACACCCGTACCTAACTATGACACTGTGTGATAGTGAGGACCTGAGTTCAGATCCCTGGCACCCACGTAAAGCCAAATGCAGTGATATGCTTCTATACGCTCAGTATTCCTACGTCCATGTCAATACATAGCCTTGTGACTATTACTCATTTAAACGTCACCCTCTGCACCATGGTGATATGTTCCTCTTAAATGCAAATGATTTTTCTCCAAAATCTGTATTTTTCCCATTTCTTTATTAAACCTGTGCAACTTGAATAGATCACCTAGTAATAAGACCATTTAGTAGTCTTCTTGCAGAACAATACAAATAATCACAATTTTATTAAAAATTGCAAATGTTTTAGCATAAACTGTTCATAAATTTATTAAAATAATTTCTACAACATCTTCCCAAAGATGAGATTTCTGATTAATAACATGTAGTCTAAATAGACAGGGATTATGCCTTACACCCTCTGTAAAAACTCATAAGCATATATTCTAATAATAATGCTTTGTATAACAAGATCCTATATCTTCCAGCTGGAATAAAATGAGGTTTTGAAAATAAAAGTTATTGTATTGTTCAATGGCACATAGAAAACACATTTCTTTTCCTCAGGATGTTTGCTTTGAATTTAAACAGAAAACATTTTTATGGAAACGGCAATAACAATTTATGAATAATTCTATCTCAACACGTTTCTCAATGAATCAATATTTTCACTAGCAAAGAACATTCTTCTTACTTGATTTGTGAAGGTTTTAAAAAATATCTTTTAGTCAAAATATCACATTGCTGCTTCCATTTTGCCTAGCAAAGCCAAATCATGTTAATTCTTGTACAGACTACACATCTGTTTCTTATAGAAGATCACTATTTCTCACTTGCTAAAAATAAGAGCAAGAAAACCTCCCAAAGACAACCCATAGTCTACACATTTAGCACAATAACAAATAGCCCGTGGTCCCCAAATTGCATGAATTATCAACCGCATTGAATGTGTTAGTGTTGCTGCCTGCTTCTCCTTGAGAGGGGTTCTGCTGCCGTTGGGCATATCTTTGGGAAGTGAGGTCATTGCTCAACTTTCTCCTAAGAAAGTAAAGGTGGGATGTGCTCAGAACCAGTTTCACAGGCCATGGTTTGAAGGTAAAAGAAGATGGTGAGTGGAATGACAAAGCAAAGATACGCTCAAACCCAAAGAGAATCGGCACCAAGATTCACAGTCATTGACATCACCCAGATTTCCACAGAAGAAACATTTGCAAGCTGTGGTCTCTGGATTAATAAAACATTATTGAACACATAGGTCTCCTTCACTCTTCTCATTCAGTGTTTATACTCCACGGCGGGGGACAGTCCAGGGGAGAGCATTTGACTGCCAAAATTTCCCCACAACCAGTTACAATAGCATATGCCCCCAATCCTTGATCTCAGGAAACCGAGAAAGAAAGAGAGATGGCAAGTTCAAAGCCACCCTGAATTACATTTGAGACCTGTCTTTTAAAAAAAAAAACAGGTCGGGGGGAGGAAGGGGAGCGGAGAGATGGCTCAGGGGTTAAGACTGTGCCTCACAAGCAGAAGGTCCTGAGTTCAGATCTCAGGTCCCACGTAAAAACTGTTGGGCAGAAATGGAGGCAGTCTGCACTTCCGGCCATGGTGTGCAGAGCCTAGGAAATCTCAGAGTTAAGCAAAAAGGAGATGGAAGCAATCCAGGATGATTCCCAAAGTCACCCTTGGTCCTCCACAGGGACATACAGTGCCTCTGGTACACACACACACACACACACACACACACACACACACACACACTAAATAGATAAGGCTACAAAAAATAAAAAGCAAGCTGGGGAGAAGGGAGAGTCTGACAGGAAAAAAGAGTTTTAAAAGGAAAAGGAGGGGGATTAGGGTTTGGAATTAGGATGTGAAAATATCTTAAACTCACTATACTCATACATAAAATGCTAAAGGAATTTTTAAAATATAAAAAAGAGCCTGTTCTGTTCTTCTTCCACATGCCCTATATCAAAAAGGAAAAAACAAATGGGTGTATTGGGGAAGGAATATCTCGAAACCTGTTGCAAAAAAAAGAACCGAATAGTATTCAACATTCCCTGCCCGAAGGTAATCAAAAGAAATACTAAGTGAGCAGGCGAGATGTCCCCACGCCACATTCACACCATGAGCTTTGTGCACAACTGCTTTGCACAGAACGATGCCCCCCTTCCTCCGTGAAGTCTGGGTTCTTAAAGAATGAGAGGAATGATGATGGCATTCCTCCCCGGCTTTAGCCATTTCCACTTCTGAAATAAAGGACCCAGAGGTTACTAAAACCTGCACTTCTGGCTCTTCTCCAACTTTCCCCCGAGTGCTCCACAGAGAAAGTTAACCCGAGGGGACTGTTCGACAGACAAGAGGAATCCAGGCCCCGGGGCATCTAATCTAGGCATAATGAAACCCCCCAGTGTCATAGGCCCGCAGAGACGTGCTGGAAGATGATTCAGTCTGCTTAGCATGGACTAAGCGACTTGTTTGCAGGCTGTCTTATGATTGCTAATGATTTTGTTCACTGCCCAGTTCGACCTCCCTGATACAGCCTGATGGGGGTCCTGAGGTCACTTGCCTTTAGCTCATTACGCCTGAGAAGTAACACCGAAGTGTTCACTGCCATCCTGATGCTCTAGCTTAGTGGGCGCATGTGTAACAGTAGGTCACCCACCACGTCTAAAGTTTCCACATCCATGGACTCTCTCATCTGAGGGTCGCAGGGCCAAGTGTGTAAGGGAGACATGTTCTGGGCCAAGTGTGTAAGGGAGACTAAATGGAACCTGTTCTGGGTTTAGTCTTACTTGGAACCCAGAGTCTCCCATTCTATAAATCACTCTACCAACGAGCTACACCACCCTCCCAGTTCTTAGCTTGGGCTTTCCTTTTCTCATCATTATTACCTAAACACTAGAGTGCACCAGCTTTTTCCTTAGCATTTACACTGTGTGAGGGATTGTAAGTAGCGGTGGTTTACAGTATACTGAAGAATGTGGGAGGTTACAGGTGAATACCACCTTATATAAGGGACCTGAGCAGATGGCATTTGGTAGCCAAGGGACAACTGGATTTACATAGCACATTCACAGTTCCCAAATATTTTCATCTTCTGTCTTCTTAGCAGTGACCCCCTACAAGAAGTAAAGCAACTGTTAGTCTATCCTGCATTCAGAGGAAGAAAATTAGAATTTTAAGTCTAGATAAGCACCCAGATCTCATTGCCAACCAAGAGAATCAAAGTTACAGGTCTAACCGGTGTCGTGGAAGAAAATCTAAACACGCCCTCTGCTCACCACCCCCACAATCTGCATTAGGTGCAAGTCAGCATTGTGTTCCATTTAAAAACTCTTAAAAATGCTAGATAGATACAGCAGTGGCCTTTAATGCTGGCCCTGGAAGGCAGAGTCTGGAAAAACCTCAGAGCAAAGCAATAAAGAGGTAGAGCAATCCAGCGTGATTCCCAATGTCATCCTTGGACCTCCACGGGCGCGCACACTGAAATGTCCTTTTGTACACACCCACACATACACATGAAAAAGAATATTATTTTAAACTCCGAGTTTGGGCTGAGGAGATGGCTCAATGGTGGAGCCACTGAATACAAGCAGAAAGATTGGAGTTTGGATCTCCAGATCTCATATAAAATGTAAGTAGATGTGGTAGCCCACCTATAATTCTAGACACCCCACCACCTCCTAACCCCCATCCTCTGTCATACATAAAAATGAAGGGGAATAAAATAATTCCTAGAGTTCAGATTTCAAAGCCCATGTTAACACATGCAATGCAGCATGGTCATCTATCAGATCGCCTGTCACGTGTGGATCTGCCTGTTTGGGTCTCTAACAGCTCCATGCCAATGCAGTAGAATTCAACTAAATTCCTCACTGGGCAGCAGAATCCTTCATGATCTGTCTCTTGCGCACCCCTAATTTGAGAGGCAGCCCGCTGCATGGGCCTTGCCGTTCATGGTTTCAGCTGGCTCCACCAGGGAACTCTGCATATGCTCTTCTATGTACCTGCCACGGTCCTCCCCAGGGCTCCTGCAACAGCCGCATGCCACACCTTCTTTGGTTAAGTCATTCTGTCCTCTTATCTGGTCCTTATGTTTTAAAGCATTAATTTTTGAAATTATCTTACTTGTAATTTCTCTTTTCCTTTTCTACACTCTAGCTCCATGGAAACATTTCCTTCAAAGTCCTGTTCCCTAGAAACCCTGCCCTTCTTTCCTTTTCTTCTTTCTTTATTTTCCTCTTCTCCTTTCCTTTCTGTTCCCTTTCCTTCCCTCCCTCCCTTCTTCCTTTCTTTATTTCTATCTTTTTCCTTTTCTTTCTTTCTTCCTTTTTATTTCTCTCTCACTTTCTTTCTTTTGACAGTATCTAATTATACTGTCTAAGCTAGTCTTTACTCTTTGGCTCAGTCAATCATCCCATCTTCCACAGCAACCAAGATCAGGACTATAAGCACACAACATCCTTTATCCTTAGTGACTTGATTAATATGGATTGATATACAATTCACTTTTTAATTAATTAATATAAAGTAGATATTTCATATTTATACTCCCTAATTGTATCGATATATTTTATTAATTGCCTATTGATGGGTCAATGGGAGTATCTGAAATTTTGTGCAAACCACACAGGAACAAATTCCTTTGTTCGTCTATCCACAAACATGAAAATTCTACCAACTTTCATCACATGACCAAAATTTCACAGTGACAACCAATAATTTGTTACATGATTCCATGTGCTCAGAAGTAGAGATACTGGTTAAGAACTGCATAAAACTTAATTTATTGGATTTTTCTTTTCAACAGGAAATCTGTAAGAAAACATCCATTTTTTTCAATAATCCATGGAGGCGCTCTGTCTGGCGCTTTCTTTCTGCTGCCCAGTTATCCCTTAACGGTATTTAAATCACTTGGAAAGACTCCAGCCTGTAAATCTGATTTTTCTTGCTTTTATAATTACCCCCAAACTGACGAAGAAAGAAAAGAAACTGTAATACTTGAAGAATTAACAAAATTGACTCCATTATCTTGCCCAATTAACTCTTCTTGTTTCTGCAGCGAGGGGAACATCTCAAGGGCTGTCAGTCAGCTTTAAGCTCCTCAGGTAGATCAAAATTCTCATTTTAAGTATACAAAAGAAAATTAAGCTCAATATGGCTTCCTGCTTGTCCTGTGGGGAGAGCCAACTCTCTCGGATTTCAAGTTCTCGGTTTCTTTTCACAAGAACTATTCTGAAATCTCCAAGTAATATAATCTTTAGTGATTAGATTGATCTCACCTATAAATTCTCCGCAATGCCACTGTGATTGCTTGCTTGTATGAAATGGCACTCATAACACCTTAATTCTTCTTCCACTTAGCTCCAGCCTCCTTCCACTCTATGCCCACCCCACAAGAGGATGGACCCCACATATGACATAAATACTATTGCACATGTGGAATTTTGTAAACTAATCATACTTTCAGCAAACCAATGGCTTGTTCCTCCCTCAAGTCAGTAGATAAAACCAAGGCCAAGATTTCCATGCTGAAAAACTGGTTCCTGTATAAATTGCAATTTTTATATTAAACATTTTCTCAAGACATTTCTTTTATAAACACATGCTTTTGCTGACTGTCCAAGTTATAAAACACTGGTTGTATTGCTAGCAAGAGATTAATTAAGTTAGCCTCTTTAAGATTCCTGTGGTAGAGCAGCACTCAAAATGGCTGATTTGTTTAGGTTGTTTTCTAAATTTGTGTATTCTGTCCTAGAAAGAGCCATCAGATTAAAATGCTAAATTCTTTAGAGGTTTGCCTAGTAATACCATTGAAGCCTTATTTTCCTATTGTTGAGCAAAACTAAAAATAAAATGATAACCCTTTTCCACTAGGAGCTCGCACTTGGGCACACCCAGTATTCCAGAACCATCAGTTATCTTTGGATGTCACAATAGGACGCTGGGAATTTGTCCCACCTAGGAAGGAGGTAAAGTGAATTTCACAATATAGGCTAAAAAGAGCTGTTCATTCTAGAGAAACTACAAATCATCAGAATGGAACAGATCCTTGGAACATAAAACTTCCACCCTTCATTAGTAAAGAAAAACCAGTAATTGACTTCTTTCTCTGCTATTAAAGTTCTGGCTAAGCTTAGAAAATCATATTTGCTCTTGATCTATAGCAGTTAATATTTAAATAATAACTCTGGATCATGAAAATGTTTTCTCTTCATTTTGAAAACTTCTAAGAATAATTTTTGTCCATCACAGAGGAATTGGACCAGATGCTGCTGTGACTCTTTCTTGCTCTAATCATCTCTGGTGTGCATTTGTTCCCATCCACTAAGCATTTGCTAAGCATTTATTGTGAACCAATAACAGTCAATATCGGATACTGGCTGAATATTAGAGATATTCAGGAAGAAACAGTCCTTAAGAAACTCACCCTACCTACTTTGGGGTCAATTTCCTTTGCATACATACAGTGTGCTTATAGTAAAGGCACTTACATGTTACTGGTCTTATCAACAATCCACATTTCACCTAAAAATATTTTCAAACACAATTCCATTCCTCCTGTGTTTTATAGCCTTCATTCCAATGAATTGTATGTAAGTCTTAATTAATTGAGATCATAATATCAGAGGATCATAATGCTCTCACTTTTCTTAGAAAAATCTCAGCTGGGCTTGTTGGGTAGGAAAAATATTGGTAGAACCGACCAGTCGATCTTCTCGACAGCACATTGATCCTGAAGCCACCGATGCAAATCACTGGTGACTAACTCACCCCATTGAGATATTCCTCAACATGCCTTCACAGACAATAGGGTCTACTAAGTGAGACAAGAAGTTCTAGTAGAGTAGGAAGCATCGACACCTAGCAGGGATCTGCTTCAGAGAGGATGACCAGGGGATGCCTTTCGTAGAAAGGAACCAGAGCTGAGGGTGGAGCATGCGGCATATGATGGTAACTACATGAGAGTAAGGGAAAAGAGTGAAAATAGATTCTTTTTTTTATACATTTTTATTATTATTTCCGCTCATACAAACTTAATAGGTACACCAGTTCCCTCCCTCCCTCCTCCTCCCTCTGAACCCCCTGCTCCCCCTCCCCTCACCCCTCCCCCCCATCCCCCAGTGCCTCCCGCCCCAATTCCCAGAGAGTCCTTTATTGTGAATGCCTGACTCTCCTCTTGGTCCTCCTCTCCAATGACGTACAAGGACCCAGTGGCATTTCCCTGAACCCTTTCCCGTGTTCCCCTTAAGCATAGGAACACTACTGAGGCTGCCAATCCCTTGCCTCCAAGGAGCTTGGTGCCTTTAGCAGATGCTAGACTTTGTGAGGTCAATAGTGTGTCGGACATTGCGCCGGGCATGCAAAAATAGATTAACAAAGGAAAGAGCAGTTATTCCACAAATCTTTGTGTTAGAAACTAGAAACCCAGAAGTATTGATACAATGCAGTCATTACATTTGCTTGCAGGGCTACAAAGAGACAGAACAGATCATAGCCCAGCTAATACTCTTTTCAACTCCACTCTGTTGCCAGGGGAGGATCTAAGCACTTACTATAATTCCCTCACAACTGACAAAGTCAACACCATGGTCATACAGTTGGTAAAGGATAAAACCAAATGCCAACCCAGGCATCCTGACACTTCATCATGGAAAGACGGTCGCCTCCCTCATACTGAACTGAAACCAGCAAGTAGAACTGTGAGTGGGGACGGACCAGGGAAAGTCTTATAACGATTACTGAGTAATTCGTAGGATTTACTCAGATAGGATGAGATACAGTAGCCCACTGTCATGTCTATCCTAGAAATTATGCCCCTGAGGGCTACAGAGCCTGGGGTTTTACTCTAAAAACAAAGTGGATCCAGTGAAAAGTTTTAAGAACCACAAGGTTAAATTTGTGCTCTTGAGAGAATGCTGTAGCTGTTAAGTTAGAGCACATTGGCTGAGAACAAGAGAGGAGACAAAGGAACCATGGAAAGCCATTTGAGCCATTCAGATATGATACGGTGGTGACTTCCTTCAGGCATGGGAAAAGAGTAGACATATTTGAAAAAAATAAATGTAATAGGTGGTTAAAATAAAATAGGAGGTGACACAATGAAGGAAGAAGGATGGAGAGTATGCAAGGAAAGTGAGACATGACCACATGTTCCACACGGCCCAGTGAAGGGAATGAGATGGAGTGAGCCGTGCATCAGACTTGAGACTAGAGAGAGGCAGGAGAAAAAGCCTTAAAACATATAAACAGCCTGGGGCAGGAGAGGTGGCTGAGGGGTTAAGCCTCTGCCTTGCAGGCGGAAGGTCCTGAGTTCGGATCCCAGATCCCATGTATAGACGCTGGGCGGAAGCGGGGGCGGCCTGAGCTTCTGGTCCTGGTAGGGCGGAGCCTGTGAATCCCGGGGCAGAAGGAGGTGGAGGCGTCCATGGTGGTTCGCGAATTCGTCCGTGGTTCTATACATACACAGACACACACACGTGTGCGCACATACACATCCACATGCACACAGTTGAATTAATAATAATAATAATAAATTTTTAAAAAAAATATAAACGTCCTCTTGCAAGCTAAAAGATGCCACTGTTATGTGCTTGAAGAAACAGACAACAAATGATAAACCAAACCATTTTACGTTTAGATCATTCGATGCAATGAGAGAGATCTAGACCACTGCTTACTAATTGCCGGTGATCATTTTACAGTATGAGACTAGAGGTGACTTGACTCTTTGTGGAGGCAGAGGTACAGCTCAGAGCTAGAATTCTTGCTCCAATATTGGAGAGGCTGAGACAGGACAATCATAAACTCAAGACCACCCTGGACTGTACAGCAACGCTGTGCTTCAAAGAACCAAGAAAAGAAATGTTATAAAATCACTATATTCATGTATACAACACTACAAAGATAAAATATATTTTTAAAAAAGAAATTCCGAAAACAAAATGGGAAAGGAAGGAAATGTCCTTGGGGACAGGAAGGATAGAGAATATTCATGGGAAAACATGAGAAATGATAGTGAGCTGGATTTGGAAATTAACAGAGTAGAAGATACTCTGTCAATACATCCATAACCACAGCGGTGATTAAATCGAGGGCTCTGGGCAGGAAAGTGTTTCTGGTCTCTGGCTTGGAAACTTGTGAATGATGGTCCCACTCAGGGGCAGTGAAAATGGCAGGTTTGAAGAAAAGATGAGAATTTCAATTTAGATACCTACACAATCAAATATTGCCTATGATGCTTTTTGTCTGTCTAATATCCTAAACATACTGTCTTAGGTTATCTTCTTCCTGATTTTCCCTATAAGTCTCTTTTTGCTTACTCAATATCTTTCTCTAAAATTCCCAGTGTCACATTTTCTAGGAACACCAAATGGCAGTTGTTCAGATCATCCCTAGGGGTAAGATAGTCCTCCTTTGTTTCTCATTTTACCCATCTATCTGTCTGTTTATCTGTCTATCTGTCTACCTATATTTTGATTGTTTTGACACAAGGTCCCCTGTAACAAAGGTTGGCTTCGAACTTACAATCTTCCTGCTTTTACCTCCCAGATGCTGGGATTACAGCTGTGTATTACTACTCAGATTGCTGGAATCAGTTTTGAATTTTGCTTTAGTTTTTTTTTAATTAAATTGAATTTTCCCTAGTTTTACAAGCACAAGGCGTAATAATCCCTGACTCCCCTGCTTCCCCCCTCCTTCCTTTCCCCAACTACCTTTCCTCTCCCCATCTCCTCTCCCCTCTCTTCATCAATCTATTCTACTCCCTCATACCTTTCTGCCCATCTGCTTTTATGATTCCCGGAGTTCCCTCTGGACCATCTGGGGGTTCAGGCCTCTGTGGCAAACCAAACTGCCCTTCCTTGGATAGACCCACTGATAGAGGCATTCTCCTTCACCTGTCTAGATTGTTGGTTTTCACTTCAGAATTTTGCTTTAGTTTTTTGAGACAGAATCTTGCTCTGTAACCTGGCTAGCCTCGACTTTGAACTTCCAGCATCCCTTGCTGCCTCAGTCTCCTAAGCAACTGGGCTTGAAGGTAACAGCCACTGCCGTCAAGTGTCATTCATTTCTAGAATCACTCGTTGTACATTTCTTAAAACTCAGAGTCAACATTGATACACTACTGTTGATAGACTTTAGATTTCCTTCACGTTTCACCATTTTTTCTCATGTCTTTTTTTCTTCTGCTCTAGGATCTAATCCCAGATATAACATGGTTCTCTAATTTTATTCTAGAAAACAAGATTGGGCCCTATCTTTACCTTTGCAGAAAGGCCAGCTCGGGACTGGAGAGAATACTTGGAGCTCTTTCATCATTCATATAGCAAGTGTGGAGATGATCATAGGTCTGTACTGAGTGTTTCTGAAAGAATCGTATCTCCTCGAAGCCCTTGTACGTGTAGAAAGCTGCTCCAACACAGGCCGAGCTTTCATGCGTTCATGACAATGCTTTGTCATTTATCGCTAAGATGTGGGTGGCTGACAAGATCAGATAATCAAAACATTAGGTGCGTTTGGCTTTGAAATGTATGTAAAGCACGTATTTAAATTGTAGGCTCAGTAATGTACATTGAGATGGTTCTTCTAAAATACCTTTGCACCATATCACGACTGTCATAGGGAGTGCTATATTGTGTAACTGGAAGTCCCCTACTAGCCTCCTCTTTTATGTTCTTAGCATCAACAATAAAAAAGAAAAGGCAAGTGTTGTGAGGTTGTGAAGGTGTTATTGAGCTTCACTGTGATAATCATTTCACAATTATATGCATATCAAAACATCATGTTGTGCCAGGCATATACGGCAGACTGTGATCAGCAATCAGTCATCTGGACGCTCATGTGGGAGGTCAAAAGGTCAAGCCAAATCCAGGCTGCACAGTGAGACCCTATTTAAAAAAATCATAAAAATAACCTTAAACATATAACCATATTGACTTGCATTTATTTTTATTGTCAGTCATACCACAATAAATCTAAATATAAAAATAAAAGAAAAATAACTTAAATATGTAGATTACAGTTATAAATTAATATAGTTATATATAATTTATATATAATATAGTTATAAATAAATACACCTTAACAATTCAGCTCAAACAAATTATACAAAAATTGTGGTCTTTTGCTTCAACTGGTGCCCAGCTGAAACCTCTACCCAGTAGCATTAAAATGCTCAGTTTCTTCTTTCTGATCCACACAGAGCTTTCCTCTGAAAAGGTACAATCCAATTTCCACTGTCCTTCATCAAGCCAAACACCCTAGTCTTTTCTCCAGTGGTCAGACTTTAATATGTGGATTTCACAAAACTATTTAGTGGGTTGAGCACTGGAGTCAGACCCCAGATCCCAAGTCAATGCCAGACAGGTGTGGCAGCCCGCCTGTAATTCCAGCCTGGAAGGCAGAGAATGAAGACCACCGGAGCAAACTGGGCAAACCAACGAGCCCTGTTGGCACCTGTTGGCAAGCTCTCAGTTTAGAAACCCAGTCTCAGAGGAATTAGAATGTAAGAGCAATTGATTCTCAATATCACCCTTGGATCTCCATGTCACATGCACACATATACATATGCACACACATATACATGCATACACACATGCATGTGGAAAAAGAAAAAGAAAAAAAAACAACTATTTAGTGATTATAATCCCAGCAATTAGGAAACTGAGGCAGGAGAATCACCAATTAATTACAGAGCAGACTGGATCGCATGGCAAGAGCTGCCTCAGAAATAAAATCCAACATTAGTGAGAGGCAAAGTCATGGAGGAATGCATGCAAGCTTTGCCCAATCCTTACCTGCCTGGTCTCAGTATTGGAAAGCAAACTCAGAGGAGTGTCAGCTGGGAGGAGATGTTACCTGGAAGAGGCACCTGCAGCAATGCAGGGGACATCCATCAGAAGAAGCCACCCAAGTCAACGTCCTCACAAACTGCTTTGTCAGCCTTGAGCCTACAAGGCAGTTCCTTTTAGGTGACACTAGATCAAACGCACAACAATATCAAACCTTGGAACCGAACTTGTCGCCTGTATCTAGTGAGAGTATAAAATCCATGGCATTTTTTCCACGGAATCATCTCACTGCAGCACCTTAGGTTCATTGTTTTGCAGTCATGCCGAGACTGCCTGCTGGGATTACGATGGGCTCTGCACGTCAATGGCTTCCTTCTGCTTTAGTCTCCTTTTCTTCAATCTAAGTTTCGCTCATTTCTGACCTTATAGTATACGTCCTTTTGTGAACTTGTTAACATTTAGTAGTTTATACACTGAGAGAGAGAGAGAGAAAGAGAGAGGAAGAAGAAAGTGGAGGAGGATCTGGAGAAAAAGGAGGAGAAAGAGGTGGAGAAGGAGGTAGAAGAGGAGGAAGAGTACAAAGAGGAAGTCAGAAGACAACTTTTTCGGTTCTCTCTTTCCGCCATGCAGGCTCCACCCAGTTTCTTCGCCTGTGAGCTGTCTCCCCAACTCACTTTCAGGATCAAGACAAAGTAACACAAATAAGCGAATAGGAACAAGTCAACAGATCAATTTTTCTCTTTTTTATTAAGATTGAGCAGCCCATCTCCCCCAGTGTGTAACCTCTCCATAGAGTTTTAAGCACCTTTCCCTGCCTATGTCCACCAACTTCCTCTTCCCCACCCCTACAAAAAGCATGTCCATCTCCTTCAAAGCTTCAGTTCCTAGCTCAGGCACTGAGTATCTTTAACAATCCTTCAGAAAAAAAAAGTGAAATTTTTATTTGAGCACATTCAGATAGTAGCGAGTGACAGGGCCCAGCGTTGAATCTTGATCGGCCTGACGCTGAGCCTTTCAGTGTTTCTGTTAGTCCACATGTACAGTTGTGCCATTAGCACTCATTCATGTAGATGATGTGCTCCTTCCTGGTCTACTTTGCCAATCTGCTGCCCTTTATAGTGTCCTTGTACAACCTGAACTTCATCATCCTTTTGGATGGGCAAAGAACCAACATGGTGCCTGTGTCTCAGTTCTATCGGGAGAGGAGGAGACATAATGTCTTTTGCAGCTCTTGCTTCGGTCAGACGTCACAAAGGGATTGAACTTCATGGTGGCTGCTGCCACTCTAGCAACGGCCGCAGAAGGGACTAAGACTCAACTTGCAGTTCTGTACGTTTGCTCGAGATCTAAACAAGGATTTCTGCTGTCATTTCTGAAATCTCAGAGCCCTGTTAAATGTTGCTATTAATTTTACTATGTGTGTGTGTCTATGTCTGTGTCTGTCTGAACTTCAAGCTTTGTGCATGCCAGGAAAGTGTTCTGCCACTGAGACATATTTTCTACTCTCTTCATTTTCACTTTCCATTTTTCGGTCAGGGTCTTGCTAAGTTGTCCAGGCTGTTCTTGACCTCACTCTGTAGCCCAAGTTGGTCTTGAACTTATGATTTTCAGACCTTCCATTTACCAAATAGCAGGGAATTGTGCTTACACTACCAGACCTGGCCAACTACTTTATTCCTACAAGTGAGTTATTATTCCTACTCACTCAAAATAGGCATATAAATATCTTTGATATGTCTTTTAAATAGACAAAATGGAATTACACAATGTAACAATCCCTCCTGGAGTCAAACATGGTTTAGATAAGCCGGCTCAGCCACCCGCTTCCACGTTAGTCAAAAATAGATTGCCAAGATACTTTTTTTCAGCTTAAATTAAAGAAACCAGATGTGAAAGGTCACAAGTCATATGATTCATGAGCGTTCTAGAAGCAATGCATCCACAGAGACAGAGTGAGTGCAGACTGGTGTTGGCCGGGGTCTAGAAAGGAAAGAATGGGAGATATTGCTTTCACTGGGTGGGAGGCTTAACCTTGATTTAACAAATGTGCTTCGGAACTACACAGAGGTGACAGCTGCACAGCATTGTGGGTGTCCTAAATGTCACAGGCTTCTGTCCTTTAAAATTCTTGATTTTATGTCAAGTCAATACATTGTGTTTTATAGGTAGACTTCGAAGGAGTCCACCACTCTCCACCATGGCCTGTTTCATTCCATCCTGTCCCCTGCTGACAAAGTCGCCTTTCCAGAATACCACTCTCATGCACCGTAACTACCCTGCACATCAACACAAAACTCATTTGCCTTCAGCAATCAGAGTTTCCACATTTCTTTTCCAAAAATATCCCTGCACATCAAAGCTCATCTCCTTGACGCACTTCAAGTGTGCTCACCCAAAAGTCTTGAGAACACTGAGATTCTCTGATCTTAACTTAGGTCCTCAAGCAGCAAGCACCTCGCCCCTGAGCCATCTCTCTAGCCCGTCCTTCAGCTTCTTCTAGTTCTCTCCCATCACTGATTTCTCATCTGGAGTCTTTCTGCATTGGAACCCGTTCTCAAGAATAAACTGCCTTCTTGCGTATGGTGCGTAAAATGCATGTCGCCTGACAAGATCGTAACTTTAAAGGAATCCACTGTCACTGATTCCTACTCTTTCACTTTGGAGAATAAAAGGACTCCATAAACACTTTGCTGATTACACATTAACCACGAACTCATCTGTTTCTCTTGCTTCTTTCCTCTACTATAGTGCGCACATTGATCAGAATAACCTCCAACCGCCTTATGACTTTTCTCTTTTCCTTTGCTCCCTTATTTAGCAAGAAAGAGAAACTCAAGTTGAATTCAGGGAAACTGATTTCACACCACCTCGCAAAGAAACACCACTAACAACACAGTCCTCCATCTCTAACAAAGAATGAAAAAGACAGTTGCAGAAGCCACCTTCCTTTATCCAGAATTCCTGAGGCCATGTCTCTTCCATCTGTAGGGCTTCGCAGAAAGACGAGATGGACACCGGTGGAAAGGACAGAGAGCTATCTACCAAGCAATGCTTTTGAAACACACTTTAATCCATGTACACTTAACTAAAAAATGAATAGAATCAAAAATCAGTCACTGATTGCAAACAGAAGATCTTTTGTTCAACGAGCTAAACTTTTATAGCACTCTGCACCCTTCTTTTCCATCCCGGTACTACTGTACTGTACTACTGAAGATTTCTATTTGGGAAGAAAGGGACCGTGTAGAAATCAGATAAGAGCAGGAGTTCCAAAGAAGAAAGTTGGAGTGAGGGAGAAAAGGCTTTAGATTTGGGGCATCTCAGTTCTTAAATAGTTAGAAGCACAGTAAGAACAAAGTCAAAATAACACATCCTCTGGTTTTTGGGGTGTGTGTGTGTGCGTGTGTGTGTGTGTGTGTGTATGTGTGTATCAGAGGGCACAGTGTGTCCCTGTGGAGGACCAAGGTTGACTTCGGGAATCATCCTGCATTGCTTCTACCTCCTTCTTGCTTTGCCCTGGGATTTCCCAGGCTCTACTAGGGTCAGAAACACAGGCTGCCACCATTTCTGCCTGGTGTTTTTACGTGGGACCTGGGATCTAAACTCAAGACCTTCTGCTTGTAAGGCAGAATCTTAACTCCTGAGCCATCTTTCTAACTCTTTTTTGGGTTTGTGTGTGTGTGTATGTGTGTGTGTGTGTGTGTGTGTGTGTGTGTGTGTGTGTGTGTGTGTGATGGGGGTCACACGTAGCTCAGGTTCTCTTCTAACTTGACTTACAGACAAGACTAGCCTTGAATTTCTGATCCTCCTGCCTAATGAATGCTGGAATTACTGTCATGGGCCTTCCTCGCCTCAGATCTCCCAGGATTAAGCATCTTTTCCATCAAAGAAGAGATCGGTGTCATTTATGTGAAGCCTTCTAATAAAGGCTGAGGTGGACTGTGGATAGGAGCAAGACATAAACCATGTAACACCAAACCCACATAGATCCAAACACCCTGGGACTCTGATAAAGGTTGAAATCAGCATAATAGATTCTAATTACCTCTAATATCAGAGATTTGCCATTTTCAGAACATCACGATATTCCTGTTGTGTTTATGCAACGCGTGCTGGTAAAAGCAATAAGCTTTGTTGTTTCATGTATTTAAATATGTGTTTTTCCAAGAACAGTGTTCTTTTCTTTAATGTATTTTATGCTATATTTCATGAGCAATTCCAGCTTGGCTTCAGAGCAACATCTTTCCACCCACATGGGAAAGCTTGCCAAGCCTTCAAAGTTTTGCAATATTCTTATGTAGTATTCTTTTTATCAGGAAATCAAGCAAATATTAATTTTTTTTCTAAAGAAGTGTGGTTCCCTGCCAAGCACCCAAGTTCCAGGGTGATACAATGTGAACTATCAACACACTCTGTGTGTTCTCAAAGACTACCCGTGAGATACCAGCAGAGCTGTTAGAGTCGCTGAGAGGTGAACGTGGGAACCTATGGAGCTGGGTTTGTCGCATACTCCTGAAGCCTTTTCACGAACCAACACATAGAGAGTCTTTTTTTTTTTTTAATTTTTTTTTTTATTCAATTTGTGTGTGTGTAGAACCAAGAACGAAGTTGGGAACCTCCATGGACGCCTCCATCTCCTCTTTGTTTACTCTGCCCCGGGACTCACAGGCTCCGCCCTACCAGGACCAGAAACGCAGGCCGCCCCGGCTTCCAGCCTGGCGTCTATACTCCGCCTGGCGTCTATACGTGGGGGTCTAGGATCCAAACTCAGGACCTTCCGCCTGCAAGGCAGAGGCTTAACCCCTGAGCCACCTCTCCAGCCCCCATATAGAGAGTCTTGCTAGCGTTTTGTCTAATCCATTCACAAGAGCCATCACTTCGTTTTTACAAGCCCGTAAGATTCAATGAGTATTGGAAAATCTGCTATAAAATATGCAAGAACCCACCCACTGTGGGATCCTTTTCCAATTTAAGACCATAAAAAACGGGGGTTTGTGGAACATGCCCGCAACACAAGCAGGAGACCCTACCCGCACTCACACAAAAAGTCAGTGTGACAGCATGGTCTGTGACTCCAGTGCCCTGGGAGGGATCCCTGGAATTCACCAGCCAGCCAGTCTGGCTTACGTGGTGAGCTCCAGATTCAGTGAGAGATACTCTGTCTTAAAAAAATAAGGTGGAGGGGCTGGAGAGGAGGCAAGCAGAAGGGTCTGAGTTCGGATCCTAGGTTCTACGTAAAAACAACGCCAGGCGGAAATGGAGGCAATCCTCATTTTTGGTCGTGGTGGCGGAGCTTGGGGAATACCAAAGCAAAGCAAGGAAGTAGAAACAATCCGGGATGATTCCCCAAGTCACCCTTTGCCCTTCACAGGGACACATGTGTCCTCTGATAAACACACACACACGCACACACACACACACACACACACACACACACATATACACATGAAAAAAACAAATGAGGCAGAGAGCGATTAAGAAAGACAATATTAAGCTCCTGCCCTCGGGTACAAATGCATCTACTCACATGCATATATGCACATGAATAACACACTCACACACACGACCTGTGCACTTCTGATGTGGGGCTTCATTACTTGTTAAGGCTTAACATCACTCGTTGCGTTCCAGACTTGGTGATTTAAACTGATAATGAGTTACAGGCTTAAAATTACATGCTGTGGAAGAATGACTCATTCCGCACAGACCTATTTCTACCATCTGACTGGGCTCCTTTAATTAGAGGACAAGGCACATCAAGTTTACGGATCTGTCAGTACAAACTGTGGGAAGCTAATCCTTCCCTTGGTGGACTCTGAGTGCGCTGCACGTGAAGTCCACTGTAGTTTTCTCCAGTGAAACTTATTTCCTTTTATCTAGATAGTGTTAGTTTAATGTAGCTGGCCTTTGCCATTTAGACAATCTCAAACTGCCGCTATCATGACTTCCCAGGGAGGCCCATATGAGCCAGAATGTCTATGTATGTTTTCTACAATTATATCTAGAAATTTTGAGAGAAATTAAACTTGGTGTGATATCTCAAGCCCCAAGTGTATCCTAGAGACTAAGTTTCTTGACTTTCCCCCTGATTTTGCCCCATGATTGTTTTAATCGTTGCTTTCTCTTTTTTTTCCCTCCATCAGATCTCTGTTATGGGCTCCTCAATGTATTTAAATCTGTGGGTGATGTTTTGTCTGTGAACTAAGAGCAGCTCACCTCCTCTTTTCAGACCTGTGTGTGTGTTTTCCGATTGTTTTGTGTATATGTTTGTGTAACTTTGTGTATGTATGTGTGTGAGAGAGAGAGAGAGGGAGAAAGAGAGATTGAGGATGTGGAGGCCAGCGGTTGGCTAACCGTGGGTAATGTCCTCACTGTCCACCGATTGTTTCAACACAGGCCATCACTGAACTGGAGCTTGCCGATTGGTCTAGGCTGCTGGCCAGCTCTGGGGATGCCCCGTGCCTGCCTCCCCGGTGCTGGGCTTATAGGTGTGCACTCTTGTGCCCAGCTTTTATGTGGGGTCTTGAATTCACCCATGAATTCAGTGATGTTAACAAGTGGGGTCATATCACACATTCCTCCCTTAACGTTCCCAGTTTAACTAGAACACAATGACTACTTGATTAAGATGCTATAGGTATCTGCAACCGTCAGTGAGGAAGCAGATGAATAATGAAGCCCACTCATAAAAGCATGCAGCTTCCTTAAAGAAACTGAGCTCAACCTTGGAAGGAAGAAATCACCCTGCATTTGTCAGCCTCATGACCCATTCATTGTGAAAACCTTTATGGGCACATCCCACCCAATAGTATTTCAAGGAAGTACTGGGCATGCAGCCACTAAGTAACTCAGCTCAACCCACTCGAGGAAGGAATCCTTCCTCGAAGCTGAATGATCAGTAGTTCTGTCTGGTAACCTTGTTAAAAAAAAAAAATAGTGGGCAAACTGGAGAACAACATGTCAGTTAGTTTCAGCTGTCAGCCTAACATCTGGGAAGCTTTGGGCCTATGCCAGTTTATTTAGTTAAAGCAGTCCTCTGCACAAACCAATAGGGAAGTGTGTTCATTGCATAATTGATGTGGAAAAAACCCAGTCTGTACAGACAGGGAACTTTCCCGAGCAGGTAGACAAGGTGGAGAGGCTGGTTAGTATCTTCGGTGCCAGTACGCTAGAAAGCAGGTCTGCAGTAATAGTCCTCTGCTCTTGCTGTGGGTTTGAGCTGACCAGTTCCTTCGACTCCTGCTAGGAAGAGTGGCCGTGCCATGATGAATGTAACCTGGAATAGCCAAGTGTTATGAAATTAAAACGCTTCCCTTGATGAAAAATGGTGCAAATTGCCATTTGACCGTCAATCATGTCCTTTGAGTGCTTGTAAGAGAGGACAGGGCAGTGAGCAGAGTATAGAACAGACACATGTCCCTCTGTCATGGTCTGAATGTGCCTTGGCCCCAGCGGACTCATGTGTCTGAATCCGAGGTGATGGTCGTGTTTGGGAAGGTCGTGGTACCTCCAAGAGAAGGCAAGTCACAGGAAGCGGCCCTTCGGGTTTGCTGGCCTGGCCCTGCTTCCTCCCCCTCTCTTGCTCTCTTTCTCCTGGGAGAGTGATGACAACTGATGAATGAATGAAGCACACTGTCCTGCTTCTGCCTTCAGCCTTGCCTTCTACTAGGAGATTCCTGCCAGAATAGATATATTATCTGCAACTGGAAGCTCCACAAACACCCTTGCTCCCGTAAGGCTGGCTGTATGAGTGCCGTCTCACAAAAAAAGAAGAAGAACTGCAGCCCCTTCTCTACAGAAAATGGACATCATTTTACATGGTTTGTTTGCATACCGACTTCTTTAATGTTTCTCAGTAATCAAAGAGTGACAATAATTAAAATATACTTATCAGGGCTGTGGAGATGGCTCAGGGGTTAAAGTCTTTGCCTTGTGAGCAAAAGAAACTGAGATCAGGTCTCAAATCCTATGTAAAAAAATTACAGGTTGAGGCTGGAGAGGTGGCTCAGGGGTTAAGCCTCTGCCTTGCATGCGGAAGGTCCTGAGTTCAGATCCTAGACCCCACGTATAGACACTGGGCAGAAGCGGGGGCGGCCTGCGTTTCTGGTCCTGGTAGAGTGGAGCCTGTGAATCCCCGGGCAGAGTAAACAAGGAAGAGGTGAAGGCATCCATGGTGGTTCCCGAATTCGCCCATGGTTCTACACACACACATATATATACTCACACATACATACACGTGCACATCACACGCACAATTGAATAAATAATAAAAAAATTAAAAAAATAGTCTTTAAAAAAAAAAATTAAAAAAAAAATTACAGGTTGAAATGGCAGTGGTCTGTAATTCCTGCAGAGCTTGGGAAACCTCAAAGAAAAGCAATAAGGAGGTAGAGCAAATCGGGATAATTCCTGAAGTCAGCCTTGGACCTCTATAAGTGCACACACTGGTGTCCTTTTATACACATGCAAAAAATAAAATATAATGATGAGGGTTTTTGTGGGTGTATGTGTGCACATATCAGAGGACATTCTGTGTCCCTGTGGAGGACCAAGGGTGACTTCAAAAATCATTCTGGACTGCTTCTATCTCCTTTTTGCTTCACTCTGGGTTTTCCCAGGCTCCACCCACCAGGGCCACAAGTGTAGGCTATGCTCTTTCTGCCTGGCATTTTTATATAGAACCTGGGATCTGAACTCAGGATCTTCTGCTTTTTTTTTTTTTAATTTTTTATTATTTATTCAATTGTGCATGTGTGTGTGTGTATGTGCGCGCGCATGTGTGTATGTGTGTGTGTAGAACCACAGACAAATCGGGAACCACCGTGGACTGTCCCGGGATTCACAGGCTCCGCCCTACCAGGACCAGAAGCGCAGGCCGCCACCGCTTCTGCCTGGCGTCTATACATGGGATCTGGGATCCGAACTCAGGACCTTCTGCCTGCAAGGCAGAGGCTTAACCCCTGAGCCACCTCTCCAGCCCAGGATCTTCTGCTTTTGAGGCAGAGTTTTAACCCCTGAGCCATCTCCCCAGCCCAATTATCATTATTTGCTCCAAAAATTCCATTCATCGGTGTATAACCAAGAGAACCAGACACTAAAATTTATACATATAAGCTTTACAAGGCTATAGATGTCACTCAGTAGTGCAGCAGTTGTCCAGCAAGATCTTGGGTTGGATCACCAGCACAATGAAGAAGGAAGAGAAGGAAAAGATAGAGGAAGAGGAGGAGATGGAAGAAAAATGTTTATAGTAATATTATTCGTAACAGCCAAAAGGCAGAAATGACTCAAACGTCATCACCTGATGAATGGAGAAGAAATGTGGTGTATCAAGCAAGAAGATATTTCTCAGCCAGAGTAGAATGGCAGTGTCAGGCATGGCGGCACTAGTTACTTGGGATGTTTAATTAGCAAAATAAAATAAATTTTTTAGAAAGAGCTGGAAATGCAGTTCAGTGGAAAAGTATTTGCCTAGTATGTTTAAGTCCCCAGAGCTGCAGCAAGAAGGGAGAAAAGGAGGGAAGAAGCGGCGAGTGACTGCTAATTGGGAGAATTTAATTATTCTAAAGCCCCACCACAGCGATGGTTATCCAGCGCTGCGACTTGTACACTTAATTTTTACTTCAGAGATGTGATTCACAGTATATGTGAACTGCGGTGCTAAAGATTGGAAATCAATGCTAAAAATCTAAATCTTCTAGATGGAAAAGATCCATCAAGGACCCAGTAAATGAATTAAAAACACTCTCACCTAAACATATCATGGGGGAAATTTCCAAACCCCAAGGAGAAGGGAAAGATGTGAAAATCTGACAGAGATTTCCATCTGCAAAGGAATGAGCACCGCCCCGTACAGTCAGAGGCCCCGGCAGGAGACAGCGGAATACTGCTGTCAGTTAGTTCTCTGGGGGAAAATGATTTCTAGCCCAGATTCTTTCTTCCAACAAAACTATAAAACCGGTGTAAATCAAGGAGAACGCTTTCCTCCCCACCATCCTTCATTATGAAGTTTCCTAAGGATGGACTCCCATAAAATATGGATGAGAAAATCCAGAAGGAAGAAGATTCGAGATTCAGTAAAGCAGGGAAGAAGTCCCAGAGCCAGCCGGAAGGAACCTCACTCAGACTGCAGCCCAAGGACCCAGGCTGGAAGAAGGTATTGGAGAAGGTCTCTCTTCCACCAACAGGAGACAATCTTGGAAGAGGAAGAACCACTTAAGCATGAGTGAAAGGTAGGTGAAGATGTGAGTTCAAAACATTCTCAGGTCTCAGAGCTAAGGCAGCATCTTAGTGACAGAGCATCTACTAGCATCCGCGTGGTCTTGAGTTCCATTCCCAACACTGAAAAAAAAAAAAAAAAAAAAACCCAAATCCTCATGTTTCTTAACAGGCATGGCCCATGATCAGAAATTAATAGGCAATGCCTAAAATTTACAAAAGAATTAAGCGTACTATTTAGTGAGATGCAGGCAATCTGAAACAAAAGACTAAAACAAAAGCAATTCAAAGGCAACTATAGTACACTCTTCTAAACAAGATTTGTAAACAAGGAAGGAGACGTAGTTTTTCATTATAAAGCTTTCGTGAGCATTTTAAGCATAATTGTGCATTATGTTCAACTTTAAAAGTGGGAATTAAGTTTTTCTACTCACCACTCACTGAAGTACGATGTTAAGACACAAAGGGAAAGTCAAGGTGAGGTTCATGCCTGATCTTCAGAACTGGGGAAACTGAGGGAGAAGAATCACCATGCTTTCAAAGCTGGACTCTTCAGTGAGTTCTAGGCTAACCTGGGCTACAGCAACTATTCAAATAGATATAACCTCTTCTCTTCTCCAAAATAAGGTGTAGTTCGTGTTTAATTATGCCTAAGAAGAAACCTAATGGTGACATTTGAATTAAAGCCTAAAATTTTAGGATTTTGATAGCTAGAGAAAGGAAAAAGCATATTCTAGCTTGTCTTGAAATACATTCCACAAAAGGGCAACGGTTTGTAGACATTCCTAACGAAAAGCCAATTACACCTTCCAAGAAGAAGTTGTTATTTTTAAAATACTCATCTCGAGAGGAGAAGAAATACTCAGAATATTTCACGTTAAGCTCAGACTTACCTGTACCAGAAAATATTTTCTGAGCTTGTGAGTCACTTAGCTACCTAAAAGGGAAAAAAAAAAAATCCTAAGAGAAACAAGATTACATTGTGTGTCAGTGACCATGAAGATTAAACTCATTTACCAAGAACAGTTTCTGTTGACTTAAATACACTTTACATTCACAGAGCTAGCCAATGCTGCAATTAAAAATAACCTCTTGCACGGAAAATACCACATAAAAAATGTTTGGGGACTTTTTCCTTCATATTTGTTTTTAGCACACATCATGGTCATTTCTAACCTTGTTGTATGAAAGGTTTAAATTTATAGCTAAGCCTTACTTCTGACTAGGCCAAAGGATTTAATCTAGGGGTTTCACTCTTTCTTGCTGTTCTTTTTTTACTGTTTTGATTTTTCTACTCTTACAAGCATATTGAGTACTCATCCCTGCTTCCCTCCATCCCCCCTTCCCCACCGTCCCCTCCCTTTCCTTCATCAATCCCTCCCACCGTTCTTCCTATATGTCTTTATGGACCCCAGAGTTCACACTGGCTTGTCCACTCTTACTTCTCTTCAGGCCGCCCCACTGAGAGGGGCATTTCCTTCCACTCATCCATTTGCTATTCTTTTTAACCTACTGAACTTTAACCAAAGTGGTGGCACATGCTTATTATTTCGGATTTCAGGAAGCTAAGGCAGGAGACATACCGCAAGTTCGAGGCCAGTATGGGGTATATATTGATTTCCAAGATAAGCAGGAATACATAGTGAGACCCAACCTCAAGATTTAAAAGAAAAACAGGAAGAAATAGAGAGGGAAGGTGGAACTTAAGGAGTTTTGCTATGAAGTCACTTGGAAAACATATAAGCTTTTAGAGTAAAACCATTTATGTTTGCTGCAAAAAAAAAAAAATTAAAGTGATGATCCTACTTTTCATCACCTGTATGTCATTTAGTACTTAAATATATATAGAAATGACATGATGTAGAAAATATGAATACTTGAAAAATTTAAAAATGAATAAATGTAGCAGATAATTATGATGGTTAATCATGTAGGAGAAAGTTTCCTTAAAAATCTCCCCTATCTCCTATTTATTCTTCCACTTTCCATGCTTAATCTTAACAGCATATCGACCTCATTTACTCAGCATAGATAAACTAGTGGGAATGGAACAAGAACCATATTTCAAGTTAACAACACTTACCAAGTGCCTGCCTTGTGCACGGAACTATTCTGGGCGATCTGAAAAACCAGAAAGAACACCTGATCTTTGTTCTCAATGTCATAGGGAGAGATTAAGTGAATAGGGAATGGGAAAACATTTGATTAGAAAATAAAGGCCAATAGAAGGGACATAGACATTTGACCGGGGAAGAACTCAGTCTGAGCTGAAGAGAACAGAATAGCCTCAGAAGGGGATTCGGGTCTGGAGCTCTGAGCTGAGGTGGGGGGGGGTGTTCAGGGTGCAGGACTTACCTAGCATGCTTGAGGTTCAATCCCCAGAACCACTGAAAAATAAATAAATAAGAGAGTCTAGGGGATAGGAAGAAGCAAGCATAGGTAACAAGAATGAGCAAAGTAGTAGAGAAAGGAAGGAGTGTATGTAGCAGATGTTGAAGACTGGCACAGCCAGTCGAAGTGGAACACAGCTGGAATATTTAGAAGAAAAACACATGATATTTTGTAGATAAAAGTAAGGCATTGAAATGTGAGGGGGGTGAGAAAGAAATAAAGGGGAGAGAAAAGAAAAAAGAGAAAGAAGAGAGAAAGAGAGAGAGAAAGAGAGAAAGAAAGAAAGAAAGAAAGAAAGAAAGAAAGAAAGAAAGAAAGAAAGAAAGAAAGAAAGAAAGAAAGAAAGAAAGAAAGAAAGAAAGAAAGAAAGAAAGAAAGAAAGAAAGAGAGAGAAAGAGAATCTTTAACATGGAAGGAAAAGAGAGGAACAGGCAATTGGAAGTGTAGGATGGAAGGTGATTCAACGTTCTAGTCATTAGACGATTCAAATCTGAGGTTATTGTTTATTATTAATTGGGAGGTCTTATTCTGAGGTGGCCCTGGTGCCTTAGGATCCTATGTGCGCAGAATGAAGCCCTGTGGAATGTGAAAAGCAAAAGAAAACACGTCCAACCAATGAGAAAGCACCAGCTAACCTCTGGCTAGGGACTTTCCGCTCTGACCAATGGGACATGCTTTCTTTGTCTGGCTTCTGTGAACACCTCATGCTTCCTCCTTTGCCCACTCGCCGCCTCCAATGGAGCCCCAAGCGCTTTCAATCTGGTAAAGATTCCCAATAAGAGGATCTCTGAATGCACAAACAAACTCATTAAAATCTTAATATGACTACATTGATCTTTTAACAGGATTATGGTAGAAGGCAAAAAAGCACGAAAGAACAAATAAGAAAAAATCAAAGAAGCGATCGACAGGATTCTGTGTTGCCGAATCTCTCCTGTGTATATATAAGCAAAGCTATAAATTTCCAATCTCAACATGTCCCAGCTCCCAAACCTGTTCTTCCTTTTGGTTCTTTGTGTTTGTCAGTGGTATTTTCTTTCAGTGCCTTTTCCTTTAAAAACTCAGCGTACACGGGAACAGCAGTGAGTAAACTCTCAGGCGCACTAAGATTGTCTTGTCAAGGGCTAAAATCGGTTTCTTTTAATTGTATTTATTTGTCAGTTTTACAAGCATATCGAGTTCTAATCCCTGTTCCCCTCCATCTCCCTCCTTCCCATTCCCCTTCCTTCTACAAATCAATCCATTCCATTCCTCCCACCCTCCTTTGGCCACTTCTATGGAACCCAAGGTTCTCTCTGGCCCCTCTACTCTTCTGGGGGTTCAGGCCTCTGTGGCATACTAAGTTGCCCCTCGTCATGCCACATGCCCTTCACTCATCCAGCTCTAGTCCCTAAGTGTCCCCTTATCTCACTTCAGTCCCTCAAAGTCTATGGGGACACGTTGGCATTTCAGTCATTAGGCAGGTCTGGAAAGGACAAGGCTCACTGCTGTGAGTGCCCGGATGCAGCATCCTTGCCTTGAATGGAATGTCTTGCCCAACAGTGGACCTTCAAGGACTGAAATCTTAAGAGGCCCCACATCTCCCCTGATGAGAGTTAATGCTGAAGGTGGGGGAGGGATAATGCCTTCCTCAATGGTATGTGATTCATGCTCCAGCAAATCCTCAGTCACATGTCATCAAAGGCGAAGCAGAAAACTCAGTGTGTGACACATGAGAAATACACAGAAATAGGAGGAAGACTGGTAAGGAAAAAGAAAGGTAGTGGGAAGAGGAGAAGAGATGGGATTGAAAATGAAGATGTGAAAATATCATAAATCCACTCTACACAGTATGAAACACTCAAAGAATCAAAAGAGATTGTCCTATCAATGTTGACCTAAGTATCCAATAGCATCAGCCCCTCCCCCCCTTCTGACGGCTCCCAGCCAATTGCCACTGTCCAATATTCCTCCCTACTTCTCAAATTGCTTCTCTCTACCTCATTGCTGTCTCCTTACAGGCTGCCATCAGCTCTTTTTCAATTGTCACAACTTGCGTGTCCAGTCTGTATACCAGCTGTCTCCCAGGATAGCTACAAAGAGCCCTGACACATTGTAGAATACTGTGTCATCTGCAGTGTCAAAGGTGGGACCCTAGTCTTCCCCCATACATCCTCAAACCTATACCTAGCTGAATTACGTTTCAGATATGTATAATATCATCTTTTAACTCACACAAATAGGTGATTCCAGAATTTGGGAGGTAGAGGCAGGAGGATCAGGAATTCAAGGTCATTCTTGGTTATGTAACAAGCCAGTCTGGGCTACATGACACCCTATCTTAAAAAAAGAAAAAGAAAAACTTACTAGCCTGCATGGTGGCACACTCTTTGATCTATGTAATCCCAGCACTCAGGGCATGAAGGCTCAATCTCAGGTTGGAGACCAGCCTGGGCTACACAGTGAAGCTGTATCTCCCAAGCTAGAAGTAGCTCCTTTTGTTTTCATGAATCCTCATTGCACAAGGCCACAAGGAGAGCACAAAGCTCTGAAACTTGCCAACTGAGCTCATCTTGGCTCTTGTCTTCTATTCTGAGGCGGAGTCTGAATTCAAGGTCTCCTACAAGCAATGCAGTTACCTACAACCTACTGAGTTGCATCCTTAGCCCCCGCAGCATCTATTTGCAAGTTGCTTTCACTGAGCCCTAAAATTCCTTGGAATCTGGCTCTAACCCATGGACTTCCTCCCTTTCATTTTTCCAAGAGCACCATCAATCCCACTGCTTCTAAGGAGTCGTCCTCATCAGGGAAAAGATAAAATTCCTCCCCAGGGAATGGATCCTCAGTAGTAGTTCCCTCTCTCATCAGTCTACCAAATCTACTTAGCCTTGCTCTGATCATAAAAACTTGACTGATTTGGAAATATCCAAATCAAGATTGCTCCCTCTTTAGACTCAGTTTATGTAATGGATGCCTGAGTACTTTGTGAGCCCAACAAATTGTCCCTGTACAGGTTCCAACATGGTACGATATTAATAAAGGGACCTCCTAGAATTTTGAACAGGAACATTATGTTTATCTTGTGGACATTAGACATTTTTTGGTTACAGGTTTTTCTTGACAAAGGTAATCCATTTGTTATAAAAATAAGTACTGTTTTTGTTTATTTGTTTAAAAAAAAAAAGAAGTATTTAAGAAACAATGCAGAAGAGCCTGGGAGAGAACTCAGTGGGTAAAGTGCTTGTTGTGTGATAAGGGCCTTAGTTCAGCTGTATAAGTATAAGCTGGGAATTTTTTCAGTGCACATCAGAAACTCCAGTGTTGGGAAGGTGGAAATGGGAAGATCCTTGGAGCTTACCAGTCAGCAAGTCCAGCCAATCAGTGAGGCCTAGGTTCAGGGAGAGGTTCAGGATCTTTCTCCGTGATCTCAAACTCTACGAAAAGAACAGTTAAGGGGTTTGCGTAGACATAAGCACAGAAGAGCGAGAACAAAAATAAGAAAGAGTTAAAGCTAATAAATTTTAGAGACTGAAAAGCAGGAAGATCAGTAATAAATAACAGCATAAAATGACTCAGAAATCAGAAAAGAGTATGCAAAGCCAAACTACTACATAGATTCTAGCATAAAACTCCCCAAATTTTGGGGTTGGCAGCATCAAGCAACTCTTAAAATGAGAGGAAAAAATGGAACTAAAGTCCCACAAGACTGGTGGGGTGTGTGACGCAGAAGTGATGAAAACTCTCTCTTCCTCTTCCTCTGTCAGCTGACTCTCTGGGGAGAATAAATGAACCAGAGGACACTAAGCGAAATTAAGGGTCAAGGGTTGTATCCGTTATTTTTATGTAGCTATGGCTAAAGTATAAGCATAACCAAAATCCTAAGAGACTAAGTTAGGGAGGAAGGCTGTATTTGGACACAGAGTATCAGGAAATCACTTAGTTCCACATGCTTCTACACAGCATTATGATGGCAGGGATCTGAACGAGAAGAAGCTGTTTGTTTACTTCATGGTGCCCAGGAAGCAGAGAGCAGGGAAGGAACTAGGTGCCGGTATAATCTTCAACACACCCACAGCTTCCTTCAGTAAGACGCCCCCATCTCCTCGTTTTTTTTCTAATACTCCCCAAAATAGCAGTATAATTGCTTGGGAACAGAGTTTGCAACATACATGCATAAGGGGACAGGTGAAGTTCAAACCATACAGGGACATGCCGTGAGCAGAGGGATTAAGAGAAAACGTAGACAAAGGGCAATGTTGAGTCTATGAGCCTCTCTCGCCCAGAAGTGCTGGCAGCCAGAACTGTACCCAGCAAAGAGATCAGAAACGTCTTGCCAGCTGGGTGTGGTAGCTGGCATGTATGATCCCAGCATTCTGCACACCAGAACCATTTTAGAAGATGGTGTGAACCGTGTCATCACCCAGGCAACCCAGGTTCCAACTCCAGAAGGATGGTGACGAGAGTTGACCTCGGAGCATGTGCAGGATTATTCGACAAAATTAATTGTGCCCAACAGAGAGGCATGGGTTTCTTGCTAATGCTGACCTGTAGGTGTGCTTGGTCCATTGACTGAATAAAACCGCACAGCATCCTGACATTGGGGCACACTGGCACCTGAAAATAGGACACTGCAATCTTCCAGGAAGAAAAAAAAAATATCTTCCACAAAGAATCAAGAATTAATGGCAAGGGTCTCCGTAGCAAAAACACTAAAGCAAACAGGAAAAAAGAAATTTGCATGTAATAGTGGGCCCATAGGCTCAGAGGCTGGAGAGGTTGTTGGAGTTAAGGCTAGCCTGAGTAAGACAGTAAAACTGTCAAGAGAAAAGAAAAAGCACTCTACGCTGAGGAGACAGTGCCTGCTGGTAAACCTGAACGCCTGACCTCCCTCCTGGAAGTCCGCGTGGCTCACGGGTGCGCCTCCCTCTCTCAAATAAATAAATAAATAAAACATTTCGTTGAATGCACTCAGAAGTTTCCAGGAATACAATTCCCAACGTTGAACACAATTTTAAAAAAAAGTGCCAACTCAACATGGAGCTAGAACACATATGTCATATGTCAGAACATAGCTGTGTATAGCGTGTGCATGGGGCTGAGGCTGTGTTGTTAGGGCTCTTCTCCCTCTTAATGGCATACAAAAGTATAACACACAGAGCCCACCATAACACCCCACTGAAAGCCCACTTTCAAAAGAAGAAAAAGCGTATCCTAAAATAATAATTAAAAAAATAAGTGCAGTAGGTATACAGACCTGTAACACAAGCACATGCTGTCACGTACTAGGTCCTGTACATGCACACCGGATGGCTTATACCAGCATCGTGATGATGTGGTGAAACTGTAGGCCAACTACGACCCCTAGTAGGAATTACTTGGTCCCACTGTACTCTTAGGAGACCACCAGCATGTACTGTCCGAAACAGCAGAATATGATTGCATTTGCTGGACTCGTACTGATTTGTTGAAAGCAAGCCAAGAGGTCGGGGAGATAGATCAGCACTTGAAGCGCTTGCTGCACAAGGAAAGGACCAGAGTTCCAGCCTCCTGATCCCATATAAAATGTCCAGTGAGTGCGGAGGCCCACTTTTAATTCCAACCCCAGAAAGCCAAGCCTGAGAATTCCCAGATCGAACTAGCTGGCCAGAAAAAAGGCAAGCTCTGGGTTTAATAAGAGCACCAGCATCAAAATAGTAATGTGATCTGCAATGATTCCTATATCAATCACGGGCCTATACACACATGCGCACACACACACACACATACACACAGAGTCACATACCAATGTTCCACATGCTTGCAAAACATGCATGAACCCCATTCAAACAAATACATGAAAATGGAAAAAAAAAGCATTAATTAAAGAAAACCCAGACAGGTGATGATCTGCTGTCAGAATGAGGAAAGAATAAGAATCAAGCCCGAGATCCATCAAGGAGATGATGAGAGACTTCCAAAAGAATGAGAGAGGAGCAAAAGTACTGTAGGAAGAGAGTAACACTGGCTCGTGATTGAAGTCTTGATTACATGAAGGCTGAATTTTGATCTGACATAAAACTGTAACACAACTCTACTTAAAAGATAGAAGGCTGCCGGGCTGGAGAAATGGCTCAGGGGTAAAGCCTCTGCCTCACAAGCAGAAGGTCCTGAGTTCAGATCCCAAGTCCCACGGAAGAAATGGCAGCAGCCTGCACTTCCTGTCCTGATGGGTGGAGCCTGGGAAATCCCAGAGAGAAGCAAAAAGGAGGTAGAAGCAATCCAGGATGATTGCTAAAGTCACTGTTGGTCCTCCACAGGAACACAAGGTTCTCTCTCTCTCTTTCTCTCTCTCTCAAACACACACACGTGTGCACACACACACACCTTTTTTAAAAAAGTTTAAAAAACAAAGAAGGTCCATAAACCAGATGCATGGAAGGAGGCAGGAGACAGGAGTTCAATGCCTGCCTGGGCTACACATGAAGACCCCACCTCAAATAAAAAAATGAAAAAAAAAACCCTACTGATGTTATACCTCAGTGGTAGAGGACTTGTACAGTATGCATGACACCCAAGAGTCAATCCCAAGCACCCCAAATTAACACAGTAAATATAAGGGCAGGAAATGTGGACAAGGCCATGTGAAGTAGGAGGGAGAACTAAGTCCCTATTGCAGGCACTCTGCCTGTTGCTAAATAAATTCATAACCAAACAGCTTATGGAAACAAGGAAGCTCTATTTTGGTTTACCATGGTCTGGTTACAGTCCAGCTTAATCCAGCTTGGCAGGAGAATCCATACCAACATAGGAGCCAAAGGAACTGACCACGCCATATCCATTGCCGAGAGAGGGGCCAACTTCACCAGCCAGAAAGCCTGCCAAAGTATGCCAAAGAATGTCAACTTCGTGAACTAGGTTCCCTCATCTGACAGGAATAGTTCCACTGTGGGCTGGGTCTTCCCCATTGATTAGACAGTCTCCTGCAGGCTTGCTCAGAGTCCTGCCTCAACCCTTTACAGATGTGCCCACAGCTCAGCCTTCATCAAGTTGCACCTGCCACGGTCCTCATTTTCTACGGTGGAAAAAAATCAATAGTTTCTAAAATGAAGGAACTGTAAGAATCAGATGGGGTGGTGCAGTCCCATCTCCCCAACATCAGAAGGTTAGAGGCAGGAGATCAGAAGTTCCACCCCACCCTCAGCTACTTAGTAAAGAAAGAGCTGGATAATGGCAGGGAAAGGGGGTGGGGATGAGTCAAGAATGAAGGATGAGGAGTCAGAGAGTGTGGAAGACGTATGGAAAGAGAAGGAACACATTCAAGCAGACTTCTGTAACACTGGCTGGTTTAGGGGCTTGTACAGCTTTGCTAAATATCAAAACTAAAAATCTGGTTGAAACGTTATCTTAGATCTTTCCTACCTGATACAAAGAATCAAATGTGAGGGAAATAAGGAACACCATAAACATGAACACCCTAACACATTCTCAGCATTTTTGTGGTGTAATCAATGAATTCATTTATTTTATTGTGTGTGTGTGTGTGAGAGAGAGAGAGAGAGAGAGAACACTGTGTACCCTTGTGTACCCCTCTTTGCTTTGGGATTCTCTAGGCTCTGCTGGCTTAATCCAGAAGTGCAGGACGCTGCCGTTTCCACCTAGTGTTTTTATGTGGGACCTGGGAACCTGGGATCTGAACTCAGGACCTTCTGCTTGTGAGGCAGTCTTAACCACTGAGCCATCTCTCCAGTCCTGAATTCATTTTTAAAAGTTACAAGAATACCATCCGGTTCAGTTACTTCCTCTGGCCTTTTTTTTTAATTCATTTCCCTGTCTTTCTTCTTTCCTTCCTTCCTTTCTCCTTCCCTCCTTTCTTTCTTCCTTCTTTTCCTTCCATTCTTCCTTTCTTTCATCTTTCTTTCCTTTTCTCCTCCCTTCCTCCTTTTCCCATTTTCTTTTCTTTCCTCTTTCTTCCTTCTTTTCTTCTCCATTTCTCCTCTCTCTCTGTCTCTCTCTCCTCACACGCACAGGACTCTTTATGCTGGCATGGAACTTATTACATAGCCCAGACTAATTTCAAACCACTGCATTTCCATCAAGCTTGTTGTCACAAGGCAAAACTATGACAATTTCATTTAAATATCTTAATCAGTTTTATTTTCCATTCTTGGTTCAGGCAGTCATGTGTATTCTGATGATACTTGAAAAAACAGTTGCTATTATAGACAGAAAAGGACTAAAAATGTAGAAATAAAAAATGGTTAGTTCCAAATTGCTTTCCTTAAATAGTGATCAGAAGGAGTCAGTCAGAAAACTAGAGAAATGATTGATTTGCCTTGCCTCAGGTTACTTCAGATTATGTTTGCCTTTTTATCTTAAATGCAGAGTAGACTATCTTTATCTCAACAATTCAAACTGACCTGTTGGGGAAATTGCTAAGGTCTCTCTAATCCTGATTTCTGGGAAGCTCAGATAAACAGCTGGCTTCAGTGGATGACCCGGAACTTTAACTTGAGTGATTCCATCTTGATTTTCATCCTATTCTTTAAGATCTGGTGCAGAGGTTTAGTCAGAAACAAGGGCCTTTTTCAATTTTTATGTAATTTACTTAAATTTCCATGCCTAGCATTTATTCATGTGCAAATTCCTATCATCAATTCACTTATAAATGGTTCCTAGCATTCAGTAGATATTAAGTGATGCTTGGATTTTTCAATAGACAAGCAAATAAATATAAGAGAATTTATTCTCATTCACTATAAAAATTTATAGCAAAACATTTTCACCTACTTCTAAGGTCTCTGGCATATGTCATTATCTGGAACCCATACAACTTCCAGTATCTTTTTTGCATCCTTTTTTTTAACGTGTGTGTGTGTGTGTGTGTGTGTGTGTGTGTGTGTGTGTGTGTATGCACGTTCATCAGAGGGCACTGTGTGTCCTTGTGGAGGACCAAGGGTGACTTCAGGAATTATCCTGGATTGCTTCTATCTTCTCTTTGCTTCTTTCTAGGATTTCCCAGGCTCCATCAAGGCCAGAAGTATGGCTGCTGCCATTTCTGACTGGCATTTTTACATGGGACCAGGGATCCAAACACAGGACCTTCTGCTCGCAGAGAGAGTCTTCAACCCTGAGTCATCTCTCTATGCCTCTTACATCCTTCATATAATTATACATCATAGACATCTTGCTTTCAGTTTCCTTACTATGATACCAGTGTCTTCGCATTCATTCAAAACAAAAATCTTATGAAATGTTTGGGGGCTGCAACTCAACATAGTGCTTGCATAATTTTTGGGAGATCTCTGGTTCATTTGTGTATACTGGAAAGAAAGAGAAGGAAGAGAGACAGAGAGAAATCCTGGATGTAGTTTCAGTCCACACCTGTAATCTTCACTATCAGGTCATCAACTATACAGTGAGTTTGAGGGCAACCTAGACTACAAGAAACCTGTCTCAAAGGCAGGGATGTAACATCTAATTCTTAGCATTGAGGACATTAGGACAAGGGACTTGCCAGTATTCAAAGGCAACCAAGGCCACAGGGCAAGGTCCTGTCCCAAAACACTAAAAAAGAATAATAGTTTGGGTGGAGGGTGTGGCTCATTGGAGGAGTGGATTCTTAGCAAACAGTAGACCCTGGGTTCAATCGCAAGCCTCACAGAACACAACAGGAATAAAGAGAGGTGATGAATGTTTTAACAGAAGACAACGATATCTCCTGTTCTCAAGAAAAAGAAAACAAATGTTCCTAATGGGTTTTAGAGAGAAAGAAAAGCCAGATTTCCTTCAGCTGGTCGGATCCGCCACTCTGCAAGATAACAAGGTTTGAAGGAACCTCCACAGGGGGAGATTGAGTTGGATGGAAGGCAAGTCGGGGGAAACAAGAAACCAAAAGGAGATGCACTGTGACCACCCCACCCCGGTCCTCTCGCATAGTTTCTTCAGTTGGACTGGAATGCTATAAATTTCTAGAACACCAGACACACCCAGGTTCCAATGAAAGAACAAAAACATATCCCATCGCCAAATCCAAATTATTTTTGTATCATCTACCATTTGAGGCTAGGCCCTGTTCTTCTCTTTCCCCGTCAAGGGAAGATAAGCAAAAATCAAGTGTGTAGTCATTAAGCTAGGAGGGAGAAATTGGGATTCAGGAGTTCCCAAGAAATGTCTCAAGGGGAGAGCGGACCGGTAAATGGAACTCTGTTCCCTGCTTCAATCAGGCGCTTGTGCAAGAGCCCATCTTCTTTCAACTGCACCGTAGGTGAGAACAATGTGTTCTTCCTCCTTCCTAGCAAGCTGTGGAAACCAGTTCGATAACATCTTAAAATGCTTAAATACCTGGGGAAAAAAATGATACCCCCAAAACAGGATGTTATCACACTCTCCCCTGTAGCATACATTTTCCTCACACACAGAACAAACAAAATTCTTCTGTAACAGATCGCTTTGAGTCTGAAAAACCGAAGCACGCTTATCTGCTTCATAAATCTTTTACCAAGAGGGTTGGAGAATGTAAAATGTAACCTTCTGCTATGTGTATTTATTTGATTTCAATAAATATTACACATTTTCGGGCAAGAAGAGTGTTTGGTGAAAACTTTATTGGCCAGGGGAGAAGCTCAAAGACAGAGTGTGTCCTTGGAGCCCTAGGTTCCATTCCCAAAACCACCACCACCAAAGGGGGGAAAAACCTGTCTCTCCGGATACTGGCCAAAATCTTTGACCAAAGATTCAGAGACGGTTTTTGCAAGTGATGTGCGAATATGCTTTCAGTTGAAGAAACGAACTTTTACAAAGCCATCCTAATTTTTTTCTTTTTCAAATTTCAGCTTCTTTGGAGCTAGGATTTGAACCCAGGGCCTTGTTCTTGGTAGGCAATCATTCTACCACTGAATTAAATTTCTAGTCCTGTTTTTTTCCCCCCTTCGATTTGGCTTGGCTTTTATTTACTGAAGTAGGGTCTTACTATGTCCCCCTGGTTGGTCTCAAACTAGAGACAATTCTACCAAGTCACCCTCTCTCCAAGCACTGTTATTACAACCATGCACCACTTCCAATGATATCTGTAGAATATATATTTTTGAAAATGTTATGTACTGGCCAAATATGGCAATATAGCACTTAGTTCATAAGACAAAGGACTTTATTGGCTACTTACTGTATTGGATGCAAGAAACTGAAATTTTAAGGGTCAGGTGTGGTGGCATGCACTTAAAATCCCAAGAGGCAGAAGCAGTTGGGATACAAATTTAAAATCATCCTAGACCATGAAACAGTGAGACAATCAGGAAAGAAAGACAGAGGGGGACAGGAGGAGGAAAAAAGATAGAAATGGTAACTTTCAAGCTACAAGTTCAGTTCTATTGATCACAATGGCAAATTCCAGGATGATTTCATAGGAAGACGTTCTATCTAGAAAGAGGTACATATGGGTTGAGGTAGAATATAGTTCAAGTTGAGAGACAACTCTAATTCATTCTTGGTCGTTTCTAAAGCATTGTTTTGAAAATGCTAAGTTCGAGAACTGTGATCATAAGGCCTTCACAGTCAGGAGATCCGGGATGGCTTTGCTGCCTGCAGTGAGCTGCATCTCTAAATGCTGATCAAATGCCTCCGATCCAGGCAAGGTGGTCTTTGTTACTGTCTAGCTTCGGTGATGCTTGTATTACTTGGGCTCTATCCTGCTTCCTCGAGACCAGAGCTCAATAATGGGACGTGAAGGAGTTCATTCAGGGACTTTAAGAAGATATTGAATCAGAGCAAGAAAATGGGAAAAAAAAAAAAAAATACCCTGAACTCAAAAAAGAGTTATATTCAAAACAATGTCCATAGAATCAGACAGGCAGGTGGGTGGGAAGGAGTGGGGTGGATTGATGATGGGAGGGCATGCGGATGGAGGGAAGCACTCATTATGCTTGTAAAACTAGAAAAAATAATAATTTAAAAACATAAAACAATGTGGCCTGGGACATAGGGAGATGGCTCAAGGGTTAAAGCACTCGTCCTACAAACTGAAACCAGAGTTTGGATTCCCTAAAACATGTGCACGTGGACTCCTGTAAATCCACAGTGGTTGCCGTCCTGCCTGTAATTGCAGGCTGCAAGGCAGAGGCCAGGAATACTCAGAGCCGCTGGTAGTGGAACTCTCCAAATTGGCAAGGTCTGGGTTCCACTGAGGGACCGTGTCTCACAGAATACAGTGAAAGAATGATCAAGGATGATTCCCAGCATCATCCTTAGGCTGCCCCCCACATACACACACGCACATGCACATGCAAAATACACATACACACGCATATGCATAGCACGCACAGCCTGGATGCTTCTTAAGCTTCGCCTTCTCACGGGGACTCTTCAAAGCCACCTCTGGAACCGCCGGTGCAGCTATGCACAGCCTCATCTGTTCATTCCTAGACAGGCACTTCTCTCCTGAAACCAGCCCTGTCTGGTTTCTCGCTTCTTGCTCTGCTCTCTAACCTCCCATGTCCCTCCTGGCTTCCAAATTCGAGCTAAAGTAGAACTCGAGTGGGCTTTTGCTCTATACTGGGGTTTCTGACGTGGTTACCTATGGATCCTGCCCAGCCTGACCCTCTGTAACCTTTTTCCTTCAACAGAGTCCTTCTAGACCACCGGCACTCTGAGGGTGGGAAGGTTTCTCTGTCGTTTCCACTAGCATTTATAACACATTTTTTGCATGTGCACGTGCGTGCGTTTCTGTGCATACCAGATAGCAGCTGAGCGCATGTGCCCATAGAGAACCAAGGGTTCTTTGGGAATCGCCCTGAATTTCTCTACTTCTTCATTGCTTTGCTCTGGGGTTGCCCGGGCTCCACCCTCCAGGGACCAAACCATTTCTGCCTGTGTGGGATCTGGGATCCAAATTCAGGTCCTTCCGCTTGCCAGGCAGGGATTAACCCCTGAGCCATCTCTCCAGCCTTATCGCCCTTTCCATGAAAGACTCGGCAGTCCATCTTTCAGGCTCGGTGGCCACAGGGTCTCAAGTAGCAACCTCGTTGTTTCTGAGACACTCTACAAATGATATTAGAACGAGTGTAGCTTTGTGCTAGCAAAACTTACTTATGGATGCTAAACTCAAATTTCAGAGCATTTTCATTGTCAGAAATCGTCTATTTTTTCTTTAATTTATTTTTGATTTTTTTTTTTCTTTTTTTAACACTGGAGTTCAAGCAGACCAGGCTGCCCTTGAACCCACTGGGTAGCCAAGGTTGGCCTTGAGTTCCTGGTTCTCTTACCTCCACCCGCCAAGTGATAGATTACAGGTCCCTCTTAGCTCATCTGCCACTCTGAAGCAAGTGATGGGCAGGATGGCAGATTGCCCAACCAGATCCACGCTGGACAGACAAACTCTTCTTTCAGAGCCATTTTCTCTTCTGGAACCTTCTTTAAGTGCCCTTTATTGAAATGACATCCTCCTCTAGTAAATCGATCTGACCAATCCAACCGGCAGCTGCTTTACTGCCCGGACTATTAAAAAGGTTTCAGTTTGGGGTTTTGGGTTTGTTTTTTTTTTAACCAGTTTTACATTTTGTCTCTCATGTACTTCCTTTCAACAAGAGACTGAACCCCCCCCAAAAAAACCTGAAATCCTGTTATGAATTTATTTTCCCCCACACTACCACCACCTTGGTGCTTTGCACACTGGAAGTATTCAATAAATACCGGCGTATGGTTTTGGTATGGTACAATATTAAATATTTCAACATAGCTTTAGAGGCCACATTATCAAATTAAACCTGTTTTTCCTGGGTAGCCTATTGAGGGAATCAACGCAAGAGAAAATGAAGGTCCAAGTGCCAACTCTCTATCAGATACTAAAAGCTTCTTCTGTATACATTGCACACTGTTTAAATAGTATACTATTTAATAATACTAAATAGTACACTATTAAAATTCTCACAATGTGTATTATCCCCATTTTACCTAACAGGAAACAGACAGGGAGGCAGCTGAGTTTTCCTAGTCATCCAGAGCTTCCAACTTCAACCCCCATTTCCTTCATTTCTAATGAAAAATTGTGTCTCTTTTCTAATAGTCATAGCCATTGTTATGGAACCAGATAGTTGTAGGTAAAGAGAAGAGAGCCAAGGGTAAATTCCCCAACAGTTGAGGAGTGTGTTTATGTGTGTACGTGGGGGTGTATGCATGCGTGTATATGTAGGTGTGTGTATATAGGGGTGCGTGCATGTGTGTATGTTCAGGGGTGTGTATATGTGTGTATATACAGGTGTGTATGTATGTGCACAAGCATGCGCACAGGGGTGTGTGCATGTATATGTGTGCAGGTGTAGGCATGTGTGTAGTGGTGTGTTTCCATGTGTATATATGCAGGTATGTGAGACTGTGTGTGTGTGTGTGTGTGTGTGTGTGTGTGTGTGTGTGTGTATACCCATGCAGCAGCCAGAGGAAGACAGCAGGTGTTTATTAGATAGGCTGGTAGCTATCAAGTCCCCAGAGATGCTCCTGTCTCCATTCCCACCCCCACACCCCCAGCTCTGGGATTATAGTCTATGTAACCATGTCTGGCTTCATGGGGATGTGGGGGACACATGTGGGGCATTAGAGTACAAAACTTCTGTATTAGTCAGGTTCTCTAGAGATGCAGAATCGACACAGTGAATATATACATATATTCACACACACATATATATATACATACATATACATATATACGTATTGAGTCGGCTTACAGTATGGCCGAGGTAGTCCAACGATGGCTGCGGGTAGCTGCTCAGTTCAGTAGAGTGGGTGATGGCTGAATGCTGGAGAATTCCTAGACTGTTCAGTCTAGCCAATGACTTGAAAGGTTGGAAGGCTAGAGGGTCTAAGAAACAGGGCAGCCAGAAGGAAGAGCGATTCCTAGCACAACTGCAATAAGGCATCTGTTCTGTCTGGTGGCTCCTTTTTATATGATGCAGTACTGGGAGGATCCTATGAGAGCTTAGAGGTTCCGATAGGATCTAGGGTGGGTACAATCCTATCAAGTGGTCTCAGATGATCTTTTCCAGAAGTGGTCTCAGCCCATCTTAGTTAATACTGGGCGTGTCAAGTTGACACCCAGGCTTCACTACCACAACCTCTGTGTGCCGCTCCTTGGCTTTCCATCTTAGTCAAGCTTATGTGAGCTAACATTTCAGGATTCATCCTGAGAGCTTCCCACTGTCCTATTTTCATTCACAACATTTCATGGAAACATGATATTTGTTTGTTTCCCAGGTGCGTGATAATGAGTTCACTAAAAATAAGAGAAACTTAGGCTTTCCCAGTTTTGGAGGTCAGAAATTCAAAGTCACCCTGTCTGCAGGTACAGGCTGTCTCTGAGGTCTCTAGGGGAGAATTCCTTCTTGCGTCCACTAAACAACAATCTGTTGCTCCTTGACTTGTGCTTCAACCACCATGTTATGATATGTTCTTCTCCGCGTGTATGTGTGTACGTGTGTGTGCATGTACACGTGTTTCTGTGTATGTGTGCACATGATTTTCTCCTTTGTGTGTATCTCTCCTTTCTGCATATTCTGTGCATAAAGACAACTAGTCATTGTGCATTTAGTGCCCACACTAACTGCTCCAGCATGAACTCATCCTAACTTGATCAAACCTACATGATCTGACTATCAAATAACAAAAATCAGGAATTAAAAACTTTTAAGGAGACACAGTTTAATCTCAATAATACCCCCACTAGCCCAATTTGAAATTTCTTTATTGGGTATAAACCTCATCTTGTTTATTTGTTTACACTAATAATGAGAAACTCTGAAAACCGCTCATGCCTATACACACAAACACATCAGGATATGGACACACAACCATACAAATGTATACACATATCACATACATACATTTTGACATCTATTGTAGGTCTAACCAATTAGATTCCATCCTAGGGCAAAATGAACAAAATAAATGTATTTTTCTTTCAAATTCTGCTGCTAACATTTTGTTGAAATTCCCCCTATCTGTAGCTATAATCCATTAAATCTACTTGCCTGACCTTGGACTAACCAAACCAAGGAATTAACTCAAAAGCATTTTGAAAATGCTGCTTCTTTTCAAAAACCACTCACACGTTGAGGGTTTCCAAGTTTTCCGGTACAAGTCAAATGCTTCTATGTATTTATGAACTTGATTCATCAAGAAGGCATTGTCTGGCTGGCTGCTTTTCTTGCTGGCTGGCAACAGGAAGCCACTCTGTACTTAAGCAGGCCTTGAACTCTTTGGACAATCCTCCTGCCTCAGCCTCCTGAGTTAGGATTTCGCAGGTGTGCGCTGCCACGCCTGACTTGGTATTCATTCTTCAGTGGTTTTTCTGGTAGTATGACAAATTGCCAGGTCATCTATACTTGCTTTTCTGGCTTATCTGGTCTGGTCAGGGGTGCAGCGTCTGGCCATAGAATAGAATTGACTCATCTCTCAGTGACTGCGTCCTTCAATGATGGATTAAGTGGAAGAATGCGTGCAAATGTCAGTCTCAGCCGAAAGCATTGTCAGTGTGAGATTTGTGACATGTCCTGATGGGCCCGTGAACATGTGCATTCCAATCTTAAGTGTTCCCTTTGGATATTCTATATGTCGTATGATATGGTGACAAAATAATGCTCATTATACTCTGAATAGAAGCACTGTTATCCCCCCTCGAATATTGATATTTCTATTTATTATCATGAAACAGGGTTTCAAGGACTTTGGTGAACCTCAGTGTGAAGATGCATTCTGAGCCAAAAAATCTCTTTTATTCCCTAAGTTGTGTAAGTCAGGTGTTTTGAGGCATCAATGACGATTGACTCTAAAACAGAGTTCCTGGTATCCCAGACTGGCCTTAAATTTGCTGTGTAGCTTAGTCTGACTTTGAACTGGTGATCTTCTTGCCTCCCAAGGGCAGAGATTTCAGGTGTGCACTATTGTACTCCGTTTGTGTGCAGTTTGTTTGCCCAGTTTGACACATAGGTATCCAACACATGGCTTTGTGCATGCTAAGCAACACTCCATCAATTGACCTGTGTCCCTATCCCTGTTATATGTTCTTAATCTAAAATTATGAGAAGAGGGTTGGAGAGATGATTCAGGGGTTAAGATCCTGCCTCGCAAGCAAAAGGTCCTGAGTTCAGATCCCAGGTCCAACGTAAAAACACCTGCCTTCTGAGGTGGTAAGCAGAGCCTTGGGGAATCCCAGAGCAAAGCAAGAAGGAGGTAGAAGCAATCCAGGATGATTCCCAAAGTCACCCTGGCCCCTCCACAGGGACACATATGCCCTCTGATACACACACTCACACATACACACACATATACATACACACACACACTAAATGTACTAAGTGAATGAATAAACAAAATTTAAAATTATGAGAAGATAAGAACATCTAAGAGAATTGTGGAGCATGGTGGCTCATATTTGTAATATCAGCACTTGGAAGGCAAAGGTAAGAGAAGTAACATGAGTCTGAGGCCAAACCAGGCTGCAGTGTAAGATGCTGAAGGGGGGGGAGCTGGAGGAGGAGGGGGGAGCTGGAGGAGAAGGAGGAGGAGAAGTAAGAGGAGGAGGAGGAAGGGAGGAGGAGGAGGAGGAGGAGGAGGAGGAGGAGAGGAGGAGGAGGAGGAGGAGAGAGGAAGAAATGGGAGAAGGGAGGGGAGGGGGAGGGGAGGGGAGGGGGAAGGGAGGGAGAAGGGAGGGAAGTAGAGAGGGGAGAGGAGGGGAGGGGAAGGGAGAGGAGGGGAGGGGAGGAGAGTGGGGAGGGAAGGGAAGGAGAGAGGGGAGGGGAGGAGAGAGGGGAGGGGAGGGATGAAGGAAATCATATCTAAGACAATGGTTCATTATTTTGACATTTACGGCAGAGTTGATAATAAATTCTATAGACAAAAGGAATTTGAACCTGAACTTATTAAAAACAAAAAGTTAATTGGCAAGTCTGGACTTATGCTACACTTATAAACTACTCATGAACCAATATTCCAGGAAGAAATACTCAACACCGTCATTCATTATGCTTCCAACACATAGGATTTCAAATCACTGTTGTATCTCTGAAGCGGCCTTCTCAAATCCTAATTCTTGGCTGCACCTATCTTCATACCAATGTGACCCTTGGACAACATTCTCAGCACCTATGAGCTTCAGGTGTCTCGTCTGTGAAATATGGAGATCGTAATCTGGATTCCCCGAGGACTAAGTGAAAGATGTTTCAAATGTTAGCTTATAGAAGGGGCTGAAGTTAGCGCCTGGGAGAAAGAAAGCTTTCTGGCTCTAACCTTCCTCATGAAAGAAGAGATTTTCTTGATTTTATTTGCTCTATAGCCTGCACTGAAAATATTGCATAGTATATAGCAGGCACTCAACTCCGCTTTGGAAGCTTAATGGATATTTGGGCCTTATTACATTTATTTGTACTTAACATTGAACAATAACATCTTTCGAAGATGATCACTTATGTGCTGAAGCTTAATTTCATAAAGTTTCTCAGTCATCCATCACCAGCTGGATGTTGTTTCCATCATCAAGTTTTATTCCACAAACTCTTGGGAACAAGACCATAACCTAACAATTGTTCTCCATCACAGTAGATGTGCAATTTAGACTTTATGTCAGACTTCCTGATAAAATGTTGGTCATAGAGGTCTCAAAAAACCCTAAACGTTATAGGCTTTTGCCATTGCTCTTGGCTGCTCTGCAAAAAACTGTCCGTCAGGCCCTATTAGTGAAGACGCAACCATAAGGATCACAGAACATGGGCAAAATACATCAACATTTTGCTCTTCCTACTTGCTGGATCAAAGTATCACAGTATCAAAGAATAGTGTAGAAGCTTCTGGAGGAGAATAATGCTCTCAGGCCTCATCAACTCATGGATCTGCAAGTTACAATAAAAATCACCATGGCAACAGATGACCACCAGTGTAATAGCGACAGGAACATCAAGGAGACAACCAACAGCTTTCTGATTGAACTCAAGACTTGCTTGTCAGAATGGAACGCATTCCTGTTACTGTTAATTAGAACAAGAACCTTAAAAGGGGGAGGAAATAGATGAATAGGGAAAAGCTGCCAATGAACCTATAGGTAGGAAGAAAGTGCACCAAAGTGCTCTGTAAATAGCTATTATATCCATAGATTTGAAAAAGACTTAACACTCAGCCTAGAAATCTTCTTTTACCACAGAGGTAAAAGATCTCAACAGACTGACAGGATGCAGCCTAGGGCAGAAGGGCAGTGAAGTGGACAGCAGCCGCCAGCCATAATGAAGTGCACCAGCAACCTAGGAAGGTCCACCCAGAATCAGGACAATCTAATTTCTCCCCATCCTAAGAGTTTGGAAACCTCACAAAAGAGAGGGTGGGTGAGATTTGTAAAAACCTAAAGATGGGAAGGTTCACCGTCGGACAAGACATTCCATTGAAGGAACGACTGCTGTATCCAGGAACTCATTGCAGTGAGACCTGCATGATGACTGACACACCAACATGCCCCCATAGACTACAGAGGAACTCAAGAGAGATAAGAACATACAGTGGAAATCTTGGGGACTAAAGTTGGATGAGTGAAAGGAAATGCTTCTATTAGTGAGGTAGCTTGAAGAGAGGCCACTTTGTATGTCACAAGAGGCCCAAACCCCCACAAGAGTAGACAAACCAGAGGGAACCCTGGGATCCATAGAAGCAGACAAGCAGGAGGGATGGGAGGGAGGGGGGGATGAAGGAAAGCATATATGTAGCATGTGGAAGACCAATTACATTTTGGCAAAGTAACAACAAAGAAAGCAATATGCCTGTAAAACTAGAAAAATGAATTAAAAAATTTTTAAAAAGACTTTATCTCAGGCGTTTTCACATTTTCCTCTCTTTTTCAAAGTTTATTTATTAATGGGAGAGGAGGTGCACATGTCATGGTATATGTATGGAATTCATCCTCTTCACCGTGTGTGTGCCAGGAAACAAACTCAGGTTACCAGGTTGGCACGCTGGAGCCTGTATCACAGAGCCATCTTGCCTGCCATATTTTCCTCTCTTATGCCAATTCCAATGTGTGTGACTGCCCAGCTCCAGAAGATTTATAAAAACTTCTAAATATATACCGTTCTACTCTGGTTAACTCCGAGTTTTGATATGCATGCTTCAAATGTTACGAAGTCATTCTCTGACTTCATGGAGAAATCTAAAACTTTTGTGTGGCTTTTGTTTTTGCTTTCTAGGGGGTCAAGATTTGGGGAGACTAGACAGCAGTGACATTTAACATTTAAGGACAGAAACTATCTAGTACCATTTGAGGGTGATCTTTCCCTCGGGTGATTACTTCCATGTGCCAGGTGTTTGTCCCTTCAGTGCTATTAAATAGAAAATTCATACAACATCTCCTCTGAGGCACTTCACCATAAAGCCACCAATATACAGAATAAGGATATAAATGCTGGGCCTGTAGTTAAGGAAAAAGTGACCTATAAATCCATTCTTCTTACTTTCTCATATGTCCAGAAGTGAATCAGAAAGCCCTAAACGGTTGGTGCAGCAGAGTCTTTCTTCAGTGGAGCATGAATTTTGGAAGAGATTACATCCTCTTTGTCCTTAGGGATTAAGTGATCCAAAATGGTATTGTAAGGAATGAAGTCATTTCTGCAAAAAGTGTAAGATAGCAAAATTCCGTGATCTCTGTATGCCTCACACAATGTTAGAAGTCATCAAATGGGTTGGGGATACAGTTCAGTAGTCAAGTCCCTAGCAAGCACTGAAAAATAACAACAACAACAACGACAATAATAATAGTGACCTTGTCACACGCAGTAGGGTCTGGCTCCATTGTAAAATACAAGTTTTTAAAAAATACAAACATTGCATTGCTTTGAAGATGATCTGAGTCACAATTTGCTTTGGTGCAATAATACACAGTACAGTTCAGCTAAGCATGTGCCACGCGTCTGCCTTTTCCTCCTCAGCTCCTTTCTCCATAGGCGATGACTAGCTGTATGCTTGCTCTCTTTCTAACCCATGTCTCTTCTTTCTCCCTCTTGACTCTAAGGTAGAGAACTGATGTCCCCCATCTGAAGTACAACAAACTTCATTTAGCAAAGATCGGCATATATGTAACATGTGGAAAACCAATGAATGTTATTACATTTTGGCAAAGGAACAACAAAGAAAGCAAAACATTTTAAGAGATGCCCATTGGCCAAGCATGGTCAGACATGCATATAACCCAGCACTGAAAAGACTGAGGCAGGAGAATTGCCATGAGTTCAAGCTAGCTCAGCTACACAATTCAAGGCCAGCCTGGAATACAGAGGGAGGCCCTGACTCAACTATAAAACAAATAAAAAAATGACAACATTCTTGTCTTCAAAACCTCTCGTATTTGGCTGAAAGGATATTTTAAAACAGAAAGTCTTATGCTGTAAGGTCAAAATATAAAGATAGGCGGGATCTGTGTGTGTGTGTGTCTGTGTGTGTGTATCAGACAGCACCGAACATGCCTGTTGAGGCTCAGGGGGGATTTCAGGTGTCATCCCAGAATGCTCTAGCTCCTCTTGACTTTGCTCTGGAGTTCCCCAGGCTCTACCTTTAAAGTAGGAAGTGCAGACCTCTGCCATTTCACATGGAATCTGTGAACTGAACTCAGATCCTTCTGGTTGGAAGACAACATCTTAACCCCTGAGTCATCTCTCCAGCCCGCTAGCAGAACTTTACCAGACCCTTCCAAAATATTAAAACTTTCTTTTTGATGGAAAGACAGTGAGACTACTTAGTATTTTATATATCAGAGTCTTAATGTTTCAGAAGCAGACAGGAATGTGTAGAGGTGTTTTAAAGAGGAGTGAGGTCAGAGAGACTCAAAGATAACTCCTCATTGTGAGTTAGGATGCCTGGTTTATCATGTCACACCCAAAAAAACAGAGAGAGAGAAGCCAAATCTCAGGCAGACAGCAGTCTTTGTCCTCTGGGATATGCTGAGTTTAAGGCACCTGAAAGACAGAAAGTTTCGAAGACATTTCCAGGATGCTAGTGGAAACTTGGATCTGAAGCCTATAGCTTGAGATAAATATATAGGCTTTGGAACCATTAGATTATGGGTTAAGTATGAACTTAACTCCAGACACAAGCACATAAAGCAAGGAGGCAGCCAAAGACTGCTCTTTGGTGGATAATGAAGAGCTCATGCCTGATGCTAAGCACAGGCAGGGAGGGAAGAAGAGAATGAAACATACTTTGGTCCAAATTCCTTCAAGAAGAGAGTGAGCAGTGTAAAATTCTGCAGACACCAAGCAGAAGCAGGGCCTGTGTGACTATTTTGTGACGGTTAGGAGCAGGCTATTGGCCACAAAAGCATAAATTCAGTAACGATGAAGTCAATTATAGGTCACCACCAGATAAACTGAGAGATCAAGAAGTGAAAATAATTGAGAACTCCTTTCTAAGCTGTTGTCTCAACTCCTTTGTGTTTTTTTTTTCTACTAGACTTACTTCACAGCATCGACAGAAATAGCCATCTAAGTAGCTGTTCCAAGTGAATGAATTCACCAGCATGTAAATGCAAACATAGGAGAAATCACTGTGATGAAAAGGTAAGAACATAAGGGAAACTCAATGCTGCTAACTCGGCCATCTATCAAAATGAAAGAGGCATGGCAAAGCTACATTTTGAGTTCTCAGCCATCTATTGTGTTTATGCTGGCTGTGGGGTTTAGCACTGTATTACGATGAGAACTACTGAGAAAACAATAAACAACCCTGACCTTCAGTCTTATTCCTAGATTCAGAGTAATGGAATGCCATGCCGTTCTGACATGATCTTGACAAGCATGTAGTAAAATGCAATGCATTCATATGTGAGTTTTATAAGAAGCTTTTCACATAGCCCTCCATTTGAAGATCGATTGAAAAAGGAATAGAGATAATACTTAGAAGTCAAAACCTAGGATGGCAAGATCCCAGAGCAAAGCAATGAGGAGGTAGAACAATCCAGGATGATTCCCAAAGTCATGTGCCCTCCTCTATACCGCACCTGTGCGCGCACACACACACACACACCTACATACACTCCCACATATGTATATACCTACATACATGCAAAAAGAAAATAAGTTAAAACCTAGTAAACAAACAGGTACCATGGTGAAATCCACTTGTCCATCCATCCATCCATCCATCCATCCATCCATCCATCCATCATCCATCCATCCATCCATCCATCCATCATCCATCCATCATCCATCCATCCGTGTCTATTAGCAAAGATGCTTCCTTGGCTCTGACTCTGTTCTAGCCACTCAACTACTTGCAACAGGAGAAGGGGCACAAAAAATATCACACACTTGTTAACCTTGGCGTTCCAGGTACTTCTCTAGATTATGTACTTGTATTATCTTTTTAATTCTCCTACTAACTCCATGAAATTGCTGAAGGAGCAAACAAGGCTTTGTGGGATCTGAATACCAAGGTCTCCCAGTTTAGCAAATAGTACAGTACTAGCTACAGCAATATAGAACTTTTTACTGATTACTTTTTGGACAAGTAGACTGAGTAAACAGAGGTAAATAATGGGCTTTGAAAGGTGTATTGCTTCAACCAGAGCTACTGATGAGCACTCACTGTATACAAGATATTTGTTTTAGGTGCTTGAGGTAAATGAAGACCTCTGACCCTTCAAAGTTTCTGCTCCAACAAAGGAGACAATGTAGCAAATGAACACACTAACTAATATTGTCAGCTAATAAATGCTGTTAAAAATATACAACTGGGGATGCTGGAGAGGTGGCTCAGGGATTAAGACTGCCTCACAAGCAAAAGGTCCTGAGTTCAGATCTCAGATCCCACATAAAAAACAGCCAGGGGGAAATAGAGGCAAAGGGGGGACTGCACTTCCAGTTCTAGTAGGCAGAGCCTGGAAAATCCCAGAGAAAAGCAAAAAGGAGGTAGAAATAATCAGGGATGATTCCTGATGTCACTCTTGTTCCCCATAAGGACACACAGTGCCCTCTCTCACACACACATACACACACACATGCACACACACAAGTGGGGCTGGAGAGCTGAGTCAGAGGTTAAGCCTCCACCTCACAAGCAGAAGGACATGAGTTTCAATCCCAGATCCTATGTAAAAATGCCAGGCAGAAATGGCAGCGGCCTGCACTTCCTGCCCTGGAAGGCAGACCTGGGAAAACCCAGAGAAGTGCAAATTGGAGGTAAAGCCATCCAGGATGATCTCCGGAGTCACCCTGGGGCCTCCACAGGGACACACAGTGCCCTCTGATATACACACACACATTCATTATATATATAGAGAGAGAAGTGTAAGAGTTGGGAATGGAAAGCTGTAAATTTAAGGGATGGTTATGAGGTGGTATTTCGGCAGAGACTTGAAGAGACCGAATATAATCCCATAGCCAGTCTTCAGGACTAAGTCGAACTTGGATCTTATGCATAGGAAACAGCGAGTAGAGGGTGGGATAGGTCAGCTGGGAGACGAGTTGGAACTACATGAGGAATTTATTTTCTTGACTTAATGCGACATCGAAAGATTTTTAGTGGAAGAGCAGCGAGACTTAATATCACTTCAGAATATCATCTCAGCTACTGGGCTGTGTTGTTTGTATCTCGAGCCAGCATTGTATTGATGCAAGCGGGAAGGACTGTGTGGATCCTAGAAACACTTTGAGAGCCAAGCCAAGATGACGCCGTGTGAGATATATATACACAGATGAGGCTGGGTTTCTTCTGGTCGTTCAACTGCTCCACGGAGAGGTAGGACTGCTTTCGAAGGAAGTAGGCAAGGACGCAGTAGCAAGTTTGGAGGGAACTGGGACACGTGACATTTGTTATGCTTCCCAAACAGCCAAGTGGAGATTTTGGCTCGGTTCTTGAGGACCCGAGTCTGCGATCCAGAAGGTGCTGGTGAAGGTGGAGTATTACAGAACACGCAACAAAGGGACACACACACACACACACACACACAGTCTAGAGCTGGGAAGATAGCTTGGGGGTTAGAGCCTTTTCCTCCCAAGCAAAAGGACCTGAGTTTGGCCTCTAGATGCCGTGTAAAAATTCTGGGGTAGATATGGCAGCAGCTGTAACTCTGGCCTTGGAAGACGGCACCTAGGAAACCCCAGAGCAAAAAAATAAGATAAGAGTAATTCAGGATATTTCCTGATGTCACAGACACATACACTCAAGTGCCCTCTTCTACACACACACACCCACACACACACACACAGAGCCTTCCAAAGAGTTCCCTTACATACTCAGACAACTTTTTTTTTTTTTTTTTTTTAGTTACAGGTGAGTTTTTATTTGCAAATTTGGTCTTCCAAATCCATCCAGTTGATTTGTGGGGGATTCCACTTGGAAAGGAACGCTGACTGATCTTTTACATCAAAGGGGAAACCTGGACTGGAGAGATGGCTCGAGGGTGAAGACTATGTCTCTGCAAGCAGAAGGTCCTGAGTTTGGGTCCCAGGTCCCATGTAAAAACCCCAGGCAGAAATGACAGTGGTCTTGGTGGGCGGAGCCTGGGAAATCCCAGAGCAAAGCAAAGAAGGAGGTAGAAGCAATTCAAAATGATTCTCCAAGTCACCCTTGGTCCTCCACAGGGACACACAGTGCCCGCTGACACACACACACACACACACACACACACACACACACACACATATAAAAAATTAAAATAATGAATTCATGCATTCATGCATACACAGATACAATAAGAATCAGAGCTTCTGCAGCTCAGGACTCAGCAGCCCTGACAGCTTGGACAAAAAGGAATGCAGCCCACTCTCTGTTTAAGGCAAGATGCAAAGTTCAATATAACAGAAGCTCTGGTCCCTCTTCAAGACTCTCAAACCCAATGCTCTGACAACAAACCTGAAAAACAGACCCGGTGACATTCGTTGCTCTTTTCTTTTCCTGGAATGTCTGCTGTGTGTGATCATGCTGGTATCCTTGGTTACCTTTGCATTATGCGGGAAACACTCAAATCGAATACAGTAAGTCAACTAGAGGGTATAGCTACAAGTCAATAGCTGTTGAGTGCAGGATTGCTTCTCCGGGGCTCTAAGCAAATATCCCATTTATACGGCAAACATCTATCAACCAGTTTGTAAGTTGGAGAACCTGTGCTAGGGCCCTGGGGAGAGAATTCAAAGAAAATGCCTATCTGTGACCCTGAGGTCATTCTGGGACAGAGGCTCTGCTCTCTCTCAAATTTCTCACCTTTTCTGGGGTCATAAATCTTTATCTCCATCAGCAAGTTTCCAGACCAAGAAACTATGTCTGTTAGTAAGCCACCCTCTACTCTAAAAGCAGCAGGTCTCATGGGAGATGATTCTGCCCCTCTCTTCACCAAGTGCACATTGGGCAATGCCTAGAGGCATTTTTGGTGTTATCAACTGGAGCTATGTGGGGAGTGACCATCCAGTGGGGGGGGGTGCTACAAAGCACCATGCTTTGTCTAGGACAGACCCCACATTCCAAGAATTATTCCGTACAAATTGTCAATGGTTTCTGAGCTTCAGATATTTGCCGCAGCTGCTTTGTCCATTTGGCATATGCCACTTCATGTGCCCATTTCTTTTCTTAGCAAAAAGGGCTCTAAGAAATGTTCATGTCTGTCATTCACTAAGATGTAGAATCTGGAAGACAAGCGGCAGAATATTTATTGCACTGTAGCTGGCACGAGCTCTTCCCAGGATTCCATCCTCTTCCTAACAGGCCTTGAAAAGTCTTGCAGAGGGAAAGCAAGTGAGTCCCCAATGGTACAACGAAGATACACCCGCCTTTCCCCCCCATCCTTGTTACCTCTTCCGAGCAAGATTTAGCTCTGTCTGAGTTTTTCTCTAGTGACCTGCTTGCTGCACTGTGATTCTTTCCTCCTCCTCTTCCTTCTCCTTTTCAGCTAACCAAATTCACCTGTTCCCTCAAGATCTAGACATTCGTTCACCCAGGCTACTCTAGGTCTCCCAGACAGCCTTGGGTGTCAGTACCAAGTGCTTTCTACCTTTTGTTCCAGTTTGAGGCAGGATCTCTCTCTCGCCGGCCTAGAACTTGCCCACAGAGCCCATGCCCGCAAGTTTCTGGGAATCCACCTGATGCCACCTCTTATCTTATCTCTCCATTACAGAGGATGACAGGCCACACCACCACACCCGTATTTTTACATGGGTTCTGAGGATCCAAGTTCAGGTCTCATGCTCATGAGCCAAGCACTTTACAGACTGAGCCATCACCCCAACTGCTGTAGCTCAGCCCTGGGTCCAATTTTTAAACTGTGTGTGTGTGTATGTGTGTGTGTGTGTGTGTGTGTGTGTGTGTGTAGACATTGGATTGTTTCTACCTCCTTTTTGCTTGATTCTGGGATTTCCCAGGTCCCACCCACCAGGACCGAAAATTTAGGCCTCCGTCATTTCTGTCTGGCATTTTTATATTGGACCTGGGATCAGAACTCAGCACCTTTTACTTGCAAGGCAGTCTTAACCCCTGAGCCATTTCTCCAACCCAGAGGGTCCAATTTTTAACTACGAAGAATATCAGAATGGATTCATTATTGGACTGAAAGCTACAGAGTCATGTGACCCCCAATGAATGGTAGAATGTGAAACTCCTTTTCAAACAGAACATTCCAGCAAATGTTTTATTGGGGGGGGGAGGCTTCAGTGGAGAAATGACCAGAGTCAATAAGGGAAACTGCTCATATCTGGTTCTTTTTTTTAAATTTATTTATTTAGTGTGTGTGCGCGTGTGTGCATGCGTGTGTGTGTGTGTGTGTGTGTGTGTGTGTGTGTTGACTGCATCAGAGGGCACTGTGTGTCTCTGTGGAAGATGATCAAAGGTGACTTCAGAAATCATCCTAGATTGCTTTTACCTCCTTTTTGCTTCAATCTGGGATTTCCTAGGCTCTGCCCACCAGGGTAGGAGGTATAAGCCACTGCCTTTTCTGGCCAGGTTTTACATGGGACCTGAACCTGAACTCAGGACATTCTGCTTTAGAGTCAGAGTCTTAACCTCTGAGTCATTTCCCCAGTCCACATATCCAGTTCTGAAAGACTCTTCTTCTGTAAGGCTAAGAGTTGAAAGGGAGAAGGAACATTCCTATCAGAAGGTAAAGAAGCATGAATCTTCATTTAAAATACAGGCGATTCAACAGATCCAAGAGCCATGGAGTTTTCTGCGCAGGCCAAGAAAATAGCTTCGTTTTGACTGTCATAAGGAAAGTAATGACTCACGGTTGCTCGGGGTCAGAGAGATCAGGTCAACTCTCTGATGCCACTAGTGGACATGGCATTCTTCCTATGGACATGAGAACAGAAGCTCTTTGGCTTGGCTGAGCCAGCCAGGAACATGGAATCTCATGAACTGATCATCAGAAACCAAAGCCTAATCCAAAACTCCTACCTCTCTAATTTGTCTGTTCTTGCAACATAAAACTCGTGGGATCAGGGATGTCCAAAGAGCTTTCAGAGGCAGGCGAAGCTGGGGAGGTAAAATTCACCGACTAAGAATTCTGACCACTGATTCCTCGCTGATGGATCTTGAGTAAGTCACACTTTTCCTGTTTGGGGTCCTGGCTCATTCATCAAGGAGGGAAGGAGAGTCCGTACTCTGAGTCCTGAACAAAATGCCTGGTGCGCAGCAGGTGCTCAAAGAACGGTCGGCAGGAAGACGGCAGTCCCTTCACTGTAGTGTATTCACCTTTTCCTTCTGCCTTCTTGTCCTTCCTGGTGCTCGATTAAACTTTCCGGCTCTCCAGAATTTGAGCTCTTTTGCCTTGTTCACCACATCTTCCATCACTCCCGCGAAGTTCACCTTCGGCTCCCTCTTCACTGCCCATTTAGTTCTTAACATACACCTGGGGAGAGATGACATGTTCGAAATGCAGTAAAGCAAACTGCCCATAAACTCTGAGACTCTGAAGGAAGTGAGAACATGCCAAGGAACGTGAATTATATGCTGTGAGGCCCAAGAGTTCCTAAGTAGGAAAATTGATTCTCTTGGATGCCATTCCACAATCATATACTGTAAAGTATCTATAATAAAACACTAGCTCACAGTGAGTTTGGATTTGGCTAACCACAGCAAATAAAAAGAGAGAAAGAGAGAGAGAGAGAGAGGGAGAGCCCACTCATTCAAGCAGCGACCTTTGCACCTGTTTGGGTTTCTTAGTAACTTATTTTAACAGATTGTCTATACAGGATGGAGTTTTATGACTGGTATCAGTCCAAAGGTAAATGTGAGCGAAGTGTGTTTAACCATAGTTTCTAAGACATTTATTTCTCATGAAATGTAACGACAGATGGGCTCCTGGAGTAAGGAATTTTCTTTTCTCTTTTCTGAATAAAGTAAGTGCCTAAAGAAGCAGAAAGTGCAAATAAATGTAACTGTCCCTCCAATCACCCCCATGGGGAATTCAGTCATTATCGAGCAAATAAGAGCCTCCACAAAACCATCTTCTAGCCCCCAAGTGTATTTCCTCTGGGTGTTAAGGTAAAGCCTGGGATCATGTCTGTAGACTCCAGCCTAAGATGTGGGGACAGAACAGGATGAAGGCTGCTAACGAGTAAACAGGAAGATGTGCCGATGAAATCCCATCCTGGAAACAAGAGGTAACCTTGGGAACCTGGAATCGACTTTCTTCCTGGATTCCTTCATTCTCTGCGAGAAGGATGTGCAGACATTAAATACAATTTAGATATGGAGTACTTTTCTCCTGCGTACATTTCTGAAAAAAAAATCAAATGGACTCAGAAAGAGCCAGGAGCTTGAGAGGAGAGACAAACAAACGTGTCTGTTTGTTCTAAGGGTAGAAGGTCTCAGAATCAGAAAGCTGTAGCAGGCCCTCTGCTACGCGCTGGAAAAGAACAAATGGAGATCCAGGCAAGAACTTCCTGGCAGGAGGTGAGGGGGGGAGCAGGTGTGAAATCACCTCTGCTGATATCTGCTTTGGTTTTGCATTTGCATGCATCTGGTTCCTGCTAGTTTTCCCTGAAGTAGAAGTTATCAAAGTATCACAAGAATGCTGGTCCACCGTGTCCTATCGCTCAGAACAAGGAAGTCGGCAGAACTGCACACCAGTACCTGTTCTTGGAAATTTTGCAGCACCAGGAAAAGAAAGAGAAAACAGAAAGGATCAGATACCTTCTCTGATGGAGTGGACAAACCTTATAATGTTTATCCAAATTAAATCTTTTAACAGGGACGTTTACCTCTCATTAGCCTTTGTGTAAGCCCATTAAGGAAACGCACCTTCCAATGGAAGGTGCTGAAGTGGGCTTTGCAGAAGTGATCTGCCTTTTGCTACAACAGCAGATCTGTCTCACGCCAACGCTGAGGTTTATCAGCTATTCAAAGACCACAGGTTAAGTATAAGTCAGAGAACTGCCCAGGAGGATGAAAAGAACCAAGGCAGGTACCGGGGCACACATACGGAATCCCAGCCCTGGAGAGGCAGACAGAAGATCCTATTTACAAAACCAGCTTCAAAAAAAGAAAAGTGACAGTGGGGAAGAAGGGGTGATATGAATGTGAAAATAAATAAAAAAGAATGAATGAGAGACTGAATGAATGAATGATATACATGGGACACACTATAGAGAACCAAAGGAAACATGGACAAAAATCAATTCAAGAAGCTGAGTGACCAGACACACGGGAGGGGTGCAGGACACTTGCCACTGCTCCCCCCTGGGGTTTTTGATATTCCTTTTTAACACCCTCTACCCAAACCTTGCTCCGGGCTAAGAGCTCCAGCACAGCCCGGTGAGCGATCATGCAAACGGTTTCCCTGTGGTCCCAAGCATCCGCATGGAAATGAGACAACCTAGCCTCCCACTTGGCTGGGATGATTTCCATATCCAGTAAGACGGGTTCTTCCTGGGACAGGCTGCAACCACACACATGTCTCACCCTGTCCGGGCCCAGCAGCGGTACAGCAGCCTGCACTCCTCGTGGCAGAGCCGCGCACACGGCGCGCACCCACGCAAAAGTGCGGGCGGCCAAGGTGGGCACAACGTTCCACCCATGCGCTTCCTGAGCACAGATGGCTGGTGGAGAGCACAGGGAGGACAGCTCTGTGTTCCCCCCAAGCCCAGACCAGCCCTCTGAGCTTTTACCCAGCTCCACACATTCACTCCCGAATCCCAACAAAACGGAGGTGAAACTCGGGAGGTAAAAAAATCTCTCAAACACTGAAACTCCCCCCCCCTTTCTCTTTGCAGGACTTTCCATTTGTTTGTTTCTCGCTTGACTCCTTGTTTGTTTGGTGTGTGTGTGTGTGTTTCAGAGGGCCCTATGCACCTGTGAAGGCCCAGGAGAGACACTGGGAGTCATCCTGAATTGCTCTACCTCCTTTTCTGCTTTGCTCTGAGGTTTCGCGAGCTCCAGCTTCCAGAACCAGAAGTGTAGCCCTTGCCATTTCCACTTGGCTTTTTTTTTTTTTTTTTTTTTTGGTTGGGGGGTGGTGAATCTGGAATACAAACTCAGGTCCTTCTGCTTGTGAGGCAGAGGCTTAACCCATCTATCTCTCTAGCCCCTGAGCTTTCCCTTCGAGCTGCTTTCTGTTTAGAGATTCCTCAGCCTCTTATCCATGCTGAAAGTTTGTTTTCTCTCACTAGCCAGAGAAACTCTTGTTAGCCTGGGGATCATGGCCACTATCTGCTGCTGTGTGTCACGAGGAACAGATGGAGGAAGTGGCCCTGGTCAGCTACCACCTCCCTCAGGCATTCAGGCCATGAGCAGCGGGGTGGTCACACACTGTGGCTTTAGCACGAGGAGAACAAGTGGTTACCGAGCACTCAGCAGCTCAGCAGCCCAGAGCCGAGGATGACATTCTTCAGCGCCACTGGGCCTCGGTGCCCTCCCAGAACATGACAGACCATCATGACTGCTGCATCCGATGACTGTGACAAGACGTAACGCATGCAAAGGAGCAGCAGAGGAGGGCAGTGAGCCGTGCCCAGCATCGCTTCCGTGTCCTGCACGAGGTCCCTGCCGGGTCACAGGACAGAAAGAGAAAAGTCTCCTCCAAGGAGCTAACAATCCACACTTAGAGACAGAGGTGGATGCAGTAGTAACACCAAGTCTGACTCTTGCCTGAAGTTTTCTTTTTCTTTTTTACTTTTTTCTTCTTTCTTTCTTCTTTTGTGTGTGTGTGTGTCTATCAGAGGGCACTGTATGTCCCTGTGGAGGACTAAGGATGATTTCGGGAATCATCCTGGATTGCTTCTACCTGCTTTTAGCTTTGCGTTGGGATTTTTCAGGCTCTGTCCACCAGAAGTCTGGACCATTTCCATTTCCACCTGGCGTTTTTACATGGGACCTGGGATCTGACCTCAGGACATTCTGCTGGTGAGGAAGAGTGTTGAACCCTGAGCCTCCTTCCAGCCCTTGCCTGAATTTTTCTAAATGCCTTATATTTCAAAAGTTCCAGAGCCAGGCCTGCTACTGCACTTTGTGTGATGCTGATAAACTCATGATCAAAAAGCCTATTCTTGCTCACGATTCTCTATTACATCTCATCCAGCTGGATAGGAGAATTCATACAATACCAGGAGCTGAGAGGATTGGCCACACTATATCTGCATAGATAGCTAAGAGAGGAGCAAACTTCACTTATCAGATAGCAAGTCTGCAAAAGTATGCCAAAGTATGCCAATCTCCTGAACCAGCTACTCCCATCATATCCATATGCCCCAGGAGGTCCCCCCTACCACGGGCTGGATCTTCCCACGTTAATTACATAGACTTGTAGGCTTGCTCAGGGCTCGTATTAACTCTCAATTCCTCACAGATGTACTAGAGCTCAGCCTTAAATTGTCAAGTTGACACTTACGTATCTAACTAATACACGTGTCTTTGGATCAAGGAATAAAAGCTAATTATATTTTACTGCACATACAATTCAAAGCTCTATGAACTTCAACTACCTGGTTTTCTGGACAAGGCCTGGCCACTCCTTTTTATCGCAATTCCCCTAACCTAGCTTTTATTGTATTGCCGTTCTCAGGGGCAGAACAGTAGAATGCTGTGCTTATCCTAAGAAATTTGTTCTTATGGTTGATAAAAGAACAGTTGATTTAGGAGATCCTCCTCTCTCCTGATCCCAGGCAACATATCCACCACACCACGGAATCTAAGCTGATTCTGGAAGTGTGACATCAATGGCCACCATCACCGGCTCTGAGATGGCCAATCATGTCAGAGATGAGTCATCACTAAGGGATCAAGACTGACGTCCTGACACGAATTCCCAAGAGGCACAACACAGGGCTGAATCATACATGCTAGTTTGGTGGCTTGGACAGTGACCTCAAAGTACCAAGATGAGACAAAGCATTGAGCTTCTCTATTCTGTCTCCTGAGCTTTAGGCCACAGTAACCGCACTGTGTATTTGTTATAATTTATCTGGAAACCAAAAAAAAAAGCCCCAACTTAAAAATTCTTCAGCTTCTACATGTTCCAAATTTTTGTAGAAGTCTTTATGACTGCTACTTTGATGTGTATGCCAAACAGGATAAACCCATGAAAGGCAGCATTGCTAATGAACACAAGGAACTTTATGTAATTGTAATAGCCAGTTTGGCTAGTTTGATGGGTGTGTGTACATTTAATTTAGAGTTGAGCAATATCCAATTTGGCAATGAGATAGAATAATATGAGTCTTTCTGCTTGTTTGTTTTAATTACTAACAACCAGAGAAAAGCTATTCACAGCAGCCAGAAGGATTAAAATAAGACATGAAATCTACTACTTTCAGACTCCCATTAATATGCCTAAAATGGAGGTTGCTTCTTCAGGAGTTGCAAAAGCTAGGAGCAGGAATATTGGGAAAAGGAATAACCAAGGAAAGACAGATAGACAGATTGGTGATGATATATAACTAGGTGAGAATTAGATGATAGATAGATGATATGTATATTGATGTTAGAGATGATAAATAGATGCAAGATGACAGATAGATAGTATGTAGACAGATTATAGGTGATGGGTAGGAAGATAAATGATCCACAGTATTTAAACATATAATAGAGATGATAGATAAGTTGATAGATGGGAGGCAGATACATAGAAGGTAGCTGGATAGATGATAGATAGAAACTATGTAGATGAGAGTTAATAGACAGATGATAGGTAGAGGGCAAGTGCATGATAAGTTGATAGATTGATGCATGATTGACAGAGCATATAGGTGAGATATAAATGACAGATATAGGCAGAAGACAGAAGATAGATAATAGATGTTAAGTTTTGAGAAATGATAGAACTTTCTAAGCTATAAAGGAAATCTTAACAGTAGTCATTATACTGAATCATAATTTTCTCTAATATTAGTTGCATATTCAAAAGCAGTGATGAAGACATCATGAAGTTCTTCCTCCCAGATAATGAGCCATGCACACAGCGGACGCACACACAGTCAAAAACATTAACTCAGGTGGCACCGAGTGCAGTAAAGAGAGCTGGTGAAAAGATGGCTGTAAGGAACCGGTGGCAGCACATCCGGCCCTGGTGGGTGGAGCCTGGAAAAAGGAGGTAGGAGCAATCCAGGATGATTCCTGAAGTCACCTTTGGTCCCCATAGGGAAATACAGTGCCCTCTGATACACACACACACAAAACCCATTCCAAGACAGGAGGCCAGGGAATAAGAAGCAGAGTGGGGGAGGTGACATGGAAAGACATTTGGATTTTAATCTACGTGTCCTGGGAACCATGAATGGCTTGTAGGAAGGTGGTGGTAACGTGGAACTTCCACTCTCACGACATCTTTTTGAGCACCAAGAGCAAAAGCCAAGAGACCTAAGAGTTGAGGACACGAGTCATGGATACTGTGACTCAGCCTTGGAGCCTTTTCATTAAAACGTTCAAAAGACCCAAAGGAGCTAAATATGAGCCAATGAGATCTCCAGTTAGAAGACTTGGAGTGTGGCACAGGCCTGTAAGTTTTACAGCTGGGAGACAGAGGCAGGTCGGATCAAAAGTTCAAAGCCAGCCCGGGCTGCGTAGTGAGATTTCGTCTCAAAACAAACACGCAAACAGCAAAGTAGAACCAGCCCAGCGGTGAGGTTAAGTTTGAAGATCATCGCTTTCCTACAAGTCTGTTCATGTCTCTACCACACCTGAAGAGCTGCTCCTAAACGCGTGTCAGTGCACCAGCTGACCAGAGAGTCAGAATGCACGAATCCTAATTCCTGACATCTGTCTCCTGTGCAACAGCCTTGGTTTCCCACCAGCCACATGGTGAGGGTCCAGGTGACGATGGAGCACCTACCATAACCTGCTGTCTGGAGCTGTCTGTCCACTCAAAGCAGCTAGGGCTGAGTTTATATGAAAATATTCATAATTGAAAGAAAAGCCTCGCTGCCAGCAGGGCTCTGGCTTTTACGGATTGTACTCTGTAGGTTTCCCATCTCTCACTGGATGGAAGACATGCTCCTTGACCCAGCATTCAAAATCTGTAGCCCACACCTGCCACCACATCTGCCACCCAGCTGCGTTCTGTGCCACTCTAACTGACCTGCCATCCTTTTTACTGCCTCAAGGTTTTGCCAATGCTAGGAATTTTCTACATACTCATATCCATCATTGTATTATTTCTTCTGCTTACCCTTCTTGCGATCAGACTCAATCTGTAAAGCACTTTCTTCAACCAGTTGCCCTCATTTCAAGCCTGAATCCTTTGTTTTCTTATTATTTCTTATTATTGGGCATATGAGAGACAGACAAGGAATAAGAAGTCGGGGGGGGGGGGGAAACAAGAGGAGAAGGGCATGCAATATAATGGAGGCCAGAGGACAACTTTCCAAAGTTGTTTGTCCACATGGTTCTACCATGTGGGTTCCGGGGATTGAACTCAAGTCACCAAGTTCCCACACAAGCACCTTTACACACTGAACCTTCTCATAGGCCTAACTGAACTCTTCACATCTAGAGCTCCACAGACTACAGGGTAAATCTACCCACAGTCACCTTGTTACATGAGCATGCGTGACAGGGCAGAGAGAAGTCCCAAGCAACCCATTGGCCAATGCACATCAGGAAAAGCATGGATGTAGTTCAACGTTTTTTTCATGTCTCCATCTTAGGCAGAAGGTTTCACCTCTAGTTTCAATAACTTCCATTACTTCATGCAAATGGCGGTATGAAACATCCCATAAGATCCACCCCAGGTCAGTTCCCACAACTGAAATCATAGGTCTCGCCTTAGCCCATGTGTAGACACACGATTTCAACCAAGCCATTTCTTTCCAGTACAACAGTCACCTTAATGGACGTGTCCAACACGTGACCTCAGTTTCCTCATCTCTAAAGTGGAGATGATCGTTCTAGCCTATCTACAGGGTTGGTCTGCGGATTGCATTGGCTAATATCAGTAACAGTGTATGTATGTGGCCTGTGTGCTGGATGTCACTGTCTATATCAAGTCTTCTCTGAGGAAAGAGGAAGCTTCAGAATCCATGATTCAGAGTGGCTGGCATAATGAATGGCATCTATTTGGAAGTTAAAGAGACGGTTCAACCCAGAGAAAGGTAAGAAGGTTTTTAAGTGCATCTCCACCACACCTCAAACCCCAGTCCCTGGTGGACTGACCCCAACCTGTAAACCAAACTATGCTCAATGAACCCAAAGGCCCATCTTGCCACAGCTACAGGTATACAAATGGGCACTGCTAATGGGCATCCCCAGTGAGTCACCCAAGACACACCACACCACACATTCAGTCAAAGCAGGTCAGGGAAGATTAAAGGGAGAAGTCTTTATAGTGAATGTTTCTCATGGGCCTGCAGGACTCTTCACCAGAGACCACAAAAGTCCCACCCCATTCATCCTCCCAGAAACCTACGGCCAGCATTTCTCTCCTCCATCATCCCTTTCTATACCCTAAAATCAGCATGCCTCTTCCAAGAGATATCTTTAAACCACAAGTTAAAGATAAACCCCCATTTATAAGTCATTCATACTTCCTGGTAAAAGGTAGTCTTTTAAATGAAACTGACCACCCTCCCAACAGAGAATAAGTATTGGTTTTCAACTTAACATACTCTCACACCTCAGACTGTTGTTCCTTTATCCTATGCCCCAGATCCTAATGTATTTCAAATATCTTTTATTTTGATGATGAGCACGATGATGACGATGGTGATGATGATAATGATAATGATAATAGTGGTGATGATACCAAACACTAAGCCCTGGGACTTATAAATATAATTCATCATAACAACTCATTGAACAAGCTATTATTAACCTCATTAGCTCAGAAGGAAACAGAGGCATAAAGAAGTTATGTAACTTGGTAAGTTACATAGTTAGGAAATGACAGAGCCAGAACTTAAACAGTCTCTGAAGAGTCTCTTTCCAGATCCCATAACCTTAACCACCTCAATCTACTTTCTCTCCCTTAGATGACCTATGCTTGTTCATATCCTTATTTCCATTAGCTTTGCTGACCTTTAAATCTGGTGTGCCCCTCACTCTTGTTTCTGTCCAGTTTATTTCTTGTTTCCTCTGAGAGTTTTAAAAGCTATAGAAACACTTTCCCAGTCCCCTTTCAGACCAATGGGACATCTAGAGGTAGAATGTAGAGAATGTTCTAAAACTGTATGTTTTCTTTCCCCATGCCCCGACAACATGATAGACAATCCCTTGTTCTGACCCATTCTCCTTGTAGTTACCTAGAAACGAAGCAGCTCTGGGGAAAGGATAAACTGTATGCCGATACTCTGCGGGTGACCAAGCAGAAAGTTAGAGCCTTGGACATTAAGGTCATTGTTGAACCTCTGCTCACCAACTTACATGTGGGATAATTAAATGTCTCTATTGTGTAAGCCAGTTAGTGTAGTCGCAGTACACAGCATTCCTCACTAATAAATAGTGACAATAAAGGGTTTGTGGTACATAGCTTGAATTCATGCATTCTAAGAAATCCTTGGCTAGGTTTATATATACCAAGGGTTGGCAGGCAGCATATATGGGTTGTGACATAAGAGGAGCTTGCCATCTCCCTTTTAATGACTCTAGCACCGCAGAGTCATATTAGCACATGCTGATTGCAAGTAGCAACGTTCGCTTTGATTGAATGCATCTAGTACACCCAATGAAGTAAAATACAAGTGGAAGCAAAAATGGCCTGGGCTGGAGAGATGGACCAGGGATTAATACTCTGCCTCACAAGTAGAAGGTCCTGAGTTCAGATCCCAGGTCCCACATAAAACAAAACAAAAACAGGCAGAAATGGCAGTGGCTATACTTCTGGCTCTGGTAGTCAGAGCCTAGAAAATCCCTAGAAAAGCAAGAAGGAGGTAGAAGCAATACAGGATGATTCTCAAAATCACCCTTGGTCCTTCTCAGAGTGCTCCCTGATACACACGCGCGCACACACACACACACACACACACACACACACACACACACAACAAATAACTTTTTTAAAAATGGTCAATTCTAGTAGGGCGAGGATGATCTACACGCATAGCACTATGATTTACACACATAGCACTCTGGAAGCTAAAACAGGAGGGCAGACCATTCAAGGCCAACTTTGGGTACACCGTGAGACCCTGCCTTGGCATAGTATTCCAGCTTCCCACTGCCGGATCCTCACTTGTGAGCAAACAAGACGACTACCTTTTCTGGAGGATGCCAAGATAAGATAGGATGTCTTGTAGCCCAGCCTAGCCTCAGACTTTCTATATAGCCAAGGATGATCTTGAAATCCCCATCCTCTAGTCTCCGCCCTCCAAGATGGATTAAAAGCTGAGATTACAAGCATGTGCCCCCACATCAATGCCAACTTCTCAGAGCAAACACAGATCTGGGACACTTGAGTTTTTTGACTGTTAGTACTGTCACTCTTTGAGACAAAACCACATGATTTGGGGATCAATACACTTTCCTTTTGCCTAAAATAAGCATGTAAGCACAGCCGTGTGCCTCTATCATCTGGATACAGGAGAACTAAGACGCATATTCCTTAGCAGATTGTACACTGAGAATTACAGCAGAAGGATCCTCTGGCAACGACCATCATTAGCCAAAGTTCAACCAAATCACAGGACAGTCACTGCCTCCTTTCCTTAGTGTTCTTGGCTATCTAATACAGCAGTTGGGGGACACGCGGAAAAGAGCCAAGTGAAAGGCTTCGTAACAGGATCAAGTCTGCCCAAGGGTCACTCGCGCAGCAAATCTTTATACTACTTTGGCCATATTATCCATCGTCTCCCGTTCTAAATACACCCAGCCCTCCCCTGTACCACGCGAGATTCATTTCGTTTTATTTTTCCCCTCATCACTGGCCTCTGCTCTCCACAACCACTAAGTTACAAAATAAACTAATCTTCGGCCTTCATGTCAAAAGAAAAATTCTAGCCCTAGAGAGCATGCTAAATTGAGAAAATATGGTGATATTTTCCAGGATGATAAATACAGAGAATTAAAGAAAAATCAGACCTTTGGAGTGACTTACTGGGTGAAGGCGCTTGCTGAGCAAACATGATGACCTGAGTTCCAGCCCCAGAACTGATGTGGTAGAAAGAATCAACTCCTGAAAGTTTTCCTCTGACCTCCAACACATGAATGAATTAATGCAAAAAAGAAAGCAAAAGTTCTGAAATTTTGCTGTTTAACCTTCCACATGGTATAAATCAACTCAGTTTGTAAGTGCCTAGTGAAGACTGCATATGTCGAAAGTGAGGTATAGACACTATAAAGAGCCCGCAGATGAATAATATATTTTCTTCCCTCAAGAACCTTAAACTAGAGGCTGCATAGCAGCGCCCAGAGAGCACATGGGGCACCACACTGACTCTAGCTGGAACTGCTGCTTCTGCAGTGGGCGGTGGTCTTCATGCCCAAGTGGGAATCAGGGGTGGAGCATATGGAAGGGACTCCTAAGCAGAGGGCACCTTCAGACTGGCACGGGCCCTATAGAATCCCCACTCCAGTCCACTTCATTGGATTTTGTGCAGGCCCCGCCTGGAGGGTGGAGAGAGCAGACTGCGCCAGCCTGGAGCAACTAGGCCAGAGAACCTCTAGAGTCTAGAAGTTCCTCAGAAGAGATAGAGGCTGTGCCATCCTTGCCGCAGGGTGGAGATTCTACCCCAGCAGCCCCTGCTCAGGCAGCAGCAGGGCCTCCATTATGGACAAACCTGGAAGGTCCACGTACCGATGTATGATGGTGCAGAAAGTGACATGGAGATGTCAGGACAAGAATCCAGACCTGGACATTAGACAATGAGCCATGTTTATATGCTATTCCACACTGCAGTTTTGAGTGTCTAGGGTATCAAATTGCCCAAAGCACAACTTAAATCAACAAGCAAAACGCTAAAGCAGTATTTTGACTGAGTCAGTTGGGTTCTTCAGCGCCCAAGCCTCGAGTCTTGAGGATGTTTCTTCTGTCTCTGGTGATGGCTCTCCTGCTTCCCCTTTCACACATAAGGAAAAATAAAGGACATGGACCCCAATACCCCAGAGTATCAGGGAAGGTGCAGAGTCGGAACCTGCTTCCACCAGTCTCTAGCTAAACGTTGACCACTGCTTAATCCTGCCAACTGGGGAAACCTCCAGGACCTCAGCCCTCCTGTCACTCAGAGTGCTTCCTTCCTCCACTCGAGCTTTCCACAGCCAGCTAGCACCCTGGCCCGTGCTGCGGACATGTTCTGTCTCAATGCCTCTGTCTGTCTTATTTGATAAAAACAAAAAAGGAGCCTCATGTGATGCTAGTTAGTGCTGTCGGATGCTCAGGCAGTGAAGTGAACAGCCAAGGAGCTGTAAAAGATCCGTTCAGAATCATGACCACTTAGCAGGCGAGGGCCACCAAGACTTTATGACCATTAATTAGTTTATCCTCCTGAATCCCTCTGAGGCATCTCTTATTATCTCCATTTGACTGAAGAGAGCAAGTCGAAAATGCAGAGAGATTGACTAATTGACTGAGTCACAATAAGGGCAAGAAGATGGAGGCAGATGGTTAAAAGCAAACCCCACATCGAAATATAAAGATCTGAAGTCCATCGGCTTTCCACAACACATTAGCAGCCAAGCCTTTTCAATCTGAAAGGAGGTTCTTAGAAATGCTCTCATTTAACATCCTGCAATCCCCTTTTTCCAATTCAGAAACTTGGGACCGCCAAAGAAAAGGGATCTTATCTGCTCGTGGCCACACTGTGACCAAGAGAAAGGAATCCTGGTCCAAGAGCAAGACACTCTTCCTCCTTATGAAAGAGCTAGAAGGAGGAAGAGTGTTTTGCTCTTCCTCACACAAAACTTTCAGACGAGGGGTGGAATAGTACCCAAGGCCCAGGGAGACACGGAGCCTTGAGACCTTTCATACACTGCACAAGAGCACTCCACCCGGGAGGCAAAGGGATACTGAAATTTAGCCAGTACCATCTCCGCCAAGGTATTAACTCAGGTAGACTCCACCCACCTGGAATCCACCCAGCTATAGCCACACTTGAAAGGCTGGGAAGACCATAGCAGCTTGAAGCCCAAGTCTCTTGGCTTCTTTTCTGAGGTCTGAACAGGAAAGATAAGTTGTCTTTGGAACGTGGCGAAAGGAGAACTAAGAATGTTCGATAGCTTCCAACGTCTATGGTGTTACCACATACCAAGAAGCCTGATTGAACAGCTAAAAAGTTCCAGGAATCTTGCTTGTGAGTATCTAACACACTCTGAATGCAGACCAGCTGATTCAGATCTTTAAGTTAACATCTTTAAAAAAAAAAAATACTGAGAATTTAACCTGAGTACTCAGCATTCGAATGAAGGGATCTACCAATGTGCTATATTCCCCTCCTTCTTATGGTTTTTATTTTGAGGTTGGTTCTCACTGGGTTGCTTGGGCTAGCTTCCAACTTGCTCCAAAGTCCCCCCTCCCTGAAAAAAATTAAAAAACAAACTGAAGCCTCCTGCCTCAGCCTCCCAAACCTCGGATTACAGGTTTGCGCCATTTTGGATGTTTTAAGCATTCGTTCTTGGAGAGTGATTTTGCCAGAATAAGTCTTAGTGGCACATACCTATAATGCCCATTACTCGGGAGACCACAGCAAAGAGATCACAAGATCATGGTGAGCCTGGGCAACTCATTGAGACCCAGTCTCAAGATAAAATTGAAAAAGGACAAATCAGGAAAGTGTTCTTCCAACCGAGCTGCATCCAGACCCCCCAGGAATACTGACAGCACCTTGGAAATGAACATCTGGAGATCAGAAAACAGAAGATGGAACCAAAGAGCCTGAAGTGTTGTTCCCCCAAGATAAGAGGCCCCAGGGTTTCTTTCTTCATCTCTGCATCATCCACAGAGCCCATCAATGTATCTCACACTGCTTGCCAGGAAGAGAGAAGGATGCAGAGGATGGAGAGATGGAGAGGGAAAGCGCATCTCCATCTGGGATAATTATCAGTAGGTCACAATGAATTAAAATGACAACAGTTCGCTATTTCTCCTGACTGAGAGTTGGCTGGGGGTGGCCAGAGGACTAGAGGGGCTGGAATATCAAAACAGCCCGGGCTGGAGAGATGGCTTAGGGGTTAAGACTCTGCCTCACAAGAAGAAGATCCTGACTTTGGATCCCAGGTCCTACTTAAAAACTCCAGGCAGAAACAATGGCAGTGACCTGCATTCCTGGCCCTGATGGGCGGAGCCTGTGAAACCCCAGAGCAAAACAGAAAAGGAAGTAGAAGCAATCCAGGAGGACTCCCAAAGTCATCCTTGGTCCTCCACAGAGACACACATTGCCCTCTGACACACACACATACACACACACACACAAAATAAAGTTAAAAAAATTTTTAAAAAACAGCCCCAATCACGTGACCAGCAGTGATCATGGATGTCAACAGGAATTCAGCTGGGAATGTCAGCTGCGAGGCCTTGATTTTCCTCCATGAAACCTGTGCAAACAGCTTGGCAGTTGGCAGCTGGGTTCTTTCTAAGAGAAAGGTTCCCAAGAGCATATGCAAGAGTGCAAATGCTCATCACATTCTCACCGGCCTGTGTTAAAATGCCAGGCTTAAATTGACCTGGAAGGAACATGCACAGGGGCATAGGAGGCTGTCTCATCTGGACCACCAAATGGCAGTCAGCCACATCTTCTGAAGGAATTAAAGGCTGCCTGTTGCCCATTAGTGTCACATCTAGAAATTTGAACTGAGTTTCAAACCAGTCTAATCTATCACTTGCTTTTCCACATGAGCTCTTGGCTATGGAAGGGATCAGAGACTCTGTGACTGGAGAGAATGCAATTCATATGCATAAACGCACATACGCACACACATCCCTGGCTCCCTTCTGGGACTTTCATTGGACTTTTCTTTGCTAAATTAGCTCAGGCTGGCCTTTACATACGATGTCGAACGTGAACTTCTGATCCTCCTGTCTCCCCCTCCTGAGTGCAGGGATGACAGACATGTGTCACAGACAGCAGGTTTTATGCAGGGTTTGAGAAAGAAAACCAAAGCTTCGTGCGTGCTACACGAGCGTTCTACCAGCTGAACTACATCCACAGCCCTTTACTCCTTTCTTGATACTTCTTGATACTGGGGACACAAGCGCAGATCTTGAACAAGGTTTCTTGGATAAAGCTTTGCTATTCAGGGCTTTCTGACTTTCCACCAAGTACATCTACACGTCGGAAATAAATAAAGGAAATTAGGGCTTGGACAAATGCATGTGGTGATACACCTTCAGTTCTAGAAATAGAGAAACTATGATTAAACACTGACTCTTCTATAAATCAGCCACACGAGGTTCCAACTGTTTGCTCCCATCAGTTTTCAGTTGGCGACATGTAAAAATCCAAGATTAAAACAATGGGTCTTCAAATGCTCATTGGAGGAATAACTGTGATAACAACCAGACATTCTGTAGCTTGATGTCAAGGTTCTGCCACTAGCAAGCCCTCAGTGTAAGCAGATCTAAACATGAGTAGTATATGTGTGTGCATGTGCCGTGTGTGTGATGTGTGCCTATGTGTGCATACATGAGAGTGGCTCTGGGGTGGTGGGTTCAATGAATAAAAAGACCAGGTGCAGAACATCCTGAAATAGAGCTCAAACGGACTTGTCAAAATGCAGCTTGCTTAGTTTCATTTCATATGTTTTCTGTCTTTTGGTTCCACTCTGATTTCCTTACGGGTACCATTCCAAGGCACCCCACGGTGACCAGCATCATTTCTTAACTTTTTTCTCTTTCCATATTTCAGGTATATAAGTTTGTGGTGTGCACACACATGTATGCATGTTTGCACATGGGTGGATGCACATGTGTGTACAGATGCATATATCGGTACAGAACTTGCCGATAGGGCTAGTCTGTCTATTCAGCTTGGTCTAGAGATTCCCAGCCTTGTCTGAGGTTGAAATTACAGACAGGCCGACAACCACTCAGTATTCAATATAGGATGGTGGGGTGCTAAATTCTGGTCTTCTTGCTTGCACAGCAAGTATAATCAATGAGTCATCTTCCCAGTCCACTATTATCATTTTTATGTCTTCACTTAAACCCTTAGGGAAAGACTGAGTTGTTCAGATGCCTCAGCTAAAGAATTCTTGTATCTAGTTAGCTGTGTGGATCACAGACCCATCACTGAGTCCAGCCTGTGGCTGGGAAATACTGACTGACTAGGCCTAAGCCATATGCTCAACTCCTAAACTTGTTCTAATTTATAGCAGGAAAATGGTAAAGACTTGGAAATTGTTAACAAAAGAGGAAAATGAATCATAGAATGAGTGTGTGTGTGTGTGTGTGTGTGTGTGTGTGTGTGTGTGTGTGTAAATGAAAATATGCACCCATGGAAATATGTAAAAAGAATGATTTTTAAGTTGACAATATATTAAGTAAAAGAAATCATAATATAAATATGTGTACATATCACTGAGATACTGAAATACTAACAGAAAATCATTCAAAAGTAATGAGCAATTCAACCCAGCTGAAGTAGGGAGAAGCAGAAAACAAGAACAAGATGAAGAGAACACAGAGACATCTTCAGTCATGTTGAGAGGTAAGTCAGCCTTCTTTGGTCCACATATACTTTTCAACATTGCATCATCAAAGCCAACATCCAGAATACATCCTGAACATCTGCCTACTGCTGTCATTCTCATCTTCCAAGAGAAAATTCGTAGAAGACATTCAATTCCTATCTTGGACATAGCCTATATGCTTTTGTTTTTAATTTTAAGTATGAGGGCACTGAGGACCTTAGGATCTATTCTCACAGCAAATTCCAAACGTGCCATGTATTATTAACTACAGACATTATATTGCATGTCAGGTCTACAGGATTCAGGGAAGTGCTTTTATTTATTCTTTTTCAAAAATGTTTGTGTCAAAACATTGATTGTTTAACTTAAATGCACATCACTTCTATTGGTCAATTGCATCTTAGTAAAGCTGAAAAAAATGAGACGTGCATGTCATTTCTTCAGGAATGTTCCACTATACACACATGTGAGAGTTGACGAGATGGCTCGAGGTGCTTGCTTGCCAGGTCTAAGAAACCTGACCTGGAACTCCAGAGTCCAAGTGGCAGGAGAACCAACTTCTGAAAGTAGTCCTCTGACTTTCACACACCTGCTGTGAAATACATACACACACACACACACACACACACACACACATACGAATTTAATGTAAAACATTGTTCTTCCAAAGGTTTAAAACAGTCCAGATACAGGAAAATTAACACAGAATTAAGGATGTAATGTTCCTAAACCTGTGTTCCCCACCCTCTGTTTCGGAAATGTGATTGTTTTTTAGGTAGGGTCTTGTTATGTAACCCGGCTTGCTCAGAACTTCAGGCCCAGACATCTGGGTTCTGGGGTCGTAGGCAGGTACCGCCACTCCCATGGACCCCTGAAACCAGTAGAGACTCTTCATCACACTCACACACAAAAGTGTCTCTTTTATTACCCATTGGTGGGAAGGTGTGTGTGTGTGTGCATGCACAAGTGGAGATCAGAGGATGACTTTGTGGAGCCGGTTGTGACCTCAGTCATGCTACACTGCATTGCTCCCATCCGTGATCTTTATTCTGCTGAAGCACGGCCATTTCTGCCCTAGGTATATATGGAAGTATCCGCCCCCCCCCCCAAAAAAAAACACACATTCTGAACTGGGCAACACCTAAGCAGCTCCCATAAATCAGGAAAGGCCATTCTACAAGTACCACCAGAGTTCCAGAGAAAGAGAGAAAGAGAAGGCGACACACGATACGAGTGACACCACAGCTCGCATGTGGAAGCAAAGGACAACTTTCAGAAGTCATGAACTGGTGAGAAAAGGTTTTCCTGACAGGGCAGGCCGCGCGCTTTGTTTGTTGCTGTAGGTAGGTAAAGCCGGTCAATAGAGAAGTAAATGAAGTTTTCAGGGACAGAATTTCATGTATCTGAGCTGATATCATTGCCTAGGATGAGGCTGAACTTTGATCCTCTTGTCTCCACCTCCGAGTGCTGGGATTCCAGATGTGCACATCTGGCTGGTGCTTTTTTCAATAGTGGCAACTAAAAATTGGCTTGTCCCCATTTAGTGGTAACCCAGGGGATTTTTTTTTTTTTTTTAAATAAGGACCTCACTCTACAGCCCTGGCTGTCTTTGAATGTATACTCTTCCTACTTCAGCTCCCACCCACCACGTGCTGGGACTTCAGAGAAATGCCACTCTGCCTGGCTCATGCGGTGGCTCAATGGCTAACGTCTTTGCCTGACAAGCAAAAGGATCTGAGTTCAAATCTAACATCCCATGTAAAAATGCCAGGCGGAAATTCTGGAATTCCAGAGCCTGAGGATCCCCAGAACAAAGCAGTAAGAGAGAAGAGCAATCCAGGATGATTCCTCACGTCGCCCTTGGGCCTTCACAGGTGGACCCACTCTAGTCCCCTCTCAAACACACATCCCACTCACATGCAAAGCTCACATCCACACAAACAAATAAATAAAAGTACAGCAAGCTGCCGTGTGCCGTGTATGCCAAAGGTACAGAGCGAAAAGCTAGACTTAGCATCTCACGAGACACCTTTCAACTCTAAAAGTCCATGACTCTACTTCAAAGATGGTCACTTTTTTTTTTTTTTCTAGAATGTTTAGAGGGTATTCTTGGAAGAGGAGGAATATCTAATCAAGAATCAGAAGACACTTGGGTGGTGATGGTGAGCAAAAGGAAAACAGGCATTTCCGAGTCAGGAGAGGCTTGTGTTCAGGAAGCTGACTGTTGACAAAAGGCTGGGAGGTCTCCAGACCCAAATTGACAAAGGATTTCAAAAGTTAGCATGTGGGTCTCAAGCATGGGCTACAGGAAGCTCCGGGAAGGGTTTGTGCCAGGAAATGCAGTTCAGTTCAGCAAAGCTTCGAGGAAGATTGCTTTCTGGCATTTTCTAAGGATGGATTAGAAATGGGTGAGATTTTTAAAATAGAGATTATTGGGAACATAAGAAAATAAGAATAGGGACTGGAGAGATGGCTGAGGCGTTAAGACTCTAAGGTCCTGCGTCCGGATCCCAGGTCCTACATAAAAATTCCCGGCAGCAACAGCAGTGGCCTGCACTTCAGACCCCAGAACAAAGCAAAAAGAAGGCAAAAGCAATCCAGGATGATTCCTGAAGTCACCCTTGGTCCTCCACAGGGATACACCATGCCCTCCGATACACACACAATTAATTAATTAATTAAAAAGAAAGAAAGAAAAAGAAAATAAGAATAGGAGCATAGGAAAATAAGAACGTAATAAAGAAAAAAACCACTCTCTAAATGTGGCGAGTGGGAAAAATAGAGGCTAGCCTGAGAAAAACTTTGGGCAAGAAAAATGTGTGTGGTTCTTGGCAACTGGAGATGTCAGGAAAGAGACAAAAAGAATCGGATGAGTGAAAGAACGAGCAGCATGAGGGGGGTCTCCTTTCCCGGAAGAGGGTTCCCGCATGACTGCGCACACCTGTTATCCCAGCACTGCGAGATGGAGGCAGGAAGATTCCAAGTTCAAGGCCTACCTCAGCTACAACCTGAAAGAACAGAGTCAAGGTGTCTAATCTGAAAGGCAAGGCGTGACCCCAACAAGGAAAACCAGCCCACGGAGGACCCTGGCCCCGACTTCACCTCCGAGCCACGCGGCATCTCCCAGCACACAGTGGAATATTACCAGCTGCTATCTCAAAGGAAACTGGGTTCTTTACTTTTCTAAAGGAGCCAAGCTTTGTACCAGCAACCAACACACATGACAGGCACCTAGCCAAGCATGAAGCAACAGGTTTAAAACATGTGAGTGTGTCGATAAGCCATCTCCAGCTCTCAGGCGCCTGCTGAACAGAATTAATTCCCAGGGCCAAATGGAAAAAGGAATCTCTATAAACTCTCCAGCCATCTCCTCCTTATACACCAGTCTTACATTATTAAAAGTGCATAAATATATGGTTAGATTGACTTTCTTATTAGGAAATAGGGCCTTGGAGTACATATACTTTCAAGCAAAGGCATATTTTCAGGTAATAGCAGAGAGAAAATCTTTTCAGCAACTTCAGCTCACTCTATGCAGGAAAAGTAAATAGAGATTCAGAGGAGGTGAATTTGAACAATGTAGACAACTAGACTGGATTGTTCAAGCTCTTGAAGCTATTGGGTTTTGGTTTGGTTTTCTCTCCTCAGCCTCGGGTGGTTTTATTTTGTTTGGTTTTGTTTTTGCTTGAATTATCTGGACAATTGCCTTAACTCTCCATTTCACCGGGGTTCTATAGACACAGACTCTGAAGTGTTCTATTTTTATCCGGCTCCATTAAGAACAGAATACAATGCCTAGCATTGAAACCACCTTCACCGATAGGATTAAGCCAGTTGAAAGGACGGACGCGTTTCCTGCCTATCCTATATTTTTCCATGATGCAGGAAAATAGGCAGCTCGCCGCCCTCCCCACTCACCGTGTTTTCATCTTGACAGTCCAGGGAAAGCAGAAAGCAACATTTGGGGAAATCAGGCAGGATGGTAAGGGGGAAAGGAAGCGCAGCAGTCTGACGGGCCAGGCCCTCTAGTCTCCAGCTGATGAGACTCTGCAAGTCCCGGGGATGCTGAACAGGGCCCCTCCCCCACCCCACCCCCAGCATAACTTTTCCGGAGCAAATTTGGAATTCCGTGATTCTCTGGAGTGCTCTGGGCCAGTGGAAGATGAAGAGCTCTGAGCTGGGACAGCCTGTATGTGGGCTCTGGATACAGGTGCAGACCAGTGGCTGCTGGGGACCACCGAAGCTTTGGAAGCACCAGCTCTCTCGCTTAGCTGTCTTCTGATGTCTTCTGGTCAGGTTACCTTGGGCTTTGGTTTTCTTTGTGTGTGTGTGTGTGTGTGTGTGTGTGTGTGTGTGTGTGTGTGTGTGTGTGTAGGTGTAGGTGTCGTTTGGGTATAGAAGAGGACGTCTAGGAAGGCCCGAGGGTGACCTCAGGAATCATCCTGGATTGTTCCAACTCCATATTGCTTTGCTCTGTGATTTCCCAGGCTCCCCCTTGGGTGGGGGCAGTGCAAGCTGCTGCCATTTCCACCTAGCATTTTCATGTGGGCTCTGGGATCTGAACTTAGGTCCTTTTGTTTGTGAAGCAGAGCCTTAACCCCCGAGCCACCTCTCCAGCTCCATGGGCTTTGGTTGTCTTTTCCATATGAAAATGAGTCTGGTCACAGGAGCAAAACAAATGGCCACGGAGCTTTCTGAAGTGCAGTTTCCTACAAGGACAGAAAAGGTGGTGTGATGGGTTGGCACGGCTTCTGGCTGTTGAGAAGAGGCAAGGGACCTCCTCTGTCCAGGTTCCAGCCCCAGGGTCTAAACTCAGCCCAAAGAGTTTCTGCTCTGTCTCTGCCCCGCTGCCACAGCCGGAACTGTGAAACACCCAGAATCACTTTAAGATCACAGAATCCCTGTTACCCAGAAAGAAAACTGAAGTGCTCTGTTTTTCTGCTCTACCCCTAAAAGACTTCATGCTGCAGATTTTTGTATGTATACATGCTTTTTAAAATTTTTTGACAGTTCCATTCATGTACATAATTAATTTAAGTCATTTTCATCCCATGCTACCCAACTCCATCCTTCCTCCTCCTCCCATGGAAAACCTTTGCCTGCATTAGCATGTGCCTGGGCACCAACTGCAGTGAGCATACCACTGAATAATGTAGCTCCCCTGCCCACAGCCACACTAACCATCAACTGTCCCTCGGATGCTTCGCGAAGTCTTCCCCTTGCCAAGAAGAAATGCTGGCAGGTCATATTTTGTGCAGTTCCAATGCTGTAAACTCAGCCTTGATGACTTCATGGTGCAAAAGGCCCTGTCATATTCAGAAGACACAGTCAGGGGGCACGCCTTGCCACCCTCTGCCTCTTGCATTCTTTCCACCCTCTCTTCTGTGATGTTCTCTGAGCCTCGGGGAGAAGCAGGCCACAGAGATATCCTTTTATGACTGAACACTCTCCAGGCACTTATTCTCTATACTTGGGTCAGTTTTGATTCTCTTTGCTAAATACTTTCCATTTCACAAAAAAAGCTTCTAGGTGGAAGGCTAAGAGATACAAGAAGTATGGGCTGAAACTGTAAGTATTTAGAACGCAGTTTGATACCTTATCCATTGTCATAGGCACAGGTGTCAACTTGATAGTTGAGGGTTTGAGCTCTGGGCACATTTGTGGAGAATTAGTGGTTGGTTTGAGCCCAGAGCAAACCTGCAGGAGATTGTCTAGCTGATGGAAAGGCCCAGCCTAGGGTGGGTGAACAGGTGAATAAAATACTGAGAATTGGTTGAGGAAGTCGGCATCCTTCTGTACACTTGGCCAGACATGCTGGTCTGGCAAGTAAGGATTGTCCATCTCTCAGCCATTATGTGATAATGCTGTGGCCAGTTCCCTTGGCCCTGGTGTTGGTGCGTGCTCTCCTGTCAAGCTGGACTGAGAACTGTAACTGTTCCCTTATGCTATTTGATGTCATTTATCAGCAACTGTGCAGACGAACTGCAACATCCATATAGCAAAACAGTAGTTTATACTTTCTTACACTGTATGATTTCCCTATCCACAAGTTCACAGCCAGATTCAGCTGAGTTCACATTCAGATTCAGGGTTTAAATTTAAACCCTTATTAATGTAACTAGAAGGCAGTTGGTTGCCCCCATAGCAACCATGCCACTATTGTACCAACAGGCACATCTTGCCATGGTGGTAGTTGTTCACAAAATTCACAACTAAGACTGTTGATGACTTTTCTGCCCTAGCAGCCTGCACAGCCCCTTCTGGTCTTGTGAGAGCTGGCCAACAGGGAGGGAGCATCCAATCAGTTCCAGTTTGCTAACGCAAACCCCATAAAAACCCCTTATATCTTGTGACAAAAGACTGTGATATCTTCAGCAATAGGATCTTACCCTGAGAGCCAGTGACGAACAGTTTGCCACAGATTTTCTATCTTGCTGTCATTTCAGAATGGCTGAAAGCTAGCAAGGTGGTGGGGAGTCAGGCCTGATGTTGAATTTTCATACAATCACACTATTTAGCTGGAATGTTTAAATCAATAAAACTGGCAAACGATTGATGTAAGATGAAGAGCACATTAGTCACCCAAGTTAGTGAGTGTTATGATTACTGTTATGATTGCTATGGGGATCTTAGAGCCAACTGTGTACAGGTTAAATCCTTTCCAGGAAACAGCCTATATCCAGAAAAGAGAACAAACAGAAAGGTAATTCTTTGGCCTCGGGGTACAATTCAGAGGTGGAGTATTTTCCCATCATGCGTCATGCTGTGGGTTCAATCTCCAGTACCAAGACAGAAAGAAAGCAGGAAAGCAAGCAAATGAACAAGTAAGAAAGCAAGAAGAAAGAGAGAAAGGGAGGAAGAAAGAGAAGAGAGGAAGAGAAAGAGAAGAAGGGAGGGAGGAAGGGGGAGGGAGAGAGATCCTTATGAAACAGTATTCAAATTCCTGTAAAAGCTTACGAGCTTCAGAGAAATGTCTAATCTTGAAGGGTCAGGCAGTTTATGATGAGGCCTCACTCTTTACAAAAGCTCTCAGAATGAGATGACAGAGCAGGCAGAGAAAGAACTTTCTTAAGTAAATATCAGATCAATCTAAGGAACAGATCCATGGAAATAAATCATTTACAGAAACAGGTCCTACCCGTGGGTCTCTAACATGGCATACACTAGATGCCATGAAAATGGATTTGAAAATGCTTCCGTCTATATATATATATATATATATATATAGAGAGAGAGAGAGAGAGAGAGAGAGAGAGAGCAAGAAGCTACTTGCTAACGCAAACTCCATAAAAACAAAGGTTTTCAAGATATAAAAATTCATAAGCCGTTCTTATCGGAAAGGACAAATGACTATGACAGTATTCTTAGAGCATGTTTGCTGTAGCATTTGTCATGGAGTTACCCTGTGCAGAGGTAAGGTCTGGAATGCAGGGTAATTATTTTCCCACCTACTTCTGTCACAAGGCCTACTTAAAGGGCAATTTCTTTCTTTAGTTCTTTAAATGCTTCCAAAAAAGATATCTTAAGGTCAAGAAACTCCAACAATGTGCAAATATCTTTCAGGAGTAGTGATTTTCCCCTGGTACCATTAGGGGAGATTTTATTGTAGTCAGTCTGCAGCAAGTTAATGGAGGGTCAAGTTTCTGTTTACTCTGGGACAGTATTAGTAATCGGAACCAGGAGGAAACAGGCCTGGCTGCTCTGCCACAGCAGAACATTCTCCAACAAGCGGCCTTCAGTTGCCGATTTGGATTCCTCACACAGTGGAAATGCCATTTCACATACAAAATCTGAAACATGCATGTGTACACACACACACAGTGTCTATATAGGCCTCTTCTCAAGTTTTACAAGCTTTGCATATTGACAAAGGTTTGATTATAAGATTTGGATTTAATTCCTGATGCACTTTCTCCATGGGATTTGGTGGCTGGGTATTTTTTTGTGTGTGTCTTTTGCAAATCGGTCATTATGAGATGTAATTGAGTGACATTTTTTCCTTCCAAACATCCTCTTAGTAACTGAAGTCCAGTAAACAGATTACCACTTCTGTCTCCAAACAAACTGGACAAGTTCCTTCAGTGATATTTGGACATAACATTGGTACAGTCAGCAAATGCTTAACTGGATGTAGGACATTAGGGGACAAAAAGGAAAAAAAAAATCAGACTAGTCCTCAAACAAAAAAGAAAAGGGGAGCATCCCCACATTCTGACAGCAGTGATGCTGAAACAGGAAACTACAGTTAATCTAGTTTTCGGGTTTCAAATGGGCTTTGCCATTCTGGAATCTGGCAGCCGTCTGAACTCGAAATCATTCAGTGCTCCATCCCACATGTATGGGATACATTTGTAACCAGAAAAAAGGAAGTGACTCAAAGAAGTAAGGTGCAGAACCATCTGGATAGGATAAAGCTTGGCGTTTGCCCACGTTAACCTGGCTAGACAGTGGGTTGGGTGTGGATGGTGAGGCTGAGCTACTGTGATTGGCTGAATCTTCCTACTAGTGAAAGAGTAGGTTACAATCTGTGTACAATCAGGTTAGGTGATAATTCACTATAATGGAGAAACCTTTAAAACAAACTTAAAATGTATGCACAGTCAGCTTTAGGAAAATCTTTGTTCAGCTTAACAGTGACTGTATGTATCCTCCACATGGTGCAAAAGCTCCTAGGACAACACGTATGTTATGTGTACCTGCACATGGACACATGCATGCAACTGATGGAACCCCAGTGTGGTCCTATAAATCAAAACAGTCACATGTATCAATGTCAGTTGACAGGGTCTGCTACTCTGCCATAGCGCATATGAAAGTATTGAATAAAAGTATATGGGTTCTTTCTATCACCTTTTTAACTTCTTATGACCCTAAACTCCTTATAATGAAACAGTCCTTTATCAAAGGAAATTAAAGGGAAATTTCTTGGGGATAGGACATTCAAACTCATTGAAAAATATAAGAGCCAACCAGCAAACACAATGTAAGATCGTGACCAGTATAAGTCAACAGAATAATCTTTGAAATTATGATAAGGCCTTGAAGAGTAATTAGATTTCACAGGTTGACCTTAGACAATTGAGTGTGTTGTGGTTCTAATAGATATCAAGAATATTTTAGAAATAAAAAAGTGCAAGGCCAAAGAGGTGGCTCATTGGATAAAGTGCTTGCTACACAAGCTGATGGCCTGAATTTGACCCTCAGGACCCAGGAAAGACAAAAATGACTCATTTGTGACCTCTAAACATGTGCCAAGGTATAAATGCAAGCCTGTACTCACACTTACACACTTACATATACATACACACACTAAAGACTTTTTTAATGCCAAGATTCTGAAGTACACTAATCTTCAAAGGCAAGATATTTAAATATCTTAGAATCAAGGAAATTCCAAATTCAATCAAGCGATGAAGGCAGGCAGGGTGAGAGTAGACACATAAGCAGTAGAATGAGGACATAGGTCTCTTGAAGCCAGAGTTTAGGAATTCAAAACCTTCTCAAAGGCAAGTACACTTAGAGTGTCCCAGAGTCTCCATGAACACACTCAGTCCAACTGGCAAGGTGCAAAAAAAACTAAGAAATGGGCATCTCCCAGCCATGGAAAAGTTTCCAAATCAATAGAGGAATAGTCAAGAAACCCAAACCCTGACAACTAATAATGTTGTGTTTAAAATTCTTATCGTAACTCTATATTTAGAATGTTACCTATTTGAGTAAAAGATCAACCTGTAAATTGAAAATGTACAAGTGTACAAAGGTATTTGGGTTGGTCAAAATCTAATTTTGCATAAAATATCGGAATGCTTAAATTTACCTACTTACATTCTACAATTAATAGATTTAGAAATATTAATTAAGAACTTAAGAATTTTTTAAGTCATACAATTGTTACATTTATTAAGAAAGAACATATATAGTCATGTAGTTTTAATGTTTAAGAGTATTTTGAGGATAGATGGCTCAAGGGTTAAGACTCTGCTTCACAAGCAGAAGGTCCTGAGTTCGGATCTCAGGTCCTACATAAAAACCACTAAATAGAAATGGAGGCGGTCTGCACTTCTGGCCCTGGTGGTAGAGGCTGGGAAATCCTAGAGTGAAGCAAATAGGAGGTAGAAGTGATCCAGGATGATTCCCAAAGTCACCCTTGGTTCTCCACAGGCACACACAGTGCCCTTTGATACACACAGACCCACACACAAGTGTTTTTTAAACTTTTAAAAAGAGCACTGCCTGAACTCAAATTATATTCCAGAGCCCTCGTAACAAAAATAGCATGGCAAGGCACAAAGCCTGACACACTGACCAATAACTGGAATAGAGGACCCCAGACCCGCAACTGAATAAACCCACATCACTATAGCCACCTGACATTCATTGAAAGTGCTTCAAACAAACCTGGAGAAAGGACAGTCTCCTTAACGTCCACTCTGTACAAAAGTCAGTTCTCAGTGGGTCACAGACCTTAGTTTAATAATTTCCTGAAATTATCAGGAAAAACATGTACATCAAGATGTAGACATGGACAGCCACATTCCAAATGGGACTCCAATGACTCAGAAAATAATAGTAAGAATTACCAAATGAGGGCCAGCAAGATAATGTGACAAGTAAAGGAATTTGCTACCAAGTCTAAAGGCCTGAGTTCAATCCCTGCAACCCAAAAGGTGGATAAAGAGAAGCAGATTGTCTTCTCAATTCAGCCTGTGGTGTATGTGTGTCTACATATGCACAAAGATAATTAAATTTAAAAGTAACCATCAAATAGGATTCCATCAGTTTAAATTTTGCAATGACAAAGAAACAATTAGCAGAATAAAAAGCAACCTGTAAAATGGGCAAAAGACCAACTATTCATCTGATAGGGGATTGAGATATAAAATACACTAGGCAGCTAAAAAGTTAAGCACCAGAAACTCCTGTAGTCAAACATATCTCTAATCAAGGCTGAGGCAGGAGGATTGCTAGTTTACAGTCAGTCCAGAACAGTCAAGACTACATAGCAGAAGTCTTCTCAAAACAATAATCGATCAATAATTAGATGATAGATAGACAGACAGATAGATAGATAACTTCAATACTCAATAAATAAGCTTTTAAAAATGTTCAATGAACTTTGTCATCAGGGACATGCAAATCAAACTTGCTTTTAGATTCCATGTCACACCAGTTACGAAGGCTTTCATCAAGAAAGCAGACAATGTCAAATGCAGCCAGGATGAGAGAACCCAAAGACCCTTACACGCCACAGAATGTAAACCAGCCCAGCCACAGTGGAAACCAGCACAGAGGGTCTTCAAAAAGCCAAACATGGGACTGGAGCCATAACTCAGTGGAGGGACGGCTGCCTGGCAAACGTGGAGGCCCGATTCCACTTCCAGAACCCTGTACAATGGCCTGTGATCTCCACTTTTGGGAGTAGAGGCAAGATCATCAGAAGTTCAAGGTCAACCTGGGAAACATGAGGCCCTGTCACACTTTGTACCTTGCCAAGAAATTCACGGCAAAAAGGTTTAGGAGAATATGGGGGCTTTATTATTGCTTATGTTTGTCTGGTCACATTTCTTAGTCCAGCTTGGTAGGAAACTGGCCACGCCCCATCCACAGAACTGAGAGAGAGGAGCAAACCTCACTTGCCAAACCAGCATGTCTATCCAAGTCTACCAAAGAATATCAACTTCCTGAATTGGTGCCCTGCTTATCTGCCGGCTCAGGGAAATACCCCACCCACCATGGGTTGGTCTTCCCTCGTCAATCAGACAATCTTTTTCAGGCTTGTTCAGGCCTCATCTTGACAACTACTAATTCTCTACAAATGTGCCCAGAGTTTGAGGCGTCACTTGTCAAACTGATACCTGTAGCTAACTACCTCAAGCCCTGTCTCAAAAAATTCAATGAAATTAAACTTTCATATGATACAGCCATTCACATGTGAGGAGTATACATAAAGAATCTAAGTCAATGTGCTACATATCCTTTCTGCACTGCTCACCATTGGTCAAAGATGAGCAGATAGAGAAAACATGGTATATACTCAGTAAAGACTATTCTGCATAAAGAGCAAAGGTATATCGACTTCAGGAAAAATGGGTAGAACTGGAGAAATCACTGTGTTCAGGAAAGCAAGTCAACTTCAGAAAGACGAATATCACAATTTTTTTCTTATGTAAAATCTAGATTTAAAACAAAACTTGAAAGCAGAAGGTAGACTATTTGAGAAGAAGAAAGGGACCAATGGGAGAGGGGAGAGATGAAGTGAGGGTAGTGGGTGGGGTTGGAGCTGTGACTCAGTTGGTAGAGCACTGAGCTAACATACACAGTCTTAGGTTTGATCACCAGCAAGCATTAAACAGGACATGGTGGCATATGCCTTAAGGGATAGAGACTGGAGAAGCAGCTCAAAGTCATCCCTAAGCCAGCTGTGTTACATGAGACTCTATCTTGTTAAAAGGAGAAAGGGGGCTAATGGAAGAGAATATGACTAAGTGTATTATGTACATGTATGAAATGGCATCATGAAATCTATTATTTGTGGTCATTGATATATGCCACTAAGTGGGGAAAAAAAGGCATAAAGATATCAGAATTTGCTTGACCAGAGGCAGATGGTAAGGCCTGTAATTCCAGCTTGCTATGAGGCCTAGAGATAAGATTGAAAGTTCAAGACCTGCCTGGGCTACGCAGGGAGCCCAGAGTGCTGGCTAGAGCTCCCACTGCAGCCTCAGATCCCAAACAAGGTGTTGGGCAGGCACGATGAGCTTTCCCGGATAGCGTTCTCGATGTGACCCAGGGGCTATGGGGTAAATGCCTGAAGCCCGAGAAGCATTTTAAGTTGGACACCTATCCAGTCTTGCCAATTTCTGGCGGACAGACTCAAGCTGACCCATGAGACAGCGAAGGTTCTGATGGGATCCAAGAACCCTCATGAAATCCCCTTGAGGCTCCGCATCAGCCAATAGGAAAGAGATGCCGGACTGCTGCTGCATGAACTTCACGTATCACCTGTCGCCCATCACAGACCCCGGGTTGAAGAGAAGGCAGCCCCTTCGGATGGCTGAAAGAAGACCAGCCCTCTCCGAACTTCTCTGAGCTCCCAAAAACCACGGAGACCTTCCAGAGACTGTCGGTCTCCAATGCAGCTGGAGATGACATGACAGGGATTCGAACCAGCCTGGTCCCCAAGATCCCAAGTCCTTACAGACCCACCCACCAAAGCCACCCCAAGCTGAGGCATGTTTTTCTTTTTTTAAGCCTCTCTGAGCTTTAAACATTTTCAGTAGCAAACTCAAAAGTCTTTCCATGAATCTCTGAATTCCTTCCATTTTAAATGCTTTTTCCCTTCTATGTATCTTTTTCATTTTAAGAGTTTCAAAGCAGGCGACCTAGCCCCTCATGGCACTCCAGTGCCATGAGTCTGTTTCTTGTTCCTTGCTCCTCATGAATTCCATGCTTAATTCCACCGTGAGCTCTCATAGGCTCCCTAGCCCCTCATGCACTCCACGTCTGGAGTCCATGAGTCCCAACCTTTCTTTTCTCTAATAAACTCTACCATAATCCTCAAAAAAAAAGAGTTTCGAGCAGTTTGGGTGGAGACTTTGGTAAAGATCCTGTGGATTTTGGTTTTCATTCCTGTCAATGGCAAATAGATTAAAATACAAACATTGATAGAAATTGAAAAAAATGTGACTCAGTGACAGCATTTACATAGCATGGGCAAAGTCTTGGGTTCTGTACTCATGTTGAGCAAAGAAGGAAAAAATGCTTGTCGAGTTGAATAATAAGATTTACAACTTAAACTGAAAATTTTAAACTCAAGGAAATTGATAACTTATAGAAAGTATAGAGTTTATAGAATTAATCGTAATATGTTGAATGTTAATATTCATGTGTCTAAACTAAATTCTGAACAATCTTTTCTCTGTGTTAAACAATCGCCCTTCAGGGGCTGGAGAACTGACTGTTTCGCAAGCAGAAGGTCCTGAGTTCGGATCCGAAATCCCAAGTTAAAACCCCAGGCCAAAACCACGGAGGCCTGCACTTCCAGTGCTGGTGGGCGGAGCTTGGGAAATCCCAAAGCTAAGCAAGAAGGAGGTAGAAGCGATCAAGGATGATTCCTGAAGCCACCCTTGGGCCTCTACAGGGACACACAGTGCTCTCTCTCTCTCTCTGTCTCTCTCTCTCTCTCTCTCTCTCTCTCTCTCACACACACACACACACACACACACACACACACAATAAATAATTAAAAAATAAAAAACAAAAAACCTTTAAAAACTCACTCTTCAGATCCACGAGAGATAGCTCACAGAGGACACTTGCTCAAAACCTGGCATCCTGAGTTCAATCCGCAGAATCACACATAGCGAGGGATGAGACTAGACTTAAGAAGTTGTGCTCTGACCTCTATTCATACATATGCAATGATATTCATGTTTTCTCTCTCTATCTCTCTTCCTCTCTTTCTCTCTTCTCCTTTCTCCTCAAAAAATACCTACATATTTTAAGAGATCATCCTAAAGGAAAAGAAAAAAGAACCTCCCATTTGTAGCTTTACCCTTTACTGACTAAAGACATTTCCAGAATGTCAGTCCTTATGAGCCTTGGGAAAAAAGAAATACCAAGGCTTGGGACCCTTCAGAATAGAGAAACAAGGAACGTTTGTCTGTTTATCTAAGGGAGTGGCTTGTCCTGAGGATATGTGTGGAGGTTAATGCCAAATGCGAGGTGGTGTCTGTAATAATAAACAGGCAAAAAAACAAAACAAAACAAAACAAAACAAAAAAACCCTCCCATTTCTAGAACTCATCACATTTTCTCCCAAACAGATGCCCTGCGCACTTTCTTGACCACTGCTTACATTGACATACATTCCTATTATGTATCTTCTCTCCCACCAAGCCATAAGCTCCCACTACCACAGGGGCTACAACTGATTCATTTTTGGAACCACGGACTTTTTGCATTTCTTTGCCGATGCTTGGGCATCTAACCCAGCACTTTACCCATGCTGGGCAAACCCCATAGATAACTCGCTGGCCTGAGGTTAACCCTGAGATCTTCCAGACAGGCTCTTTGCAAATGCTGACACCACCCTGATTGGCTTCGTGCCTTTGCTTCCTAGATTCCTCTAGTCCTATTTGGATCTCTGACCTGGTTTCAAATTGTTTACACTGGCCCTGACCTGGCACTCACCGCCTCAGGGCACAATTTCTGGCATTTTCCCATTGACTCCACCCACCCTCACTACAGACCAAGCCTGTCAAGGAAGAGCATTAGACTCAGAGCTTGGAAGCAAGTGTGGAAACAACACTGTCTCTATAGGTATTTGGATTCTAAAGACCACAGTCCCTCAATAACCACCGAACATTTACTGTATACACACACCACTGAACAGGTACTATGCTCAAGATTCAAGGTGAGAATGAAAATTCAAACAGAAATAATCAAGACCCCCTATAGTCCAGAGGTCAAAAATGTCAAAAGAGGTCTTATAGCGGTATCTACGTTGTACACTTGAGAAGCGAAGAGACAGGACAAGACAGGAAGAGTTTGAATAGTCTGTAGCCCTAAGCCCAGTTTCCGTGACATCAACATATGCTTTCACAACTGCCTCCACATCAGGGGTGAGTATTCGACAATGACTTGGACAATAACCTCTGCTAGGGCCATTTACCAAGACTGGGCAGGGAAAAGTGATGGGACGGTCTTGTGGCTGTGGGTGGATTCAGTCAGGGGAATGCACTTGGGATCACCATGTGGAGATGCTCCGAGGACTGGCTGAGAGAACAGAGGCCAGGCAAGTCTATGAACTGGACTGGGAGAAATGGAATCACCAATATACTCAGGCATAAGAGTGAAAGGTTCACTGCAGGTAACATGAACATGAGGATAAGAGAAACCAAGGCAGGACATACTGAAGGATGAGGAAGGGAAGAAACATAGTCGAAGGCCAAGGAAAACACCTGAAGATCATTAAGATTAGAAAAAAATCAAAAATGGAAAACATCGGACGTGGTTAGCTTTCTTTCTGTTGCCATTCTCCCTCACATACTCCCTATCCTCATGGGGGGGTCACAGGTCAGAGGGGGTCAGAGGCCAGAGGCCTCTGTATGAGATGACTTGACTTACCCAGGCATAACCCCATCTCCCTTGCCAGTGACTGAAAGGAACAAGGGACCCCATGAGAATCAGGAACAGTTTGACAGGAAGCCGCGTGAATTCTCCACTACCCTCTTAGACATACTGCTACAGATGAAAGACATTTCACCTTTCTTCAAATGGCAATCCAGACAGACGTCAAGCCATGGCTGCCTGTGGCCCTCTCTTCCTGCCAATTCAAGAAGGAAGTCAGCACAGGAAGGAAAACCAAGCCAGGAGAACTGCAAAGATAGAAGCCAGAGCCAAATGGAAGACTTGCTCTACCTCTGGGTTTCCATTCATGTGAGCCTATGAAGTGCCTATTGCTTCGTCTAATTTGGGTTGAGTTTCCTGTTTCCAGATCCCACGCAGAACTAACTGCAACCAAAGAAGGTGAACCACTGGGCAGGAAGCGATGGAGTGTGTTGAATAGGGCTTGGAAGGCAGGCAAGGAAAGGCCTGAACCGCATCAAAAAAAAAAAAAAAAAAATAGTGGTAAGTAGAAGGCTTGAAACTATGGTGGGATGCAGCCCACACAGCAAGGGTGGAGCAAGCATTGAGAATGAGTGGATTGTCTACCTCAGCAAAGTATGATTGCAAAGTGCAGAGAAATAAGAGGCCTTGACTGTAATGGCTTGCAGTGTTGAAGAGAACTGCTGCTCATTATGAAGACAAGGGCCAATCAGCAGGTGGATCTCCAAGTTTCTTGTCATTGCCACCTGGTTCCTGTCTCTCAAGGTCACAGAGAATCTCGGTGGAAAGAAAAGTTCAACATTCACCACGCAGTTGTTCCTCCTTCTGGATTCTCCTATGAAACTTTAGAGACATCAAAGGCCGACACCCTGACATGTCACACGCCAACAGCTTTTGGAGTCAATACGCAAGACCCAAACTGTGCAGGCAAGTTGTGAAAAGAAATGGAAGCCCTTGAATAAACATGGACAACGAGGTTCCTGGTAACAGAAATGTTGGGGAACTGAATGCAGCCGTGGAATTGAAGAATGGTAAGACCGAGAAGAACAACTCTGGGCAGTCGGCTATTGACTACCTGCTCTGTGGCATTTTAGAAAGTAAGCTATGGGCTGGGCCTGGAGCTTAGGGGTAGAGGCTTCCTTGGCGGGTGCAAACCCCACATTCACACTCCATAAACACAAAAAGGAATAAGCAATAGGCTGGACCTCAGTGCATTGATGAGGAAAAATTCCATGTAAAAAAGGTAAATTAGGGGGTTGGAGAGATGGCTCAGAGGTTGTCTTGCCTTGCCAGTAAAATGGCCTCAGTTAGGATCCCAGATCCCATGTGAAGATGCTAGGTGGATATGGTGGTGGTCTGCACTTCTGACCCTGGAAGGCAGTGCCTGGGAAACCCCAGAGCAAAGCAATAAGAGAAATCCAGGATGAATCCTGAAATCACCCCTGGGCCTCCACAGGTGCACACAATGCCTTCAGATACATGCACACATACACATACACACACACATGAAATAATAATTAGTGTTCCTTGTAGATTTCCCTTCCCCCACCCCATGCTGTCAATAGTAGTTCCCTCTTGTTTTCCCCAAATTTAAGCTATCTCTTCTCTTCAATGCTCTTCCACTTTAAGGCTAAACTATGGTTGCCATGGCCACCAAACCCTCAACTGTAATAAAGCTCATATTTCTTAAATCTCAAAAAAAAGGGAAAGAAAACGTTCAATTACAAAACAATGCATGTGATGTGGTCCTTCATGAAATTCTAAGTAGATGAAATTATTTATATTTATGCAGAGAAAAGGGTTAAGGATGTTGGCTGTGACATTTCAAGAAAAAGCAATTCACATATATCATACGTTGCTTTATAAGTTGGATTTTTGCATAGAAAAATGACAAGTACATAAAGAAAATCAAGATAGTTGTAAAGCAGGAACTAAATTTGCAACAATCAGTATTTTTCCTAACCAGGTAAAAATGGAATGACCACAAGAGTGATTATTTTCAAAGTCCTTAACTCATATTATTAATGCCAAACAGGCACAATTTGGCATGTTTTCTCTTGGAACATTTTTAGCTTAATTGGCTGTTGGGTATATGTAAAACTACTGGCATTAAGTAGAGTTTATGTAAAGTAACTCTACAATCACCATCTGGCTAAACTTGGCATCCAATACTTTCAGATGGTAAGGTTGCTCAAAGAAAAAATCCCATCTACACGCATGTGCACGTGTGCGGGCAGAAACAGTAGAGTGTGGTCTTGGAAGAATCTCATGGGTGGGCCCTCATGTGAGTTGCATTCTCTGATAACCTGGTCATGTTCCTGGAAGGAGGAAAAAGAGTAACCCATGTATACAGGAGTATTACTGTCCATGGCCCAGTAGATGGATTTAATAAGCAGAAAACCACCAAATGTCTGAAATGTGCACTGAGAATCCAGCCCCCATAGTTTGTGCATCTTCTATATCAACACACAATTATTTCCCGAAGATATTGTCAAGATACTTTTTACTTGATGTAACTAAATCATAGTTATTTCAAATCTAACCTATCTTTAAAAAGCACATCATTCAATTATCCCCACAGTGCCCTTTAACCATAGGCTATCGGTGGTTTACTAAATGATCAACCCTTGCACATTGAGTACCTATCAGTTCTTAATTGCGGAGGCCAATTTTTATATTCTTTTTATGTAGTAAATGGGACAGCACATGAGATATCACCCTTTCAACATTTCAGGGAAATATCTGCCCTAGTCCCCAATGTGAATATGCATCTGACTGGAGATACAACATTTACATCTATAATTTCAGGTTTTATTGAAAAACTCCAGGAGATAGCCATTGTCTCCCACCCCACTGCAGCTCTGTGCACCTTGCCGCTAAAATATTCTGATCGTGCTGAATATTAACTATAGGTTGTGATTCGATACCCACAACTTTGTAATAATTGGCATAACAGTCAGAAATTGACTCCAAAGAAACCAACCAATGGTCCAAGAACAGGAACACAAAAACACGGGCTGAGATTAATGCTTAATACACTTTCTTTGTTATCCTTCCAGAGGATAGGGGCAAGAAGACGTGACTCAAGAAGAAACAGGACAGGAAATTGATCTCTCATTTAAGGGATAAGCAAGTTGAGGCTAGAGAGACAAAACCCTTCTTCAGCAAAGAAGTACAGCTTGCTGCATACACGGCAAGACAGGATTTTATTTCTCTATATTCCTAGCTTGTACCCTAACACTCTAAAAAACCAAAGAGGGCTCAGTGTCTCTACACACCTTCCAAATCTTCCATAAGTCTTCTTCGTTGCCCTCGTGAATGGTTTTCCCACTACTTGCAACTGAAGTGACTGTTATTTTCTCTTTCTGGTGGCTGCCTACGGGTTTAGCCAGAAGACGTGAATCTAATAGTTGCTTGTTTGGTGGTACCTTAAAGAATGAGCCTATGAAATGTGCTTCAGGGCTGATGATACGTGGCTTAGTTGGTGCAGTGCTTGCCTGGCATATGTGAAGCTAGGGGCTTAATTTCTAACACTGCATAGAACCCGGCATGGTCTGGACCCAGCACTCGGGAAGTGAAGGAAAGGTCAGAAGCTCAAAGTCATCTTCAGCTGCATAGCTAGTTTGAGTGTAACCAGGTTACAGGAGACCCGATCTCTAAAGAGAACCAGCGAAATGCCCCAACAATGAAAGCACCTGCCAAGCAATTTTGACCACCAAAATGCAATCCCAGAACCAACAGAAGGCAAGCCCTAAATTCCAAAAAAATGTCCTCTAGCCTCCAGTCGCTCTATGACATGTGTGTGTCTGCAGTCTCTCTCTATCTCTTCTACACACAATAAAGATTCTTTTTAGAGTAATGTTTTTGAACACAGAAGAGTGATGCTAATTCCTAAATAAAGTCCAGTCATTGTCTTGTGAATGATTGTTTCTATTTCACATATAGTAAATTTTAACTTCTAAAAAGAGTAAAACTAAGCAGTATTATCAGATGACTAGATGACTTTAGGCAAAGAAGGGACATAGTAATAATAATACTAACAATTATTCAGCCATTTCTGAGCATTTTTCTGAAATAATATTTTAATGAGCTTCTTCTTAGCCTCTTTTGTCCATTCGTTACAATTCAGAAATGGGTTGGGTTCTAGGAAAAACAGAAAAAAAAAAGGCATGGTCTTACAAAAACAGAATCTATTTCCATCAGAAATACTGAAACAAAATGTCCCGTGAGTGCAATTTCTGTCCCCTGAAAGCAGGGTTCCTTTTGATGTCATGGGAGAGTTCAGGGAGCAGTCTGAGAGCAGCGACAAGAAGGGGGCATCGAATTTCAGAACCCTGATGCTGCTGAATTGTTCTTCCAGCCCCACACTAATGAGTCCTAAGAACCCGCTGACTCTGAGCAGGACAGGGGCTGGGTCCACAGATCCCGCAGCATGACAGTGGTATCAATGCAAACAGCTGAAGAGAACAAACCAAGGCATCTTAAAACCAGCGAAGAACTTGAGCCCTTTGAATTGTGATTAAAAAATAAAAGGAAACTACATTCTGCACACCAACGCTTCGGAGAAGCCATCAAATGTGACAATCCAATTTGGATGGAGGGGGTTAAAATTAACTCTTTCATAACAAAATTTTTTAGCCAGATGCATTGACACATGTGCATGTGCGTGTGCACACACAACACGTGCAGAATGGAATTTTGTTTTGGCTGTCATTTCATTTTTAGCTCTCCATGCACATAATATTAAACGCAAGTGTTATCTTCTTTGTCAGTCCAAGAGAAAAAGTCGAAAATTTTATGTTATGTTCTTGGCCTTTTGTTTCAAATGTAAGGATTTAGGAAATTGCATGGTTTGCCCCAGGTCGGTGTACAGTATAAATGTTACAGAGGACACTAACATGCAGGCCCACGGGCAGAATCAGAGGAGGATACCTCCTTGCCTCCTGCGAGTCTCTGGAGGATCGGAAGACCTAGAAGGAAAGGGAGGAGTTTTTTATTCTTGAATTGTGCCTTGTACAGAGAGTCCACAGGGGTTTTCTTGCACCTCTCACAGTGCACGTGGTGCAGTTTAGAGAGACCAGAACCCAAGACATATGTCAGGGTCAGCTAGACCATTGCAGAAATGTTGCCTCCAGCAAGTGTGCAAAAGAGAAGACAGGACTTGCATTCAGTCCTAGACACAAAGGTGAGAGTTTCTCAAGCACCCAGGGTCAAAAGCATTTATTGGTCTCCCATATTGATAAGAAGCCATGATAGCCTGTGCATTTTTAGCTGTTGAGAAAGGCAGCAAATGAGTAATGAAATCACAGCCATTGCAGGCTGTTCTAATGCCAGTTTAGTAACAGGACAGGTATTTCTAGGATCCTCACTGCATGATGGAGTCATGTAAAAAAGTCACCCACGTCCTAACTACAGTATTTCCTTCTTGTCTAGTTTAACTATTTAAGGTGGTCCATCCTGTCCCTGCCTCAGAAGAAATGAGAGAAGAGAGAGGAGAGATGGAAAAGAAAAACAAAGCAATGGAATTCTACCAGCCTCTTTTCCATCAGAAAGAAGGAAAGATGCCAGCTTGTGTATTTATATCCACCCCAGCACCTGCTCAACATTTCATCACGGGATGTTTCACGAAAATAAAGACATCAAGACAGCCGCTTGAATAAGTTGATCCGAGAAGCTACAACAGAGACCTTTGGATTCAGTCTGGCACTCAGAGTAAAGAGACTTCCTTATCCAAAAAATAAAAAACACCTTTCCTACATGTGGTTGATTTTAACCAGACCTCACAGAAAAAAATTGATAGGAAAAAAAACTGCTTTGTTGTTTATTTTAAAATAGGTCTAATGCAGTGAAGGCAGGCCTCAGACTTGATGTAATTGAGGCTAACCTTGAACAGGAGTCTCATGACTCCATTTCCTAGACTTTTGTAAAGAAGTTGTTTTTTGGTTGTTTTTGTTTTTGTTTTGCAACTAAGCTATTTTTAAGGATCAAAAGATTCTGGGGCAAAATAAATGCATTTTGGGATAGTTGTTTGTTTTTTTTTAAATATCCTGGTCAGGCGTGGTGGCTCAGAGGCATGGAAGGCTGAAGAAGGAAGCTGCCACAAGGTTGAAGCCAGCCTGGACTCCAGAGTAAGGTCGTATCTCAAAAATAAATAAATAAAACACCAAAAGAGAGAGAGAGAGAGAGCCTAAGTCATCAATTAACCTTGCAAGTGCTCCCAAATATGTACCACAGATGTATCTCAAAGGTCTTCTGTTATTCAGGACAGGTAGCTAGAAAGTATTTGTGCCTGCGGAATGCAGAGGCTGCCAGATTTTGTTATGTCGAAAGAGACATCATAAATTCCAACCATTACCAGTAAGAACATCCTCGGGGCCAGCTGCTGTCCCCAGCGCTTTCCGTATATTATCACACTTCATCTTTACAGTGACCTGCAGGGTACTGTACTTGCTACTCTACGAGGGAGGAAACAGTGCAGATAAAGATTAAGTATCGTATGCAAGTCATTCTCATTAGCAAGTGGACTGAGCCCAAGTCTACGTGGCCCTGTGTGTGTTTAGGGCCACTGTCATTTTCTACTTCCTTGTAAATTAAGGTCAGTAGGAGAAAAACTCCCTCTGGGAAACAACCTCAGACTACAGTATCTTGACAGAAATTTTGCAGTCTCAGAACTGTCACCCACCCCTGCACTATACTTTGTTGATGTGCTTTCAGCTCATTTATTTTTTAGCATTTTTAGTTGAATTGGATTTTTACAATATAATGTAAACAATTTCACACATGCAAGTGATGCATTCTTATTGTTTATTTTTTTTAATTTTTTTATTATTTATTCAATTGTGCGTGTATGCATATGTGCAGGTGTGTGTATGTATGTGTGTGTGTGTAGAACCACGGACGAATTCGGGAACCACCATGGATGCCTCCATCTCCTCCTTGTTTACTCTGCCCTGGGATTCACAGGCTCCGCCCTACCAGGACCAGAAACGCAGGCCCCCCCCCCCCCCCGCTTCCGCCCGGCGTCTATACATGGGGTCTAGCATCCGAACTCAGGACCTTCCGCCTGCAAGGCAGAGGCTTAACCCCTGAGCCACCTCTCCAGCCCCTTATTGTTTATTTTTTAACATTGTGTATGTGTGTGTGTGTGTATGTGTGCATCAGAGAGCACTGTGTGTGCCTTTAGAGATCCAAGGGTGGGTGATTTCAGGAATCATCCTGGACGGTTTCTATCTCCTTTCTGCTTCACTTTGGGATTTCCTAGGCTCCACTTTCCAGAGCAGGAAATACCAAAAAAAACTCTGGCAGCCTCTGCATTCCTATTTTCCACCTGTCATTTATGTGAGACTTGAAGTCAGGTCCCTCTGCTTTCAAGGCCGATCATTCTGACTACCCTTATTATTTGCTCTCTCTTCTTTCCCCCCAACCCCTTTCAGTCTCTCCCCTACAAGCCTCTTTCTTACATTCATGCCATTTTGCTTTGTTTTGAAACCCACTGAGTTTAACCAGGACAGCCCGTATGAACACAGGTGAGTTATTATCCACCAGAGTCTTCATCAGTGGTTACAAAACTGGGCCCAGCATGAGCCCATCCTCCATGGAAGACTGACTATTGGAAGGCTTTGTGATCTCAGTCACCATGCCATGCCCAAAAGATGGTATTTCACAACCATTCTCCCTCTTATTTGCTTCTTACATTCCCTCTTCCATATGTTTCCTGAACCTTAGAGAAGGTGCTATATAGATGTCCAGTTTAGGAATGAATACTCGGCAATCATCTCTGCTCAGTACCTTGTATAGCTTGAGACCCTGTATTCCCTATAAAAGAAGTTTCTCAAATTAAGGCTGAGAGCAGCATCTGACTACAAGTATAAGCATAAATATGGAGGCAGCAATATGCACCATGCCACCATGCCCATTTTTTAAAAAGTGGGTGTAAGTCCCCCCCTAATTCCCTCTATTCTCCATCCTACTTCCCACCCCCTACTTTCTCCTACCTCTAAGGCTCATGACTTCCCCAATTATTGGTAAAAGGCCAGGTTTAAAGTACCAAGCACAGATTTCCTCCTGCAAATAAAGCTTCAAATCCAATCTGGGAGCAGCAGGTTATCCCCATTAACATTCATGCCACTAGTGCAACAGTGGACACATCTTGACTAGCAGGTTGGTATTGCAACACACAAGGCTCACAGGTGTGTAAAACTGTTGAGGAGTTTTCTCCCTCAGCAGCCTGCACTTAATATGATAGCCAACAAGGAGGAAGCTTCCATCCAGTTCAGTTTCAGGTTCATTTCTCTATGGCCTACAAAAACAAGGTAATTAACATCTTCAGCAATCTAGCTCTACTTGGTAATCAAGGACAATAGGCTGTGTTGCTGTATGGGCCTCTGGGGCCTTCCTGACTAATACGTCACAAGGAGATATCCCATACATGGCATTGCAGAAATTCATCTAATGACTCGGGATTTCTGGGATCAGCATTATCCATCCATGGAGGATACCTCCATTTAAACGTTTTATGTGGGATCTGGGATCCAAACTCAGGACCTTCTGCTTGTGAGGCAGAAGCTTAACCCTAAGCCATCTCTCCAGCCTCCATTCAAACTTTTTTTTAAGTATTTATAAAATAGGAAATTTCCATGTGATTTCTTATGTCTTCAGTGTTGATGAACACAGTCCTCTCTCTCCCATCTCCCTACACCCTATCCCATTTAAACCTTACTACACCAGTATGTTTTCTTAAGGCAGGATCTCATGTAACCCATGCTGGCCTCAGATTTACTATGCAAACAAAATGATGACCTTGAGCTTCTGATTCCACTGTCTCAGTCACCTGTGTGACAGGATTACAGGACTGTCCCACACACCCAGTTTTTGTTTTTTAGGTATTTTAATAAAGTCCTAATTTTTAAATTTTTATTTATTTATTAATTTTACAAGCATATTGATAACCAATCCCTGCTTCCCTCCATCTCCCCTCCTTCCCATCGCCTTCTCTTCCCCTCATCAATCCATCCCATTCCCTCCCACCCGCCTGCCTGTCTGCTTCTATGGACCCCATAGTTTCCTCTGTCTTATCTACTCCTGTGGGGGTTTAGGCCTCTGTGGCATATCAAGTTACCCCTCCTCAGGCCACGCTGCTGATAGGGGTATTTCCCTTCACTCATCATCTCTAGTCTCTAAGGTTTCCACACATTCAGTTTTAAGCTCAAACCCAAGCTTCATGCCTGCCACGACTGAGCTACTTTCCCAATGTCTTCACTGCATTTTAATACCCTCAACAGCCCAGACATTGATTCTGTCAAATATCTAGGATCAGCTACCTATTAGGGAGTTTAGTTGGCAAGAAAAAGAAGAGAGAAGGAAGAGATCTAGATTGTCACAGAGTATCTTTGGGATATTCCCTTTGCCTCTGCAATTACCTGATGAGAAAAAAAATATATGATTAAGTCAGAATCTCATGTAATAATATAAAATTTAATGGGTTGGGAATATAGTTGTTATAGTGTTTGCCTAATAATTTAAATTTTGCTTTCTTCTTCCACTACAAAGAGATCAGTCCTAAAATAACTAGGTATCCCGTAGTAATTGAATTATGCTCTTAGACTTGTTCTCTAGGCATAAGAAAGAATAATAGTGCACATGAGCCCTAGATTAGAAGAAATTGGCCAATAACTACTACTGTTTTTCTCATGTACATGCCAGACACTAAGACTATACATCAAAATTTATGAGCTCTTGAGTCAGCAATTCCAGATAGATTAACTTTGCCTACCAAAGTCAGCCTCAATGTACCCCATACATTGTGCATTGTAGAATATGTTTCCAGACACACTGAGGACATCAGTAAGAAATAGAGACTCTTGTTATGTAGCTCTGGCCAATCTGATACTCGATAGGTAGCCCATGATGGCCTCAAACTGCATTCAGTCCTCCTGCCCTCATCTCCCAAGTGCTCCAATTAAAGGCATTTATCTCTAAGCCTGGCTAGAATGAAATGGTGAAATTTTCTCATTAAAGATGGTGGACTAAACATCTGTTTTGATCTCCCTTCCTGAAACTTTCTAGAATTATACCAATGAGATTTTTCTAAAGAAGGAGAAGGAAGAAGAAGAAGAGGAGGAGGAGGAGAAAAAGAAGGCCATTTTCAAAGGCAAAGGGAACATAAGAGAAAAAAAAGTAATTTAAAAATAGACATTGAGGGCTGGAGAGACAGCCCAGGGGTTAAGACTGTGCCTCAAAAACAGAAGAACTTGAGTTGGGATCCTGGCTCACACAGGGATGGGAGAGGTGGCGGGGGGGGGGGGGGGACACCCAGGCAGAAATGGTGGCAGCCTGCACTTTCAGCCCTGGAAGGCAGAGTTTAGCAGATTCCACAGTGTAGGGGGAAAAAAAAAGAAGTATAACAATCCAGGATGATTTCCAAAGTCACCCTTGGGTCTCCAAAGGCACACACAGTATCCTCTGAAACACACACACACACACACACACACACACACACACACACACACACACACCACACACACACCACACACACACACCACACACACAAATAAAGTTTTAAAATATTTTAAAAAATAGAATTGAAAAAATTTTAGAAAAAGAAATCCGTGCTCAGTATATAATAACTTAAGAAAGTCCAAGAAAGCTGCATCCCTAAAACCAGCCATGGAGGGAGCCCAGTGTCAATTAACATTTTGTATCACTCTGGGTGAAGGGGACATGGAATATTTCCTTTGGTCTTCAGAAGGAGGTACAGGCATGGGGTATAGCACAGTGGTGGGTATTCCCTAGCAGGAGAGAAGCCCCAGGCTTCTCCTCTATAATTGGCTGATGGAGAGTACATCTGGAAATACAAAGAATGAAGCAGGATTGTTGAAACATCTGTTGAAAAGAAATCAACACCCCCAAGCTCTCCTCCACTCCCCATAATCAAGTAGCTGCTTCTCTTACCTTGCACCTCCTACCAGAGGTGAAGGCTTCCCCTTCTCATTGGGAAAAAAATGCCAATCTTGTGACCCAAGGGCCCCAGGCAAGGGTCTCATTGCAAAAGCAGGAAGAATTGTGAACAAAGGGTGAAAGCAAGTAAAGATTTTTGCGGACATGCCCAAGAGTTTATCTCCTTTAGGGGTGCACTCCCAAAAGTGGTCCTGTGGTCTCCTCTCAAATTCTCATTGTGCACTCGTTCTTGCTCTCTATCTCTTTCTCTCAATCTGTATTTGAAATGAAATAATCAATTATGTGCATAAGTTCTCATTTAATAATATTATATTATATACATTTCCAGTTTATCATAGATATAATTTCCAATAGTAACCAATAGAATTCTTACAGTGACTGCTTCTAGAGGGCAGAACATGGAGGGAAGTTGCAATAGTCACTTTACTTGTTGTAACGACTCAATACCTGATAAAAACAAGTCACATTTTGAGGGTACAGGCCACTAGGCAGGAGGAGGCTGAGGAGTGGATTATGTTGTACCCACATTTAGGTAGCAGGGGGAGACCATCTGCTCAGTTTGCTTTCCCTTTTTTGGGGGGGGCAGGAACCCTAGACCAGACCATCAGATGGTGCCCCCCACCTTCAGGGTAGGTCTTCTTTGCCAGGTTAAACTTTTCTAGACACACCCAGAAGTGTGTTTCCGTGGTGATGCCAAGCCTCATCGATTGGCAATATTAACCAACATAGAAAAGGCAATGACAGAAATGTGACTATTAATTAGAGCAATAAGCCATATACAGGACTTATTAAATTATTTAAACCACAAGCATCAAAAACTTGGATGACAATTTGAAATTAAAAATTAAATACAACATTGGCACAGTGTATCTTCTTTAATAAAAAGAGAAGGAAGCAGGCATGGTGGTGTGTGTCTGTAATCCCAGCACTCAGGAGGCGGAGGCAGGAGGATCACTTGGAGCTCAAGGTTAACCTGGACTGTGCAGTGAGACCCCATCTCAAACACAACAGAGGAAGAGGAGGAGAAGGTAGACAGGTAAGTCTAGTGGCTTCAAAGGAAAAACTATTATAAGCTAGGAATGCACACACACACACACATACACATGCATACGCACACACATATACACATGCACACGCACACGCACACATTGTCTCAGAAAAAGAGGAAAGGAATGTGGAAGCAGAAGAACGGGGGGGGGGGGACAGAAGTACAGAGGGGAAGAGGGAGGTGGCACATATATAAAGTACATCTAGACCCCAAACCTTGACCTAGGAAACTATACTCTTCATCCTCACAAGCAACAGGAAGCATCTCTATGCCTTACACCAAGTTGGAAGTACTAGACCAGATAGTTCTTTTTTTAATATTTACTTAATTTTTTTAATGTGTGTGTGTATGTGGGTGTGTGTGTGTGAGACCCAAGTGTGACTTCAGGAATCACCCTGGATTGATCTCCTCCTCTTTCTTTTGCTCTGGAGTTTCCCAGGCTCGGTCTTCCAGGGCCAGAACTGCAGGCCGCTGCCATTTCTGTCTGGCATATTCACGTGGGATCTGGGATTCAAACCCAGTACCTTCGGCTTGCGAGGCAGAGACTTAACCACTGAGCCATCTCTCCAGCCCAGATAACATTTCACTTAGAATAAATAAGCAGCTGTGCTATTTCTTGTATCCAAGTACCATGGCGGCCACAGCTCTTTGTCCACATGTTTCCATCTTCTTCCTGTGCCCTCCAGCAAGCCGAAGGTCCCTGCTTTCTCCTGCTTTGCCTCATTTTCTTCGCCTGGGCCCAACTAGTTACCCTGGCATGTTCATTCTCAGAGTCCTTCACGCTTTGTTGTCCTGTGTCCCTTGTGCCACTTTGGTGAGGAAAATTCTCCTTGATTGTAACTTCCTTAGAGGAACATCCTGGTCCTGCCTTCTCGAGATGCAGTAGTGTCTGGTTTCTTGGCTTCGAGTCTATCACAGGACCCAGGAGGCGTGAGACGACACTTTCCCCGTTGAGGATGAGCTCACCACCAGAAGTTGCAGCAGGCTGAGGAGGAAGCCAGCCATGAAAAAAAGAAAGAGGAGCGTGTGTGTGTCGCTTGCCAAGGTGGCGAGGCAGCAGGATTGTTGTGAATTTGAGGCCAGCCTGGGCTACATAAGGAGCTCCAGGTACCCTGGGCAAAAGAGGAAAAGCCTCTCTCAATAAAAAAAAATAATAATAAAGAGAAGTCTCCACCTTTGAGGAATTCACTGTCCAATAAGAGATTCTCTTCATGAGAGATATAAGAATAGAACGGTAGAGCTGGAGAGATGGCTCAGAAGTTAATGCTCTGCCTCTCATACCAAGGGTCCTAAGTTCGGATCCCAGGTCCCATGTAAAAATGCCAGTGGAAACGGTGGCAACCTGCACTTGGTGGGCAGAGCCTGGGAAAGCAAAACTAAAAGGAAGTAGAAGCAATCCAGGATGATTCCCGAGGAGTCACCTTTGGGAACGCACACTGAATGAATGAATGAATGAATGAATGAATGAATGAATGAATGAATGAAATAAAGTTTAAACAGGATGGAACATGTGTTTGAGTGACAGGGACTGCAGATACAGGTCATGAAACTTGAAAGGGGCTGCGATGAGGCAGCGGGTAAGAAGGGTGTGTAGTACATGAGCCATGAAAGCAGAGATGGGTACTGGGGGGAAGGATCCAAGTCAAGGAAAAGGAGCAGCCCAAGTATGCACGACATGTCACGAAGAAGTGTTACTTTAAAAACGTGGACGACTTTAATTATAAAAGCCACAGTCATGATAGTTGGCATATGCCCAAGTCTGCGTGCAGCAGCCGCCTGAGAACCCCCTAAGATGTAAAGCAGTTGGCCAAAAAGATGGGTTATAGCAGCTTCTCCAGGCCCAGCAGGAAGCCTTGGTTACAACCTCAGGACAAGCTCTGACCCCAAAGCCACCTGTCTTCTTCTGCCCGGGTCCTTTGGAGGCAGCGCGACAAGCGGGCTGGCCTGCAGAAATCTCTCCCTTCACGTCATTGCTTGTTGCTCATACCCAACTGATCATGGCTTAAAAAGTCAGTTACAACCTGCCAAGTTCTTCTTCCATTTAATATCTCATTTACTTACTGGAAAGCAGGTATCTGTGCACCTCAGACACGTGTAAAAGTCAAAGGGCAACTTTCTCGAGTCCTTACTCTCTTTCAACCACGTGGACTCTGAGAATCAAACTCGGGTCTCCAGCTTTGCACGGAGTCGCCTTTAGCCTCGCTGAGCCATTTTGCCAACCTAGCATGCTTCCATTTTAGATAGAGAGCAAGTGAAGGGGAGAATCGTTATCACAGGTAAATAAGATAACTATGTAAATACCGTTAAATGAATGCTAAAAAAGAGGAAGGAGAGCTGCGAAAGCAAAGTGCAGCAAGGAAGGGGGAAGCTTGAGCCCAACAAGCTGCGGATAACAATGGGATCACAGAAGAAAGGAAAGGCGGTCAGGGAGGTGGGGCAGAGGTTGGGAAATCCAGCTGCTGTGGACACACTCAGAGCAGCGGTTTTTGCGTCCTGGCTCTGGAGAGCTAGTGCCAATATGAGACTGAAAGTGCGGTTCATGGGCTGCCGTCAGGACTGAATAAGATAATTTATGTGATGTCCTCAACACCGTGCACATCCCAAAGAGTCAGCGAGTGTCAGACATATGCATAGATACAATTCCAATGAAAGCTGAGAAAATTGGGGGAAATGTAATTACAGCCCTCCAGAATATGAAGGGTTTTGACAGAGAAGATGATAACTGCTTTCCATGTTCATGGAGGAGATAACCCCTCCCCCCAAAAAATGGATTTAAACTAATAAGATAGCAGTGCAGGAGGCTGGAACACACTTTAGCGTGTTGGAAGTTGGGGCAGGTCATTAAGAAACAGACTGTTATCTCTTTGGACACCTTTTAGCGGAGGCCTTGGTGAGACAGGGGTTAGATCCTTCTAGTACTATGATGATAGGATTCAGTGAGTGCGTAAGTGCTATTTGCCATTATAAACTTCCTCCTGTGTGGCCCTTTTTATCCAATAATGATTTCCTGCTCCACTCCGGCTGCTGTGATCAACTCGGAGACCTGAAGTCAGACTGCAAGTTGCAGCCTAAGGGGGGTGGAGGGGAGTTTCTAAGCCAGACAACATTTAAGAGCTCTTGAGTAGGGAAGCCCACGGCAACTTTGTTTCAGCCCTTGCAAAGCCTCAGAAGTGGACAGTAAGAATCTTCCTCTGAAAGTCCCTTCCTTCCTCATTAGAATTATTCCCAAACTGGGTGGGCAAGATAGCTCGGTGGGTAAAGACACTTGCCACCAACTCGGATGACCTGACTTTGATCCCAGAACCAACGCCCACAAGTTGTCCTCTGACCTACACACCCCCACACATGCATGCACACTAAATAAATACGTATAAACAAATAGAATTATTCTCAAGTTCATCTTGAGTTCAAGCAAATGTTGCAGTATGGGGCTCCCAGGATTCCATTGAATTTACTCCTACCTAAGCCTTTTCTAACCAGGAAAAGTACTTACCTCTTCAAACTGCGCAAGAACATAACCTTGGGTTGGCTGTTTTGTTTTGTTTTGTTTGTTCTGTTTTGCTTCGGGGCAGGATCTCACTCTGTAGCTTGGGCAGTCTTGGAACCCACCGTGTAACTAAGTGTCGCAGTTTGTCCTTGAATCCCCCCTTCATCCTCCTGCCTCGGTCTCCTGCATGTCGGGATTACAAGCATGCACCCCTACGCCCACTTCCATCTTGGCACTTTGAGGAGACTGGGCTGGACCGACCAAGTCCTACCCAGTGAAGCCGAGGAGGATCAGGGTTAGGGGGAGCCGGCGGGGGACTTCTGTTCCCCACTGCATCTAATTCGCCTGTGGCTTAAACGCTCCCAGTTTGGATTCCCTTGTCTAAGTCTAGAAGGGCAGGCTGATGGCAGCATCCTGTGTCTGCCTTTTATTTCCTGCTCTTGATTAAGTACGACTCTACTTACAAGGCTCTGTGAGTAATTGGAACACCCACTCCCAGTCCGGCTACCCCTAGTATTTCAGATCCTGGAGCTGCGGGGGTAGAGGAAGAGACCAAGCAGTCATTTTGCGAGTATTTTCTGTACCATACCCCACGAACTTCAAAGGACTGGATTCTCTGTAGGTTAGCAAAGTGCAGCCACACCGGGCGGACTCCAAGGGGCCCGGCTGCCACAAAAGAGGGAAAGCGACCTGCTGTCACACTGCAGAGCTGGGCAGTGTCCTGCCTACCCAGCGCATCAAGACGTCCACATCTCCCATGTCATCTCAGATCCTGCCAGGCATGGTAACACACGCCTGCAACTCCAGTGTTGGGGAAGCAATAGCAGGAGGATCCACCCACAACCCTCCTCTGCTACATAGGGAGTCCCAGGCCAGCCTGGACTCCGCGAGACCCTGTCTCAAAAAAATAAATAAGAGGATAATGAGATAGCCCAATAGGTAAGGCACCAGCTCACAAACCCAGAGGTCTGAATTCAATCCCTGGGCACCCACCTGGTGGAAGGAGAGAACTGACTTCTGAAGTTGTCTTCTGATTACCACCAGTACACCACGACACAGATGCATGTGGCTTCTCTGTCTCTTCTACACTCGTGTGAAGAAATAAACATTTTAAACATTGAATAAAGTAAATAATGAAGATCATTTCGCTGACACTCATTTGGAATCTCAGCATTTAGAAAGCTGAGCCGGAAGAATCAAGAGCTCCAGGACAGCTTTGGGTTGCATAGAAACTCCGTGACGTCAGCCAGCTTGCACAGCAGGGAAACCCGGGCTCTGGGCTCCTGGTCATAGGTGGCTGTGAGAATTTTCCCCCCACATGGTAAGGTCTTACTGTTTTGACTTATTTCTGTCCATTTCCACCACAGCCTTTCTGGAGTGAGCCTCTGGATCTGATCCCAGCTGGGCTCCTGGCTTTAGCTCTCCTTCCTGTTCCAGTCATTCCTACATCTCCTTGCCAAAGGAAGATTCCAGAATGCCCTGACTTCTTAAGTCTTGATTCTTTTTGAAGTGAATTAAATTAAGTGTAAACTCCTGTCTACCTCAGAGATTCCTCACAGGGCTTGAACATTCTCCCCCCCTGCCTACAGCCACATAATCCCCTTACTGCAAGGAGTCTCCCCGACCCCATCTCTCCACAGAAGCCCATGTCCCCTTGCGCACTGCTGGTGCTGAAGAAAATGTGCTGTACATATCCACCTCTTGGTGAAGCTGAACCGTTTGGATGCGGATCTGTTGTTACCACTGTCTTCTTTGAAAGGTCTGGGTCTGTTCATAATTCACCTGCAATTGCATGCTATCTTCCATCTTCTACTAGTTGGTTCCCATGTCTGAGTTTCGTCTTCTCAAACAGGCTGTAAATAACTTGAGGGTAAGGGGATTCCATGGCACACTTTCCCCCTGAAGAGCTCTAGACAGACACATGGCACAGGCACTTAATTCATCTTTGCCTATCAATAAAAATATAATCAGCCTGCCACAGAGAGATCACAGGATCCATATGTGCAGTTAACCTATATGACAGGTATAGCTTAGTTGAACCTGATTGACCTGTTGCCTGAATGTTTCAAGCACTAACCAATTCTTAGTGGGTGCGTAGGAGATAGAAAATGTGGGCATTTCAAATTTGAAATTACCTTGGGACTCAATTGGGATGGGGGGTGGTTTTGAACATGTTGATGACCCAACTTCCAGACTCAGGGGCTTGTTTGGAAGTGTGAGGACAGACAGGGAAGGTGCTTGCCTGGCTTCTCCTTGCCGCTCCTTCCACAATGGCTCTTTGGTCTGGCAAAGTTTATGCAAATGATGCAAGAAGTCGGTAGGAGACTTAATTACTCTCTAGTGAAAACCCAGACAGCTTATTCCCATCTGCTTCTACAAGGAGAGCCAGGCACCCCACAGGAATCCTTTGTGAAGTTACAGTCCCAGTGGTAAAGTACTCTGGGATCTTTGGATGAAAGGACACTTACATGTCCAAGACACTGTTATTATTGTCATAAATAATGGTGCTTTGTATTTTATCAAAGGAGCTCAGAGAGGTTTGCAAACATTAGCTAATGAGTCCTTTAAAAGGAAAAGAAAACCCACCACTCTGTGAAGTAGGTGGAAGAGAGATGTTATTATCCCATTACCCAGCTGGAATTACTGAGACACCAGAATTCATTGACTTAATCCAAAGTCACATGTCAGAGTCAGAAATAGAATCCACGTCTCCTGACACCCACTTTGAACAAACCACATTGCTTCTTGCGATGTGCTGAGAGGGAGGGAGGGAGAGAGAGAAAGAGAGATTAGGGTTGATTTATGATATATAAAAACAAACCTTGGGAAAGTCAGCGAATCTCACCTTTCAATGACTGTCAAGTAGTCAAACGGTAGATATGAGAAAAACAACATGTTGATGGAAAGATGTGTGGGAAGAACCATCTCATAAATACAATGCTTTCATCAAAACTTTCCAGCAGGAACTTGGGACTGTAAGGAATCTGATATTCAGCCAGTGCTATTCGGATGGTTTAAAACAAAGAGGCATAATCCACCAGGTTTTACACAGAAACTAGTCTAGCAAGTTCGAGTCTTTATTTTTGAACTCCATTTCCTTATTTTTCCGTGTTCTCAAAAGCCTGTTAAACATGTATCCATGGGATAAGAAAGTCGCATCGAGGATATAAATATGACTCCTCGGTTGCTTTGAGTTCCCCCTGATCAGACTCGGAATTTAATATTAATGTAATTCAAAAAAATTGACAAGGAGCTGTCTCCAGGGACCCAGGTGGAGGAGGAGGAGCAAGAGCTGAGCCCAGAATGTAACTGATGATGCCAGTGCGTTGCCGCCACCCGCAACCTCCATGAACGTGTGATGAAGAGTTTATGTTGTCCACGCGCAGAGCTGAGCAGACCCTATGCCGGTGTCAACTTAAAAGACCTCAAATTCATCAGTCTCCCTACCCCCCAGTACTTTGCTGGTTTTCATTTCAGAGCTAGCTTTAACATCTCGTTGCTTTCCCTGGTATGTCATGCGATGTGAATAAGATGGTGTAATGCTACATCAAAGCCAGGAGTGGTGAGGCAGGTGCTGTCAGCCCAGCACTCTGGAAGCTGAGGCAGGAGAATCAATTCACAATAAAAGTCATTCACAGAAACTGAGTTCCTTGGAAATGCCTGACCCCATCGGACACTCCTTGGGAGCTGGAGCATTACACAAAGAACTTTTCAGCTACATTATTCAACTTCCTTTGAAGCTGTTTTCAGTCATTGGCTTTTGACTTACTCATTGCGGTCATATTTAGACTTTTCTCTGTGCCAGTTGCCATGCCTCTGTACTCGGGAAGAAATATTGAAATACTGAAAATGAAACAGAATGACAACCCATCTGGTTGAGAAGTCCTAATGGACCTATGTAGCTAAAACTAGATTACAGCTGAAGCTCTCAGTGCTGGGCTATGAGAGAGCCACAGGTAATTTACCTGTGCTTGTGCTTCTATTAAAAAAAAAAAAAATCAAAGCAGTGTTCCTATATGAGCAGAAAAAAAAAGTTAGGCATTTGTAGCCTTGGCAAAAGAGGCCTGGGGGTGGGGGATAGAAGGAAGGACCCAAAACAGAAATGAAAAAGAAATCGTTCCAATGAATACTTTGTCCCCTTAGGCTGAGCCTCAATAATCCTCACAGCGTACCTTCTCTGGTCAATGCTCAGAAAACAATTGGCTTCCACTTAGCAACATGCTTTCACATCTCTTAAAGGTTACCGATAGAAGCTGATGCTTTAGACAGAATCCAATTTAAATAGATGACGACATTCTGCTTTGGAAATAAAATGTTTGTTACTATGGGCTTATCAGTGCTGGCTCCCACTCTTGACTGATTTAAAAAAAGAAAAAGTTACCTATCAGGATTTAAGCATTTCTTCAAATTGAGCAACCCGTTGAGCCACTTCTCAATGTACCTATCAATCATCCGGTGATAAGAAGGGTTTGTATTCATAATAGCTGGTTGCTAAGATAAATATGAGTTACTCTAACTAATCCAATCGACAATGAGACCTCCGAGGTCAGCACAGAAATAATCAAACAGTAAGAATGAATAGGTTGTAATTTCTCTGATTAACAAATGTTCTCCTTGTCCTGGGATGTTAAGAGCTGCTTAAAGCCCTGGGGTAAATTTAGAATGTATGTATTTACATAGGTAAGGCTCTGTGTACACTCCCAATCAGAAACCCAGGAGTCTCCGAGTCATGCAAACATCCAATGGCGTTTTCAGAAAACAGGTAGAGAGATGGCATTTTTTAACATAATCACCTACCACAATTCATAGAATTGTGAGCACGTGAAATCCCAACTCGGTTTTCAAGCCCATTTATACCAGATGACTCTGAATTATTTTATAAACCAGCTGGTACATTAAAAGTCAGGAATTGCATGTTTTCCCAATTTCAATTCTATTGGTGATTAGGGAGGAGAAGTTGGAATCTGAGCCAGTATCTACCTCGGCCCACCCCATGACCAAGGTCAGACAGACAAGTCAAGGGCAACGCACAGCTGATGACTTTGGAACCTGACCTAAGGTAACAGCCAGGTTTCTGCTGTTCAGGCCTCTGCATATCCACTGTTCCCACTTTTCATTCACCCAGTGCCTAGCAGGAGAAGTCAACAGTCCAGAACAGCTGGGGGAAAGCAGTCCAATTAACAAGAAGCTAAACTAAGGAGGCCTGTAAGAACCAAAAGTGAATGGGGTGAGAATACTATCTTTCTGTCTGAACACGTTACTTTACTTCTAGCTCAACCTCTAAGGCTTTTAAACAGCTGGTCGGTTTAATCTGTTCCTGGCCATAATTTTGAGGATTTGAAAGACTCCTGTAGTCATTCTGGATGAATGACAGTGATGGGCTTTGCCTACCAGTGCCTCAGGCCTGCCTTCTAGTATGTGTTCCTGCCGAGATGGCCAGTGTACAAAAAGCATCACCTTTTGCTTCCCACCACACGACCAACTCATTCAAGTATTTTAGGATGATTGGGATTAAGATTCCAGAAATACAGGGGACTGAAGCATTTGCCACATGGCATTTACAAAGGAAGCAACCGACACAAAAATGACTGTCAATGCCTTGCTGTGAATGCATAAGTGACATGAGACCGTCAGGTTCTCCTGTGGAAACTAGATTTTAATAGGTTTTTGATTGTCATCTCTCTTCTTGTTTCTTTATTTCTCACTCTGTGGAGGGATTCGCTTTCAAAAGGATTTGCTTAAACTTCCCCCTCAAAATCCAATTTGCAAATACACCTGCAATTGAATTTTCAATTTGTACAGTCACTGTGCTATCTTTTGCATGCAAAGAAGCCCCAGCTTATGAGTCTGTCCATGGCAACTGAAAAGTACAAATGACTCGTTCAAGCAAAGGAAAGGATGGAAGAATCAAGGCTCTTAAGACCCCCTATAATCAGAGCCCCACACCTGTGAATAAGCTTGAATTTAGATATTGATTTTACTGGAGAAAATCTGACCAGAATATATGTTCTTGCTGTAAAAAGAAAGAAATATGCTTATGAGCTGGGGAGATGATTGGGGATTAAGCATTTGCCTTACAAGCAAAAGGACCTGAGTTCAGATCCCCAGATCCCATGTAAAAATGACAGCAGTCTGTAATTTTGGCTCTGTAAGGCAGAACCTAGGAAACCCCAGAGCAAAACGATAAAGAGGTAGAAAAATCCAGGATGATTCCCCATGTCACCCTTGGGCCTCCACACACTCAAGTGTACTCTTGTAAACACACACACACTTACATTCAAAAAAAAGTTTATATGTTTTGAATAGCCATAGATTTGAGTGAAATTATAGAATTCTTTTCTATAATATCTCAAAATTATAAATTCTGATTATGCATTGTCAGATACGATTTTTTTGTGCCAATCCACAAATAATTTTTGAAAGTATGTGCTTAACTTGCATGGAAGCAGGAAGAAACAGAAAGTCCAGACTAGAGAGATGTGCTGATGGGTAGAGGAGGGAGGTGGTGGATCCTGAGGGTTCACTGGCCAACCAGTCTAGCCAAAATGGCAAGCTTCAGGACCAGCAAGACACCCTGTCTGAAAAAATAAGGAGGACACCCAAGCTGACCTCTGGCCTCCATGCACACACACAGAGGAAAGCACGCCCACTCACATGTGACCATTACACACACACATCAAATAAAATTAAAAGAAGGGCTGATCTCACAGATGCTTCACTTATAAAATATCTATTAATAATTGAATCTGTATAGCATAGCTAACAACCTAGTTGTTAAAAATGAAAAGTATTGAAATATTCAAGGTGGTACAGAACCAAAGTCCCAGTACTCTGTGCATAGAGGCAGGAGAACTGAAAAGGTACATGAAGCAACTTAGGATTCCATTTGCAGTAAGAATCACATGCAATTCTTAGCAGAAAAAAAAAAGACATTTTTAAATTTTATTTGAATCTAATTATATAGTCAGAATTTCAGTTAGCTGAGATCTAATAATTTTTGTCATTGGGTATCATCCAGATGAACTTTATTCCTGACTACATAAAATTGCCTTCACTTTCAGTCAATTTAACAATTATTTAAAGAATTCTTTATAAAAGTTCAATGTCCCCAGTGTGCCCCAACATACTCTGAAAGGCCACGTTCCTCTGGGGGGCTTTAACCTCTCCTTCCTGATAGTTTCTAATTGCACCCATTTCCATGTTAAGAATTTTTTTCTTTCGCACATGCTGATTAATTCCTTTTCCTTCATCTGAATCATCCCAGCCAGATGTCAAAGTGAAGTGCATTCAGTCTGTTCCTCCATTCTTTTGTTTGATTTGCTGCTGTTAATTGTTTCTTGTTTTTGAGACAAGATCTCACCATGTAGCCCAGGCTGGTCTCAAACACATGTTCCTCTTGCCTAAAGCTCTGTGTGCTGGAATTACAGACAGATGACTCTATGCCTATGTGTGAGTGGTTTCTTCATTTTTCCTCCTGTACAGCCCAGTCCTGAGACCCCATGAAATCTATGTTCACATAGTTGTGATTTTATCATACCAGTAAAACACCTCTGGCCCATAACAGCCCACAATAGCTTTGCAATCACAGGGAAGGTCAGGGAGAAATGGACCAAGCGTCATGTCTGTCACATCATCCTGCTGGAAACAGGTAACTTGCGTTTTTAAAGAAACACCAAAGAACATGGTGGTTTGGACAAGAGGCATGGAGCCCCGAGACTCATGCTGTAATCCCGGGGCTCTGGAGGCTGAAGCAAGAAGACTGCCATGAGCTTGAAGCTAGGCTGGACCTCAGAGAGAGACACTTGCAAAAACAGCATCAAAAAGTAAAGACTGCAACCAAATGTTATGAAGAGAGAGACAGAGACACAGAGAGAGAGATCTTAGCAGTTTCCACTTTAATTTTCAAGAGCTTTTTTGCCCCTATTTTTTTTTTTTTTTTTGTCCTGTGTTTGCTTTATTCGTGAGACAAAGTCATGCTGTGTAGCCTTGACTCTACAGAACAGACCAGCCTCAATTTGTAGTGACCTTCCTGCCTCCACCTCCAAGTGCTGGAATTACAGGCACAAGTCACCGCATCTGGCTATCCTATGGTTTGTCTCAAATACACAACTCTTTTTAAAATTTATTTTTAATTTTACAGATAGTAATCTTACAGGGCAGACATGGTACCATTATTCAGTAAATGATTATAGGACATAATAATCAGAACCAAGTACTTGGTATTTCTTTTTACTTTTGATATTTATAAAATTTGAAAATTTATATTAACTGTAATGATTACACATATTTATGTATCAAATCAGCCTTTGTAAGACTTCTCCTTAAACATGAAACTTCTGATTCTTTCTTTGGTGGGAGGAAGTGACAATCTCATCTAGCCATAGTGGGCCTTGAATTCACTACCTAGCCAAAGACAACGTGGAACTGGGTAACAGATACAGGCCACCACGTCTGGTTTTCCTGTCCCTTTAGGATAGCCTTCATAGGCACTTCTCAGTGATATCTGCTCTGTTCAAGATATTTCCAAACCCAAAAATTGATGGACACCACTGGACATGATTGTCTTTGCTTAGTTCATGCTACATCTTCGTTGGGTGGTTGTATCCTACGCTACCAAATCAAAAAGCTATGCACACCAGGGCCCCTCAGATGATCATCCATAGATCTTGGTTACAACCGCTGCATTTTAGCATGGCCGAAAGTTATTCTTGGAACTCGTCTCTATTGTTAAGACTTATCACCCCCTGCATTGTAAGGTACATCTGGCCAGGAGACTGAGGGGGCTGTGAGGTCACAACTGGGGTTAATGTTGTCAGCATAGACGTTCAGTGGGTGACTTACACATGCGCAGGGCCTTATGAACTCCTGTGTGCAGCACTGTGTGGTTCTTCTATGTTCTTTTCCCTCCCCCGTTGCTCTCCATTTATAGTGTAATGCCTCTTTTCTTGTGTGTACCACCATCCACACACATGTACACGCTGTCCTCCTTCGGTCTTCTCTCCTGCCTCCCTAATGCTGTGCTAGAGTGCTGGGGACAGACGGCCTCCAGAAGGCCTGACTAGCTGCTGTCACCAGGACTAATCTTGATGTCATTGCTCGTCCTCTGGATATCTGAGATACTGTGTGTCTCATTAAATGACCTCAGAGATTACTAACAATTCCAGGATTGTAAGATAAAGAAGAATTCAAAATGTGTTTGTTTTCAGGGAAATTCTTGCCTTTGATAGGAATGGAAGAGCAAGTGCTAGGCTTTTAGAGCTCTGTAAACCCTGAAAGGTTCTAGATAGGAGTAAAATTGCATAGATAAGGCAGAGGGCCACGTGTGTTAAGCACGGATCTTCCCCTCAGTCTCCACTGGAATCTGCTCATTTATTCTCCCAAGAGTTACATCTAAAGTTTTCACTACCACTCTTAGTGACCTAGAACGCTTGAACAATCTCAAATCCCTGGACCTCCAAAAGTCAGCCTTGAACCCCTACATGCCTGAGATTCTGAGTCTAAAGGGATAGAATGGGGTGGGGGAATAGATGTTTTACACAGTTCCCTGTGAAGTTCTGATACCAGATTTAAGAATCAGGAACCTAACAGGTTTGTTGGTTGGTTAGTTGGTTGGTTGGTTGGTTGGTTGGTTGGTTGGTGGCAGAATCTCTGGTGTAGCCCAAGATAGTCTCTAACTTGCATTTATTTAGCTAAAACCAAGAGTATAATACCAGCTGTGAGAGGGAAGCAGAAGGATCAGGAATTCAAGATATTCTTCACAGCCACTCAGAAACAGCCCAGCCTGGCGTTCCTGAGAAACAAACAAGCAAACAACAACTGGGAAAATCAGGTCAAATGAAATATAATGTCCAAGACATACAGCATGATTTGATGAGGCAAGGAGCCCTACAAAGGAGGGAGACGTAACACCATCCACGTGTGAGCCCCAGAAAGGAAGGCTTTGGAAGGGTTTGGTTTTCTCAATGAGGACAGTAAGGCAGAGTTTAAGTGTAGGGGTGTAATTACAGACAGCCACTAACCCAAATGTGACAACCCCGGAAGGCACTTTTCAGAGCTCATCAGTGAGCAGAAGGTTCTGGAAACACCTGCGACCACCGAGAACAAGGGTTGTGTCACCGCCAGCCTTCTTCCACAGAAACCCACCAGGAATGCAGCACCTCTGTTGTTGGGAGAAAATGCTGAGACCTGAAAAGTTTGCTTAGCTTCCTACTAAAGTGTTGTAAAGCTGAAGGGGGTCTGCAGAGCCATTTTTCCAGCACAACCCTCACTTAGGTCTTCGCCATCTTCCCTCCATGTTCTCACAAGAGCCCCCTGGTATGTATGCCTAGCTCTGACTCTTCCTCAAAGCTTTTACATATAATCCAAGGCTAATTACTCATGTTCAAAAAAACTTTTCTGCCTCCCTCGTACAGACGGTGCAAATTAGAACTGATTCACTCATATTTGCCACCTAGCTCCTCAAAGATCCAGCCTCAGTGACACTTGGCAAGACAGACCCAGCATTCCTTCAGGTGTTCCTTGCTTACTCAAGAGATGGTCAGGGAGCCGAGGAGGTAATGTGCAGAACACGCACTTGACATGCACAAAGTCCTAGGTTCAACCCCAGGATCATAAAAACTACAAGAAAAGGACAGTCATTGGATCCTTGCAACGTGCTGAGTCTTTACGATAGAGGAGAGAATAAGGTATAGTGCCTGCTTTCAAAAAGACAAGAAATGGTAATGTGGGCCCTGTGAGATGGTTTAGCATGGAAAAGACACTCTATGTACACGTCTGAGGACCGAAGTTCCATCTCTAGAACCCATGAAAAGGTTATAGGAGAGAACCAACACCACACAGTTGTCCTATGACTTCCATATGTTTGCTGTGACATGCGTGTATACATTCATACAGAATAATAAATATCTTTTAAAAACTGAAAAGTCATGCTCATAAAATAATCACATTGTGAACACGAAGCACAGAGTATTTGCCAAAGGATGACCTGAGCTCTCCTACTTAGGGCTAGGAATGGGTGACCTTGAGAACAATCTTCCAAATGAAGCTAAAGAAGGAGGTGTTTCCAGGTTGGCAGAAGAGAAGGAAAAACACGATGTTACGTGGGAAGATGAGGATAGGCTGAGAGATCAGTACTGTAGGAGTTAAGACAGAGTGGGGAGATCTGGGGGTGGAACTGGGTGGGAGTTATAACAGGAGCCTGCTGAAGCTTAGGTTTTTGTCATCCTTTATCCAAAATGCTTGGAACTAGAGGAAATTCAGATTCAAGGATATTTGCATATCCACATTGAAATATTTTGGGAAGAGGTCCCAAGTCTAAAAATTACATTATTTATGTTGTATATGCACCTCATACAAGTGATTTCATATAATATTTTTAGTAACTGTGTGTGAAACAAGGTTTCTCATTTATGACTTTGTGTCAGTACTCAAGAGTTTCCCATCCCCTTCCCAGAGAGACTCACCATGCGGTGTTGGGATAAGGAAGACACGGGAATTTGTGCACAGAAAACAATATGATCAAATTAGAAAAGCCAACACTGGGATGTGGGCAACTGCAAGAGGACGAGACAGAAGGTAAGTTCAGCAGGACAACAGGGGGCAATCACTGAGTCTCCATCTAATGAGAGTTTCCTTCATAATTCAGTCGAGCAAAACTTGCACTGGCATTTGATACAGGAGCCACCATTGCAGACCTGGGGACATCTGCCTGTAATCCCAGCTGTTAGGTAGATCGAGGCAGGAGGACTCAAGTTCAAGTTCCAATTCAAAGTCAACGTGGGTGAAGATCAGTTCAAGGCCCATCCTGGGCAACTTAACATATCCTTATCTCCAAATAGGTTAAAACTCAGTAGAACCTTTACGCCTATGGTATAGTTTTATGTGTTATGTCCAGGACAGATCTGTAATCTTACCCCAAGCAGTTCCATATATGAACACTCAACCTGATAATACCTACAACTACAACAGCAAAGATGCTTTCCTTTTTATCAGTTTCTTTCCTGAAGCACATAACATATGCCCTTTAGAAGAATACTCTGGAAGAGTTTGTCCTGTGGGCTCTTCTACCATAAACTCAGAAAGGAGAACTGGTCTGTGTAAGTTTCACATCTGTGACCCTCAAACAAGTCTACACTATTTACCTCAGGAGACATGTGCTTTCCCTTCTGTAAAATGATTTTTTTCGATATCTTCAAGGATAAGAGAACTAATAAATACAAGGACCCTAGCATGTTGCTGATAAAAATTGATCAATTAATGGTAGCTATTACTGTCATTAATGTATGAATTCCCATGAGATTGTGTCCATAACTGACCATGCAGTTTCTCTGCATGTTGCTGATAAATTCACTACAAGACGGCTTAAGGGGGGAACGAGAGGTTTTATCTGAGCTTACATTGTCCAGTTACAGTTCCTTATCCAAATGGCAGGAGAGCTCACACCCACCAGGGGTCCAGGGAACTGGCCACCCCATATTCACAGGACTTCTAAGAGAGGGACGGTCCTCACTTGCCAGACAGCATGTCTGCCCAAGGTGCCAAACACTGCCACCTTGCTTAACCAGCTGCCTCTCCAACGTATCCACCTGCCCAAAGAAAAGTCCTGCCCACCGTGAGCTGGTCTTTCCCATCAATTACCCAATCTCCTTCGGGTTTTCTCGGGGCTTAAAACAACCACTAATTCTTTACAAATGTGCCTAGATTGAGCATTCAATTATCAAGTCGACACCTGTCTGACCTTTCAACAGAGCTTCCATCAAGCCAGAATTCAGTTGATACTGAAGGAATAGATGCAACAACGGCTGATCGTTTTCCCATTTCACGTGGGGGAGCGTACATGTGCGTGTGTGTGTGTGTGTGTGTGTGTGTGTGTGTGTGTGTGTGTTTGTTGTTCACATGTGTCTAGGAGCATGTTCATATGTGTGGACGTGTATAGACATGTATGCACACACCTGCAGACCAGAAGTTGATGAATCATCCTCAGTCACCCTTTCACCTAATTCTGAGACAAGCAGGGTCACAAACTGGCCTTGAATGGATGGAGTCAAGGATATCACCTTCTTCCCTTCACGTCCCAAATGCTAGGGCAGTAAAATACTGGCTGTCCTGCCTCTCCCAAAGCTGGAAGTGAAGGAGCTCCGTAGCAGTGACCTCCTCAATTTGGTTCATTCCAGACCTATGCTTCTCATTAGTGGTGGCTTTCCACCTAGGACCAAATACAATTTTCAAAATCCAAGCCTGACAACTTGAGTTCGATACGATAACCTACATGGTAGAAGCAGGCAACCAACTACATCAAGCTGTTTTTTGATGTCCACACATGCACCAGTATCACAAGATCACAAGTGTGCCTTCACACAGACACACGCACGCACGCACACATGACCAGTATCATAAGTATGCCTGCGCACACACACACACACACAAATGAACATTTTTCAAAAATTTTAACCAAAAAGTTCTACTTTTTGGAAGTCATTTTAGAAATTTGTAATTTGTTTAGAAGGAAATAAAATCACCCATTGTATACATGATAAAGGCCTTGAATCAAAGCTACATTAAGAATTCATAATTTGATAGTTGTTTCAATGTTTTAGATTTTGTGTTTCTTGTTTAGAGGGGTTTTTTTTGGCTTGTTTGTTTTATTTTGATGTTTTGCTTTTTTGAAAAAGGGTCACATTCTGTAGCCCAGGCTAGTGTAGAACTCCTTATGTAGCCCAGAATGGACAGGAATGCTCTACTGTCTTAGCTTCTGCAGTACTGGGATTACGGATATGAGTCACCGTGACTGTTTGCCAAAATGATTTTTTTTACAGTTCACCTGCATGGTTGCTGGTAAAATCACCATCAAATGACCTAAGGGAACAAGAGGTTTATTTTCTTTTATGATTCCTGGTTACAGGTGTCTGTCCATCTTAGCAGGAGAGTTTATACCAGCACCAGGGCCAAGGGAACTGGCCACACCATCTCAAGCAGCTGAGAAAGGGACGATCCCTGCTTGCCAGACCAGCATGTCTGGCCAAGTGTACACAAGGATGCAAACCTTCTCAGACAGCTCTCGTCCCAGGGCCTCGTCCCAACCACCATGGGCTGGGCCTTTCCTATCAGCCAGACGATCTCCTGCAGGTTTGCTCTGGGCCTAACTCAACCACTAATTTTCTACAAATGTGCCCAGAACTGTCAACTATCAAACTGACACCTGTGCTTAACTATGACAATTTATTACATGAGCAAAAGAGTTGAATAACCTTTTTACAAAAAAAAAAAAAAAAAAAGATATATTGGTCATGACAAATAAGCACTTAAAAAAAGTCACTGTTGTTACTCATTACAGAAGCACACACCAAGTCCACCATGAGGTACCACTTCTTGACTAGTGCAAGGACTGAGAAATGAAAATTGGCCAAAAGAGCCAGAGGGGAGGGAGGGTTGCTGTCAGATGGAATCTTCTGGGCACGACAGGGCTGCTACACCCATGAACTCAATGCAGCTGTGTGCACTTCCACAGGACCTGCGCAGGATTTGTCCTATCAACATTTCACCGTGAAATGGTGCAGATCTCAAAGAGGCTTCACGTCTCCCTGAAAGACTATTGAGAGCTAATGCTGGATGCGGGGAAAGGAGAGCTGCTTTCCTCGATGATATACCCACTAATGTACTGTCTATGCCGCAGTAAGTGCCCAGGCTCTTGCCAACGTAGAGAGCCCAAGCCCAGATAAAAATCCACGAACTGTACCTGCAAAAAGACATGAAAGTAGGAGGGAGACTTGTTGGGAAGAAGAAGGTTTGCAGTTGGAAAATCAGTAGGTGGGATTGAGTCACAGGGGGTAAAATATATCAAAGAATAATAATAAAAAAAGAAGACCAGCAAAACGTTGTAAGGCTGTGCCACAACTGGAATCCGGGTGCTACTGCTCAAGATATAAAATGACATAATCATTGTGCAAAAATATTTTGGCAATTTTCTTAAAAGTTGAACAAAGATCTTCCCAAAAATAGAGCCGCTTTCTTCCTAGGCATTTCATCAAGATAAAAGAAAACTTGCACAGAGAAAGCTGTATGCTACAGTAACAACCAGCTGGTGAGAGGCAACCATAAGTGATTGGGTTCAAGGCCCACTTCTCAGCAGTGATCACAGTCCTGGTATTGTAAACCAGAACAAGAACCTATGAAAGGGAAGGAAAAAGTGGGTATAAAACCACTGTATCAAACTTTCTTTTAAATATTTGCCATTATACTCTTAGGTTGGAGAAACACTCAGCAATCAACCAAGAAGAATTCCTTCTGCAATAGAAGGCATTTTACTAAAGACAGTCATAGCTGGAAAAACTGCAGAAAACAAGTAGGATATCCAAACCACTCAGCCACCCCAAGGCTCAGGGAACATTGCGGAAGAGGAGGCAGTGAGACTGGAAGTACGTGAAAGAGCTGCTGCATCCATGAACACACAACTGCTATGCATATTTCCACAAGACCTATGAGGGATTTGTCACATTAATAAGTTACCAGGAAAGGACAGGGAACTCAAGTAGCCCCATAATTCCGTGAAAGGCTGATGAAAGTCAACCCTGATGGTAAGGAGAGGGAAAATGTTTTCCTCAAGTGTATGCCTGCGATACATGGTTCATGCTCCTGCAAGTGCTCAGGCACATTCCATCAGAGGCAGCCCAAATGAATCCTAGAAGATAATAGGAGGGAGACCTGTGAGAAAGAAAAAGAGTTGTAAGGGGAAGGGAAGGGAAGATGGGACTGGGGATTAAGGCATGAAACTATCACAAATTCATGGTAATCATGTATGAAACAATACAAGAAAGCTTGCACTGATGGAAAACTTCCACAAGAGTCTATGGAAACTTGTTGTATAACAGCAAAAAAAAAAAGAAAAGAAAAGAAACCAAACATTTGTCAACAGGCGAATGGATAAATGGCTGTAGCATGTACACAGTCAGATAGTAGTCAGAATAAAATAGAAGGGAACACATACGACGTGGATGAATCCAAAAATAATAAATACTCAGTATGACTGCAAAATACCAGAGGAAAGAGCTTTCTACAAGTGCAGTTTTGATGATTTAAAATGTTTGAAATGAAAAGCAAATTATCCTGAGAGAAAACAGATTCCTAGTTACCTGAAAAAAGGGACGGGACAGACTGACAGAGAGAGAATTATAGGCAAGCATAAGGAGACTTTGGAGTGATGGATATATTCACGAACTTGAGTGTGGATACTGTTTCATGGGCATGTATAGATGTTAAAATTCTAACCTTATTCACAACTGTAATTCTACCAATCCCAGCTTTCGCCAAGTTGTACCTTTGAATATGTGTGATTTTTTTTTTTGTATTTCAATATACATGTTGGGGGGGGCAATGCCTCTGTCTACCTGACTCTCCTAGAATTCACCATCTGTACCGGATGACCTCAGACTTCATCTCTCCTGCTCTGCCTTCTGAGTTTTTGCAGACTCGTGCTACAGGTAACAAGCTTTTTTTTTTTTCCTTTTAGTCTTTTGAGACTGCATCTCATTATGTGGCACCAGCTAGCCTCAGTCTCCTGGTGATTCCCCACCCCACCCTGCGAGCATCTCAAGAAAGCTGGGTTTACAGCCGTGCATGTACCACTACTGCTGACTTCCATTAGGCTAAAGAGTTGGTCCTACTGAAATCAAAGGCTGTAGAAGAGAAGTAGAAAGAGCCTTCCCATGCAGTGTCTTGTCTACATGGAACCAAGATCGTCCCATTAGAATGGTTGCATTTGTGACCTTCTTCCAAAATCACCTCAGATTCCCTTCTGAGCCTCCTTGAAGGGTGTTGACTGCAATCTCAAAGAACAAATTAAGCTGATTGCATCACCTTCCCACTATTGGTTATCTTTTAACAGGAAAAATCTAATGTCTTGGAGGAAGTTCCACATGATATGGTCAAGCGTCCATCATGTCACTGACCTGGGATGACATCAACTGAGAGAAATACTTGGAGACGTATGTAACAATTTCTCAAGGTGATTTTTATATCTATCTTTCTAACAATAAACATAAAAATGGTGGTTTGTCACTTGATTTTGTTTTTTAATATTTTATTGAAAATTTTTCTACTATATAATTTTTCTTATTTTACAGTTTTTCAAAAACATGGTAAAACCCTGTTTAAGGATAAGGAAGAAAGAGGAAGGAAGGAAGGAAGGAGAGAGGGAGGAAGGAGGGAGGGAGGAAAGAAGGAAAGAAGGAGGGAAGAAGAGAGCAAAGGAACGAAGGAGAGAGGGAAGGAGGAAAGGAAGAAAGAGGAAGGAAGGAAGGAAGGAGAGAGGGAGGAAGGAGGGAGGGAGGGAGGAAGGAAGGAAAGAAGGAGGGAAGAAGGGAGCGAAGGAGTAAAGGAGAGAGGGAAGGAGGGAGGAAGGAAGGAAGAGAGGGAGGAAGGAAGGGAGAGAGGAAGGGAAGGAGGAAGGGAGGGAGGAAGGGAGGGAGGGAGGAAGGAAGGAAGGAAGGAAGGAAGGAAGGAAGGAAGGAAGGAAGGAAGGAAGGAAGGAAGGAAGAAAGGAAGGAAAAAGGTGAGGGAGGAAAGAAAATATCTAATGGTGTGATAAGGTTATCATGATGTTTTGGGGAAGAAAAGCAGATTGAGGAAGATAATGTCCCATATAACCTTGAGTTTTCAGGGGTTTTCCCTAGGAGAACCAGCCAACAGAGCTAGGTTGTAGTCTGGAAACTAAGTGGTGGATCTTATTTTATTCTTTACTTTTATTTCTTTATCTTGGTGTTGAGGGAGTTGGGCACATGCAGCAGCAGGGATGGAAGTCAGAGGACCATTTATCACCCTCCTGCTCTATGAGCAGAGGCAAGGGGGTCTCGAATTAGAGGCCAGCCTGGCCAACTTAACAAGACCCTCTCTCAAAATGAAATCCATTTCATAAAGGGCTGGTGGTGTAGCTCAATGTAGCTGGATCTGATTGAGACCATAGATGAAACCCGCGTGCCAGGGGAAGGAGGACTCTTAACTAATCCAATTCATTATTTTCATATTTTTTAAACAAACAAAATATCTGGAAATTTGCAACTGAACTTCCTCTTCTGGATCACACATGGTATCCACAGCTTATGGGCGAATTCTAAATAATTAAGTAGCATGGAATAATGAAAACAATAGAGTTTCTCTACGTCTAAGTGACAATGTCATTAGTCAGCTTTGCATAATAACGAATATTTCACTGCGGGCTGTGTGCAAATGACTGCAACATAACATTTATGAGTAAAATAAAACTCTTCAATTGTTTTCTTCTGCCAAAAGAAAAAAGAAAAAAAAAAAAGAAAAGCCAGGGAAAGAAAACATCTAATTTTAATGTAACACTAAATCCAAAGCCTGTACAGCTGTTTGGATTTGGTTGTTGAGCTCAGCTGTTTTATTCTGAGAGGCTCACAGCTGCCTTTTGATGTTGTCTGCTATTCAAGACTGTGCTGGAGTGAGCCAGGAACTGCTGGGTGGAGGGGGGGGAGGAGTTAATGTCTTCTCATATTCTAGTGCCTTTTTGTTCCACCTTCCTTTACATGACCATCTTGATTGTGCAAGTTCTTCCAATGAACTTGATTTTGCTGTCCAAGAACTCTGTCTTCAAGAGCAGCACGCTGGTGGAAGGGGAACTTGGTTCCATTTTCAAATAGTTTTAGAGGACCTCTTCGAGTTTACAGTGATATACCTAGGTGATATTAAGAAGGGTTGTTTTTGTGTGAGACAGGGTCTCACTATGTAGCTCAAGACAGTCTTAAATTTGCAACCTGCCTGCCTCAGCCTTCCAAGTGCCCAGGTCACATGCATGCACCACCATGCCCGGCGTAAGGGGGACTCTTGGCTTGGTTTTGTTTTGACTCAAGCCTTGTGCTTCTCAGGCTGGCCTTACACCTGTATAGCTGTTGCAGTGAGCCCGTAATAAACCCACAAACAAGTCAGGGGAACAATGAGGTTGGATTTCTGCTTACCATTCTGTTACAGTTCACGGTCGGGCTTGGCAGGAGAGCTCACACCAACACCAGATGCTGCGGGAACTGGCCACGCCGTGCTCACAGGAATTGCTGAGAGGGGGCAAACCGCACTTGCCAGGCTGTGGATCTGCCAAAGAATGCCAAAGCATGCCTGGGTACTGAACTAGCTTCCTCCATCTTCCCCACCTGCCCACAGGACGTCCCATCCACTGTGGGCTGGGTTCTCTTTATCATTCAGACAATCTCCTACTGGTGTGCTCAGAGTTTGCCTTAACTGCTAATTCTTCATGGATGCGCCTACGGCTCGTGAGTGCTAGAATCACAGGCACATGTGGACCGTGTGCCATCACACATGGCTTATGAGTTGCTGGTGATCAAACCCAGGACTTCACGCATGCTACACAAACATGCCATTAACAACCTACATCCCAAAGCCCAAAGTTATTTATTTATTTATTTATTTTTTGGGGGTGCAGAAATGGTTTGGGGTTGTACTTATATCCTTAAAGCAATCTTTGTGATATTTGTTGAAATTTTACAAATGAAACAATATGGCTCTTAAGATTTGCTTCTATGTAGTCCTTGTGGCCAGGGGCAAGGGAAGTGAGGGGGTAGGGAGATGTGCTTCCAAATAATGAAAGGGTTAGAAGAGAGGGAGCAAGTGGGAAATTAGGTTAAGTTGTAGATTTAAGTGGATTGTAGATAAAGAGTATTCCTTGTACTGTTCTACTTTTATATTTGTAAATTTCCCTAGCAAAAATGTTTTAAATATGTAAACCTAATATCACAAATTTTTATATCCCTTCAGCCTTCTCAACTTCATATCAGTAATCTATCATTAAGAAACACACAAACCCATGATATGCATACAAACAGAAAGAAGGTTTTAGCAAATAAGTGGAAACTGTGTTCGCATCCGACACCTAGACATTGGTTTCTATGATCTCACCACCCCAACACAGAACTGGCCGAGTCAGGATAATGTTAATAAGCCTTAGAAGGTGCTACATGTAAGAACCCTGAAGGACGTTCTAAGAGGAAATCGCCAACTGAAATGAAGTATGGCAGTTCACTGAGGGTCATTTGCCCAGCGCCATAAGAGGCCCAAAAGGGGAGTCAATCATCTACTTGGAAATCTGAGGGATCACTATGCCAACAATCCAGGTGACTCAGAACCAAAGAGTGCTGACAAACCAGAGTGATGTCACCACTTCCTGCCCCAGGAATCCTCGAGGTGGGGGAGGAGAATCTGTGGCAGGTAAAGATCAAAGGCCTGGGCACATCTCTCTCTTTCCTCTAATGGCAAGCATCAGGAATGTGCTCCTCATCCTGACGGGCGAGATGTGCTGAGCGAGTGAACACACGTTATCCTCCAGGCTCGCCTGAGTCCTGTGATCTGCGACCCGGCATCTGCTCTTCACAGTGGTCCCTTCCAGACACAGTCAGGGTCTGCCTGTCCCTCCCCAAGCAGATGGGATCCACTGCTATGGTCTTCTCAAGGCTCTTCTTTTAGTGGACCAGGACCCCAAAGACAGCCTGGGAAGTCTCCTGACCCATGAAATAGGTGTGCTATTATAGAAACAGTCGAGGAGTTAAAATCGGAACACTGGGGTTTCTCTCTTGGTACAATCTCCATGAGGAAAAACAAGCCACTTCCTCTCTCTGAGCATTCCATTTCTCCTTGACAAAATGGGTAGAACGATAAACACATTATAGCCAGGTGGCACATATGGGGGTCACTTTGGAAGCTGAGGCAGGGGGAAGGGATGTTCAAGCCCAGCCTGGAATACACAGTGAACCCCTGCCTTTAAAAAAAAATGAGCATCAGCATAGTGTAGCATTAGAGGAAGAAAGAAAAGGTAAATAAATGATCCTAGTACATAGACTAGGTCTGAAAAACTGCTTGACTTTTAAATGCAGTGAGTAGATGGCCAAGCTTACAAGATGCTGTGCAATCATATGACTTCTGACCTCACATCCATTTTGACCAGTGTTTGGGGGAAAATGTCCTCTTCTGTTTTAACAACTCATGCTTCCAGGTCTCTCGACACCTCATAAAGTACTTCTGGAAATGTATGAGGTTGAGAAGTCAACTGTTGGCTTTTATCCAAAATTAAAGATATCACTTTGATCTCTGTTCACTTACAACCCAAGAAGATCTGAGATAAAGATCCAGATTCTAGAACATTCTAGCTTCTTCTGCTCACTGATCCACAGGTGACTTTAGGAATTAAGACTCTAGTCACTGGACGAGAGTCAAATTAGTTACAAAGGTTGCACCGAAAATTTCTCTCCAAAGACCAAGGAAGAGCCAACTTCAAAAATGACTTGGGTCCTTTAATCTTCAAGAGAAGTAAGAAAGGCTGACTTGTAGCTTGTTAGTCCATTACCACTTAATGGAATGATTGTGCCAAGATCGAAGATCAGTATTTTTCATATTGGTTTTCTGGTTGTTTTAAGATCTTTGTTCCTGTTTTCCTGACTTGTTTTGGATGATTTGAATTCTTTTTTTTTTTTTTTTTTTTTTTTTTTTCCTTTTTGGAATGCTATTCAAATTTGTGTGTTGGCTTTGAGCTGTGTTTGTCCATGTTGAGTCTTTTAGGTTTATTTTGTCATGATTCTGGGGATCTGGCTCAATGCTTTATTGCTCATGTTCTGCTTTTTTTAGCTGCCATATTAGTTCATTTTCAGTTGCTATAACAAAACACCTGACCCAGAGTAACTACTTATTCTACTTTTTTGCAGCAGATGTCAAGTAAATTACATCCGCATTAGAGACCCCCAAAATGATATAATCATTTTTTTTACTTTAGACACTCAAAAATTTTAAAGAAATTATCAAGAAAAAAACCATAAAATGTCTCTAAGTATTTCAAAGGAAGACATTCTTAGTAAAATACCTAGAAGATCTGAGTACTTTTATAGCTAGCAAATCACAGCGTTCCATCCTTTCATATTATTATTCCAGATAACTCACTTAACTTTTATTGTTTTTAATTTTTAGTCTTTTAGACCCAGCTTATCTAATGATATTCCAGGACTATAAGTGGGTCAAAAAAGGAACATAAAACAAAATCACTCTGTTTGTTTCTTTTGAGTCCAGGCACTGCCAGCTGGGCGGTTATTTCGTAGCAATCACAACTGCTGAATCTTTAGCAAAGAAGTAGCTCATGTCCTTTCTCTTTCTCCCTCCCTCCCTCCCTCCCTTTCAAATAAATCACATATTTTAAAAAGAAGGTTCAAGGTCATCCTTAACTAAATCGTAAGCTCAAGACAAAACAAACAAACAACAGCAACACCCAACTCAGTATCACTTCCGCCTGTGTTATTTAGATACATTTCTGAAATATTTTGTTTGGTTTCTGGCTGTTTGTTTCTTTTGAGTCTTTTCAGTCTATTGTGCTGGGAATCAGCGCATGCCTTACTTACATTTGCTATTCTCTTTCTTTTTATTTTTTTCTTTTTTTTTTTACTACTGTATTAGTTAATTTTCAGTTGCTATAACAAATACTGAAGCTGAAGAGCCGCCCCCCTGGCTTCTTTTGCGTGTGTATTGGGGGCGGTTAATGTGTGCACACAGGGGTTCATGAATGTCGACTTCAGGCATCACTCGCTTTTTTTTTTTTCTTGAAGCCGTGTCTCTCACTGGACTGGAATATACTGATCAGGCTGGCTCATCAGGACGCCTCAGGACTCTATCTCTTTCTGCTTCCCAGTGCTGGGTTGCAAGGGTGTGCCTCTTGCCCAGCTTTTCCTTTTGTTGCCATGGATCCTAGGGATTGAACGCACGCTTTACCCTTTAGCTGTCCCTCTAGCTCCCATCATGGGCCATGCACCTCTCCTACCCTTATCATCCCTTCCCTTCCTTTCTGTCCTTTCCTATCCCTTCCTTCTCCTGTCCCTTCCCCTCCCCTTTTCCTTCCCGTCACCTCTTCTCCTTCCCCCTTTTTCTCCTCTTCTCTTTTTATCCTTACTTTTTCCCCCTTCCCTTCTTCCCCTCTCCCTCCCTCTTTTCATCTTCATGTGCTTCAAGGTGAATGTCACTTTGAGAATCTATGGGGAAAAGGAGTCATTTATTTACCATATATGCTGTTGATGGTGTTTTTTTTTTCCATTATGATTTTTATGTACAAATTTCTGCCTATGTCAAATAGTATTTTATTTGCTTATTTTAGGTTTAAAGAGATAGAAATACATATTTTTTAAATCTTTGTTCCCCTGAGCTCAGTGAACTGAGGAACATTTATTAGTCTGAAAACCCTCCAAAGCTGTCTTGCAGACAGACCAGTGTCCACTGTTCAACGTGGTAAAATATGATCAAAAACATTTTGTAATTTGGGTTTTGTTTTGATTTTTGAGACAGGGTTTCGGTAGCCCTGACTGGTCTCAGACCCCTACCACATTTCCAAAGATGACTGTGAACCTCATCCTCTTGCCTCTACCGCCCCACTACTGGGGTGACAGGCATGCACACCCCCATCATTGGTTCAACCTCTTGTAACTTGTAACATCTGAACTTCAAAATGCTTCCAAGTGTCTCAGGTGCTGGGTTGTAGGTAGCTCAATGCGTCCCTTTTGAACCACTCTATGTGAAAAAGAACTGCCAAATATTGTTATACCCTCACTTCTACAGACGTCTGTGGCCTGTACTGACCTTCAGGATAGCTGCTGAGCCTGCTCTTATATGAGCCACCAGAGCTCGTGATGAGGCTCAGTGGAGTAGACGTCACAGAGTAAACATTTCAGATTATTCCCCAGGTTCAAGGAGCCAGGAGCTAATACTCTTTCATTTGCTTTTTTTGCAATGCTGTGTTAAAGCCACAGTGTCTTGCATGCTAGACGAGTGCTATACCATGCTATTCCACAACCTCATGTCTTTATTTTTATTACATTCATTTGCTTTTTTTTGTTGTTTGTTTAGCGTGCATATTGTGCTTTGTGTGTGTGTGTGTGTGTGTGTGTGTGTGTGTGTGTGCGCGCGTGCGTGCATGCGTGTGTATAGACTCACATGCACACATGTCACAGTGCCCACATGAGGTCAGAGGACAACTTTTCCGAATTTGGTTCTCTCCTCCTAGCACATCAGCTCTGGGGACTGAACTCAGGTCATATAGCACTTTACAGACTCAGACATCTCGACAGCCCCACCATCCTCATTTTACTTTCTTAAATGGCTTTTTCTTCCTCTCTTCTTTCTGTTTCACATCAGTATTTTACCAAAATTATGCATGCACCAGGCATGATGCCACAAGCCAGTTAAAACAAAACAAAACAAAAAAATCTGAGTGTTCAGAAGCTAAATCATTTTACAAGGATTTTAATAGGAAAGTCAATAGTGCTGCCTGTCTTCCTTCTGCCTTACCCCACACAATCTTTGTATTCTCCTCACATCTCTGCACACTGCCTGAGCCGCCGTCTTCCGAATTTCCTGCGTATGTATTACCTGCAGGATTGCCATAACGGAGCCGGCAGACTGAGCTGCTTCTCCATCCCTCTCCCTCCCCACACTTACACATGCTTGTCTTCCTTGTCTTCCTGTTAGAACCCCGTGATATGTGCAATGAGACTGTGTTTAGAGGTCAGCTGTGTAATAATCATAATGAATTTTTCTTTCTTCTATAACATTTTGTTTTACTTTATGGCTGTGGGATGTGGTTGCTGCTTTGGCTGCTTGCTTGATTTTCTAGACACAGATCTGCGTGCATATGAGTGAGTGTGTGTGTGTGTCACAGGGCACACTATGTGTCCCTGTGGAGGACCAAGAGTGACTTCAGGAATCATCCTGGATTGCTTCGCTCTGGGATTTTCCAGGCTCCAACCACCAGGGTTGGAAATGTGGGCCACTGTTCCTGCCTGGCATTGTTTACATGGGACCTGGGATCTGAACTCAGCACCTTTTGCTTGCAAGGCAGAGGCTTAACCCCTGAGCCACCTCTCCAGCCCACCCCTGGCTCTTTTGACATGGCATCTGGACAGCAAACTCAGGTCCTCATACTTGCAAGGTAAGTACTTCACTGCTTCCTCAGATAGATGATATTCTTGGTCGGCTGTTAATACATAACAGCAAAGGAACAAAGAGTTGAGCGGGCCAGCCTTGGTGGCAAGCACCAGAGGCGGAAGCAGAGGCCAGGAACCTACGGTTCTCTTCAGTGACATAACAAGTTTGAGACCAGCCTGGGCTACAGGAGACTCTGTCTCAAAAACAAACAACAGCAACAGCTCCAGCAGGCTAAATCCAGGTACCTGGAATTGGTTTGTTGTTTTGGAGACTGTTTCACTATGTAGCCCAGGCTGGCTTAGAATTTCAGATCTTCCCACCTAAACCTCCCAGGTGCTGGGATTACAGATATGAGTCACCATTCCAACTGCCTGGGATGAATGATCTGGCTGGAATTTTAATATATTTAGTTATTTGCTTTAGGCTGGTCAGTTTTAAAGCCTCTAGTGACCTCTCACCTGGAGGACAAAGAAGCTCCTTAACTGGCTTCGTTGAACAGCCTTCTGGGGATGAGATAGGGTTTTATGACAGAACTCCTTCGATAGCTCATTATTCTATCATCCCTGTGAATCCTCTGTACAGTAGGGTTTCTTTCTGCAGTTACCTAATAGAAGGAACATTAAGGAACTGTTTTGGAATAAATACACACTGATACTTGAAGAATGGTGAAAGTCTTCCATGACTTCATCTAGGAAGATAATTGGATTTCCTGAAGGAGCTGTGCAAAGTGAGGAGTCTGAGGCTGAGGGTCTGGCAGAGTCCGCGTCATTCAGAACCCTCTCCTGCAGTGACTCCTAGCCTCGTGGAGGACACGATTTTATTTCAGATCTGTTTCCAGGTTTCTTTTTCCTTTTGAGAGGGGTCTCACACTACATGCCATGCTGAGCCTGAAGCTCCCGGGCATGAGTTACCTCGTCTGAGATGCCCCTGATGTCACAAATCTCTGAGATCTTCTCAGCTTCCTGTGGTTAGAGTTAGGCTGGCTCCTGGCCTTCTCTGCTAGTAGTCTAAACATTAGATGTTTTCATTGCTGTCTGCCTGTTACACTTCAACCTAGCTCTTCCCGGCACCCACAAATTTCTTGCTGATTCTCCTGACCTGTTCTCAGCACTGCAGCCATGAATGAAGAAACAATCCACATGAGCATCATGGACTGCAGAGATGGCTCAGGGGTTAAGACTCTGCCTTGAAAGCAGAAGTTCCTAAGTTCGGATCCCAGGTCGAGTGTAAAAAAATGCCAGGTAGAAAAGGCATCAGCTCACACTTCTGGCCCTGGTGGGTGGAGACTGGGAAATCCCAAAGGGAAGCAAAGAGAAGTTAGAAGCAATCCAGGATGATTCCTGAAGCCACCCTTGGTCCTCCACAGAGACACATGTGCTCTCTGATACACACACACAACATATAAATTAATTAATTAAAAAGCTGCATCATCAGATATGTATAACCTGCCATGTAGAAGTTTGCATTAACTTTTTAGTTTATTATTCAATACACACATACACATATATATACATACATACACATACATACATATATATGTATACATGTACACAAATGCACATACACATGCGCATATGTACACCTGCATACATATGCATGTATACACACATGTGTTTCTTTGTAAAATAAACAAAAACTAAGCAATGTACCAGGTTCCATTTGACCACTATGCAATGTCACACACATATATAATGTATACCTATGCACATACACAGAGAGACAGACAGTGAGTAGCCGGGACAAAAGTGAGGGAGATAGAAAGATTCAAGTGTCTCTGGTTGCCAAATACTAAAATTCACATTCAAGAATATTACCATTCCTATAGCCCAACTACTTTCATGCTAAGAGGGATAGACAAAATGAATATTACTGATTTACAAAGAACGATGACAATTCCATTTTCATGTAATAAATTCTAGTCATGCTTAGTTCTCATGTTACTTTTTCTCCCCAGTGTTAGGAAAATTGAACCTAGGACAATACAAATGCTAAGCAAGTGCTCACTGACAGAGTTACATCTTATGCCTTTTCTTCTTCCTTTTGAGACAAGATATTACAAAATTGTTGTCTTAGTTTCATTTCCTTGCTGCTGTGATAAATATATGACCCAAACAATTTAGGGGAAGAAGGGGTTTATTCATGCTCAAATTTCAGAATGTAGTCTCAAAAGAGTTTCTGGCAGATGCCAAGGTAACCGCTGACAGAGGAGTACACAGATTGACGTTCTGCCAAGCCAACCAATTCTCTCTCCATCTTCTCCACCTGCCCAGGAAATGGTCCCACCCACCATGGGCTGGATCTGCCCATATCAATTAAATCATTTCCTAAATGCTTTCAGTAATTCTTCACAGGTATACCTAAAGGCTCAGTTCTCAATTGCCAAGTTGACACGCAAAACTAATTGCTACTGTTGCAAAACTCCTGCCCCAACTTCCAGAGTAGCTAGGATTACAAACCTAGCTGAGGCACCCGGTGTAGCCTCAGACGGCTTCTTATGCTTTTCTTTTCCTTTGCTTTGCGTCCCGCCTCCCTCCTTGGTTGTTTTTGCCTGTTTCTTTTTGAAACAGGGTCTCACTGATGTGACGCTCACCTACATAGAACAGACTAGCTCGGATGGGAAGCAATCCCCCTTCATTTGCCTTCCAAGTGCTGGGATTATAGGCATGCACCACCACTTGGCCTTTAACAGTCACAGTTAGAGCACTTAGTAAATCATTTCCAGGTTTTGTCACCTATAACTATGAATAACTTAAAAATTGAGGGAAAGTCTCCCAATGATAGTTTTTACCCCCCCTCCCCGAAACCAAGGATCTCACCAAAGCTGGAAGTAGATTGGTGCAAAACATAGGCGAGGTTTAGTAACAAAGAATAAAAGCCACTTTCATTATACTGCAGCCCCCCCAGTGAACCCAGAAAAGATCTGGTGGGCTTTAGCTGCTGATAGGAAAAGGCAGCTGGAGTTCAGGGAACAGTTTTGAGCCAGTGGGCGGGGTCCTGCTTATCTGAGAGTCTCCAGATGCCAGGAGGCGATGTGCCACTCTGTGGGGGCTGCCACGGAGCAGCTGAAACCAAACGAGATAGTGCTGAGGAGGAAGGAAAAGGGGAAGAGCAGGTAGTGAACGCTCAGTCACACAGCCGCATTCCGGCCAATTCCAACCCGCCTCACCGCTCTGGTTGTCGACAAAGAAGTGGTCCGAGGTGTCTGAGCCCAGATCAGCAGTTGTGTGAGCCTCACTGATCAGCAATGAAATCTTTGCAGCTTGGAAAAATGTGTTGGGCAAAGTTGCCGTTTGCTAGTTAGTTGCTTTCCCTTTGAAAAGACTAACCATGTTTTAAAATACACAGGCTGTTACATGCTTGCGTGCAAAATAATCCCAGTTTTGCATTCACATGCCTATCAAAAAAAAAAAAAAAAACACCAAGGCTATATCAACAGCACAACACAAAGGAAATCTGGCCAACATTAGACTTACTCAATTGCTTCAGTGACTTAAGCCAGCTCACACAGTACCAGAATGTAAGCTTTTAAGAAAACATGCTAAGCATTACGAGCAGCAATACAAAGCACTCCAAGAAGAGCTGCTCACAGTCTCCTCCAAGAAAGTAACGTTCGGAGGAAGAAAAACATTCATGGCTTCTAGTCAAAAGTGGAAAACAAGTTCAAATGCTCAAGTGTCATGTGTGTCTACACGCAACAGTTGTTCCAATGACCTTGGCGAATGACAGATAAAGATTCAAACAGGTAGCTAGACAGAGGAGAAAGAGCTGGTGTGGAGACACACATTATAATCTTAGAGGTAGAGGTAGGAGCAGCGGCCTCAAAGGAGCTTATAAGGGAGAGAAAGGAACAGTTAAGTGACAGAAAGAACTGGAAATGATTTGCCCTCTGTTGGATACCTCTAAGCAATGGGGAACTAAAATGAGAAAGGGTTTGGAGCTACAAGATAGCAACTAGTTCCTACACATTAACAACTGAATATCATGGTAGCCAGGGCTGGAAGTACTTCAAGTGGCAGAGTGCTTGACCAGCAGGCACAAAGCCCTGGGTTCAATTCCCAGCACTGCCTAAGCTGGCGTGAGAGGCCTGAACCTTAGCACTCAGAAGGTGGAGACAATAGGGCTGTGAATTCATCCTGGGCTGCACATCCAGAGGAAGCCAGGCTGGGCTGTAGAGATTTTTCTCAGCAAAAAGGAACCTGTGGCCTTGTTTTCTTATTTTGATCTCCAGAAGTAAAATTTTAGCCAAAGAAATAATCCCCCCCCCCCACAAAAGAATGAGAAATCAATAGGGAACAAACTGTTATTGAGTTAGATAAAAGAATAGAGAGGGAGTCGAACAGGGCCGGTGGCCAAATTACCTAACTGCACTTTCCACTTTAGCGCCCAGAACCTCAGGGATTCCCTCCACGCCCCGGCTGTTTGCTGCGAAGGAGTGAGAAGGATTGGCCTTCACTATCTTAAAAATACAGTTGTTCTTTTAGAGTTTTGCATTTAGCTGGGCATGGCAGCAGAAAACCCTGAGGACCAGGTCAGTTGTACCACATGGTGAGATCCTGTGTTCTTCCCTAGATGGTCTCAGGAATGTTAATGTTACGGAATTATTACAGAGTGATAAAAGTCCTGAAACCCCGCCTCAATTTCCCTTATTCTAACAGCAAACGTTAGTATAATGTATTTGTCACGACGAATGAACAAATATTGACACATTAACTTCATACTGTAGTTGGGTTTCTCTAATCCTTCCTTCCCTACCTCCTATCTTCCTTCCCTCTCTACTTCTCTTCTTCCTCCCTCTCTACCTTCTTCCCCCCTTCCTTGTTTTCTGAGAAACTATATACCCAGGCTGGCCTGATCCAGTCTCCCTCCTCCCCTGGGTGGGTCTTCCCATGCCCAGCTTCCTTAGTTGTTCATTCCTGCACCACACTGCAATGCCATCTCCTTAAGCGCCTCTTGGCCGACAATGGCCTCAGGGTTTGCGTTCCCTGATCCTGACCATCTGGAGTACTGGCCTGGTATCTCCCACTGCCCCTGCGCAGTCCGTCTGTGTCTCGTGGCTACACACAAGCTGCTGTGTGTTCTGAGGACCGAGACCAGAGAGGCAAAGTTCTGTCCCCCATCACCTCACATCGAGGACCTCAAATCGAGGGGACACACTATCAGCAGAGCTTATCTCTGTCGAGGTGGACCTTGGTCACCTGGCCCGGGTTCTTACCTGCTGTCCTTTCCTCCCACCACACTCTGGAAGAAGTCACTACTGCAAACACTTAAGTAGCCTGCTGGCTCCACACTTAACGGTGAACTAAACTACTAATGTAGCCTTCTGCAGGTTACAACCCATTCTTCCTTGGTTTTCACTGCTCTGACAGCCCCGGTATGGTATTTTGCTTTGGTTTTCAATTCCTTCCTTGCTTTCTGACCTTCTTAAGATATTTCAGGCATGTCTTACTGTTTCCCATGCTGACCATCAGGCATTTGTCTATGAAGCCTCAAGGGGGGTCTCATGAGCGGATACTAGAAATCAGGACACAGGCATTAGACTGGAGAGAACCAAATTCTGAAAGCTGCTCTCTGATCTCCACGCGTGTCATAACACATGTCTGTTCTAATAGTTTATCAGAAGTTCAGAAGGATGCGGGCATTCTGTCTACAGCACCTGCTTAGCATGCAGAGGACTGTGGGTTTGATCCCCAGCAATGAGGGGAACGAACAAAAATTGCCACTTTAAAAAGTCCACTTGTATGCCTCTGATCCTAACACACACACCGAGTGTTTTTACTATGTGTAGGTGCATGCGTGCCGTGGCACTCAGGTAGAAGTCAGAAGACAAAGTTCAAAAGAAGTCAATGCCCACCTTCTATTTGGCAAGCTCCAGGATCAGGTCACTGAGGGCACCAGGTTTGACAGCAAGTATCTCAGGCATGGAGCTTCTCTCCAGCCCAAAATACCCCAAGTGAATCCAAGTTTAAGCTATTGCTTTCGACTAGAAGTATTCATAAAGTATGACTTCCTTTATGCTTCTGATTTTATTTCTACTTTTTTTTTGGGGGGGGGTAGTAAGTCCAGTGCAGTTTAAGTTGACCTCAAAGTTCAAATGTAGCAGAGGATGATCCTCCTGTCTCCATTTCCTAGGTACCGGGTTTACTCACCTGCACCACCATGGTTAGTGGATTCAGGTGGGAACAAAATCCAGGGTTCCATGAATGTTAGACTGTCAACTGAGCTACACTGGCCAGTCGTAATTTTTAAATAAACCCTCTGTACAGTTTCAAGGCACATCACATTGGTCAGTTGGGACAGGATCACACTACCTTGCCCACACTGGGCTGGACTTCAGTGTGAGGACGTAGGCCACAGGCCTGAGCTCAGCCTGCTCAGTGTGCTTTATCAAAGGCTCCAGGACTGGCTTTGCACTGTCTGGAGCAGACCCTCCTGAGCCGCTACCTTTAGAAATGGAATGTGCGAAACATCTGGCCTGCGGAAGTTGAGTAAAACAGGCACAACATAAATCTTTTAGGCACTTTTTTATTTTCCAAAAAAAAATTGTCGTTAATATATAAACATCTCATTCTCTCAAAAAATTCTACAACTATACAGCTGTTTGCTCCAATATTTGCATAGGAAATGACCACAATACAAAAATAAGAGGGAGAAAGAAGCGAAACAGCAGCCGATTTCTGCTCTTTGTGTCGGTATGTCTCACGTATAAACATCTGAAGCCTCTTACAAAATTATTTACACCGTTTTGTCGTCTATTTACATGTTTTAAGAGCAACTTTTCTAACAAACAAAACTATAATTTATCAAGTTATGAAAATTGTTTTCTAAAAAAACTTACTATATTACCACAAAATAAATAATGATAAACAATATTTTAAAAACAAAATTAAATTTTCATTTCAATTAAGACCGCTTTTGGCATTCTGCTTAGACTCTGCCCTTTGGTTAACAGCACGAGTGTCCAGTTACCGGTGGATGCTGCGGATACGCAGCACTTCTGCCCCTTCCTCCTCCTAATGCCATGGATATCCAAGGCAGACACCGGGTCAGTACTAACAATGGGTTAACTAAACTGCACTGTAATTTAGATTAAATTACTGTGTCTCACTGTATGTTACATGCAACATTCACATAAATTGTCTTTTAATCAACAGTACTGCACGAGCAAACACTCCAGTATATGAAAACTGCATCATTAATCCGCTTTCGGATGTGAAAATCTAAGTTCAACTCAGACTGTGTGAAGAGCCGAAAGTCCTTGTTTAAAAATGACAGTTTAGCTTATCGTAAGAGGTTTAACTTCTGTATACTGTAACTATCTTGAAGCTCTTCAGTTTAAATCCATATAAAACATCTCTCATATTTAAAATAAACAATTCCACTTCAATCAGTGCAGGAAATTTGCTTTTTAAAGTTCATCTGATGATTATTACTTCCCTCTAAAGACGTGAATTTGGTAACTTTTTTGAGAGGTATCTTAGCACAAATTCTAACTGTAAGTATATTCATATTCATTTTTGAAAGAAGTATGATTCCCCCCCCAAAAAAAAGAATCTTAAAAAACTTGTAATAAACCTATAAAGCTGATTTGCATATTTACAAAATTTTGAATAGCAAATATAGGCAACTCATATAAAAAAACGAAAACACATTTGTTCAATGGCTATCTGTCAATCACCAGGTACACTGCCGTACCTCTAAGGAATTATCTAATATTGAGAAAAAAAAAACACGAGTCCGTGTCAAGAGAGATCTTGACAATCGTCCTCCGTGTGCTGCCAACTGGTGTGTTTACCAAACACTGTCACACATGACTGCCTGTGCAGCCGAGGCAAAACAGCTCGCGCCTGCGCCCCGCCCACACCCACGCGAGACTCAGCTGCAGTCGGAGATGAAGGAGTTTGCCCAGGATAGCCCTGTCCACGACAGCGCGCTTCCCGGCTCTTAAAATGACCAAACACTTTGGTATTAATACAGTATGTATTCCCTGTGGCCTCAAATATACAAAATATACATTTCCAGTTCTTTCGATTTCCTGTGGTTTCGGATGCACAGGTGGGCGTGCGGCTTCAGGGGGGCCGCGGACTGCAGGCAGCGGGCGCGGCTGGGCGGCTCAGTTCTGGTGGCGCTTCATGTGCAGGGCCAGGTGGTCGGAGCGCGAGAAGCTGCGGTTGCACACCCCGCACTGGAACGGCTTGGCCCCCGTGTGCTTCCGGTAGTGGCGGGTCAGCTCGTCCGAGCGCGCGAACCTCCAGTCGCAGCCCTCCCAGGTGCACTTGTAGGGCTTCTCACCTGTGGGCGGCAAGGAACACAGGCGGTCAGGCGCCCGCAGCACACGTCCCAGGTGGACACCCCGCCCCTGCACGGGGTCTCTGAAGTCACTTCCCACACCTGACCTCTAGTCAAATGAGCAGAAAGGTATTTCCTATTAGAAGTCCAAAATGCACCCCCAGGGGGGGGCGTTTTAAAGAGGTCAGTGGGGAGTTTGGGTGGCTTTAGCACAGTGCAAGAGCGGTAACCGCTGACATCACACCTTCATCATGAAGCTTCCACACCAATGCTGGTGGTGTCTGAATTAGTACCTAACCGGGCTGACAGGGTGGACGCACGGTGACATTCATTCAGCCTAGCCTAGTCCATCCATTCGTTCTGAATCTTATGTAGCCCAAGCGAGCCTTGATCCTTCTGCCTCGACCTCCCCAGGGCTGGGACCACAGACGTGCACTACACGCCTGGAAACACACTGCACTGCACACTCATTTGTACTTTTTCCCCAGCTGAAGCGAAGCAAAGCAGGAGAGTTTTTAAAGTCCAATGGCTTTACTGAAAGCTTTAGGTTATCAGGTATTTAACTAGACCACAAAGTCCGATACTGATAAACACACTGATAAAGAGACAGACAGCGAAACTGGTAGACTTGAGACTGTATTTTTATTTCTTGAAGTGCTCGGCACTGATCCCAGCCAGCCTTGAGGAAGTATGCCGAAGTAGGCGAGGGCCCGTCTACTGAGCCCGTCCACAGCCCACAGCAATCCTGCCATTTGGCTGGTATGTGCGTTTAATTTTTCTGTGTCAAGTGTTGATCTACAAAGGTTATCAAAACTTATTCCATGAACGATTTGTCAATTATCTGATAGTCTAGGCTCCACCATGAATGTGTGGGAACAATGACTGAAACACGAGGCCTGGTCTGGGAGCCCCATTCCTAAATTCCATCCTTTCCATTCTGTTCTCTGCTCTCTTCACCCGATTGTGACTGGTACTGAGCCAATTCCACTCTACACACTGAATGTCCCAAGCTCGCTAGCTGCTCGCCTTTGATGACATTCTTAATTCACTGGTTTAGAACTTACCCAACTTAAGATCACATATGTTCCTATGTAAATCCCAAAACAAGTCTCAGAGCGCTAACTCGTCGTCATGCCTACGTCTAATTCCTTTGGCTGGGATTTTCGTGAATAATGCCCCCAGCTCCAACTTTATTAAAAATAATGTTCTTTTGGCTCAGCTGAGGCAAGATGATTTCAAATTCAAGGACAGCTTGGGGGAGGGGGGTCTTCTGAAAGACGAGAACTTCAGAGTAGCCTTGCACATTTCTTAACTTCCAATTATCAGCTTCCAGATCCTTCGGCTAAAGACTACCCATCTGAATGGGAGGTTTCCGTGTGGTTTCCCAGCTTGAGCCTTGCATACTTTTTACTGTCCTGATGGTCACCACTGAAAACTGAAATCTCACAGGGACAAAGAAGCAAAGGCCAGAGCAGTCCATGTGACACTGGACTTTGCTTCCAGGCTGTGCACTCTGCTCCACCTCCTGAGACACATTTATTCTTAACTCCCTTTTTGGTTCCTATCATTCCATTTTTATTTTTTTATAACTTCATCCATCCATCCACCCACCCATCCACCCATCCATCCATCCATCCATCCATCCGTCCATCCATCCGTCTATGTGTCTGTGTATGTATCAGAAAGCACTGTGTCCCCCTGTGGAGGCCAAAGGGAAACTTCAGGAATCATCCTGGATTGTTTCTACAGACTCTGCCCACCGGGCCAGAAGTATAGACTACCACCATTTTCTACCTGGTATTTTTATGTGGGACCTAGGATACAAACTCAGGACCTTCTGCTTTCGAGGCAGGGTCTTACCCCCTGAGCCATCTCTTTAGCCCTATCATTCCACTTTTTAAAAGGCATATCTCTGCCAGGGATTGTGGTGAACCTTTTTAATCCTGGCAATAGGGAAGGAGGCAGAAGGAGTATTGCAAACAATAATAGTGCATCTCAATTTATATATATAGATGCACATAGAGAGCAAATAGAGAGAGAGAGAGAGAGAGACAGAGAGAGAGACAGAGAGACAGAGAGAGAGCACTACAGGCTGACCTTGAACTCACAGCAATCCTTTCCTGCCTCAGCCTCCCAAGTGCTGGGATTCCAGAAGTATGTCTGCCTTTTTCACTTGGGCTTTGAAGCAGGGAGGAAACAAGTAATCTTTCTTTTGCTTTCACTCCTGCATAACATTCGACATAAAGAAAGATGTGGATGCCAGGAGTAAAGACAGCCATCCTGCTTGCAAATTTAAATCAAAGAGAAGAAATAACTGTGCAAGGGAGAGTCTGGTCTTGTCCCTTGAGAGAGCAAATCACAAAAACACGCAGCCTGGCTGGCTGCTCTGCCAGAACAAGCTATTTCTGATATTAAAGGTGGGAAAAGGCTTCCTCAAGAGCTCTGGCCTTAAAAAGAACCATCCCCCACACACACTCTTGAATTTGATCATTGAATAGCAGAAGGACTAATTTTCAGAGTTTTACTTTAGAAGCGAAGGACACTAGACTCTTTTTGTTCACTGTTTTTATTGGCTCCAAAGCAATAAACTACACCAATATTTTTGAAAGTTTACTTTACTGATTGGTTGAAATACAGTAGCCATTAAAGTTCCTAAAACATTTGGGGTTTTGCTCTCCATTTATGTGCATCTATAGATTAGTCAGCCAAGAATACTACCAGTGTTTGGAAGGGTAGTTCCCCGGGCCAAGTCTCACCATAAAAGCAGGACAACTATCCCCCCCATTTGGGGAAGTTTCTATGGGATTTGTTCAAGTGTCAACACTGCTCAAGTAAAACATCATAGAGGAAGCTGGTACCCCATTTCTGGCCAAAAAACAGTCTTGGGCCTTTCTTCCCTAGCCAGAAACACTGCGCACAGTACCTCCGGGAAACCAAGTTAACTTCCTGCAAGTTCTATTTCAGCAGCACAGGGCTTTCGAAAGCCTAATTGGATTTTTACAGAATCTATTTCCAATACCGCCAATTTAAAATATTTAGTTAAGCTCTTTCAACATCAACTGTATTTTTAAATTCTCGTGCTGTTAATGTGAAACTTTCCAAAGGCAATGAGAAAAATAAAGTGGCAAGTCTGTGTGGCATGAAAACAATCTTCCACTTTATCTCAGTCATACGTTTTTCACTCTGCCTTAAAAAAAAAAAAATCTCAGGATAGCTGAAGAATTTCTAAACTTTGGGGGAAAAAAGGTCCAAGTTAAACATACTACCCACACTGATGTACAACCTTAATATATTTGATAAGAACCCTGAGCAGAAACATTACCAGCAGAAGGGCGTGTGCCTACAAACCTCGGCTGCTCATATTCAGGAGTTGGGTACCTCTTCTCACTTATTTGCATGGCACCCACAAATCTGAGGAAACCATTGGACTCCTGACCTGCCACTTTTCTTTAATGTCTCACTTGCATTAGCAAACACTACTACACTCTTTTTGAGTGATTCAAGGCACACATACTGCTCAAATTTACTCAGATTCCAAAGCCATTCACCAAGAGTAAGGGATAGTGAATGGCCTCACCGTACTCCTTAAAACCTCCAGACTGTGGGAAGCCAGGGCACGCTGTGGCTGAGGCAGCCCTTTACGGAGACCCACCTTTCAGGGTCTGGGGGGGGGGTGGGTTACTGAAAACTGTTCCATGCCAGCAATCTGCACATGCCGCCTAATGAGAGTTCCTTTCTACCAGCCGCGGTGAGTTTCAGTGGGTTAGAGGAATGTTTGCAAGTATTTAAGAAATCCTTAGCAAGAAACTAAAACATTCTCTGTTTCTTCTCTAATGAACAGCTCTGAAAAAAAAATGACTTTTGAACCAACTACAATGAAGTGGGAGGTTTCTCTGCTCTGTTGAACATATTTAATAGACTGGTACCAAGACCTTTCTCTAGAAAGTTCTTCTAACAAAAGAAAAATCAGAGGGAAATATTTCTTTGAATGGTTATATTAGGTAACTTCTAAAATGTTTATTATAGCAAATTTACACATCTATTTCCTTCCTGATGATAGAAAGACATTGTAATCAGTAGGAGAAAAATAAAAGCTCTCTACCACCATAATTAAGATGAGAGCACTTATTAAAGAGGGCATCGCCTGAACTATCAGTGAATGCCTTGCTTAATCAAAAAACTGTTCTCCAGCTTCAAGCAACATAAATAGCAGAAATTTCCCCCAATCATCAGACACTACAAGTTATTCTCTGAAAAAAAGTTGGTTTTGCTTCTAATAAACAAAAGGGAAAAATGGAAACCATCGAAAACAATTCACTGAAACGTATCATTTAGATGCCTGAGAAAACTGATTGATTCTAGCTCACTAACTCATATTCTATACATCTTGCCAATATTTTTCCATGAAAATTTGTGTAAGAGCTCATTGCAATACCTGTCCCCGTTAATAGGAACAAGTTCACTTTCAGGAAAAGTTTAACATTTTACTCGACCCATGTCAGTCATGGACCCATCTGAGTAATCTAACGCAAAGGACACATTGGGAAATTCTGTCCCTTCACACATCAGCTTAACACTCTCTTTTAAACTAACTAACCCACCTCACTCCTTCTAAAAACCAGACAGCTCGCAGGCAACCATCCACTTCCCTGTACTCTACTACCAAAATCTATGTTGACCAGGACTGGACTGTGGTCAAGGGAGGGCACGTGTTTAGCACACACAGCACTGTCCTTGCACAGCTTGCTTAGGAAGGGCTTCGGGTGCTGCCACTGAGTAACTATTCTTCGAAGCTCTAGAGCAGCACCGACACCTTGCCTTCCTCAAAACAAAACAAAAACCTCTCTCAAAACAACCGTGTAGTGACCCAAGTCTCAGTGGTGATTTTCACAATGAAGACGGGGGAAGCCTGGGAGACGGGCGTGAGGTTTGGGGCTACATGGGATCATCATGACTAATCTACCCTGCTTTGAGTCCTGCAGGAGAAAACACTAGCATCCTTTAACAGCCATTCTGAAGTCGTCCTGCAGGAATACACAGACTTTATAAAGGTAAACAAGCTTCCTTTCGCAGGACTAGACTTGAAAAAAAGCAAGGTCTGAAGCCCACATTGCAATCGAGGGCAAGAGGCCTGGGGCCCAGAGGCTGAAGTCAACAGATCGGGGTCCACTAATAGGCAGAGTGAGCCCCAGACTCCTGCGCTGGCGACTTCACTGCCTCTTCAAGCAAGCACAAGAGGAGCGCCTCTCCTCATTACCCGGGTTCATGAAACGAAATACCAACTGTTGACTCTCCTGACAAAAGTTGCTACTCTGATCCATTTTCTGTGTAATGAGAACACAAACTAACTTAAAAAAAAGAAACACTAAAATGCCAGTAAACTATTTTACCCTTTTTAAATGAAAACCAGAGCAGAAAACTCCTATCTTCATCTGGCCTGGCCCGGAATGAGGCCGTACCCTGTCCTTTACCTGACACTTCGCGCAGCTCCCCTGACCCGCAGATCCTTCTTCTTCAATTTACCTTGTCATAACGGGTGCCCAAAGGCAACATCTTCCATGGAGATGTTAGGCGGGCGTTGCCTACTGCGACCTTCTAGAATAGTCCATGTTCTTACTCAGGACTTACTCCCTGAATATAAATAATGCAGGCAACAGAGCAGGTGCGTGGCCGGGGAGTCAGGCAGCGCAGGATGGGGTTTTGACCCTCTCCCAGAAAGTTGTAGGTCATTAAGGAAACACTCGAGAAATTCCATGGAACTAAAAGTACAAGCCTAAGGAAAATTCTGGGATAAATGTGTGATTTCAGCTACTGCTCTCTGCAGTCCTGCACACCCCCAGGCCCTTCCTTTCGGCATTCTATGTCACCTGCCAGGGAACCGCCCTCCCAAAGAAGAGGTAAGAAGAGATTAGGCTTTGGATTCTTCTCCACAAAACCAGTCAGAAAAAAATGTTTGCTGAATCCAATTATGCTTCTTAACCTTTGATAAGCTTTATCATCTCGAAACAATGTTTAATCAATTTCCTATGTAAATGTTTCTCAGATGAAAGACCAAGTCCCTGAAGCAAAGTTTAATCTTCCCAGTGAGTCATTAAAAAGAAATTGTTCTAGGCTTTTGAGCTCATAAATATCTTTCCAGGGGTCTGAACCAGCAAGTCTCTTAAACCAAGCTTCTTTCAAAATAAAATGCCTGAAAGAGTCAACATGAAAATAAATTTCAAAGATACAAATGGAGATAAAATATTGAAAAATCGGGAGCCTTTAGCTACTGACACTTACTAATCACTAGAAATTACATGTGATACTTTTTTCTGGCATTTTTAAAATGTAACAGTATCACTAGATACTAAATTTCACCCTATCACACATCACCCCCATAGGTTACTATCCCAATAAAACAGATTATATACCTAACTAAAACCAGTCTATTCCAGATCCAAATTGTATCATCTTCACCCCTTATGGACTGAAATGAAATCCTTCCTGGTTCTGTGTTAAAACTATTCACTCCTTTTTCTCAGTTGAACAGAAAGGGGGGTGGGGAGGAGGTAATCTGTGCTCAGAATATTCTGATGTTGCTTTCTTTCACTGAAGTACTTACAGTTGAAAATATCAAAACTTATGCCCAATACAGCTAGTGGAAAATGAATTCACAGCAAAGAACTGGACTAGCAACGAAAGATGCTGCAGTGCCCAACTAAAAATCAGAAGCTAAAGCAGAAGCGAAGAGTAAAACTGCAAGCATCTAACTGTATTCAGGTAACAGAGTCACTAAGTAGAGTGGGTAGTGACGTGGCTGTACATGTAAGGGAGAACATGGGGTTTTGGAGCCAGATCACCGAAACTTGGGCTAAAAACCCTTCCGAGACTTAATGAATTCCTTCCCAGTCAGGGGATCTTGAGAACAGTGCTCTTCTCAGTCCGTGATGGGTTCCTATGTTGCTTCTGTTCCCCATTCCTGTGGGAATGTTTCAAAGGGCCCCTTTTCTCCTATCAACCTATGGCAAACAGAACCCCAGCACCGTGTGTCTGGGGGGTTCCTGGTCAAGTGTGTGAGCAACGCAAAGACTCTTCTTTCTACAGCTGCTAATTTTCTGCCTTGCTCCAGGAAAGCTGAAGCGGAACACTTATCTAAATCTTCATTGTGGAATTAAAGAGAGGAGGTGAGGGGAGGGGGATGGGCTTGTCTAGCATGTGGGTCTGCTCTCCACCCATACTCAAAAAGGAAAACGTAGAAAAAAAACGATAATACAAAAAAATTGTCTTTTTTTTTTAAAGATAGTAAGGCAGGCGAATATAAAAACCACAGGCTGTTGGTAAAAGATAGTTTATCAGTCACGTTGACTTCTGCTTAACAGAAGCAGAGTGAGGTGCTTCTGTTAGCTCTTTGGGAGAAATTCTACAGTAGCAGCAAAGCATGCACGTCCTTGGATAAGGCCATTCCAATGCAATGTTCACTCAAATGCTATTAAAAATACTTTGATGTGGAAATAGACCACTATTGACAGTGTTGCCTAGAAGCAGCTATTTCTAGGCCACTATTTCTGCCCAGAAGTATATTAAATATATATGCGCATATATTACACATGACACACCAGTACCCACTCATGCATGTAAAGAAGGCTAACCTGTGAGCACGCACTCTATGTACTGGGAGATATGAATGAAACACCCAATTATATTTTGGGTATTTTTGTCTGACTACACAGGCAGAGGACAGAGTTTTGATGCTCTCCCAATCAAGAAATCCAAGTCTGTGACAACTTGAATGTTCTAATATTGGTGATTAAAAAACTAATTGATGTTTTACCCTTTTGTCCCAAATTAGGAGGAAAGAGTTCTCTACTGGAGAGACAATTTGGTTGGATTCAATCTGTAACCCAAGTTAAAGAATCATTTAAAATGTAAAACTCCAGAAGTAATTAGAACACAGCTGTAGGTTGTTTTAATAGCTTAAATCACTTTTAAAACACATGGTAACTTGACATTTTAAAGCAGTTACAATTATTTTCCAAAGAAATGCCAGGGTGCGTCACATTCTGCCAGTCAAACAACAATCGTCTGAAGAATAATTTCTTTGGTGTCTTCAAATGCAAAATCAACATTGCCATATAATATTTAAAGTCCCCTAATAAGTTATCCAAAGGGGAGGGAATCGGACAGAAAGAAAACAAGGTATTAAGTCACTGGCGCTATTCAGAGAGACTGTTTCATCTCCCTGGGCCCTAAGAGAAAAAAACAAAAAACCCACAAGCCTCTGCTGGCCCCCACTGCCAGAGTGGGGAGGGCGGACAGGAGAGCGCACAGGTAATTTTAAAAGGCATTGTCTAGAAACGAGAAATGAGCAGAAAAGAGCCTCAATGCTCTATGATTACCTAAGAACGGGTTTAGCCAGATGAGCCAGTCTGGCCCAAACCCTCCCCAAGGCATTTGAAAGACTATCAAACAAAACTTCATGAAACTGGATTACGTGGTCTCACTCATTAGATGTTGAAGGCCAAGACGTTTATGATCAGGTGAAAAAGTCCCAACCCGGGACCCAGCGAAGCCTAGGTCCTCTTTTTAGTTTGCTTTTTTATTAGTGCGCGCATTGTTAAGACAACCACTATTAAATTTCTTTGCCAGCAGGTCAAGTTCCAGATTCTCTGGTACGAGCATCAGAACACTAAACTCTGACAGGGGTTGAAAGGCTATTTAGATACGACTGGACTATATCCCTGCAATAACCGGTCGATTACCTCGCTAGATGTGATTGGGCTCTTCTTTTATTAGCAGACTTTAGTCTCATGAAAAAGCATTCCCTCCTTCCTATCTCCTGGTTCAAGGACTTCCAAGAGAATAACAATCGTTGAAATGTTTCCAAGTCATTTCCACTTCCCCCTTGATCTCACAGTCAGGTAAGACCTCCAAGTTCAATGTTTCCCTACTACCATCGCACTGTGGCTGTGAATGGATACTTTAGTACTGCTGTGCCGAGTGTTTTCCCATTTTCCTCGTACCTGTCATTTGAATTCTGAAGGCTTGAGTTTTTATTATATACTGAGTTATTCTGTGGGCGCTTGACTGTAAACATAACTCCCACTTTATGTAGGATTTTGCCTGTTCTATAAGCATTCTGTCTGTATCTAAAAACCTCAGGCCAAAACAATCCCTTGCTATCATAGATAACTGAAGGAGATGCCTTTTCTGATATCTACCAGCTTGTCGCCAGTACTGTTTGGATTTTAATAAGTAGTTTATCCTGAAGATATCAAGCAGTACTTCCTAAAGTGCATGCAAAATGTCTGCGACCATATTCCACACAGGCTGCATCTCAGCACTGACCTTTGTTCAAAGGCTTTTACTTTTTAATGCAGCAGTTAGAGATAACTACTTCATTTATCAAAACTCAATTTCCATAGTAACATCTAGCCTGGGGAGATTCAAGTCCTCACACTAATCCAACAACCCATTCAGAGGAACTGTGGAACACTTTGGTTCCCATGGCAATGATGGAATAATACATTTTGCTAGGTCACTGCTTTTATTAGCAAACTTACTCTTTGAACTTTAGGTAAGGCTGTATTTATTGAAGAGAGGAGCACAATCGCTTTATATCTCTTCTTTCCTTCAGGGCCATTCTTTTAAGAAAATTACAAATAGTAACCATCTACATATTTGAAAATATTATGGGTGTATAGAACCCTTTAATAAAGCATGCCACCTAATTTCACCTTAAAATGGGTTCGGATACGACATTTTAAAATTAAAAAGCTCCTAAAAGGGATTGTTGTAAGTTTCACAAAAACAAATCATTATAAAATGAAAGAGACTCCACATAAAAGCGTGCTTTAAACAAGGATGAAATGTTAGCCAAGCTAAAGACAGGCCTCCCTGTGGGCTGGACTAGGGTGTGGAGTAACTTTTAAACCATAGCTCTGCTTTTGGCCACCTGATTTTATTTCGGCCTACCTTTCATCAGGCAGAGCAAAGACACTGAATACAAATACTCTAAACTAACAGTGATGTATGTATTAAGCAGAGATGGTACATACGCTAAAGATAATGTATTAGCAGCAATGGTGTACATGTTAGAAGGGCAAAAAAGGCTTTGCTGAAACCAAATGATTTACTAAGAATCTTTTTTTCTTCTTTCAAATCAGGACTACTTTTTGCCACTGAAAGTTTGAAAATCCACTAATAAACATAGTTATGTTTGGGATTCTACGTGATGACAGGGCACAGTTTGGCTGGGGGACCATCAATCAGCCTTCCTGGAACCAGATTTTGTAAGGGAACTGAATTTAGAGCCAAGCTTCTGAAAAGGTAGGCCATTAAAAAAATAAAAGTTGACAGAGGAGAGAAGAGATCAAACATGTGTTGGCTTTTAAAGAGATGAATACCACTTACACTATTTACACAACTCACAGAATTAACAAGAAAATTACATACCGGTGTGAGTTCTCAGGTGCGCTTTCAAATGAGAAGACTTTGTATAAACTTTCGTGCAACCTACAAGGTGGGAACAGAGAAGACAACAACAGCTCATCACCAGGGCAAGAGACCCTTTTGAAAGTCTTACATTTCATGATTCTGTGCTTAAACCCTGGTTGTAAAGATGAAACCTCTCTCGTGCTGGCTGTAATATGCTTGAAGCTTTGGTTTTTAAAGTCTTAGGGAACTCTCCTTCCCCACTGAAGAGGCCTAAGGTGATTTGTTTTCGCAGATTCACTTTGGTAGGAAAGAACACAAGTTGACCAAGCTAAAGGACAAATGGAAGACTTGTGTTGATATTCCTGAAGGTGCTCTGCACTGTAATTCAGACCTCAGCGACTTAAGAGCCATTATAGTGTGTTTTTAAAGAAATGTTAATGGAGAGCCATGGTACTGAGCCATTATCCAAGATGACTGTAATTTTCTGCACTCCTACATTTATTTTTTTTTCTTTTTGTGTGTCATGCCATATCATGTTCCAGTCAATAAATTATGCCCTGTATTAATCATAAACTAGCTTATGCCAGCAACTCGGAGGTGCATTCATTACTGTCATCAGTTTATGTTTTGGGTCACATTTCTCATTCAAAAAAAGAGTATCTACTAACAACTATTCTGAAATATAAACTGAACTGCACCTCCAGCCCCTGCTTGATACCACTTGTTATTTTCTCCTGCTCTACTTAAATCCTAAATGACGCGTCTCCTGAAAATGAATAAATTTCTTAGATGAAATGAAACACAAATTTTATTTACAACCAAAGAGGAAAAAAATGAGTCCAATGTTAACTTTTTTTCCAGAATGGCAGAATGCTCATGTCATGGGGGGAAGTGTAGATAGACCTTGAACTTGTGATTACCCATCATCATCCTCCCTGCTGGGATAACAGACACGAGCCACCATGTCGGGCGGACCATTTTTTAATGCAGAAAGTAATAGACAATTACCCTGTTACACATCAGGAAGACAGAAATGGAGCATGTACTGTCAAGTACAACTCTCCATATAAATTTAATACCTGAGGATAAGAAAGGGGCAAACGCATGTGTGTACATACATGCACATGTATGTACACACACACTATGACAGCCTCAACCAGTGAAGACTACATACCAGGATAATCGCAGTAGTGGATCCGGCGTTTCTCCAGATCAGGGTTACTCCTCCTATTGTATCTGACTGGTTGGATGTTGGGCGAATTAACTGGCAGAGTGGCAGGTAGGTTTGGATTGTGAATTGCCAGTTTAGAAGCGATTGTAGCAGCATAGGATGGAGGTGGAGTTAAATTCTGGAGCATCTCAGCTTGTCTATCGGGACTTCCAGGCTCTGAGCTAGGTGGCGACGGGGGAAAGTAAGTGGCCTGCTGTGGAAGAAACTGACTTGGCATGGTGTATGTGCAAGGGGGCAGGCCCTGGAAGGGCTTCATCGCAGTCTGCGGAACAGCAGAGGTGTGTGTGTTAAGGCCTGCCATGGCGGCCGACATGGAGACATTGAGGGTGTCCATCACTGCTGTCTGGTTTGTAGAACTGGGCATGTCCAGATCCGGAGCATTCAGTAGCTGGTACAGGTGGCCCTGCTGGGAAGGGACAGACAGGTGGAGATCTGGGGTCGGAAGTTCTTGTTTGATGAAAATATTGTTCACCTCTGGAGCTGTGGTCTGGTGGGAGCTGAATATACTGGTGAACTCAGGGAGGGCCTGGGTCGGGGCCGGAGGAGGGGCGGTCGTCTCACTCTGGTGGCTGAACACGGTAACAGGTTCGGTCTTGATCTGGGTTACACATGGTCTCTGGGATTTGTAGAGGCCAGTTCTCAGATGCGTGATGTCAGGGAGAAAGACGTTCATGTTGATACTGTAAGGTAACCCTTCACTGTCGGTGAAGAACTGGTCTACCACTGAGGCACTGTCGCGTCTATACTTTTTATGCTCTGGAATTATTGGAACTGGAGGAAGCTGAGGTGTCAGATACTTCTCCATTTCACATCTCGTCTAAAAAAGCAGAGAGAGACACAAATATGTATAATCTGCCGGATTCGTATCAGGAAGAACAAACAGGGCTTACTAAAAATTCCTCAGGATCTCGGCACGAGGTACTGGGTCACACTCCACAGTGTTGCTTATAATATGGGTTTACTATGTCTATTGTGTAATTACTGGTTCGCCAAAAGCTTATGAAAGTCAGTATGACATGTCCTCAGGAAAATCTCTCCCCCAAATCAACTCCAGACAAAAAGTGAAAGAGGCAAATGGAGAAAAAAAAAAGGGGGGGGGGAGCATGAGCACAAAAACATTCCCTTCCTATGCAATCAAGTCTCACTCCTGTCTGAGCCCCCAGCGCCATCACACACGGTAGCTTAGCATTACAGTGCCAGTAGCACCCAATTGCCTGAGTTCCGTTCATGTCAGTTACATTTAGCATGCTTTATTTCAAAACTAAAACCTATGCAAACCTTGAAAATACAAATTCCAAAGAGCTTTTATGAGGTCTAAGTATTTCTGAACTACCTAATGCAGGTGAGTATTTCTTTGGCTATTCTGTGCCCTTTTTGATCATAATCCCACAGAATCGTAAACATTTGAAGCAAAACAGTATCCACTGAAACAAGACAATTTCACATTCAACATTTGATCGAAATGCTAGGTTTATCCAGCGATTTAGTAATTGGCTAATATAATAATGAAATGTTCCTATTCATATCCCTATCTAAAACAGATCTTTAATTACCTAGGGGAAAATCACTCCCTTGGTAGACTGGTGCTAAGAAGCCTGTGGGTGGGGAGAGGCTGGTGAACGCACAGTCATCAGCAAAACATTTATCATGTCCTCTCAGTGGGCCAATACTACATTCCCCCTTACTCTGTAAAAAGCTCAGTCATCCTTACCCTCCTGCTATCTCCTAAGAGAAAACTGACAAATTGAAATAAACAAACAGCTCCCAGAAGGTGATTGTTTAAAGACGAAATCTGCCAGCTACCAGCAAGTTACCTCGACGTTTGCCCAGCTTCCCTTCTCCCCACAGTATATAATCCAAGCTTAAGTGTTCTCTTGATTTTTAACGTCGAAAAGGAAATTTCCAAAGGACCAAAACCCAATACATGAAAAGGTTCACAGAACTATTAACCACAGCACTTCCAGCAGAGAATAACTGTCACATTTCGCTTCTAAATTTCCAAAATATAACATCTCGGACCTCGGGTCACTCGGTGTGGATGAGGACGGGATTTCCCGGATATCCACGACTTAAAAATAAAGATTGATACTGTAGTCATGTGAGTCACATCTCTGACAAATGCCACTGTCCTCTCAAAGCACGGCGACACCAGCAGACCCCGCGGGGTAGGCGCTGGGTACAAATCCACAATATACCAAGAAGCTATTAAATGAAGCTTCTTGAAATAAACCGAACTAAACCCTTTCGTGCACCGCGCTGCTGCGGCGGTTAGTGGTTTCTGATTTTAGCTCTTCCAGCTGCTTGCATGTGGATCTGTTTCCAATTTTTTTTTTTCTCCTTGGGACAAGCTAAAAGTCCCGGGAAGTTTTTTCTGGGCTATATGACTCCCGTGCGTGGGCGAAAGAAACAGGCGGTTGCTCTAATTCGGCTGCTGGGCAAGTGTAAAAGCCAACTGCCAGCTTTCAACGCGACTCGGGTATGAAATTTACGCACACCAAGAAAACAACACCCCCTGGCCTTTTCTGTGGGTTTCTTTTTAGGGAAAAAGAAGCGCCCTGACACCTTCTTAGATCTCCCACATCTACTTTCCCAAGTCGGGCCCACGATCGCTTCTCTAACAGGGTGAACCACCGGGTATGAAACCCAGCGGAAGCCCGTGCCCAGCACCCCATCTGCAGCTCTACATCCGACACCACGGGGACAGGTGGATGGACCTCCAAGACCCAGGCGTGGGTAGGGGCGATCCAGGCAAAGCGTGATGCGAGCGTGGACACTAAGGTCCTATCTCCCCGCAGGGAAACCAGCAAGGTGCGCGTGAGCGCGCACTTCTCCTTTTAACCTCTTCGGGGCAGATCCGCTTCGCCCCCTCCACCCCGCCCCGACCCAGCTCCAGGGTTCCAACGCGCTGCCCAGGCGAGGACGCCAGGGCGGGGCTGCCCTGCCCGGTCCGGCTCCCGCGCCTCGCCGGGCGGGCCCCGCCCGAGCACCCCGCGGGCGGCGGCGGGAGGGCCCCGTTTCCTACCTGCACCAGCTCCTCGGACGGCAGGCGCGGGCCCGCGGCGGGCGGCGGCGCGGGCTGCGCCTGGGGGTGGTGGTGCGCGTGTTTCAGCTCCTCGCCGGGGAAGAGCGCCGCGTCGCGGGCCGGGTTCGCGGCGCCCAGCACCGGCTTGAGCTGCGCGAACACCGGCTCGTCCTGCACGGCCGGGGGCTGCGGCACGGGGCCCAGGCGGGCGCTCATGGTCAGCACCCGCGTAGCCATGGGTCTCAGGGAGGGGCGGCTCCGGTCGCGGGGCGCGGGGCAGGGGCGCGTCCCACCTCGCCCGGGCTGGCTCGGGACGGCGAACTCGGCGCGGGGCCGCGGAGGACCGGGAGGCTCCGAGCAGACCCCTTGGCCGACGGCCGGCCGCTCTGGAAGCGCGCGCGGAAATCAAGAGCGGCGGCTCGGGCCCGCGTCCGCGCCGAGCTCCTCCGGGTGCCACTTTCTCCCGCCCCGCCCCGCCGCGCTCGGCCGCTCCGCGAAACCCGCTCCCGCCACCGGCGACCTCGGCGAGCGAGCTGCGAGCGCGCGTACCTGCCCGGCGACTACTGACACTTGACGCCCGCCTCTATTTCACCCAACTCTGGGGAGGCGGGCGCAGCCGGCCCGACTGGCAGCGCCGCCGCCAATCACCACGTCCCGGGGCCGGCCGGGCCCGGGCATACGGCCAATGAGAAGACAAGGCTCCCCCGAGGCCCCGCCCCCGCCCGGGCCGACCGCACCCCTCGGGCCACGAGCTTCGCGCGCAGGGCTGCGGCGCAGTTTGTACACAACTTCTCTGACAGATGGGGCTGGCGGAGCGCGGGGCGGAGGGAAGGCAGGCGGCGGGCGGAATCTAGGAAGAGGGGGAATCGGGGTGGAGACGCGGACGGAGATCTCTTCGAACTGTTCCCTGCCAGGATTAGGGCGAAAAAAAAAAAAAAGTATTGCACGTCTTAGGTGTTGAGCAAGAACCTGAAACTCAGAGTGAAACCCAGAAGGCAGCCAGGTGGGGGAGCGAAGGTTTCCAGAGACTTGTTTAGTGGGTGTGAATTTTTAAATATACAAAATGTACTTTAGAGAAGAAGTAGGGGCGGTGCAGTAACGTGTCTCCAAGGATCTTCTTAGCAAAACCTTGATATCCTGAATAAAGACGCTATTTATATGGTCAGACATTTTTTTAAGTCCTGGCATACCAACCTGGGCATTTCCCCCTGTCAGTATTTAAATAGCTAAAAGTTCTCACAAGCATTTCTACCTTGCGTAGCCCTGTGTAGGTAAGAGCAGGGTGGGCTATATGAATTTGCAAGTTTTTATTCTTATAGCCATGCTGAATTCTAGCCGGAGCTTGGAATCTAATTTCAGCACTAACGACTACCTCAAATGGGTATTTAAATAGACATTACGTCTTTGGCTTATTTTTGCTAGCACTGTAGGCTCAAGGGGAAAATGGAATTTAATATTTTCACAAGAGATACAGCTCATCCACCTAATACCGTGGCACCTTTTCCTACGAAAGGAGAACCAAAGAAACCACAAACATTCCCGGTCACTCAACAGCTCTGAAAACTGGAATCCAAATCTGCATGAAAGTATTAGCCAAATATGTTACTGTCCGTTTACTATGTTGTTGTAATGGGAGGGCAAGTGTTTGCCAGCAATACCAAAGGAAACCACTTCCCTTAATCCTTAATGTTTTTGAACATGATTTTATCTGGCTTGTTGGGAAGCCGGAACAGTAAACTGCAATAGAAATACCTGTAACACGGTGCATATTGTACATATGTTAACAGCACAGGATACCATTTGTACATATAGAACAGCCCACTGGCCAGTTCCCAGTGAAATAGTTTTTAGCAAAAAAGTTTATCCTCGAAGAGCACAACGAAGCTATGGACTTCATTTTCAGTACACAGGCAAATTAGTATGCACAGAATGCATCAGGCGTATTTATTTTAGAAAATATAAAATTATCCAGTGAACAAGATTTTTTTTCTACCTTTCCCTTCCTTCCTGTTAATACATGATTCATTTTTACAGTTGCGATCGCGGCTTTCAGAGAACGGGTGGTAACTACGTTCATGTTAGTCAAATAGTCTTTAATAGGTGTTTTTGCACATCTGAATCTAAGCAAGCAGTCACATGCTATCTACCTTCATTGTTTGAAATCTGGTCTAATATTTTCTGATATCAAACTCAATCAGGTCATCAGAGTTTAGAGACATCATAGAATTGGTTTGGAATTTTTAACTTTAAAAAAAATTGATCTTTGGAAGATTTTTATTTACTTAATGTTAATAACATAACCAAAGTTGATTGTATGATATAAACATGGCCTTAGTGAAATTTTTCTATTCTTGTATCTTTAAGCCAACTCCAAGGTCATTCGACTTGGAATGTATCTGTGTTTTCATTTGCTTTTAAACCTATCCAGATTTTTCCCTCTGTGCAATTTGTCACCAGGGCTTCATTGGCCTGAAATTTGCACCCAAATTTTTAACAGCTATAAAATCCATCTATTTTACAGGAAATGCTTCTAAATTCCACACTGGTTTGCAACATGCTTTCACTTACAAAAGCTTTCCATTGCAACCAAACAAAAGCCCACACAGCTATCTGACAAGTTTTTAATGTAATATTTTCATAGGCTTGCTACTTCATTCATTCTCCGGTTCTTCTTAATGAATGTAGATGTGAGACTGGCTTTGGTGGGGTCCACACAGTTACTGCATTTATGATTTTTTAAATTCTGAGTGTTTTTTTGCTCAAAATGACAGCATTTATTTACATTGCATCTCTGGCCTAAAGATTCACAAAATGGGACTCCTGCTTTTAGGTAATCCTTTCTCTAAAATCCCCAGCTCTGCAATCTTCACAGAAAATAACTAGCTCGGCCGCATACAATAGTACGGAAATTGGAAAGTAATCTGTTTTTAAGACTTTGCCATGCAGTTCTGACCATAGACAGACCATGTTCCACCGACAACACCAGGGCTGCAACTAAAAGCTTGTCTCATTTAACAAAAGGGTTAAAACTTGATAAATATTTTTCAGATTTTCCAGGTTCTACACTGGCGCGCAGCCAGACAGTGTGAATGGACAGATCCCCAATTGCTTTGAACTTTTTAGTTCTTTGCATTCCTTCCCGCTTACTCGGGCTGTACCATTAGGGAAGATGGCAGAAAACAAGAAAACAAATGTCAGGTTTCAGAAATCAATTAGTGGCCTGGCAGTGGTGTGTGAACTGAAGTGTGCCAGAACAGGGGATTCTGAGGGGAAGAAAGCGGAGTGTGGAGTACTCGGGCTTGCTAGGAGGGTGAGCACAGAAGGAGTGTGCATGCTTAGGTCCTTAGTCACTGGGCAGCGCGGATTTAGTCTTAGAATAAACCCTAAGTGTCACTATCTTTACGGGAATAAATATGCCTGAATGTGCGGGGGCTGAACAGGCAATCCAGCCACAGGGGCGGGGGTTTGAAGGAGGCAGTGGAAAAAAAAAAGATAAATAGCTTCTGAATGATGAGAGGGAAACATGAAGCTAAGGCTGAGGCTGTACTCACAAAAAGAAATGGAACAGAAATATCTTCAGTCGGTGTGCTGGCCACTGAGCGCTCCAACAGAAAGACCTGAAACTCACACTGGTAACCCCAATCTCATTCGCTTTGGCTGGGAGAATATCTACAGAATATTCCATTTCTATGCACTCAGAATCAAATTACCAAGTCACAGGAGAGGCACAAGAATGAGCAGAAAAAAAATTTTTTTTGGATAAGGGAAGACAGGGTCCTCTAGGTTAAGAATATCTAATTGAAAATGACTTTAATATTCATTGATGATCTCTCTCTCTCTGTTAGAATGTGAATCAGTGAAAACATAGATGTGCTGTCTTCTAAACCATTTCATAACTTCAATTTTTTTTATTTTTTCATTACTAGCTACTTGAAGGCACACAGAAAAAGTGACTGAGAAAATAATACAGCAAATAAAAGTTTCAATTCAGAACATTCACAATGCAAAACGTTTTGATTTGAAAGATTAGGAGGGAGGATAATAGATGTTCTGTTCATTTCTTCTGTGGGGAAAGATAAGCAATTAAATACTCAGCATACTCCAGTTTGTATAAATAAAAATGTCTACATAAGAAAGCAACTTGGTGTCCTGAGTTGGTACTATCTCCTCCTATACCTTGTTCATAAGAAATAAATTTTCTGTTTTGCTTTGGATTTAAAGGCATCTTTCACGAGCTATCTCAAGGTTCCTGTAGTTTGCTTGTTTCTGCAAGTTATCCAGCCTAGTTTTAAAACTTTAGCAATACACACACACGCACACTAGCACAGTAGAGTTTTACCTTTTGGAGAAACTGTGATTACTTTTTCCATGGTGTCAGTATAATAAGTAGATGAAATGACAGCTATGAATATTACCGGCCAGGCGTCCTGTAGCTTCAACTGTACAGTATGTGAATTCTGACTGTAAATATGCGAGGAAAGGTGAAGAGAAAAATCCTGAGCTGAATCAGTTACACCAATCGATCTTTTAGAACCACAGGGAGGCTGCATTATGACCATCACAATGAGCCAATTGCCTTCTGAGTTATGACGAAAGCAGTAATGATATCAGGGTTGCAGGTAGAAATGCTCAAAGGGTCTATGCCAGGCTTACGGAAACACCCTTGAAGGTAATGATTTATACATGAAATGTGCAAAAAACAGTACAGGGATCAATGGTTTGTGTTTTTTTATGCTTTAGTGCCTTTGTACTGTGATGGAATGGAAACATGCACAACTTTTGGGGGGAGGAGGACAGTTTGACAAAAAGGAAAAAGGTCAAGAATATAAACGGCCTTAAAATTCCTAAGTCAGGCATATTGACCCACAGCTGGAACCTCTGCACTAGAGACCAGAGACACAGCCAGAAAGGGAGTGGTAAGTAGATGCCAACCTAGTCTCCGTAAGTAGTTCTAGGCCGGCCAGAGCTACACTGCAGGATCCTCCCTAAGCCAAAGCTGGACAACTTCCTCCTAAGTTTATAGATACTGGTGGAAATAACTTAGGTGTCCAACTATAGGAAAGTAGCTGATAAAAATATAGATGTGCTTAACAGTGTGTGGGGCAGGACGTGCCTGTAATTCCAGCACTCGAGAGGCTGAGGCAGGGCATCCGGCAAGGCCCACTTGGGCTATTTGTCCCAAAAAAGTAAAAGCAAGAAAAGAAAACTCCACTCATGGCCTAGCAAGTAAAAGATGTTTGCAGGAGAGGGGAATAAAGAGTTTTAATTAAACATGTGCCCACAAAGGTATAAAAAGGAAGTACAAAATAAGAATGTACTTGGAAGCTGGGCATAGCGGCATATATTTGCGATCCGGTAGCTGAGGCAGGAGGGTTGTGAATTCTAGGCCAGTCTGGATACCGGGTACATAGCAGGACCCTCTCGCAGAACAGATTGGTGTGGTGGTACCCACTTGTAATCACAGCACACAGGAAGCCAAGGCAGGAGGATCGATGCAAATTCAAGGTCAGCCCAGGCTCCAAAATGAGTTCCAAGCCAGCCTGGGTTACATACCGTAACACTGCCTCAAAAACAATGAACTTAACAACAACAACAGAAATGTATTTTGATGGTTATCATCGAAAGCTTAAATTATTGGGAATTTTTCTTTTTTAAAATAAAAGAGCGTTAACCATTTGAGGGCTGGGAATGTAGATCTATTTAATGGAGTGTTTGCTTAGTGTGCACGAAGGCCTGGGTTTGATTCCCCACCTAATAAAGCACACCTGGCAGTATTTGGGGAATCAGAATTCGGGATCATCCTCAGCTGCACAGTGGGTATGAGGTCAGCCAGGACTATATGAGACCCTGTCTTAAAATGTTTATAAGTATTTGTTAAACTTTTTTGCAACTGAAATGTATCCCACTTATAATCAGAATATTTTTCCTTTTTCCACTTTTGTGTGTATGTACATGTATGCGTGTTCTCATATGTGAAGGCACACATATGTGCAGGTGGAGGCTGGAGGTTGACATTGAGGATCATGCTTCATTGCTTCTGCATTCTTTTGAAATAGGGTCTGTAATCAAACCCAGAGACAGTCTATAGGGTAAAGCTGGCTACTCAGCTTGCTCTGGGATTCCCAGTCTCTTTCTTCAAAGGCTGGAATTACAGGCAGACAATCATACCTGCCCAGCATTTTATGTGCAATCTGGGATGCCATACTCTCATCCTTTTGCTTATGCAGCAAGTGGTTTAATCATTGAGCTGTCTCCCCAGTCTCAGAATAAATATCTTTAATAAAAACATATGCACTGTCCTTTTAGAGTTATGGGTTGGTTGAAACTGGAGTTGGTACCAAAGACCTTTCTACTCAAAACCAGCAAGCATAGCTACATCCTGCCAAACCCCCTTCTTAACCTAACTAATTGTCAAGATTCCTTGCAAAGTGATGGAACTGAGGAAAAATGACAGTTTGAAGTTAGAATTGTATCGTTTGGGAGTGTTTTAAACATAAATATATGCTGCTTTATTTCCTAAGTGGTCAGCAGCACTTCCTGTGCTGTGATTTTTTTAAACCTAGAATTATTTTGAATTTCTTATTTCATGTTGTTGCTTTGTTCTATTATGTTCAATCACTGTTTTGAAACTGGACATGATAGCACACACCTATTATCTCAGTACTTGGGAAATGGGGGCAGGAGGAGGAGGTCAAGGCCACGTTAGCTACATAGTGACTCAGAGGCCATTCTGGGCCACATGAGACCCTGAATTTAAGGACTGAGGAGGAGGCTGGGCTAGAGAGATGGCTCAGGGGTTAAGACTTTGCCTCACAAGTAGAAGGTCCTGAATTTGGATCCCAGGTACCATGTAAAAAAGCCAGGCAGAAATGGCAGCAGCCTGCACATCCAGCCCTGGTGGGTGGAGTTTGGAAAATCCCAGAGCGAAGCAAAAAGGACGCAGAAGCAATCCAGGATGATTCCCGAAGTCACCAGTGCCTGCTGATTCACACACATACACACACACACACACACACACACACACACAAAATAAATAAGTAAATAAGTAAGTAAGTAAATAAATAGATAGATAGATAGATAAATGATTTTTAAACAGAGGGCTGGAGATAGCTCAGGGGTTAAAGACTCCGCCTCTCAAGCAGAAGGTCCTGAGTTTCTGATCCTAGATCCCATGTAAAAGCACCAGGCAGAAATGGCTAAGGCCTGCACTTCCAGCCCTAATGGGCAGAGCCTGCGAAATCCCAGAGCAAAAAGAAGGTAAAAGCAATCCAGAATGATTCCCAAAGTCACTCTTGGTCCTCCACAGGGGCACACAATGCTAACACACACACACCCCACACAAAATAAATAAATAAAGTTTAAAAAATTTTTAAAAGAAGGAGTAGGAGGAGGAGAAGATCCCAATGTTTTGACAGGGTACATGGACTGTTAAAGTTACATAAAGTTAATATATATCTTTTAAGAACAGTTTTTAAATTCTAAAGTAATCACAAAGAAAATATGATATGAAATAACTTTAAGTGGAATGTCTACACAGTCTTCTCTCTAAGAGCCATGTTCTCTTTCTCAGAACCTAAAACTGTTCAAAATCTATTCACGAAGTTTCAAAAAAACAAGTGGGGGTGACCATAGGGGTAGTGTTCTAGGGGCAGAATATTTACAGTGCTTTCAATAAAAACTTGGAGAACTACTTTCTTAAGACTCACCCTCTACCATTCTGACCTCAAGGCTCACATAAAACATACCACTGCCAGTCTTTATTGTACATAATCTAACATAGTAGGTCCCACAAACGTTCCAATTTTTGAGTGACTTTACCTTAGTCAACTTAAAAGGAGAGAAGATTGATTTCAGCTCATAATTTCTTAGGTTGCAGTAGTCCTATTGCTCTGTGGCCCGTCAACTCGTGGCCACGTGGAAGCAGAGAGAAAGGAAATGGGGTGGGGAGGCTGGGTAGTGGTCTCAAGACAGTGCTTTCAGGGAGCTAGCATTCATCCCACTAGGTTCTACGAGCTCAAGCTCCAGCCTGCCTATAGCACTGTAGTCCTGAGCCTTTAATTCGTGGCTTTGTGGGGGACATTCAGAGTCACACTATTACCTGGCTCTTGAAAACACAAAGATCGGCTCAGTGCTGTGGTACACAGCTGTCATTGCCGTACTTTGGAGGACTCCGTAGAAGGATTGCAAGTTCAAGGCCAGAGTGGACGCTGATGAGTTCCAGACCAGCCTGAGAGACGCAGAGAGGGACCCCAGCTCCAAACAATGCAAAAGCAAGGTGGGGAGATATCTGTGCTGACCAAGCAGAAGCAGGAGTACCTGAACCCAGGTCTCCAGCACAAGCTAAGTGCAGAGGGATAGCCATCCAGAGCTTGCTGCCGAGCCTGCCTAAAACTCAGTTAGAAACCCTTGAAAGATGACGTCGAGAGTGATGGATCAAGATACCATGTGTCAATTTCTGGTCTCCGTGCCAGTACACAACACACACACACACACACACACACACACACACACACACACACCACATACATATGCATGCATACACCCCACACACATACATACCACATACATACCCCCATCTCCCCACCCCCACATACACACCCACACACACACACACTCTCTCTCTCTCCACACAAAATGAGTTATATGAAAGAAAATACAAAAGTGAATAAGATGAGCTGTAACTCCTCTTCATGTGCTTCCTGGCTTACATCGCCATCTCCTCAGCCTGGGGCCATGTAAGTGCCGACTCTGATCTAACTGTCAGACCTGCTTCTTCCCGTCTCTCTCTCCTTTCCTGAGCTCTAGACTCTCACTGTAGAGACCTCTCGCTGAAGTCCCTGATGTGCCTGACTAGAGAATGCTTTTCACTAATCACATATACGGTAGTCTTCTTTATCTTCCGTATAGCTTTCTGCTGTTTTGGCCATCCATGGTTGATGATGGTCTAAAAATGAAAGCTTTCCCAAAATAAACAGTTCCTAAGTTTTCAATCACTCATGTTCCTAAGCATGATGGGATCTTGTAACAAGCATCCTTCTCCCTGCCCAGGCCACGAACAACCTTCCTCAAGGGCGGTCATGTGGGCTATGCAACCCGCCTGGCAGGCTCTAGACTTGTGACCTCAGCACCACAGTGCTTGTGTTAGATGATCCTTAGCACGCAGCCTCCCAGACATGGGGGATCATTTAGTAATGATTACAATGCTGGCAACCCAGATTTTCCAGCCACAGTTGTGACATACCACCTCTGGTGAACAGGCAAAAGCACAATCTAATATTCCAAGGCAGAATCCAAGTATGGAGTGCATATCTGTCAGCCCACACTCAGGAGTGGGGACAGGAGGATCAAGACTTCAGGGTAACCCTTCACCACGTGACAGGTTTGTGGCTAGTCTGGGCTACTTGACATCCTGCCTCAAATATGTATGTATGGTGTGTGTGTGTGTGTGTGTGTGTGTGTGTGTGTGTTAATTATTCTCTTTTATTTCAGCTATTGTTATCACTCTCTTGCTGTGCCTGGCTTATAAACCACACATTCTCAGATTTCTGATTGTGAAGGAGAAAATAGTCCATCTAGAGCTCATTACTCCGCAACTGCAGGCGGTCACTGGAATCTTAACATGGATCCTCACGGATACCAGGGATTAATTAGTCTGCCACATCCTTTCTCCCAAGTGGATTCATTTTATTTAGCAAGAAAATCACTTGTCAGGCTAGAAAGAAGGCTCATCAGGTGAGACACCTGCTCACAAACCTGGCAACCTGAGTTTGAGTCTCCAAAGCCCACGTGAGAAAGCAGAGGACTGATTTCTCTGACCTCTAACCTCCACCAGCATGCAATGGCACGTGTGCCTGTGTATTCCTCTCTTAAATAAAGCAGAATCACTTTGTCTGGTATCTTCTTCATGATGGCTTTGTATCTTGGGTGGTGTGATTCCATGCGGCTCAGTTAGTAGATGGCTTGCCTTGCAGGCACGAGGCTCTGAATTCCACCCCCAGCAAAGAATGAACCAGATGTGGTAGTGCACACCTGTAATCTCAGCAAGGAAGGAAGGAAGGAAGGAAGGAAGGAAGGAAGGAAGGAAGGAAGGAAGGAAGGAAGGAAGGAAGGAAGGAAGGAAGGAAGGAAGGAAGGAAGGAAATTTAAGTTTGGAATTGGATATAACTCAGCGGTAGAGCTCTTGCCTCTCATGCACAAGTGCATGCATATTACACACACACACACACACACACACACACACACACACACACACACCCTGGCATCTAAATGAAGTGTTGGAGAAGACGTTGCAGCAATCTTGTCTTTAGAAAGTGTTTAAGAAACACTTAAAGAAGAAACTTTTGCGACATTCGAGATTTTCTTCAAAACAGCCCTGCGATCACGCACAGGAGTGTGGAATGAAAGTATGAGAGAGACAGACTGGTCACGAGTTAACAATGGGGGTGCTCCTTGGCTCATGGGGTCATTCTGATGATTTCTGCTGGTTTTTAAAAGCTCTGAAGCCAGACACCATGGTACACTCCCTATCACTCAGGAGGTGGAGACAGGAGGATGGACAGACAGTTCCAGCCCTTTCTTGACTTCCCAGTGAGCCTCCCTAAGCTGCGTGAGAACCTACCCGAAAAAAAATTCAACAACAGCAGAGGATGCATCAGCAAGCAGCGGCAGGCTCTTTTCTGCTGCTGCTGCTGCTGCTGCTGTGGGAGCCAAGCCTCGCTGTGTATTCCAGGCTGTCCTCAAACTTGTGACCCTCCTGCCTCAAGTCATCCTGGGGGCTGACATTACAGTTGTGTGCATCATCCATATCTTTTTTTCCCCAGTCTATGTGATTTCAACTCTTTAACTTGGTACATGGGGGAGGCACAGGCGAGCCCCGAGCTGAAGGGCTCCCTGGTGTTGATGGACAGAGCGCTGAGCATCCGGGCCACTTCCTGCCTGCCCTGCTTGCTTCAGGCTAGTTTGGGGGGATCTCAAAGAGCTTCTCCTGCCACTCAGGAGACTCAGTTTTCTGTCCAGAAAAGGTGAGTGTGTCTATTTTCTTAGTACGATGAAAGAATGTGCCTACCTCTTATTTATCCATTTGTTAGGTGAGCCCTGTGGAAATTCTAATGACTAAATAATGAATTTACACGCGTTTTTGAAATAGGGTCTCCCTGGGACATGTCCCTGAGCTGGCCTGGGCTCGCTGTAGCCCAGACTGACCTTGAACTTCACAGTGGTCTACAAGCAGCATCACTGTGTTCAGCCTCCACATGGCTCTGATTAGGCTTTGTGCTTTAATGTTAAAAAGGCAAGCAACCCCCCCCCCCAAAAAAAAGCTCGTGGTGAAGTCTTAGTCCTTCTGCTGCATCCCAACATCAGGCGTTGTGGCCACATAGAGAAACCAGACCAATGAGCAGGAAAGGAGGCTGGACTTCAAGACTGTGGAGAGCTTCATCTTTCATCTCTGTGATGATTAGCGCGGTTGCGTTGACAAGGCTCTGGTCACACTCCTGAGGAACGATCCGAGTGGGTGAGATGAGGTGGGAAGACCCACCTTGAGTAGGTAGTAGTGTTCTGGGGTTGGGGTCCTGGACTCACAAGGAAAGCAGCAGGCTGACCATCAGCATTCATTGGCCTCTGCTTCCTGACTGTGGATGTGATGGGATCGGCTTCTTCAGGTTCCTGACGCCTCGACTGACCCTCACGAGGGACCATCCCCCTGAACCCTGAGATGGACTAGACCTTCTCACCCTGAAGTTGCTTTGTCAGGGTATTTTTATTGCAGTCAGAGGAAATGAAGCTGTGATGGTTAGTGTTAATCGTGGACTTGATAGAATAAAATAATCACCCACAATACAAGCATCCGGGTACACCTAAAGGGTTAGGTTACGTCCAACCTTAATAAGAATATCTGTGATTACATTAATTCATGTGGGATGTTGCCTTTTAGAAAATATTTCATTTAAGAGAATGAGAGAGAGAGAAGAGAGAGAGAGAGACAAGTAGAGAGAGGTGAAAAGGATAAGAAGGAAGAGGAAGGAAGGAAGGAAGGAAGGAAGGAAGGAAGGAAGGAAGGAAGGAAGGAAGGAAGGAAGGAAGGAAGGAAGGAGGAAGGAAGGAAGGAAGGAAGGAGGGAAGGAGGGAGAGAGGGAGGGAGGGAGGGAGGGAAGGAGGGAAGGAGAGAGGGGAAGGAAGGAGGGAAGGAAGGAGGGAAGGAGGGAAAGAGGGAAGGAGGAAGGGGAAGGAAGGAGGAAGGAAGGAGGGAAGGAAGGAAGGAGGAAGGCAGGCTAATACACGTGTGCCGCCTATGCCTCAGTCCACATGTAGAGGTCAGAGGACAACTTTCGGCAGTCAGTTCTCTCCTTCTATCACATGAGCTCTATGGATTGAACTCAGGCTGCCAGCGTTGAAGGCCGGGGCCCTTATTGTCTGAGTCAATCTTGCAAGCCTGGGAAAAACCCATCTTACTTGTGGGCCTGACCATTCCTGAGAGGATCTTGGACAACAAAATGGAGAAATGGAGCCGGCACAAGCCCGCATTAGCTTTCTCTGCTCTTTGACTGCACACGCAGTGTGACCAGCTGCTTTGAACATCTGCTGTCTTGACTTCCCTGCATGTTGGACTCGGCTCTCGAACTGTGAGCCAGCATAAGCCTTCTCTCTTTAATTTCCTTTTGTCAAGATAGTTTGTCATAGGAACAGACAAAGGGGATAAGACAGAAATTGGGACAATTTTCACATCATGGCTTTCAGAAAAAGCAGTTCTTTTTTCTTCGAGACAGGCTGGTCTGGAACTCACAGCAATCCTCCGTTAGCTGCGCAAATGCCAGGATTTCAAGCGTGAGCCACAAAGCCCATCAAGAAAGATCTTTAGCACTGGCCACAGCTTTTTTGAAGTTTAGAACCCTACACACAATGGGTTGGGTAGACAATGATAAATGCCAACAGAGGACAGTGTGTGAAGAAAAAGTGTAACGTGTAACCCTCCCGTAGTGTGTGAACATGGGCAGGAGAGCTAGACCAAATATTTCCTGTGGAAAAGCAATTTTCAAAACAATGTCCAAAATGTATTGGATTCTTAGTATGTATAAAACACATGGCGCTGGGACAAAAGAAGGGTCCTCGGAGAATAGTGTCCTGTCTAGTGGATGCTGCAACACACAAACACAGCACCTGACATACAATATGATGTATAGCTATCATGGGGCAAGTGACCATCAACGAGGACCCGCGGACTCTGATACCGAAAAAGAGAAAGCACAAGATTCTGCAAACTGCAGAAGGGGGCACAGGAGGGCAGAGGGGAAGCCAGACAGGAGCTGGCACACGGTGTGAGGGTGAAATACACACTGGAAAACCTGGGGAGGGCAGTTACCCACCCATGGAGGGACCGGATGTGATGTGTGTGTGCTATATAAAGAACCCACACATCAGATGAAGTCCCTGCGGGGTTTCTAACACAGTAGAGTCTTGTAAGTTATGTGCTCATTAAGTTGAAAGACAAGTGACCTCACTATTGAATGATTATTGAAACAAAGGATTAATATCTACACTTGGAAAAGGCATCCTTTTATTTGTGGATGTGTATGGATGTGGGTGGATTTGTGTAAGAGAAAGAGAGACAGAAACAGGGACAGGTGCAGACATACACACAGAGGAGAGAGAAGAGAGAGAGAGACAGAGAGAAAGAGAGAGAGAAAGACAGAGAGAGAGAGAGAGAGAGAGAGAGAGAGAGAGAGGAGAATCACTGTGTAGTTTACACTGGCTTTTATCTTCTGATTCTCCTACCTCTCCCTCCCACCTCGGGATTACAGGCACTGGCTACTATATTGTTAACCTTTAAAACTCTACCTAAATAAAGAGAATCACGGGGAGAGGGATAGTTCAGTGGTTGAGGACCTGTCTAGTGTGCACAAGGCCTGAGTTTCATTGCCAGTACCACGAGAGAAATAAGACATAATCCCCATAAAATGTAAAGTTACTGTTACTGTTATTACTCTTACCTGTTGCTGTGAGAGAGCATTCAAAGTCAAACAACTTAAGGGAGAAAGGGAGATTTATTCAGTTTACGGTTCCAGAGGGGAGAAACGGTCTTTCATAGAGGAGGCGACCCAGCTGGTAGCTGAAGCTGGAGGCAGGCGACGTCGCTGCAAGCATCCTTGGAGAGTCTCTTCTTCCGAATCTTCTGTTCTATGGTGCTGGGAGGTTTTAGTCAGATCTAGGGTGGTTCCAAGCAGATCTAGGGCTGGTCTTTGTATTGTAAATGTATTGATCTGGATAATCTCCATTTAGATAATCTGACAGCTGATCTTAGTTAATGCCAAGTCGACACCCAGAATTAACTATCACGGTTACTATTTGTTAATAAAAAAAAATAATAATAAAGAATCCCATCTGGAAAGGGGGGGAGGGGAAAGCAAGGGAAGGTCTTGGTGATTAACTGTGTTCCTTACAGAAGAAGGCTAAATGAGTGAGCAAGAAACACATGTAACCCTTCCCTCCTCCTGACATGACATACCCCAAGACAAAAGAGTGTCAGAAGGGATGTTTCCTCTGGCTTGCAAGAGGCTTCAGAGACAGGCGTGATGGCGCACGCCTGCTACCCCTGGACTGAGGAGGCAGAGGCAGGAGAATTGCTACAAGTTCAAGGTCCGCCTGCTTCATGCCACGAGTCTCAGCCAATCAGGGGCGACCCAACAAAATGCGGCCTCAAAGGAAGAGAGGTTTCAGGTCACAATGGCGCCGCCTTCCCCAGCCTATGGAGGACAGAACTCAACTTGGGGCAGCCAGGAAGCAAAGAGAGGAGTAAGCCTGGGCCTCCACATCTCTTCAAGGAAATGGCTCCCGATAACCTACTTCCTCTAAGGATGCCCAGATCTCTAACACTTCTCAATAGCACCACGATCTGGGCTCCAAGCCTTCAATGCAGGCACTTTGGGAGAATATTTAAGATTCCCAACCACCAATGGAGTCATCGAAACACTTGGTCCCCATCTGAGACTAACTTCTTCCCTCGGACAAATCACCTTACACAAATATATCCAAGAAAGAGAACAAAAGACCTATGTTGACCTAGGAAGGAAGATAGCCATAAGACTAAACCCAAAGCTGATTTAACCCATAATCTCAAAATGGCTCCTTCAAGACACTTACATTGCCACAAAGACAAAAACGGTAAGTCGTCAATGAAGAAACTTGATGCCATTACTTTACCCAAGTGGTTCCAGTTAACTCCACAAAAGCGAAACACCAACATCTTGCATCTGCTGAGATGAACTGAGTTAACACGGCCCTTCTCAGCTCATGAGAAAACAGGAGACTTGTGTCTCTGTGAAGAACTCACCAGGAATTCTCTAAAGTGAGAAGGTTGCTTGACAGACAATAAAAAGAGGGCTGAAAGATGGCTCAGTGGGTAAAAGTGCTTTCCACGAGGCTCTGAGTTCAAGTCCCCAGAACCCATGTTGAAACTGGATGTGTGGCATGTCTGCAATCCTGCTCTTCTGCAGGAGATAGGAAGTGGAGACAGGGGAATCACCAGAGTTCCAAGACCAGCCTAGGCAGGGACAGACAATAAAGAGACCCTCTTGCAAACAAGGTAGCAGGAAAGGACGGACAGCTGAGGTGGTTATTTGACTTCACATGCATGCCACAGTACTCATGTGCTTGTATCCACACCGTAACCTGCACTGCAAATGTGTGCGTGCATATGCACCACACACACACACACACACACACACACACACACACACACACACACACCACAACACAAGGGAAAGAGGAATCATACAAGTTGGAAAGACTAAAGATATATAGATATATACCAAGCAACTAGACACAGTGGGGGATTTTGGACTGGATCCTGAACCAGAAGAAGCCACTGACAGGACGCAAGGAAACTCAGATAAGTCTCAGGCTGGTTAGTGCTATTGTGTCTGAGTTATTTTCCTGGTTCAGTTGCTGCTTGTGGTGGTTATAGAACCTAAATCAAGGCCAGAGAATTCTCTGCACTATTTAAGAAGTTTTTTTTTTTTTGAAATGGGTATGTACAACGAGATCTGGCAAATTTTTACATTTTTGATAGAACTTTTATGTGTTTAACTGGCTGTGGTAGCACCTACCTACAGTCCCAGCACCTGCCTACAGTCAAGGCAGAGGCAGGCAGATTAGAAGTTCAATGTCACAGTTATCCCAGGCCAGGCTGGGCTCCATGAGACCTGACTGGAAAAAAAAAAAAAAAAAAGAGAGAGAGGAAAAGAAAAAGTGTGTGAAAGATACTGCTGCAGCTACTCCGCATTGTTGCTGATAAATTCATGACCACAGCTGTTGCAGTCGCCTGCATGGTTGCTGATAAAGGACCATCAAACAGCTTAAGGGAACAAGGGGTTTATTTCCTTATGACACTCTGGTTACAGTTCTCAGTCCAGCTTGAAGGGAGAGCATGCACCAACACCAGGGCCGAGGGAACTGGCCACACCATCTCCACATAAAGGCTGAGAGATGGACAATCCTTACTTGTCAGACCAGCATGTCTGGCCAGATAACAGAAGGATGTCAACTCTCTCAACCAGCTCTCTGTGATTTATTCCAGGGCCTAATCCCACCCTAGGCTGGGCTTTCCCCATCAGCTAGACAATCTCCTTCAGGTTTGCTCTGGGCTCAACACAACCACTAATTCTCCACAAATGTGCCCAGAGCTCAAACCCTCAACTGTCAAGTTGACACTGTGCTTAACTATGACAATAGCTTAGGGGAAACAAGAAGGTTTTATTCTGGCTTACGGTTGTCCAGTTACAGCTCTTAATCCATCTTGGCAGAAAAGCCCACACCAACATCAGAGGCTGAAGAAACCAGTCATGCCATGTCCAAAGGACTGTTGAGAGAGGGTTAACTTCCCTCACCAAACAGCACATCTCTCCAAGTCTGCTGAAGAATGCCAACTTACTTAACCAACTCCCTCAGCGCTCTCCATTTTACCCTCTGCCCATGGAATGATACCGCCCACCATGGCTGGGCCTTGCCCACCAAGTAGACAATCTCCTGCAGACTTGCTTAGGGGCTTAACTACTAATTTTTCCACAAATGCCCCCAGAACTCAGCCTTCAATTGTCAAGTGGACACTGGTAACTGTCTACCACAGGTATATTGCATTATGTTGCTTAAGATGGGTGAATTTGGCTCCAGGAAGGGGAAAGAGGCTGGTGGACAGGACACAAGGCCGGAGTATATGGCCTGTGTCTAAAGAGCAATTAACAAATTGAGATGTAACTATTTTTAGCTGGGGTGGTATCACTCTCCTGTAATCCCATTGTCTGGGAGGTGGATCAGGAATTTAAAGTCGTCTGTGGCTTCACAGTGAGTTTCAAGCCCATGTGAAACTCTGTGTCAAAGAAAGCAAAATAAGGGGCTGGGGATGGCTTGGTGACTAAGAGAATTTGCCTCTCAAGCTTGAGGACCTGTGTTCAAATCCCTGGTACCCGTGTAAAAGCCAGAGATGGCGGCGGTCACCTAGTGACAGGGCAGGCACCCAATGACAGTTCAGTTAAGAAGCGAGTATGAGGGAGCACCCATGGGCATTAGCAACCTCCTTACCCCACCCCCTGTGCAATACTTAGCTCGATGCATAGAGGTGCCGCTGCCGTGTCAGGGCTCCGGGGTTCACGGAACTTGCCCCAAAGAATCAGAGCTCATGTAATTTGACATCTTTCCAGCTTAGAAGAAATAGAAAGCCGTGATTCAGTAAACACGCAGAGAGCGCCTAGTGTCTGTGGCCACGACCACTGTGCTATCAAAGGGAGCCACAGCTATTGGGGGGCTTCAGAACATCATTGAGGTGGCTGGTCCAGGCAGGCTTCCTGGAGGAAGAGTTCTCTGAAAAGGGACTTGAAGAACTGGACCTTCCGGATTTTTGTATTTGCCCCCTCTCCCCCACCCAAGTGTAGTAAATTTCTCACAGTGTGACTCTCCGGCTTCCATGTTAGTGATACACGGCAAGAGGCAATTCAAAAGAAATTTCGCATTTCTGGAGGGGAACTGTGGGGGGTGGGTGGGATGCCATTTAGCAAGCGGCAGAAACTCACAATGCTTCGATTTAGTTTCTTTTTTCCTCTTTGAGCGAGAGTGTCATGTGTCTGAAGCTGGGCTTGTGTTTCTAGTCCTTGTGCCTCTACCGCTCCAGCACCTTGAATACAGGGGTGTGTCCTCATGGCCAGCGTATGAAGGGCTTAGGTGTGACCCCATGCCCAGTATATGTGGGTGTGCCCTCCTGTGACCAAAGCCAAGCCAGAAGCCTCGTTCCCAGTGTCCCACGGCAGACACTGCAAGATGCGAGGACACCGACGACACCCCTGAAACTCACAACATCTTCAGCGCGACGCTCCCGCGTTCACCGTCTAGTTCTTAACAACGCCAGCTAAGTTTTCTTTCACTCTTCTTTGCTGGCTTATTTTATCAAGAGGAAGTGAGGTTGGATGTGGGGGTGCCCTCCTGAGATCCCAGCGTTCAGGAAGTGGAGGCAGAAGGATCAGGAATTCAAAGCCCTTCCTGGCTACAGCAAGTTTGGGACAAGTCTATTCTACATGAGACACTGTTTCCTTAAAAAAAGAAAGAAAGAAAAGGGCAGATTAATTAATATTGGTGGTGACTGAGCTTGTGAGACACTCAGTATGCAGATATACTGGCTGTCCTGACATGTATGCTGCCTGTTAGGGGACTCTAGGCCAAAGTCCAGTATGTTTAAGGAGGCAAGTCACTTCTAGAAACTCATGTTTCGCAAAGATACAGGCAATAATACATTTTTATGATGGCTTGGTCAGTCTCTTAAAGAAAAGGGAGAGGTTTATGACAGAAATGGTGATAAAGCTTTAACTACATGTGTGTGATTAACTCCGCTTGGGCTATTCAAGTTAACTTCTACCTATATTTATGAGCCTGATTGCATAATATATGAAGTTTACAGGAAGTACCCGGAAGATAAGGTTACAGAGAAAAGTTATTTAAGTTTGAAAATAAACCACAGATCATGCTGGGAAACTAGTTTATGGATAATTTTGTAACACGAGTGTCTACGTCATTCATTTTCTTTTCATACTTTTCTTATCTTCCAGTTAGCACAGGGCGGCTGATTCTTGTTTGAATGTACGACAGAACTAACACAGGAATGTGGCTTGGGGGATTGATTAGCTGGAAAGTCAGGAAATTACATGGAAAAATGAGGACAAACATTTGATGATGTCCAAATCACGATAAAGACATGGGTGGCCTGCAAAGATCGGGGTGTCTTAGAGAACAGGCTTCTTTCTGGAGGGTATTTCCTCAGCAAATATTACTTGATCTACAGAACTTATATTTGCTCCAAGAAAACGACCTTATATGGTTAATGTGTAACTGATTACCATTCTTCCTCTACAGCAATCTCATTTTATAGTCCTGGAATACACTGCGTGTATTAGTCCAGGAATACGTTTCTAAGTTATAGTATACCTCCATGGTATTATGACGTTTGGATCCTATAATGGCTCTGATTCCTGTGCCTGGTGCTTAAGTACCATTTCGATTCTTGGGTGCAAAAAAAATTTTTTTTGCCATAATATTTACATTCTTAGAAAAATCACGGCTATTCTTGTAAATTAAGGAAAAAGGGAGCTTTTTTTTCTCTCTCTCTTTTTTAAAGACAATTCTCTAGTGGTTAGGAGAGGTGTTGAATGATAATGCTACAGAAGAGAAACTGCTCTATTCTAATGAAGGCAAATTACCCTAAAATCTTCCTTGTGGAAAATTAAAACTAATGACATGTTCATGTTGCAATGCAAAATTGCCTTGAACCTAATTTCCCAGTGTGAGATGCAGTTTATTTTCAAACTTATTTTCAAACGTAAATAACTTGTCCATTTCATAATTTGCTTTTCTCCATTACTGCCAAAGAAGCCTTTTACGACAGCCCCCTTTCCTATGCCATTAATTGTCAGGAGCGACTCAAAGGAGGTCTATTATTTTCTCCATGGTAATGGTAACAGATTAAATTAACTACTTCTTCAAAGTATCCCTGTACCAGAGGACCCTAGCCTTGAAATCAATGTAAATAAAACGTGCCACCTTACCCTGTTCTAAATGGCGTGATTCCTGTTTGCTGCGACCTTACAGCACGCAAGAGGTTTTCCATGACTATTGAACTGAGCTGGTTGGACAGCGGCTCAGCCACTCCACGGAGAGGGGGAGACACCTAGCAGAGCATTCCGATTAGGATGGGGAACAAAGCTAGGTACCGGCTCCAGCTTCGGGTAAACAAGATGATTGTTCTCCATCCCTGCTGCTTGGAATGAATGCTGCGCTGCAAAGCTAATTGCTGCCATAATTAGGAGAGGGGAAAAAAACCCAACACACAATGACTCCCCGAAAGTGCTAACTCAGTATGGCTTAAGCCTCCGAGACGCCGTTTTTCCCACCAATACAAACGCTTTGGGCAGCTTCTAAATAGGAGGACGTAGGTTCACACAGTATTGAAAGAAACCCCTCAGGTGTGGGGCCACCGTACCAGGATGCCACCAGCCAGGTACAAAGGCGGCTGTGCGCATTCTGCCCCCGTGAGGGGATCTGGGGGGATGAAAAGGAACAAATGCATTGGGGTGAAACTTTTCCCCCAAGAAGAGGCCCCGCTGCGGGCCCAGACTTTGCCACACAGCATTTCATAAAATATGCAACTTTCAAAGGCACCTCGACAGGAGGCGATTTCACTGCGGGGTTGGGAAATTCTTCCCCATATCTCAGTAGATCGCCCTATCTGCAGTTTAGCAATCCCATTTCCTCACACCTTCAGCAATATCTGACATACTCCACCAGCACAGATCTTCTTAGAGCAACAAGAAGCCAAAGCTAAACACCAAGGAAGGTTTATAAAATACCCCCCTCCCCATCTTGTCCTGTTGCTGGATTATTCCGGTGGTTGCACGAACCCGTGACTGTGTAAGGGGTGGGTTCCCCGGGGTGGTATTCCAGCTGGGGAAAGCAGATTTAAGAATGGCTGGCATAATTTCAGTGAGCACGTTATGGTCGTCATCACAGTACATTAAGCCTGTATCTTTTGTTCTCTGTTACAGGAAAAAGAAAGCATATGAAAAATTTAAATCCTATCCTGAATAAGATAACTTTCCTGACCTACATGAATATTATCGACATCAGTAATAATTATGACTTCTTGCTGCTTGGCTAAAAAAAAAATACCTTCCTACTTTAATTAGATTAAAAGGAGAACTAGGAAAGATCTTCAATAAAATGCTGTCACAAATTCCCTCCAAAACTGCTTGCCTGTAATTAAGGTGCATTTACAGATCTGATATTGCTTAAAAGAGGCATTAGCATTACAAAGACCAATTATTCATGGTCAAACAAAGGAGAATCAGATTCTCAGATCAAAGCAGTAATCTCTTTTACAATTGTTATTTCTGAAGTATCTTCAAACAGAACAAACACACGTTGACTATGTAAACAGGTATAGCTGTGGGCTAATTTGCTGTTTCCAGGATCAGATGGGCTGCCTACAGGCTTAAATCTAGCAGGTACAACCAGCTTTCCATTCTAAACTCCGTGCTATGGATGGTAAGAGACAACTTTTTAAAAAGGGAAAAATTTCAAATATGGCCTTTAGTAACCAGAGTGTTGCAATATAAGGGTCATCTCATGTTTTTCATATGATTATGTCCATTTCTCAAATTTGCTTGTTTTGAAAATATTGTGTGTTTAAAGTGATCAAAAACAAATATCAAAAAGTGAAAAAGCATTGGCTTTGATTTAAGAAAATCTGAATTTGTGTTTCATGTCGATTCTTCTCTAGGTGTAAGGAGTTGAAATAATTCCTAACAATTCCAGAGCTTTCTCTGCAAATGCAGTCTGTTTAATTGCACCTCCAAATGATATGCTAGGACCAGAGGCCTTTTGCAAAAGCTAACAATGTCCTATCCAATTAAAAGGTGTGTGGATTTAAATTAGAGTGTATATTTCTATCTCTCTCAATAGACATTCTTGAAGACTAAAGTGTGTGTGTGTGTGTGTGTGTGTGTGTGTGTGTGTGTGTGTGTGTGTGTGTAAGAACCACCAAGGGGGAAAGGAAAAAAATAACTTGACCACTCAAAATCCTTATACCAAATATGCACCATGAAACTAGGTTTGTGGATTGAGAAAGTTAAACAAGGATTTGTTCTTCCCAAGGAGCCTCAAAGGGCCTTTACCCCATAGTATGCAACGTATGTCAAACATCAGACCCTAGAAATTCTTTGACCTGAGCTACTGAAGGAAGTAGCTTTCCTGGGAACACTGGGATTGCTGCCTCTGGTTGGGTGAAGGGAACTTAGATTGCCAAGTCAACCTACTATTTTGTCTATACATTTGCTACAAATAAAGAGTTAAAGGCAGGAAAATATCTTAAAGTAAGTCCTCACATAAGAAATTTACAAAAATTGGCTCTCTGAGGCTTTGGGTCTAACAGTTTCACCACTTAGAACCTGTGTGGTTTTAAGTCTCCTTTTTAATTTTATTTTCTCCTTTTTATTTTTCCCTCCCCCTTCCTCCTCCTTTCTCTGTCTTTCAAGCCCCTCCTTCTCAACTCTTGTAGCCTAGGCTGGTTGAATCACTGTGTGACTAAGGCTAGCCTCCTGCCCTCAGTGTTGGGGTGCTAAAGTTACAGGTGTGCTTAAAGTTTTAAATCTTTCAAAGTCCCAACAACCTCATTCATGAAGCAGAAGGAATATCTACTGCATGCAGACTGTAGGAGAAATCAAAAGATACAGCCAGTGTGGAGAGCATTATAAATGGTAGGTTAGTTTTCCATTTCTTTTGAAGACAATACCTTTGTTAAACATGTGGTTGTTCCTAGGTCAGCAGTTCAGTGACACTATTACAAAGAGACAGGATTTCTGCAAGGTGATTCCTAAAGTCTGGATCCATTTGTATCAAGATTCAAGAATAGATTATTAAAGAGCTCTTTTTTTTTTTTTTTTCCTGGAGATTGAACCTAAGGCCACAAAATTGTATATGCTGGGCACACGCTCATTGAGTTACATCCCTAACCTAAGCACTCATCTGGAGCTGGTGAGATAACTCAGCAGGTAAAGTGCCTACTCCAAACCTGGCAACCTGAATTTGCTTCCCAGACACCCACATGGCAGAAGAGACAACACATTTTTGAAAGTTGGCTTTTGACCTCCATCTGTGTGCCATAGTAGGCCTGCATGAACTTCTTTCTCAAATTCATAAATAAATAAGATCTTTTAAGAAGAGTCCATCTGAATAATAATCGGCAGGGACACAAACATATTGTTTCAGTGGGAACAAGTTGGGCTGAGCTAAGACAAGCACTCTTTTTTTTTTGAATAGTGTTAGCCCAAGGGGTGCCAGAGACATAAAAAAAAGTGCTTTTAGTTACACTTGGGGATAAGATGGTGATGGTGAATTAGCCCTCAAGTCAGGAAACTTATTTACAATGATGGAAAAACTGTTTTCAGACAATGACTGAGTTCAACTAGAGGAAATGCTCAGCATTTATTATCTTTCCTCACTGGGAATGCTCTCCATAAATATTCTTTAAAAAAGTTATTTTTTTCATTTTTAAAAATGTGTGTGTGTGTGTGTGTGTGTGTGTGTGTACACATGCATTCTGTACCAGTTAGATACAGGTGTCAACTGATAACTGAAATTGAATCTTCATTGCACCTATGAAAAAATATTTAGTTAAGACTTGACAAGACTGTGGAAGGTTATCTAATGGAGTGTGAAGACACAGTCCATGGGACCACTCCCTGGGAAGGTGGATAAGAGGAAGAGACCCTAGGATGACTTCAGCCGATTGTAAATTAGACAGTTTGCCTTGTCTCTTAGCTCTTCCTTAGATATGGTGTGGCCCGTTCCCTTGGTTCCTGATGTTGGCGTAGACTCTCCTGTCCTCCTAATGCACAATCAACGGAAACTACAAGCCAAGAATAAACTCCTTGCTTCCCTAAGTTATTTGGATCCTATATTCACTCAGCAACGGGAAGATGGAATTAATATACTCCACTGTATACATGTGGAGGAGACCAGAGGACAACTTGCCAGAGTCAGATCTCTCTTTTCACTGTGTGAGTTCTGGGGATTGAACTCAAGTCGTCAGGATTGGTACCAAGTACCTTAATAAGCCATCCATCTTGTCAGCTCCATTAATATTGTTATCCATGATTTGGAGGAAAACATGGAGAGGGGGAAGGACACACACATTTATTATTACTATTTAAAATTAATGATATATCGTGTGGTATCTCTGCATGTATACATTTCTCTCTCTCTCTCTCTCTCTCTCTCTGCCTGCGTGTCTCTCTTTCTTTCAAAGAAATAAAATATTAAAAAAAAAAAGCCAAGAGCTGCACCATAACCCATAATGCGAGCATTTGGGATGCAGAGACAGAAAGCTATCTAGAGCCTGTTTGGTGGCTACTTTGGCCAAATCAGTGAGACTCAGTACTGTAGAGACCCTGTCTCAAATACAAAGAGAACATTGTGGAAAGACGCCTGACCTCCATGCATGCCACAGAGCATGAGTACAAGTCAGAATATAAATTGCTTTTTGAATTATTTTTTTCCATATAGCTCCCCTCCATTCCCCCCTCCCTCCCATCTCTCCCCTCCTCTTCATCAATCCATCCCATTTTCTCCCACCCTCCAGAATATGGCTTTCAAAAGTCAGTTCTCTCCTTCTTCCAGGTGAGCATCCAATGATCAAACTCAGGTCAACGGGCTTGGGAGGAGGCACCTTTCCCGCTGAGCTACTCCAGCTGACTGCCTGGCTTCTAGTTGGGTGCTAGGATTTGAACTTAGGTCCTTATGTGGCTGAGCCACTTCCCTTGTATTTATCAGGTTTTATTTATTTATTTATTTAGACAGTATCTCTGTAGCTCAGACTGACCTTGAACTCTAGATACAGCAAAATGGACTTGACTTTCTGATCTTCCTGCCTCCATCTTCATGTAACGTTCCAATAGACAAGAAAAGCCTGAATCTGATCTTTAAATGTAACTGATCCTAATGAGGACAAACAATACAAAAGCAATAACCTAGGGGAATGGGAGAGTTACATACAGGGCCCACCCACCCCAGCAGTTTCCTCAGGCAGTCACAGCTGTACCTAGCACACATTGGTGCCATGCCAAGTAGTAGTACATCCACCACGGTGATCACAATAATAATGACTGTTATAAAAAGGGGATGCAGACAAAAGTGTCCAATGTTTTAACTGACCACAGGTTCGGCTGTAGTGACTAGTCCATCAATGCTGCCAGCTAGTTAGGTGAGTTGGATTTGTTCTAGAACCCCGCTTTTTAGAGCGACCTGGGCTAATACCCTTGATGCAAGGTGACCCAGTGGCAAAGGATTGAGAAACCAAAGCCCATGAAAAACAAATGACTGTGTCACGCATCAGGTGAATTCCTTTCCAGTCGGTCACTTCCTTTCGCTCATTCCACGGCAGGAGCCTTATTCCACTCCTAAGGATGCAGGGCTCACAACCCTTAAAATGGGGTGCAAGAACATGAAGGCTTTCTTTCACTGTAGCTCCTGGAGCCAACTGCAAGCTGATGGATCAAAGCAATATTTAACTGAGGGGCAGTCTGCAAGATAACTGACAGGAGGTCCAGAAAGCACGCCATGGAAGATAAAGACAGATTGAGCGACTGTTCTAGATTAAAGGAGATTATAGGGATGTGGCAGGTGCAGCATTGAACAATCTGAGGTTTTCTTCTATAGTAGAAGACCTCACCAGGACAATTGGTGAAATCTGAAGAGTATCTTGATTAGATAATAGCATTGTACCAATGCTAATTTCCTGATATCAATCACTGTGCCCTGCCTAGGTAAGAGAATGTCCTTTTAGGAAATGTTCATTGAAACCCTCAGCAGTACAGGAAAATGACTTCTGCAGAGAAATCTCAGAAAGTTTAGGGAAAGTAGAGCAAACTCGAGGCAGGGGGAGGATAAAGTGAGTTTGATAAGGTCTAGCATTTGAAGAATACAGGTAAGGGATAAGGGAGAACTACTTGTACAATTCTTGCAATTATTCTGTACAATAGAGTTTTTATGGAACCTAAAAACATGCAATGGGATGAAAGGAAAATCCTAAGAAGAAATGCTGCCTGGACGGCATGTAAATGTGAAATTGGAGGCAGAAAAAGACAAAGGGATTGAATGGGATTTGAGGAAGAGCTGAAAGTCTCTGTGACAACGGGTGACAGTGGCTGGTTGAAGCCAGGCAGAGTGAGTGGCACATGCCTATGAGCCCAGTACGCAGGAGGCAGAGGCAGGAGGATTGCTGCAAGTGCGAGGCCAGCTCGGTTTACCTGTGAATTCACCATGAGGCAAATGCACTCACCAAGCAAGCCCCCGGAAGCAGAGGCGGGAAGCAGGGGCTTCTCATAGCTGCTACTGAGTCTGAGGCCAACCCAGTTTGCATGGGGTCTCGAGAGTCAAAAGAAAAAAAAAAAAGAGGGAACAAATTGGTGAATTCACCTCATCCATCCATCCATCCATCCATCCATCCATCCATCCATCCATCCAGAAAACTACCTTTCACCACTTAAAAATTTTAAAAACACCCAGAGCTACTGCTAAAGCTTACTGACACATGACAAGGACTTTCTGCTCAAGTTAGTCTTCTCAGTCACCTGGGAGAAACTAGGTTTGTATATTTGCACAAGGACTAGAAAGGAATCTCAGTACAGGAAAGGGGGGAAAGGCATTTTATAGTGTACCAAGATTCCTGGATACAGATCTCATTTAACATCAACAACAAAAAGATAATATTTACTATTGTGAACTTGTGAGTAGCTCAATAAACAGTATCCGTCTAGGTCTACTGATAAGATAAAAGCCACAGTGGATTTAAATATCTTTCTTAGTAAGTCCTGCTATGTTGGAGGACATAGTTTTGCGTGAAGGTCAGATGGACCTTAATCTCCGCAGACATACCCACCTAGTCACAAGGTGATGAGTAAGACTTAGGGCAAGAGCCGGGACTTGTCCCTGGGACAGAACAGCCTGGTTAATTTGTATTTACTCTTTTATTTTACTCTACTTATTTTAAGACAGGGTCTCATGTATGCCGGCCGCCCTCACTGTGTTGCGGAAGACGACCTTAAACTTCTGATTCTCCTGTCTTTGAAGACTTTCTGAATGATGGAGTTCCAGGCAAGGACCATAAAAAAAAAAAAAAAAAAAAAATTCCACTTAGGGATTTCTTCACACCAGACAAGTGCTTTAACAACTGAGCTGCATCCTGCTCATCCTCCCTCTCTCCCCTCTCTCCACTTCCTCCCTCCCTCCCTTCCCTTCTTTATTCTCTCTCTCTCTCTCTCTCTCTTTCTCATATGCACACACAAGTGAGACATCTTGAGGTATGTCCTCTCCTTGCACTATGTGAGAATCAAACTCAAGTTATCAGGCTTTACCACTGAGCCATTTCACAGACTCCTACTTTTTCTTTTTTGATATATATCAATGAAAGAGAGAGAGAGAGAGAGAGAGGGAGAGAGAGAGAGAGAGAGAGAGAGAGAGAGAGAGAGAGAGAGAGAGAGAGGCATTACATGGCACAGGCTGGAGGTAAGAGGGCAGTTTTTAGAATCAGTTGTCTTTCTACCACGTGGGGCAGCCTGCCTTTGGGTATCGAACTCAGGTTCCCAGGTTTGTGAGCAGGTATCTCACCTGCTGAGCTCTCTCTCTGGCCCTCACAAGCTAAATTTTATTTTACTTCTGAAATAGGCAAATAACCTAAATAACTTTATGACTAAAGATTCTACACAGTAATCATTTTCTGGTGCATTTGACTAACCAGGTGAACCCAGCAGAGCTGTCTGCCTCCGTGTGTGTGTGTGTGTGTGTGTGTGTGTGTGTGTGTGTGTGTGGCTATTGATGGGGTGCAAGCGTTGTGCTAAGCACATGCTTCCTTAGAGCTGTCTCCAGCCGTGGACACCAGTGCTATACAAGCTGCCTGTGTGGGTCACTGAGCCCACCATCCTGCAGTGCGCTTCAGCGGTGCCACGTGTGTCCCAGCAGCAGAGAGTGATTCTTCATTCCAGATGGACACAGCATCTTTCTTTTAGTCCTCAAAGGTAACAGAACAAATGTTCTAGACTTCTTCTAAATCCTCATGTGAGAGACGAATCTATGTATCTGTGTGGACACTTTTTGGACACAGGGTCCCATGTAACAAGTATTAAGTGTGTACATGACCATGCCCAGGTATATAAATTTATTTTATTCATCTATTTACTTAACATAGACAAAAGTCTTGCTATGTCTCTTGGAACTTATGTAGACCACACTGACCTCTATTTCGATAAATCCCTCTTCTGTGTCCCAGGTATTGGGATCATACATTATATAACATTATTCGTTTTTTTAATTAGTTTTCTTTTTTGCATGTATGTGTGTCTGTGTGTCTCAGAGGGCATTCTGGGTGTGCCTGTGGACATCCAAAGGTGACTTCAAGACTCATCCTGGATTCTCCTACCTCCTTATTGCTTTGCTCTGGAGGTTCCCAGGCTCCACCTTCCAGAGCTAAAAGTGCAAGCTACCACCATTTCTACCCAGCATTTCATGTAGGCTCTGGGATCTGAACTCAGGTCCTTCTGCTTGCAAGGCAGAATGTTAACCCTTGAGTCATCTGTCCAGTCCAAGGTTTCTTATTTTGAGACAGGGCCTCTTGTATTTCATGTTGACCTTGAGTTTGTTATGCAGCTGAGGATGATCCTACATTTCTGATTCTCTTGCCTCCACCTCCCAAGCACTGGGATTAACATGATAACAGGATTAGGTGCATGCTAGGCGAGCACTATCAGCTGAGCTATATCCCCAGTCCTATATAAACTTGCTTTTTCTTTTCTTTTTTTGGGGGGGGCAGTGAAGTGGTTCAGCAGGTAAAGGTTTGATTCCCGGGTCCCATCTCTGAGCTGTACCCCTAGCCCTATAAAGATACATTATATTGAGAAAATGTTAGAACAGATGTGACAGCGCATGGTTGCAATCCTAGCACTTAGGAAGTGCAAACAAGAGGAGAGAAATTTGAGGTTGGCCTGGGCACGCGGTGAATTCCAACCTAACCTGGGTGCTATATTAAGGCGTGGCCTCAAAAGAAGGAAAAGGACAACCTGGAGCATAGATAGGCTCTCCTTGAACTGCATTAGTAACTGGCAATCATCTCACCAATCACAGTGAATGGAGTCAGGGATTGTAGCTCAGTGGCAAAGCAGTGCTTGGCATGCCCATGGTCCTGGGTTCAACTCCCAGCACTACCTAATGACAAAGTCATTAAAAAAAATCATAAATCATGATGATCATACAAGAAATAAACAGAAAGGACTAAAATTCAGCGATACAGGTTTAAGACTGCTGTACTACACACCAGTGAAGGCAGAAACGTGAGAGGCGCAGTTCAGTGGGCCTAGACACACTTTAGAGCAGAATCTCTTTTCTTTTCTTTTTGATATATGCCTGGAACTTGTGCACTGAGCACCTTGCACATGCTAAGCCTGAGACATATGAAACCGCCTCAAAGACATGCACCTTGCTACTGATGGATTCAGGGAGATACAAGGCTTTCAGTGTGTACTGGGTGATGAGCCCACCTAGCTCCAGGGGATAGATCCAAACTAATGGTCACTTGGACGGCTCTGGTTAAACTAAATGGGTCCCTAAAACAAGCTGGATCATCATGAATCTGGGAAAGGGACTGTCTGCAGGGGGCTTGACAGGGATGGGGAGAGAAAAATCAGAATGCATTACACACGTGTGAAACACTTAGAATACCACAGAAAAACAAATTAAAAAATAAAAAAGATATTATGAAGCTGAAACACATTAAGGAACAGAAAGCACGGAACACAGCCACTAGCTTCACAGTGGTAGTAACTACTGTAATATCTAGGCGATGCTTCATAAGACACTTAGGAAGGAAAAAACTCCCATAGCATGTATGTTTGTCTGTCTGTGTGTCTGTATATATCAGAGGGCACTGAGTGTGCCTGTGAAGGCCCAAGGGTGACTTTGGAAATCCTCCTGGATTGCTTCTACTTCCTTTTTGCATAGCTCTGGGATTTCCCAGGCTCTGCTTTCCAGAGCCAGAAGTGCAAGCCACCACTGCCATTTCTGCCTGGTGTTTTTACATGGGATCTGGGCTCTGAACTTGGGTCTTTTTGCTTGCGAGACAGAGTCTTAACCCCTGAGTCATCTCTCCTTGCTATTTATTTTTCAATAAAAAAAAATGCTATGGGCAGGAGGAGGAGGTGTAGGAGGAGGGGTAGGAGGTCATCATACAATCCAAGAACAACGCAAATGTCCTTCAAAACTGGGGGTGTGGAGGAAGGCTAGAATGAGGAAGGCCAGGAATGGTTTCAAACATCCCATGATGATTGAGATTACCTCCTATTACCACTGCCAGGAGAGAAGCGTCTGCTCTAGGGATCAATGATGCTTGAGAAAATTGGTTGTAGTTTAAACAAATTAAACAAATTAAAATGGCGCGAAGTCGCTGTTTTAAAATAGGCTTCTTTACTAGGCTTTACCCAACAAACCAAACTGGAAAACAACGGTACATGGGCTGCATCTCAGTGCAGTCAGTTGAAAACATGCCTAGAAGTCATGAAGCCCTGGATTCCATCTTCAACGCTGCAGAAACTGGATGGAGTGGTGCATGTCTGTATGTGACCCCAGCATTTGGATCGGAAGCTCAAGGTCAACCTCAGCTACACAGAGTTCAAGGTCAGCCTGGCCTGTATGGGACTTTCCTCTTTGGTCACACACCTTAAAAATGGAGTCACTAGGTATCTACCATGCAAAGTTTCAGGTGTCCAAACTGTGACCTTTCAAGGTCCAGGAAATATAATAAAGTTTCCTAAATAGGCCAGTACCAATTTCCATGATAAAGAAGTTCTCTGTATTTTAATCCTCATAAGAAACAAGCAATCTGATGCTAACCATCAGATCATTACTATTTTTGTGCTGAGAGTAAATCTAGGACCCCATGCTCTACCTCATTCTCTCAGTTAACTCTGAAATCAGACCATTTTGCCTTTTTCACTTGGTTTGGTTTTTGAGACAAAGTCTTATATCCCAGACTGGCTTAAATTCATCACGAAGCCAAGGAGCTATTGAACAAATGAGTTTTCTGCTTCTGCCTCCAAGTACTAGGATTATGTGAGGGAGCCATGGTGGGTGCTTTGCTTCCTTTGGTTTCCGCTTCCTGTCTCTGTCTAAATCCTCCTCTGTCTATATTACCAAATTTTTCTGTTCAGTTCATTGGAATCTCTTTGATGGAATGAAGTGGGTCAATTCTAGAATAAAAACAGTCAACTAAGATCTCTAAATCTCCACTCTGTAGTGGAACAATGCTTATTTAGCACGCACAAGGCCCTTCCAGATCAAAGAAACACAACATATAAAATCGTTAAAGAAAATTTGCTATAATTTTACTTTTTGGCATAACTACTTATGTAGTATCTACCTGGCCACAAATTCATTCAAAATTATAATTTTTAGGTTGGAGATATGGCTCAGAGTTGGAATACTTTTCTAATATACTCAAATTCCTGGATTCCATCTCCAGCTGATATCAATAGAAATGCTAGAAATATAATGTTTTTCTTTTATTTCTCCTGTCTTTTTTCATCTTACTAATTTTTTCATTATTAATATATAAAAGATTGAATTTAGGGTTTCAGTTCTACCACTGAGCTTGTCTTGCTTTTTAAATGACAACTTCAAGCACACGGATGCACATCTGGTTGGCACTGCCCCCTGACCAGCAATGATGCAGCAGGCTTTACACCTTTGTCGATAAAATAGTGGACTCTGCAGGGTTGTACAGGGTAATGAGAATATAAAATACAAGGAAAACAAACAAAAAACCCTAAACGCAAAGAAAGCCTTACCTCCAAAGCACTGGGCCACAGGTGTAGGGGAGTGGAGACGCCCTCTTCCAGACCTCACAAACGAGGATTAGTTTTTGAAAATGCAAGGTGTCTCTGTATTTGTACTATACTATAATCCCAGAATTAATACAGTCCAGGAAATTTATTCACCAAAATACTGTAAGCCAAACCCTTAAAACACACCTTAAAATTTATGAAATCTAGTCAGAGGACCAAGATATTTATTTTGTAATAAAATAGTTAAACCAAATACAAAGTTTGTATTTTATACATTATGATTATATTGCAATTTATTAATTTAACAATTAAAATACACATTAAATTACTCATATATGAAAATGTCAGGTACATGATTAAAATAAACCTTTTTTTCCCATTAGAAAAAGAACTTCAGGAGTAAATAATGATATAGCGACCACGTCCTATCCAAAGCACTAAGTCTTGACTGGGGATGTGGCCTGGTGTAGGGTGCTTGCTCAGCATGTGAAGCCTGGAGCTTGATTACAGCACCACACATTAGGTCTTCATCTTCTGCTTTTTAGCCCACTCGGGAGCTTCCTTTTTAGTCTGGAAAAAACAAAACAAAACACGAAAATGAAATACTTACAAAGAGAGAGTCAGGGAAACAGGTACTTACATGTGGGGGATTTGTGTAGACTATATGAAAAAATCTGATTCTCTTTAATTCATATAGGTCCTGTCCTTTGTAAAAAAATAAGTTTTACTTGGTAGATTTGAAAGATATCTATGCTTTCTAGTGCAAAGCCCGTTTTAAATATAATATACAGATAACTCTTCTATAAAAATGAATCTATTGTCAGAGATACAAAAAAGAAAAACCAAGAACACAAATTCTTACTCATTGTCTCATTTACCAGATGTGAATATTCATTCACTTGGCAGATGTTGATTGGGGAATTATTCTATGTTACTGTGCCTTGCATCACTGCAATAGTTCATCGTTTGCCAGAGTAGTCAGGAGTAGTCGTGTTCTGAGACAGTGTCTCACTCTGTAGCCCAGGCTAGTGGCCTGGAACTGGCTGTGTAGCCCAGACAGGTTTTGAGCATCAACGATGCCTGCTCCTTGTCCTCTGGATGCTGGGATTCCAGATTGTGTTTTGTGGTTTCTTTGCTACGTGTTTGTGAATGTACTGATTCGTTTGTGAATGTGGTGTTGGTTGTGCCACAGTGTGGACGTGGAGGTGGAACCTTGTGTGTTGCTCCTCACTTCCCACCTTGTTTGAGACTCACTGTCTCTGTCTCTCTCTTGCTGCTTTTTTTCTGCTGTGACACCAGCTAGTTTCTCTGTGAGATTCTAAGGAGCTTCCTGATGTCCTACGTATGCAGCTTTGACGTGGGTTCGGGGGATTCAAACGCCTATCTTCACAGGGTCTTGGTTTCATAACTTGTTTACTGTAATAAATACCTGACCCAAACAGTTTAAGGAAGTGAGGAATTTTCGTTCATGACAGAGGTTATAAGCAGGAACCAGCCATGCCACATCTAAAGTTAAGAGTGAAGAGGGTAAAGGCCAAGCTGCTTTCTAGCTTACCAACTGCTCACTCGTTCTCTCCTCCTTTATCCGCCTGTCTCGGGAATGAAGAATCTCTCATGTGCTTGCCCAGAGTTCTCCTTTGACTAAATTATTCCTCACAGGTCTGTCTAAAAGCCCACTTCACAGCTGTCAGCTGACAGATGAAACTTACTAATACACGCAAGCTCTCTTACCTACTGAGCCATTCATTAATGTGACACACACAAGGTTTCCAGAGAAAGAGTTGGGTATTTACTCCTCAGATCCTTTTTTGTCTAGCCATGGGTTAGTAGTAGCTAAATATTAATACCAAAGTTTCCATACAAAAACTATCATCCCTACCTGCCCCTTGAGTCCCAGGAGTGGTTATAGCTTTACATACTTCCTAGCTCCGAAATGTTTTCTTGCCCCTTGGTGGTTTCCACGTGCTTGTGAACAGTCCCTTCTGATTGGGTATGTTTCTTAAAAGGACCTTGATACTAGCAATGTATCTCCAAGGACTGTTAAAATACAGTGGCAATGCACATAAGGCAATTAAACCTCAAAATAAATGCTAACTATGTATTTTCCTTCTTCTAGTTCTTTCTCTTTCCTGGGGGTGGGGGGTCTCACTTAAGTCCAGGCTAGTCTAAAGCCTGTGATCCTCCAGTCCCAGGCTGCCCACAGGGATTACTGAGTGTATCTCAATGCCAACCTGCTGGGTGCCCACGGCTACTAGCTGATGCTCTCCCGGTCTGAGAGCTCACCCCTGTCTCAGCACAGTGACCCCCAGGCAGCCAGCCCTCACATCTTAAGGTCTCTCTTGATAGTCATATGAAGAACTTAAAGCCTCTATGCTATTACTATTTGAGACAAGTCCATTGGAGCCTAGGTTGGCCTCAAACTACTTATGATGCAGGATATAGTGATAGAGTCCTGTAATCCTAGCACCTTCGAGGTGGAGGCGGAAGAACAGGAGGAGTTCCATGTCGAATACACAGTGGGCTTGTGGCCATTCTATGCTATATGAGACTCTGTCTCAAAAAACCAAAGTGCCCCTGAAAAGATGCAACAAAGACTAGTTACACAGCTACGAAGACCTTGAAGTCTGGTCTTCTTGCCTAGACCTCCAAGTGTTTGGATTACAGGCATGTACTACAATGTTGAGCTGTATGTGCTGCTGGACATGGAAACCAGAGCCTCAGGAACGCTAGGCATGTGTTTTACCACCTGAACTAAGCTGAGCGCTAAGCTTTGATACATACAGACGTTACTATACTTGTTTAATTGAATCAGTCAGTAAGCTGTGTATTCTTTATGGCAAACACACAATGATGCTTCGTGGAGGTTAGCTGAATGAAGAAATCTATCTCTACCTTTAACTTTTAATCTAAATACTCTACATTAATGACAGTATTTGGTGACTGACCGAATATTAACCTTATTTCTGACATAGGATAAAATGGGATATTGGATTTTTGAATATCCAATTAATGATTTTACAAATAAACTTCATTTTTAAAGGCAAAACAAATTGTGTTGAAACTTTTTCTGTTTGAGACTGGAATTTGTCCTTAAAGATGAAAGGATCTAGATAAATCCTCTTCTTCATTTGCAGAGAAGCCTCCCTTCTCATGCCCTGCCCGCCTTCCCATTTTACTTTTCTGCTTTGTCTTTGTCATGCTTTCACATCCTACACAAAGTTGTTACTGGTTTGCCTTTTCTTCAGACAGGGTCTTCAGACTGGCCGTGAACTTGCAAGTCTGCTGCAATTCTTGAGCGTTAGGATTGACAGGCTCCGATGCCTAACTTCTCAAAGGAGCTCTGCATTTCAACAGGGAGCTTTCTGCTGAGGACTGAATCCCAGGCCTTGGTGTCACGTGGTGTTTTCCTGCAGGCATAACACCACACCATCTTGGATTTTGCTTAAGTAGCCACAGAACATAGAATAGAATTGTATAAGAGGAAGACATGCCTTGAATATTACCGTAAACTGGGGTTCAGCTATATCTCTGTTGCATAGCAATTCAAAATATTTCAGAGTAGAGGAAGAAAGACTCATTAAATAATCAGTACTGATGTGAAATATTCTGTCTTGGAGGGAGGTTCATTAAATCTCAAGAAGTTCTTGAAACTGAAAGACTGGAGTGGGGAAGCAAGGTAAAGAAAGCAGAAATAACTGCAGGAAGAGGACATCTGGCAAGCTCAGCTGACTGCAGCTTGCGTGCACATCACACAGGCAGGCTTAGCCTTTCTGGTGATATAGCTGCCTCCAAGTTGTCCTTGCTCCTGTTAAGTAAGACTCATGCATACTCCAATAAACTCACTGGTTTGCCAAGTTAGGCTTTGATGTAATTATTGCTTTGGTCTGTCACTGGATGGCTGCCTGGGGTGGACAGATACAGTGTGTCACATAATACTTGTATCTACTAGACTAGTGCTTTGCCACTGAGATACACCCCAACCCTATTATCTAATTGACACATAAAGACTGCATGTATTTATGGGATGTGTGATATTCTAAAATACAACTGTATAATTTCAAACCAGAGTGAATCTCTTAAATATTTCATCATGGTAAAAACAGGAAAAACTGTAATTTTTTGTTCTTTGGTTTACAGTTTATCTCCCTCCAAAAATATCAATTCCAGGAATTTTTATATCTCTATTGCTTGGAATATTACTTGGCTCAAGAAAAGTACGCAATAAACACATTGGAATGAATGTAGCTTTGGGTCTGCTTTCATTTTTAAATTTTGATATTGAGTTCTTTCAAGGACTTCTGTGTAATTATGAAAGAAAATGCCCCTACAGTGAGGGGAGATCTGACTCCAACCAACAAGGCAACATCATTTTTTTAAAAGCACAGTGGCAGTATTTAGGATTAGAAGCAAAAACTCAGTTACTAAGTGAAAATGGTAATAACAATAAGGCACAGAGCTATCATGCTGCGTTGCATGATTGTAAACTCAGTTCTTGCTGGTAGGTGCGATCGGCCGGAACATGCTGTGCATACCAGGCTGGCCTCAGGCTCAAATTTGTGCTGATTCTCCTGCCTCTGTCTTCCAAGTGCTATTGTTACAGACATGTGCCATCACACCCTGCTCAAATTCATTTTTATCATCTCAAGATAGATGTTGATGTTTCTATTGAATTTTTTTCAGTAACATTTGTTTGCCATGTAGCTAAAGCTGTCCTTGAACTTGTGATTTGCTGAGGCCAGGCATGCACTGCCATCCTGGCTAGTTGTGAAGTTCTCTTTGATCATAAGTTAAAATTCATGATGCTCTTAATTATATTATGATAGGATGTCACCATGATTGCTCATCTCCATTAGTATCTAAGTTTCATGATTATCAAAGCTTGAACAAATTCCAGGTAAGTAATAGTGACTTTGGAAGGTTTCGATTTGATTCTCATGCAACTCACTTCTAGATTATTTCAACGATGTATATTACTAGCAAAATATGGGTAGCCTAAGTTACAGACACTGGAAGTTTCTAAACATTTATTTATCGACTTTTGATTAACATGGATGATCAGTAGAGACAAAGTATAAGAACAAGGGGATTTTATTCCCGACTGGAGTGCCAAATTATAGTCTATCATGGCAGTTAGGAGTCAAGGAAACTGGCTGCTGCAATATATACAAAGTCAAGAGCAGAGACAGCAAGAACTCAGGTTTACACGCTTGCTTTCTAGCCAGCCAGTTTGCCAATATGCTAACTAGCCCTCTCCCTTCTGACTACCCTCCCAGGGAATGGTCCCACCCACTACGGGATGGGTCTTCCCACATGGATTAAACAATTAAGATAATCTTCTAGAGGCCTGTCCAGAACCTGCCTCTGCTAAGTAATTTCTCAAAGGTGTGCCCAGATGCCTCCCTAACAAGTGTCAAGGCGACAGCTTGAACTAACTGGAACACTAGCGAAGAATGGTTTAGATAGCTTTACAGAAACATAACAAACACACAAAATTCAGTTGAAAAATGACTCAACTGGTAAAGGTGCTTGTTGCATGAGCCCAACCTAGAGGGAAAAAATCAATTCCACAATGTATCCTCTGACATGTATGTTTTGTGGTTCACACATCCACATCACCCTCCACATGCACCTACACACATATGCACACACATATATGTATCACCTATTCACCTCTCGCTTTCTCATATATATGCACATTAAAATAAGTTTTAAAAAATTCCTAAATAACTCTCTGACCTTTTAAAGACTTTGCTGATTCTTAATACATTATGGATAAAGTGGATATAAAAAAGAATTCAGATATGCAATCAAGTACTTTTTATTTTGATAATTCTATCCTTAGATGCTTGAGTAGAGGTATTTATTTTATTCTATTATCTTAGTGAAGTTATTAATGCTTCAATTCATACAACTGTGTTATGTGTAAGTAAATTTGATACACCTCTCGGATACTAACAGAAGTTAACTTTCTAAGTGAGCAGAGACTCTTAAAATTTAACACTTTCAAAGACTCTTTTAGATAAAGCTATTTCCATGTATATATGTATGCAGCATTATATGAGACATGTTAATATTTAAAGATAATTTTTTATACTGAGGACACTGCCTAAAGTATTATGTGCTGGTTTAAGATAATTATACTTAAAAATTTAAAGAAACAGCACAAATAATAAAAACACCTTTAGTTAGTAGTACAGTGCTACAGGTCACAGAGTGTACTATTCCAGATTTAGGAAAGAGCTTGGGAAGCTGTTGTGGAAACAAATGACCAGATTAACTAGAAACTTATCAGAAGTAATTCATAATGTCAAAAGACAACTCTGGCATCTTTGTGTCACATAGATGTACCCATGTAAAACATTAATACATAACTTGAGGATTACAAAATTAAAAAAGCTTGCTAAAATTCTATAGAATGATGAGTGGTAACAGCAGACAGAATAAGCCTAGTGGACACTCTTGGAATCTAGAAAGGAACTAAAGATTAAGAATCTATTAGCGTTTAACCAGTATCACTTTTCTAAAGAAAAGAGTGTGCTTTCTAAATATAATTACTTGGATCTCAAAAATAAATAAATAAATAAATAAATAAATAAATAAATAAATAAATAAAAGAAGTCATAGGTTACAGCCTAAACACATATTTTCAGCCCAACAGGCAGGACCCAACTCCATGAGTTTAGGACAGCTGGTCCCAGTCTGTGTGACACTTGGTCCTCGCCCCGGTTCCCAGGCCCACTGAGAAATATCTTATGCCTCGTTTTACACTGTAAGTAGTTAGCTTCTTCATGAATCCAGATTGCAAACATAACTATACCAGCTGGTGTTCTGAGAACGCTGAGCCACAGCTCCATTCTCCCTGCGACCCACAGCAGCCAGACTCTTCCTTCAGTCTGCAAAGATCCGTCATCTTGGTGTGTGAATTAAGTGTACTTTCCGAGTATGATTTGCAGAAAGTGTGCGACTGTTGCTGCGACTCTTGCTGTTGGAGGCGCCTGAATCATTCATCACTACAAATTCAACTCTACTCGCTCCGTTAATGGATTACAAATAACTGCTGAACACCGAAGTTAAACCTTCCCTTAAGAAAAAGCTGTTTCTTAAAAAACAGAGCTAGAGAGATGGCTTACAGGTTAAGCCTCTGCCTCTAAGCAAAAGGATCTGGATTTGGATCCAGATCCTTAAAAACGCTAGGTGGAAATGATGGCAGCCCGTCCTTCCTGCTCTGGAAGATGGAGCCTGGGAAATACCAGGGTAAAGCGAACAGGAGGTAGAACAAGCCACCCTTGGGTCTCCACAGGCACACTGTGCCCACTGATGCACACAGACATATCATACACACTAAATAAAAGAAAAAAATGTGTTATTATTGTGTGCGTACATGTGTTGTATGGCGCGTGTGGAGGACAGAGAAAACACTGTTTTAAACCTAGGGTAACTTTTGAAATGTCTTGCCGTTCCTTCTTTTATGTTTGCTTTCTGTTTTTGTGTTGTTGAAAAAGGGTATCACAGCGTGGCCTGGATGTTGGAACTTTTGTAGCAGTTATAGTTCCCGTAAAGGAGCCCACCCAATATCATTATATCCTTTGGTATTTCCTATCCTTGTTCACAGGGGAGTAGCATCTTGAAAGATGAGTCATCTATTTAATTCGATTAACTTATTTATTTAGACACATGGTCTCAATAAGTAGCCCTGATTGACATGAACCTGCTGGGCAGGCCAGGCTGGCCTCACCTTGAGTAATCCTCCTGAGGGCTGGCATGGCAGGTGCGTGCCACCCTGCCAGCCTCCTCCAGTGCCTGAGTTTGCTGCCGCATGGGAGATGGGCTCCTGGGGTCGGGTGCTCCAGGCTGGTCTAGTATTCACAATCCTCTGCCTTCTAAGGGACAGATGAGACTTCCCGTTTTCTTTTCTGTGGGTTTAATTTCTGATCTGGCCACAGGTACCCTTACAATAATTTTTCGTTTTTATTTAGACTTCAGCTATGATTTTGTTTTTTAAAAAGCTGATATAATCCTGCATTCTGGAGGCTGAAGTAGGAGGAAAGTGGATTCGAGGCCAGCCAAGGTTACACAGCAGCTGAAGGCCAGAAGGAACTACGGAGTGAGACCTGGTTTGCTGTGGCGCAGCGGGAGAGGCCTGGCCGCTCAAGTGTGAGGACCCTGGTTCAGTCAGTAGCACAGGAAAGAGTTACATCGCTTCCTTTTCACAGATCTTGAGAAGTCTTACCTACTTTTAAAATTTCCATTAAGATAATTTCGTAAATTATGTAAGTTTCAATTTTCAGTATTTTTCAAGTGCATTTTCTGTATGCTTTTCCCTCTTTTCTGAGGAGGGTTTTACTATGTAGTCCAGGTTGGCCTCAAACTTCCTATGTAGTCGAGCTAGCCTTGATCTTCTTTCTCCACTTCCTGAGTGTTGGCATGGCAGGCCTGTTGCACTGTGAGCTCGGGTCTCACCCAGTTGCCCAGGCTGGGATCCTCCTGCCTTGAGCCTTCTAGGTGTCGGGAACCATAGTATGCATCACCATTCCTTGGCTCAGTTTAGATTAATATGAACAGTTTTCAGTCTTCAACAAGGAAGTAAAACAAAATATACTATTTTATAACTCAGAGGGAGCTGGTGTCATTTTTCATTTCTTTTTTACTTATGTAACTTAAAACCTTATACAAAATGTCTTTCTGTGTGATTACACCCTGGAAGCTGGGAAAGGAAACACGGTAGGTTTAGGATAATTTCTGGGCATGTTCAATATGCTAACTAGAAACATAAAAGCCGCCTATCATCCATAATATACAAATAATATACACATTCAGAAAAGGGAAACACCTTTTAAGACTTTCATGAACAACTACTAGTTATTACAGTACTTATAACTTCATAACAAATATGAATAAGAAAAACTGCAGTTAGTGAAAATAAAAAGTTAAAATGATGAATATTTTTAACTGTACTTACAAAGAGTGTTGGCTTGGGTATAAATATATTGTCTTCATGTTCTCTTGGCACATTCGACGTCTTTGATGCTTGATTTTCTGTCAAGTGTTTTGATTCCGTTTTAGTGAGAAGTAAGTTGTTCTCAGAATGTTTACTACGCATATTAATGAGAATTTGTTTCATCGCTGCCAATTCCTGGTGATATGTGGAAACAAGAGAACGGCAAGTGTGACTCTGGCAAATGGACTTCTTTAAGATGATAAAATACTTCAAACAATTACTTTACGTAGAAAAGTTGTAAAATAAAATATGAATGAACAATAATGACACATAGGGCCCTTAGAATCAGGTGACAGGCTGATAGCACGACTAGTGACATTCTGTGTTTCAGTGACTCCCAATTTCTTTGCATCTTGGAGGCACCTGCTGCTGTGAGACAGCACTCATGCAACTAGCAAAAGGGAGAAAGACGAGGAGGCTCATTCCGCTCAGCGGGTGGCAGAGGCTGGAGGCAGCAGGTTTAGGTCACTGCAGTTATCGTGGTGGCAGAGCAAGTAAGAGACCAAGAGCAAGCAGGGCTGGACCACCGAAACCTCAGGGCCCTGCCCCTTGTGAAGTGAATTCCTCCAGCAAGGCGCCACCTCCTAAAGGTGCCTCGACCTCCCCAAACCTTACTATCAACCATGGATGCAAATGCATTGAGCCCGTGGGGGACTATACCCAGGGCTGCCTGGTCACGTCCTGACATAACTGCTCAGGGGTGGAGACTGCTTCCTCCTGCAGTTTTCTATATAGATTGGTTGAGCCAGTCAGTTAGTTACACACTTTACCACCATTAATTTTTTTCAGTGATGGGAATCGAAGCCAGGTCTTGAGCAGGGCAGGCATTGCCAGCACAGCAACTTTGGTTTAATTCAGACAGTAAGTTTTCTATAGCCCCAACTTTTCTTCTGTTTTACCACTGAGCCACACCCCAGCTTCATCAGAGCCTTAACAAAATTACTTTCTTATTTAGAGCCAGGGTTTTGCTATGTAGTCACAGCTGACCTGGTATTCACTAAGTAACCTGGATGGCCCTGAACTTGAGGCAATCCTCCTGCCTCAGCTTCCTGAGTCCTGGGATTACAGGTGTGCGCTACCCACTTTTCAGTTGCCTTTAGTGAGAAAGTGGCTCTGCCTAACTTTTTGAAGAATTCAAATAAAAATCTCTTTCAAGCCTGGCTTGTCTGTCATTTCCCCTCTAGACAGCTTCTGGCATTTCCTAGTGGCCGCTTATGGCTAGTTATTGAACGAATGCATCCCACACAAGCGCCCGGAGGCGGTGAGCCCAACTCCCTTCTTAAGTCTCTGTTGAGTAGTGGTGGCTGCATCATCTCCTATCATTTGGTTTTATCTTCGTGCCAAGACACAAAGCTCAGAGCAGCAGCAAGACACTGTGCTCGCTGCCACTCATCTGTTTATAGACATCATCTCTGTCACAGCAAGTTCCTACAAGCCTTTCTGCTCTGGCTGTCATTAGTGCTATTTAGATCCGTGGAGCTCGAGTAGGTATTTTAAAACAGCCGTGGTGTTTGCAGCTTTTGCAGACGTTAGGGCAAGAGAGAAGCTAGAGATACGGAGCTGGAGTTCTCTGCAGTACCTCTGTGGGTGCCACAGCGCTTTGTGCAGGACTTGAGTGACTCCAGACTAATATCTGGGCCTTATGGGGGCTTCTTTTGCCCCCAAGATTGTGCTATTCAATTTAGCTACTCCAATATTTTAATGTGAAATGATTATGTTTTATATGATGTCTTTTAAAGACAGGCTCTGAGTAGCCCAGGTTGCCCTGGATTCTCTGTGTAGCCGAGGATGACCTTGAGCCTATCTCCCCACCCCTCACGCCAGTGCAGTAACGAGTAGCTGTATCTTCAGCCCTTGTGGTAGAGTTTTTAGCTCCTGTTCTACTTAGGAGAAAATGACAGACTTATCAAACAAACAGCTCTTTATCTGGAAGAACATATTTAGTAGTCACAAGCCTTCCTTTTATCTTAACATGAACATAAAATAATAGTGAACACAGTCTATCAGTATTTTGCAGATATCTTAAGGTAGAGGAAAGTTCAGTTTACCACACTTGCTGAGGGGGGAAGAAAGGAAAGACAGAGATGAGGAGAGAGAAAGAAAGGCGCGGAGAATGTGGCAGGCAGATGCTTTGGGGCTAGCATCCTACAATGGGACTTCAGCTTTTTCCACTTGACCTCTTTGTGCCTGGGAAACTTTTACATAACAATGAATAATATACAGGTATATAAAATAGGTAAACTAGTATTTACTAATACATCATAAATTTGTTTAAAACAGTTGTCATACATAAAATTTAACTGTTTATTAATAACAAAAGCAACTTTGCATATAAATGAAATGGATGTGCTCATTTTTAACACAAAGAATTAAATGATTGAATAGTTGATACTGTAGGACATAGAACATCTTCAGTGTTTTTCAGCATTTATAGCTACTTTGGCTTTATAAATCTCAACGTTAAGAATGCTGCTTTACACTAATACACACCTAGTACACAATGACGGAAGTAAAACATTAGGGCCATTTCAAAAATTGTTGGACATTCTGTACTAACCGAAGTCAAAATTCACTGAATAATTTTTTATGAAACTCAGCAATTCAAGCAGCTTTTTAAAATCGGACATTTAAATCTAATCCAATTCATGTGTGCAACTTGACACTTAACATGCTAACAGAAGGAATGTAGGAAAATGTTCTGACTTTATTTTCCATAGTTAAACCATTACGTTTAAGAGCAGAATTTGTGTGTGTGTGTGTGTGTGTGTGTGTGTGTGTATGTGTGTGTGTGTGTGTGTGTAGAAGAGGGCACTGTGTGTCCCTCTGAAGGACCAAGAGTGACTTTAGGAATCATCCTGGACTGCTTCTACCTCCTTTTTGCTTCACTCTGGGATTTCCCAGGCTCCCCCAACCAGGGCCAGAGGTGCAGGTAACTGAACTGCCTTTTCCACCTGGCATTTTTTTTTTTTTTTTTTTTAACGTGGGACCTGGGATCTGAGCTTAGGGCCTTCTGCTTGTGAGGTAGTTTTAACCCCTAAGGTATCTCTCCAGGCCCTAGGAACAGACATTTTAAGTACTAAAAACACTGCACTTCATAACACACAACAGTCCGGGCCCTAGCTGGAGTGGCTGAGTGGTGGTCGTGCTCCCATGTGCAAGGCAAAGGAAGTGCGTTGCGTTCAGAGCTGAGGCTGGAGTCAAGTTGTCAGAGCGGCATTTGCAGGAAACCTTGAGTTCACTGCATTTGACTCTGAATTCATTCCGAGGAAAACACTTCACTGTTGCCTAAGTTTTTACAATCTCTTCACTCAGTGAGGTGACAGCACGTGGTGTCATCAATTCATGTTAAAAAGTTGGGCTCGAAGAAGGCCACGAGTTTGCTGGTGTATGTGCGAGCTGGTCAGAGATCAGAAAGGAGATTAATGTCTTTATCTTATTCGGGCTATGACTATCCCAACTTGGGAGTCCAAGACCACAGTACTACTTTTTCTCATCCTGAGTAAAAGCAGTATTACCACAGATTCAGAAATCCAGATAAAGAGCATTTTAAAAACCAGACGATTCTGTAAATTTCCTATTATATTATTATAGTATATGTCAGAATAACACTTAGAAAGCATTTATCAGTTTTTGCTATATATGATGATCCCTTTTATATTAATGGCATGCATATATTTTTCTCCCAAGCTTTTGGCATACTATGTAACTGAGACCAGCCTTGAATTTCAGATCTTCCTACCTTTGCACTTCCTGAATACTGGCATTATAACCATGCCTGGTCACACTGAGCTCCATGGTAAATTTGAACAAAGACAATTCCACTGTTATATCAAGTTATACCCACAATAGCATCATACAAAGCCTAGAGGATTAAGTACACATTGAAGCATTTTAATATCTTGATATCAGGCTAGATATAAAAACCACATTTATTTTCCACATTCTTATTAATGGTGCAACCCAGGCAGCCTGCCCTGGTTCAGTGGGCTTCAGCTTCTTGCTGACAGCAAACAGCTTCAGTTCAGTATGACAGATGTCTGAGTGTGCTTGCTTTGTGTTTTTTCCTACTGTGAGATTCAGCAGCTTTCTATCCATTTTATTTAAAGCTACTTCTTTTTGGTTGTTACCCATATACCATTTATTTATATTTGTGTGTCTGTGTGCATGTGTGGTACATGTACTACCAGGTGTTTTTGTGCATATGTACATGCATGTGTGTGAAGAGGTCAAAGGTTGATGTTAGGCATCTCCCTCTATTGTTCTCTACCTTATTTATAGAGACAGGGTCTCCTTCTGAGCCCAGAGATCTGTTTAATAAATACAACAGCAAAAGAGGGAAGAGAGGGACAGAGAGGAGGCAGCTGAGCGCATCGCAGATGTGTTCATGTCATGGGCGTGGAGGTCAGAGGTCAACTTCTGGTTCTCCCCTTCCACGTATGGGCTCTGGAACCTGGATGCAGGGCACCAGGTTTGCTCCAGGTGCTTACTGGCTGAGTCCAGTGTAGTTCATGCTTTCCTGTTTTTATTTGTAAATTCTAATTGTGAGTATGTCACAGTTGGTTTTGCTATGTAAACTTAGTCTTTTCTTTATGGCCTTCCCCAATTGTCTTCCCACATTTTCCTTATGTTATTATTATGGTCATTATCCTTGGTGCTTCCTCTTCCTCAAACATTTAGATCTTTGATCTGTCAAGTTACCCTGGCTCATAGTGAAAGGTATGGATCCAGTATCTCCCTTCCTCACAGGATCCATAACAACAATGTGTATGGAAGAAATAATTTTTCTCTCCACAGAAGCTATTTTTACCATATACTAAATGTCTGTAATTATTCGATTTATTTCTAAACTTCAAACTAGGTTCCATAGTTCACTCGTGGATCCATGTCACCATTCTAGTTAAAGTCTTGGAAATACGGATTAGATTATAGTACACTTAAAAAATAGGAAGAACTGACTTATTTGAGATGTTGTTGCATATTTATAAACTAAGGAAATACCTTAATATTTAATCTCATATTTTTGTTAAAAAAATCCTTCCTTATTTCACAAGACTATTATAATGAAATTACTACTAAAGACATTTTAGTTTACAAATTGACAAAATAGAAATCATATAATCTAACACATAATTACATAATCTAAAAATTAGAATATACAAAATTGGAATCTTTTGAGCCTGGCCTAGTAGCATGTGCCTATAAACCCCATACTCAGGGGGCAGAGACGAGAGATCCCAAATTCAAAGCTACCCTGTACCACATGGTCAGATACTATCTCAAAAAATAAACAAAAACCTCAGAATCCTCTAATGAAATGATTCTAAAATTTTTGGCTGGGTTTTTTTTTATTGTTTGGCTTCTGATCATTGGTTTCCTAGGCTGCTACTTACAATTGTGCCTCTACTATTTAATCTTGAGTTTTGCATTTCCATTTCCCTACCTTTCCATTCCCTTTGATTCAACTTTTCCCTTCTGTACCTGTCTCTTTCTGATTGGTATGGAAGCTTCGTTGTACTACTGCCTAACGAATTACAAAGTCTGTTAGCTGTAGATGAGTGATTAGATGCAGAAAAGAACTTCCAACGTTCAAGGAATGTTTCTGGTATCAAGTGCATTTGGATTCTTTTTCTTATATTGTCTCAATTGCTCAAAACCATGTCAATTACTCAGGTGCATTTTTTTTTTTCCATGTGCATGTGTGTGTAGAAAAGGGCCCTGGGAACGCCTGGGAGGCCCAAGGGTGACTTTGGGAACCATCCTGTATTGCTTTACCTCCTTTTGACTTTGCTCTGCCTTCCAGAGCTGGAAATGCAGGATGTCGCCATTTTTCTAGTTGGTGTTTTTACTTAGGATCTGAACTCAGGTCCTTTTGCTTTCCAGGCAAAGGCTTCACCCCTGAACCACCTCTCTAAAACCATTGTTTGTTTTGCTTTGAGTCAAGGCCTCACCATGTTGCCACCCAAATTAGCCAGGCTGGTGACGAGCTCACTGTGATAAAGTTCCTGCGCTGCACCTGCTGCTGTGGTTACAGGCAGGTGCTACCACACCTGGTCTGAGGTTCCTACTTGAACCTTGATTTTCCTCATTGAGCCTTTTTGCCTTCTCAGAGCTCCTGCCTTTTTATTTCTCCAGGGTGAAAAGATTAAGTTTCTCTCTTTATTGAGACAAGGTTCAATGTAGTCCAGACCTGAAGCTGATTCTACAGCCCAGCTGATCTGAGCTCCTGATCCTTCTGCCTCCATTTCAGGTGCTGGGGTTACCGGCAGCACCACAGTGCCAAGATTTTCTCTTTTATTATTACTACCAAGATTCTCTCGGTTCCTAATCATGATATTTGTTGGATTCCTTCTTTTCTTTTCTTTTTTTTTTTTTTTGTGGAAAGCTCATGCTGCATAGCCTAGGCCGGTATGATCAGCATGCACCAGGGTCTCTGGGTCTGCTGCTTTCACTTTCTGAACACTGGGGTTATAAGTCTATATTGCTGTGCCTGGTTTCTGGGATTTTTCTACAGATTAACTTTAAGACAGTCGTTATTCTCGAATTTGCTGCATGTCTTGCTGAATTCTATTGTTTCTTGTAACCATCTCTCTTATTTGTATCTGAAAATATGTATTTTACTAATTGAGTTCCTCTTTCTCCTTTCTCATTTACTCCCCGCTCCACCTCTTTACTACCTCTTTCCCCTTTCAGGTGTTGCTACGTATCCCAGTATCACCTTGAATTTACAGTCCAGGCTGCTCTACAGCCTCCTGTTTTCACTTCTCTAATGCTGGGTTGTAGTCGTGCCCCACACATCGCTTACTTTGTCAATCTTCTTGAACAGTGCTACGGGATAAAAAGCATTATGCTTTGAAACCTGTCTTTTAAAACTGAACGAGGAATGTGACACATCTGATTTTAATTGTCTTTTACTTTGGAATCTATCATCTGGCTTTGCTTATTCCATGTTTTTGCCCTTTTTCTAAGTTTTAGGAAGACTCCTATGTGCACCCTGCTTTTTCTTAAAGAAATCTTTCTTTTTTTACCCAAAGGTGAAAAGATTAATGATGGTTATCTAGGTTTCTAATGCCATTTTTACTGAAAACAACTTAATGACTTTGAATTCTTTTTTTGCTTGTTTGGAGACAGAATCTCATTAGGTGGTCTAGATGCTGCAGCTGCCTCAGCCTCCTGAGTGGTGGGATAACAGGTGTGTACCCCGTGACTGTCAATGAGTTTGCTTCAGCAAAACAAACAAACAAACAAACAAACAAACAAACAAACAAACAAACAAACGCACGCACGCAGCAGCACGGAGTGGAGGCTCAGACTGCAGCAGGGGGTGACCTCTGCGCATCCCCCTGCCTCCAGCTTCCAAGTGCTGCAATTACACCCAGCTGTTTCCAGCAGCTTTTGAAAAAAAATTTCATGAATTTGGGGGAGGGGGCAAGACGAGAGGGGGAGCCCACTTGAGCAGACTGTGGCGGTCAGAAGACGACTTTTGGTCATCAGTGCTGTTTCCACCAGGTCAGCTTGGGGATGAAGCTCAGACGCTCCCTCGCTCTCACAGTGCTCTTCCTTCAGCAGTTTTGGGAAATATCCCAAAGCTTTGTTTATTTGTTATATTATCAAAATATTACTTTCCAAAAATATTTCTGAAGAAGTCAATTGTAATAGTTTGCAAGTTCTCTTCTGTTTTGGATTCCCCCCCATGAGGAAGGGGACTAATATTTCTATTTTAAGTTTTTCCCTTTGTGCTACAGTTTTTGGTTGTCCTCTCCTATTTACCGCCGAAGGAACAGCTTACTTGGCTTTACTCCTCTGACTGGCAGTCACATGACAGTATCATCCCCCGCAGCCCCTCTGCAGGGTCACTCGGATGCTGAGTGTCCTGATCCACCGCCCCGCCATTCTGCTTAATTCTAGCCTATTCTTGGCGGATGCTTAGTCGATTTAGAAAGCCATCTTCATAAATTAAAAATTCTCATGTCTTTTAAGTAATAAAATACATGAGAAAATAAGCATGATTACAAGAATGAACAAACTACTCATTTAAACTAACAAATGGAGCTGTGAAATAGCTTGATGGGTTAAGGCACTTACTGCACTTACTCCTACATAAAGGAGAGAACAAATCCCACAGGTTGTCCTATACATGTGCCTACACCCACGGCTGGGATGTATTCACACACCACCACTAATACATAAATAAAATCAATAAATGAACTACATATGATCTAAACTGACAAAACTAAATAAAAAACTAAACAAAATAACAAAAATAGCACTATACACTGGTTGTAGTAGCCATACCCAGAGTTCCAGAAGCTGAGATGGGAGGGAGAGTTCAAGGCTAGGACGAGACTGACTCAAAAACAAACAAATAACATTGTAGTGCAGTTTTCAGAATGGAGCAGTGAAAGGAAAAGACATTGTAGTATAGTTTTCAGAACGGAATAGTGAAAGGAAAAGACATTCCTAGGAAATTCCCGGTGATGACAATGGTTCTGCACAGTCTCCCCAGGGGAGGAACTGTAAGCCTCAGAGCATGCCTCTCGGCCATCTCACAGTAACTGATTGAGCGGTGGCATATTAAAACAGCTCAGCTGCAGAGCAGCTGCTTAACAGTATCGCATAGTTGATGCCAATAACTTGCTCAAAGTTGTAAACTCTGCAGAGATGTTGGCAAGGGGACACATAGATAGCATTTCTTGATGAAAATAGCTGTGACAAGTATAATGCAAACTATGTGCCGCACTGGAGTGGATGGACGTGTTTTTATACAGGAATAACAACATGCTATGTATGACCAACAAGTCAGACACCTCTGAACATCCTTTGCTTAAGGTTACACAAGGCAAAAACAAACTAGATTCAAGTCAAGACTATTATATCAGATAAACTTAATTTAAAAGGATATTTTAAATGCTAGTTGTTTACTTGTTTGTTAGACACAAAGGTCTTGCTAGGTAATTCTGGCTGGTTTTAATAATCACAATTCAGCCTAGACTGGCAGCAATTCTCCTGCCTCAGTCTCTCACGTGCTGGGATTAAAGATGCCTGGCTAAGTGGATTTTAAAGCATTTTGTTACAGAAATGTTTAAGATATGAGTAGAGAGCTGAGAATACTGGACTCTAAATTTTCACTGCCCAACCTCTACAACAGTCATAATTTTGATAAGTTCTTTTGAGACAGGGGTTCATATTGTAGCCCAGATTAGTTTGGAATTCACTAAATAGTCCAGGCTGGCCTCAAATGGGTGGCCATCCTTCTGCCTCTGCGTCCTACCTGCTGAGATTATAGCTTTCAATAGTTTTTCCAAGGACTTTTACTGAGCTAGATTTTGTGTGCCACATATTCATCCACTGAAGTATTCAATGGCTTGTAGTATAGAGGTACTGATGTCTGAACTTGGAATGGTTTGATTTAGGACTTTTTGGCTTAACCATGGAGAGGACATGACTGTAGTAGAAATGGAACTTTCTGATGCAGATAAGTATATATTCCATACATAGACCAGGCTGGCCTGGAGTTACCTGTGTACCTCAGGTCAGCCTTGAATTCATAATCTTTGACATTGCTGCTGCCTCCCAAGTTCTGGGATCACAAGCATTCACCATACTGTGACCCAAGTCTTTGGTGTCTGTGGCTCCCAGCCAGCCGTGGAGCTGTGGGGTACACGACAACACACTCCTCAGGCCAATGTGTCTCCAATGACATATGTTCAGGAGAGAATCCATAGAGTCATTTATTTTTCACTTTCTATAATTACATGAGATAACTGCCACTTTAATATAGACAGGATTTATAATGAATGATAATTTGTTCAGTTGTTGGCAAATATAAATTTCTGCTGCATAGTTAAGGTACTTAGGCTAAATATGTTTTGTAGATTAAATGTATTAAGTACATTTCCACTTATGGCATTTCCAGCTTATTGTGGTTTTTTTGGGATGTATCCTACTGGAAATCCAGAGGCACGTGTATTTCCCAATGATACCATATTAATTAATTTAAAATATTCTTGTCACTTTAAGGAAACCTGGTTTCTGGCTGGGAATGGTGACATAATCTTGTAATCCAGTGCTTGGGAGGGGGAGGCAGGCGGGTCGGGGGCTCAGGGTCACCCCTGACTAAGCCCTGTCCTGCAACGGCAGCAACAAAGAACACATGAAGGAACTCCGACTGCCCCGTCTCTGTCTCCTGCTCCTCTAGTTCTCCGCAGCTACCAATGTACTGTCTGTTTCTGAAGGTTTATCTAGTCTTTTGTGACTGGATTCCTTCAGTTAGCACGCGGTGGTCAAGATTTGCTCATGCTGCAGAGTGGCATGGGGTCTGGGAAGCTGGCGCATGCCTGTAATCCCAGCGCTTTGGAGATGGAGACGGGAGGAAGAAGAGCTCAAGGCTAGGCTTGGCTATGTGGTTTGAATTTGATCTCCCAAAAAAGGTTAATCTGCAGCATGTATCATCATTTTGTCTCTTTCATGGAAAATAATCTTCCATTCCATAAATATACCACATGCTGTTCATGTTTGTTAGCTGCACACTGAGGTTATTTCTATCTGTTGGTTACTAGTAGTTCTGCCGATACAAACACTCATGTGTAATTGTTGTGTGGATATTTTTACGGTCTCTTGAGCCTGTTTCTAAAAGCAGAAATGCTGGACATAAGTAACTCAGCTCAGTGCTGCTTTATCTCCCCCCCCCCCCATATTTCTCTGTGAGATGCTTTAAAGTGCATCCCAGGTCTTTGTTCATTATACTGCAAATACTTTCAGTTTGGGTTTTTTTGGGGGGTCTTGCTTTGTAGTTTCTGGTTTGAAACTGTGATTGTCAGGCTCCTGAGTGCTAGGTTACAGATGTGTACTAGCACATGTAGTTTTTATCAGGAGAACAAAAAACAAAAGTCATTGTCATGTCTAACACATTTAGTAGGCTAGTAAATGGGGGTATGGCTCAGTGTTACCTGCCAAATATGTGCAAGGTCTTGGGTTCTACCCCTAATATAAATTCAATTCAAAGCCATCTACTTCATATTCTAAGAGGTCAGTATGCAGATACCGTCCACCAAGGCCTCTGAGATACAAATGCAGGGTTAGAAGATATCTTCATGCTATTCAACCTAGATCTATATGCAAATAAAATATCTGCTCTAAGCATTATTTATTGTGATTAGCTATTACACTGTAATCCACAAATATGGACAATTATTATGTATCAAAAAATGAAAAATCTCCTCTGACCATATGGTCAGTCTTACTCAGGCTTGAAAAGCAAAGAAAACTGTGTTATCAGTTTAGCTTTTCTCTACTGCACCACAAAAACAAGCCAAAACAAGAGAAAAAAAATAACAACAGGGACTCCATCTCTATCCCTTGGGGATCCACCAGTCTCCTAGAATTCCTTATCGTTTTTTTCAAGTCTTCTCTTCTGCAAACATCCCCAGTTCGCTCATTTCCTTTAGAAGTCAGAATTCTTTCATCAGCCTCATTGTTTTTTCTTAGATTATCTGCAAGTAAGAAAGTTTTGGTCTAGCACAGAATTCAGAGAGATGTCTGGTGAGGGAGATGTCTGGTGAGGACAGAGCTCATCAAGGTCTACCCCGTTCCTTACTTCTAATGTATTTGAGATGATAGAAATATTTTTGGCGTTATACCCTGGATTAAAAGCTTGGTGAGAGTTTTAGTTGTTCATGTGAGTGACAGAAACGAGAGACAAATATATTGTCAGAGTATCGGAGACAAAACCAAGACACAAAGCTATTTTCTGAGCCTGAACATGAAGAACATAACAGGGGGCAGTCAGCATTAACACATCAAAGTATGAACATACTGAAATACGGCGCACACTGAGCGAGTGACGCACAGTGAGGTGAACATATGCAGTGTGGACACTCGGAAGCGACTCCTGAGCTGAAACCTGTTGCCGTTGCTGACTTGGGCTTTGGACGTTGGGTGTCTCTGTCCTCGGCAAGGTGTCTCCATGATCCAGGCTTTCTGACCACGTGCCTCCTAAGCAGCACTTGTTAGCTGTTCTCTAGCTTCTGGCTTTTACTGCGTTACAACAATCTGTTTTTTTTTCCTTCATTCAGTTTCAGCATCAACCTTGGCCTCTAAATCTTATGCACTACTGTGAACAGAAAATTTCAGAATATAGTTCACTTTGGGATCTATATTCTCTCCATGTTATATTCCCAGAATTCTATTCTTCTTTTAGTTTTGGCTCCTGGAAATGGGAACGATGATTTCTTATGTTTCTATCAAGTGACACTAGTACAGTCTCTAACAATTCTGATGACAACTTCATTAACCGCTAGTGTTTTCTCTGCATTGCCAGAGTCTGCGGTTCTCTTATGTCCTACAATTCTTTGGTTTGTTAGAGTGACTATTTTTCTAAGGGAATCATAAAAACCTGTGGGTTAGAAATGATAACAAGAATCTGTCTACTTGTTTCTTACTGATTAAGAAAGATCAGAAAAGTATATTATTGGAAAAACATACCATAAACTTCTAAAGTACAGTGAGAAAAATACACAGTTCATTCTTTAAAAATCAAAACGAAGCAAAAATACCTTCAAAATAGCAAGTCTCTACAACACATTATAGATGTGAAAATGTGATATAAAAAGTTAAAAGGCCATTTATAAACAGATAGAATGTTTTTATGATGAGATATTATATTACTTCACACATGACAGAATTTTACTTGTAGGATACAACAAAGGTATTTAAAAATTTAAAGAAGGTGATGAAAAGATTAAGGGAGAAGGCAAAATATGGAGAGCAAACAACTCTGCCCTCTACCAAGTCTGTGCAAACAGATGTTCCACAACACAAGGGAACACGAGTTGGAGTAGTCAGGTACGCGTGTGCACACCTGAAACCTCGGCAAACAGGAGGCCGAGGCCCCTTCAGGGGATGATGAGCTTGAGACCATCCTGGAGTACAGAGTGAGACTCCGTTACAAACAACACATGAACTGCAAGTGTTTTTTAAGTAAACTCTAACCTTGAAGAAGGTTAGCGCTCCACAGAATGGACAAGTGAAACTGAGTTGCTGCTTCCTGACATTGATACAAAGGCTGTCACAAGGATCTTGTGTTGTGTCTCTTAAATAAATGAAGGCACAGAGAACTGTATAGTAGACATGAACAGTAAACATTCTTCTTCTTAGTGAAAAATACCCATTTCTGGGAAAAGTTTTTTTTGTGTGTGTGTGTGCGTGCGTGCGTGACTGGAGATTGTGCCCACTCAGGATGTCCCAATACTAGGTAAGTGTTCTACCCTAGGCTGTATCCCCAGCCCTCTGTTTTCTTTTTACTTTGAGACAAGTCAGAATGTTGCTCTGTAGTCTGGGGTAGGCCTTGAACTTGCAACCCCTTATGGCAGGCTTGAGTGGCTAGGACTCTAGGTCTGTGTCACCAAGCCCAGCCAAAAATCTTCATCTTCTGAATGTCAAAAGGTGGAAACGGAAGGCTACCTCTGTAGAACAGACAAGTCACTGAGAATATCTTTGTTTTGATTCCTTATCACCTGGTTCATGCCTTAGCACACGCTTGAAGGGATGCATAGCCCAAGTAGGGGAGATGACATCCTTGACTTGAAAGCTCTTAAAATAGTTTCAAAGAAAGACTTTGCAAGAATTCAAGATGTCTTTGTTCTTTGAATTTCCTTGGACCTCAATCCATAAACCCTTATATAAGGAAGAAAAACATTCTAAATATTTACAGGGAGCTGGGACTGTAGCTCAGTGGTTCAACACAAGTCCTGGCATGCTGGGCTCAGTCCCAGAACCAAAAAACAAACAAACGGACAGATTGTAAAAAAAACTCAGATAACTTTATACCAAAATATTATTAATACTGTACATGTGTATGTTAGGTTTTTCTATCACAACTGTCCTTTTTAAAAGCACTCATTTCTATCTAGCAAATCAAAAGTCTTTCTTTCTTTTTAATTTTTAATGTTTTTAGGTGCTGAACAAAGCACCCACTAAGATTGGATCCAGGGCCTCCCATTTGCTATGTTCGCATGCTCTGTACCACTGGGGTGCCAAGTTGAGAAAAAAGCTCAAGCACTTCTGCTGATGAAAAAACATATGAAGTTGTAAAAACTCAGATTTCCAGTTAAGGAAATATTAACTTATCTACTTTTTTTAAAAATATACCTACTTCAATGGTTGGTTTTTTAGTTGTGTTGACTGTAAAAGGTAACTGAATAGGTACACAGAAAAAAATGTAAAAAGGTATTCTTAAGAAACTTTCCAAACAGTTAAGTATGAACTGAAAATAGTGACACACATATAGAAATATGCAGTGTGTGGAGCCCTTTTTGAAGTGGATTGCCTAAGGGGTACTTGGGATGCTGAAATGTCCCTGAAATCTTCCGAGAAATCACAAAGCACATATGAGTTAGAATCCGGGAACATAAACATACCATAAAAGAATGATAATTATACTGTGACTTCACTTTTAAGAAACCTGGCTAACTGCAAGGTTTGTTTTCTTTTTGTTAAGTGACATGCGCTGTGCAAGAAGCAAGTTATCTAGGATAATGGGAGCTGCTCCAACGTGGGGCTTTGTACATTCTAGGTGCTCAGTAAGGAATGCTTGGTTCATTCTGGTTAAATACTAACCGGAGGGCCTGTGGGCCCTCAGAGACACTGAATGCGACAATAGATAAGCTGGAGGAACAGATCTTTCATGTTTGACAAATACATATTCCTAGAGACCTGATAACCAGAAGTTGCTGGGGCTACAATGATCAGGGTTTTGGGAGCAATCCTACTGTAAACAAACCTTCCAGACAGGACTTTCTATTGGCTACTTTTAGAAAATTCTCTGAAAACTGCTCCAAGTTATAAGGCAAGTTTCTGTTTTGTTTTTTTTTTTTTTTCTTCAGTTACAAGGGTATCAATCATCAGAAGGAAACAGTTTTTGAGGAGTGGCGATGAGCTATACTGAATGCCAGTTCTAAAGTCTTCCACCTGACAGCTTGTAGTGCAATCACTACTGATGATAGGAATGAGCCACAATCAGGCTAATGAACATTTAAATGAGTACTTACTATAAGCTGAATACTGGGCCAATGGCTAAGCTATAAAGAGCTATTTTGCACTGATTGCACAAGACAGTGCATAACAGTGATGTAGAGTGATAGGAACATTAATAGAAATATTACCAGGCAAAAGGTAGCTTTGTTAGGTGTGATTACATGCCTGTGATCCCAGAAGTGGGGTGACGAGGCAGATGCGGCTCTCCTCTGGATTTAGGAGAGCCTAGGTTACACAACAGACCTCATCTCAAACAAAGTTTTTTCTTTATTGAATTTTAGAGACTTTGATCTGCAAAGAACAGATAGCGATTAAAATGATCCTTAAAATGGAAGGCAAGGGGTAATATTTTTACCCTCATATGATGACTCAAAGTAGACATTATCTTCAAAGGTGAGGAAACTGAATTTAGAGATCATTAATCGAAAGATTCACAGCTGTTAAGTAGTAGAGCTTAGGATAAGAAACTGGGTTTTAATTTATTTATTTTTTTTTAGTGTTTTGAAGCAGAGTTTCACTAGATAGCCTCAAATATTTAATTCTCATGCTTAAGCCTCCTGAGGGCTGGGATTTATGGGCTTATGCCCCCAATCCTGACTTGAACCCAAGTCTTGTCTGGCTGACTCCTGGCACTTTTTGCAGTATTTCAAAATGTAGGTGACATTAGGAATATAAAAACTATTTTCTAGCCTTACAATTTATTTTTTGGGAGAAGCTCTCCTTAGCCCGGAGGCTGGCTTCAGTCTCCCCAAGCAGCACAAGGCAGCCTTGACCTAATCCTCTTGCTGTCTTCCAAGGGCTGAGGGTGCACACACGAACCCTGCGGGAAGACAGACCTGGTCCCGTGCTCACCGAGTTACACAGATAGAAGGCAGGATGGATTCAGTTCAGTTATCCAGCATTTCCACCTGTACCTCAGGGAACTTAATGCTGCTAAAAAGATGACACTGTGGCAGTTTGCTTGTATGGTTGCCAATAAATTCAGGACAAATGATTTAAGGGACCAAGGGTTTTATTTTGGCTGACGATTGTCTAGTTAACAGTTCTTACATACCAACACTAGGGGCCAAGGGAACTGATCACACCATATCCATATAGCCACATGATTGCTGAGAGAGGCAGTCCTTACTTGCCAGACCAGTATGCCTGTCAAAGTATCCCGAAGAATGCCAACTTCCTTAACCAGTTCTCTCCATCCTATTCATCTGCTTAGGGACTAGTCCCAAAGCCTAGGGCTGGGCCTTCCCCATCAACTAGACAATCTTCTGCAGTTTTCTTGGGGTCCAACTCAACTGCTAATACTTTACAAATGTGCCAGGGTTTGAACGGTCAACCTTCAAGCTGACACCTGTATCTAACTATGACACACATAATGGCACAACTGTAAATAACACATGAACCTGGCAATTCTTTTATGCATATTGGTACAATGTATATAATTCATCTCTAACATAGCAACTTCCAAATTCTATTTTCTTCAACACTCAAATAGCATGATTCCTCTTTCCACTGAGGATCATTAGAAGCTGGGCACGGTGGCTCATGGCCGCGGTCCTTGCATCTGGAAGCTGAAGCAGAAGGACTGCCTCAAGTTCGCAGTGAGTCTGGTAAACATAGCAAAACTAATAATCCTCCTCCAAATAAAAAAAATCATTATACATATTTTCCTTTTGAAAGTTTTCTCTGTGTAGCCTGGGCAAAGCTGAAACTATGTAGCCCAGGTTGGCCTTGAACTTGTGAAGGTGATTATGAGCACATGCTACCATTTCCAGCTGAAAGGCTTTTTTTTTAGTTGTATCTCTTTTGGGGTGGCGGTGCTGCTGCTGCTGCTGTATATTAAACTCAGGTCCTCATACATGCTTAGGTAACTGTTCCTACCACTGAGTCTAAATCTCCAATTCTTTAACCCAATATGTTTTAAAATCATTTCTTTGTTGAAATGTTGATTGTGGTAAATAGAAGCAGAAACATATAACTTTCAGAAACAAAAGCTCACTTATGCATAAGAGATTTGAGATCTGGTCTTCAGAACAAGTGCTGACTCGTGCTTGTAATTCCAGCCCTTGGTATACTGAGGCAGGAGGACTGCTGTGAGGCAGGCCAGCCGGCCTAGCTACAACATGATTTCAAGGCCAGTCTGGGCTACAGAGTGAAATCTCATCTTAAAAAAAAAAAGCAAATAAATACATAACAGAAAGAACCAACACTGTAAAGAACTTTGCTCTGGTCTCCTGCTTGCAGATGCTAGTCATCCTGTAGCCTTCAAGGGAGAAGCATCCAGTCTGCAAGGGCTCACAGGGGACATGGGTGGCCAAGGGGGCCGAGCAGGGGGTCGCAGTCCTCCTCTGGCTAGAGGATGTCAAGTTAGGGTTCCAGATGGTCTGCATGGCCCAGGTCTCCCACACCGTATACACGTAGGTACTGCTACAGTTTGGTCCATAGATTGCCCTGCTTGGCGATAAGCCCACAAATCGTCGCAAATCTGAAACATTTTTCTTCTAGAGAGGGGTTATGGGTACACAGGACTGGGTTTAGCTATTGTTTAAAGAGCTTTCTTTAAGGTGGAATTGTTAAGATTCACAAGTTCTCCACCGTTTTTTCTTTAAAATAAAAATTTATATTTATTTTATTTTTCTAATTTTACAAACATATTGAGTACTTATCCCTGCTTCCCTTCATTCCCCCTCCCTCCCATTCCCTTCCCTCCCCTTCATCAATCCATCCCACTCCCTCCCACCCTCCTGCCTGTCTGCTTCTATGGACCTCAGGGTTCTCTCTGGCTTGTCTACTCCTGTTCAGGCTTCTTGTGGCATACCAAGTTGCCTTTCTGAGGCCACTCCACTGATAAGGCCATCTCCCATCACTCATCCAGCTTAGTTACTAAGGTTTCCACTGTATATTCTTATCTGTCTTGAGTTTCTTGATAGTCTAGGGGGATATCTCAATTATTATGCAGGTCTGGTAAGGACAAGTCTCACTATAGTGAGTTCCTAGATGCAGCAGTCCTGCCTTGAATGGAATGTCTTGTCTAACGGTAAAAATTCTCATCTTTAGATTCTTACAATCTTACTATCCCCCTCTTCTGCTAGGTTTCTAAGGCTTTAGGATAGGGAGAGATTAGGTTGGCCTGATTCTGGTTGAGCCCTGCTAGGTCGACAGTACACTACACGATGGCTGGCCACTGCTCCACTTCCCTGCTCTTCTACTGGCCTAGGCTGCATCCTGTCAGTGTTGAGATCCTCTATCTCTGTTGTAGAAGACGACTTCTAGGCTGAGTGTTAAGTGTTCTTCAATTCTGTGGTCATAATAGCAGCTATTTACAGAGCAGTTTGGTGTACTGTCTTCCTCCTATAGGTTCATTTCCACTACTTATTCTTAATGTTGATTATGGTCTGCGAAGGGTTGCTATAATCTGCTTGTTGCTTTAGATACTCTGCTGTGTATATCTGGAGTGACTGCTGCCTCCATTGGCCCAGTGTTACATAAACTGGTACTTAAAATTTCCCTTCTCTCTCTCTGTCCATCCATTCATGCCTCCATCCATGCATCCACCCACCCATCCGTCCACCTGCTGTGAGATATGATCTCACTCTGTAGTCCAGGCTGGTGCTCAGCTCTCGCATCCTCTGGCCTTCTTCTCCAGGTGCACTGCCTTCTTCACTGATACTGTCCTTCACAGCACCTTCAGCCCGGCATGGGAGACATGGTGGACGGGAAGCAGCCTAGCCTGAACCCTGACAGCCTGCATCAGTGCTGGCAACCCCTCCCCTCTGTGGCTTTTCCTGGGCTGTGCTCGTTTTGTTCTCTTCCTGATGCTCTTCCCACGCAGGCTACTTCACTCTAAGTGCTCATTCCTATGCCAACCCTTAAACACCCATGTTCTCCAAGCTCTCCCATGGGCCTTTCCTGTTCTTGTCCTACATGCTAATCTATGTCCTTGAAAAATACCATCTTCACACTTGGATTCTCAAATCTAAATTACTTCTTTCTTGGGTTCAATAACTTGCATTAGATATTTGCTTTTCTTTCCCAAGCTTCTTCATTCTTCTACCACCATGGACCCAGGATCAAGTAAAAAAGCTGGAGCACCAGTTCATGTTTCCTCCTCTTCACCTCATCGGTGTGTGAATTCAGTCACCAAGTCCTGTGATCCTGTTTTCTAAATAGCTTTTAAGTTGGTTCATTTTCAAGTCACACCATCATCAATCTAGTTCCATTAAAACAATGGAATAACTTCCTGAGAGGAAGTCTTACCACTGCCCTTAACATAGCTCCAGGAGCCATGCAGGGGCCATGTGGGAACCATGCAGGGGCCATGCAGGAGCCATGCAGGACTCATGCGGGAGCCATGCAAGAGCCATGCGGGACTCATGCGGGAGCCATGCAAGAGCCATGCGGGACTCATGGGGGAGCCATGCAAGAGCCATGCGGGACTCATGGGGGAGCCATGCAAGAGCCATGCGGGACTCATGGGGAGCCATGCAAGAGCCATGCGGGACTCATGGGGAGCCATGCAGCAGCTTAGCCTGAGCTTAGGATACATAAGACCTTGGTCAACAGAAGACACTCTCATTACTCTCAATAGCTTCTTTTACACACACGCGCGCACACACACACACACACACACGCACACACACACACCAGAGAGAGAACAAGCATGCATTTAGTTCAGTTTGGGGCAGTTAGTAAGGTAGCTCAGCTTAGCACTGCAGTGCTTGTCTAAAGTGTAACAAAGAAAAGCATAATTAGGATTTTCAGATATGATCAATAAATCTTGTATAATCAAAACAAATATGAGTGGGTATAAAATGGGTGAAAAACAAAGGTAATTAATGAAGACTCCCGAGAGATAAGCTTGAGAACAAGCATTTTCAGAGACCACAATTCAAATACTCAAACCTAAGGCTTGTTCTCAAGATTTGCTACTATTTAAGAAAGATATTATATTAGTTGATCTTTTCCCTTTATCTTTTTAAAATTTTTTTTATTATTTATTCAATTGTGCGTGTATGCGTGTGTGTGTGTAGAACCACGGACGAATTCAGGAACCACCATGGACGCCTCCACCTTCTCCTTGTTTACTCTGCCCCGGGATTCACAGGCTCCGCCCTACCAGGACGGGAAACGCAGGCTGCCTCCGCTTCCACTGGCATCTATCCGTGGGGTCTAGGATCTGAACTCAGGACCTTCCGTCTGCAAGGGAGAGGCTTAACCCCTAAGCCACCTCTCCAGCCCTTCCTTTATCTTTTTAAAAAATCATTTGAGATTTATGTTTTATTTATACCTATATACTTATATTCAGTCTTTATCTTAGTATAAATGAAGATACTTAAGAATAGACTAAATTATAGCTGAATTGAAAAAAAGAGAAAAAAGTTATTTTAAGGCATTAAAAGATGAGAAAATATTATAACACACAGTAAGACATTTAGCTCTAAGGTTTCTGGTAACTAAGACAAAAGAGCACCTTAAATTACAAAGTTCTTATTTTCTGACAAATAGAAAAGATATAACTTCATCTAAAGAGTTAAAAATGTTTTTGGAATTAATACAAGCAATAATTTATCCTTTTATTTTTCTATTATAAATGAGATTAAAGAGAAAAAACTTTTAAGTTTCTTTTGCAGGAAAAAAACCTCAACATATCATCAAGCATACATGACCTTGGTTGAATGACTTAACTCCTATCACTGCTGGATTCATCTGTAACATGGGAACATTGATATTTACAAGTGGACAGTAGCAAAGATTAAAATATATAGTGTATGGGCAAGTACTTAGTAGCTGCCTTAAGACCTTTTACAAAATATGGTGAGAAAGAAGAAGGAGAAGGAGAAGGAAAAAAGTAGAAGGAGTAGAAGGAGAAGGAGAAAGAAGAAAAGGAGGAAGAGGAGGAAGAGGAGAAAGAGAAGAAATAATTTTTACAAAATAGACATATGACATCCCATTTTTTTTAATCGTTTTATAAAAACTGAGAACACTAAAAGTTTTTGTTAATGGAATTTTGTGAGCAGCATCTTGCATTTTCTCTCCCCTACACTTTAAAGTTTTGCCAAGCATAGGATGAAACTTGGAAATCACAAAATGAAGGGGTTGGATGGATACAAGATCACAGTTCAACTTTTTTGATCTCATTTTTGTTAGCATTTGTTATGCAGGTCTAATCTACTAATATCAACTCAGTCGAAATTGGTAATCTGGAAAGGCAACCTAAAATAAGCTATTTTCTTCCTCATCCATCTTTATCACTACTGTTTTATATTATTTATATATTATTAGACTTGGGTATAGTAGTAAAATGCATACTCAGCATGGTATTCACTGTGAACACATGTGCACATACACACCCCCCAAACTAAAGCAACCAACCCAAAGTGAACAAAACAAAAAGCAACAAAACAGGGTATTCAACATGGTGCAGCCAATAGTACTTGCAGTCCAGCTTAATTCTGAGTTTAGTCTCTGAACCCATGTGATGGAAAGACAGCAAGTTGTTTTCCTACTTCTACGCACCACATTCTCTACCTACACAACATAAAGAAAATGGAAAAGCAAATGCCAAGACTAATGTATTTTCTCTAAAAAGCTGAAGGCCAGTGAGGTGACTCAGTGGGTCGATGCAGTTGCCACACAAGCCTGATGACCAGAGTTCAATCCCAGAACCCACGCGCAAGCTGGCTGCACCTGTCACCCTGACATTTCTACAGTGAGATGGGAGGCAGATGCAAGAGCATTGGCTAGAAGCTTCAGGCCCACATAACTCGGAGGGTGCTAGAGAGAAAACACAAGACAGACCCTGCCTTTACCAAGGTAGGAGGAGACAACCAACTCCAAAAAACTGTCTCTGATCTCCACACATGTGCCCTGACATATGGCTACTGCCTCCCCCCACAAATCACTTACGTTCATAATACACAACTATTTTTCAATGTTTAAGTACAAAATAACTTATACTATGAAACTTTTGGATTATAAGCAATCTCTAACCAAAGGAGACATTTTTGTTGTTTGGGTTAGGGTTTCATCAGGCCTGGCTGGCATTCTATTTACTATGTAGCCACGGATGATGTTGAAACTGTTGGTCCTGTCTCCACCTCCTAAGTGCTAGGACTGTGGCCATGGGCTGCCAGGCCCAGCCAGGGCTGCTTCTTTAATGCTGATACTTCTGAGCAAATACTAACTTAGAAAATGAGAACTTTCTGTGGCCAGCCTCTGAATGTTTTAGAAGTATCAATCTGCAATAGTCCCACTTAGTTTCTCTTTTCATTTGACATAAACTTTGAACTTTTCTGAGTTGGTGATGGAATTCACATTACATGAACACATACAGCCTCATCAAAACCAAAGTTTCCTGGTGTAGATGGCTGGAGATAGAAGTATTCAACTGAAAAGAGCAAATGAGAGACTTTAAAATGTTTATTTGTAGGCAGTAGATGAGGCTCAGAGGTTAAGATTCTGCCTCACAAACAGAAGGTCCTGAGTTCAGATATCAGATCCCATTTAAAAACTCCAGGCAGAAACAGTAGCAGCGACTTGTACTTTTTGCCCTGGTGGGCAGAGTCTGGGAAATTTCTGTGGAAGCTAAAAGGAGGTAGAAGCAATCCAGGATGAGTCCTTAAGTCATCCTTGGGCCTCCACAGGGACACATACTCCTTTCTGATACGCACGCACGTACGCACACACGCACGTACGCACGCGCACACATGTGCAAAAAATAGTTTAAAGACAATTTTAAAAAAGTTCATTTACTTTCTTTCTGTTGCAACTCAGTGGATTACAGCTAGACTTGCATTAGATGATTTTCCTGGGGTCTTGACTGGTGTCAAGCCAGGTGGTAGCCTTGGTGCTATGACTCAGGTTTCTGGCATGACAAAATAACTGAGAAATATTATTTGAACTCATGAATAATGTGATGTTACATATGATACATACGATGTATAAATTAAAACTGTTAATGCATTATTTAAACTCTAGAACAATCCTTTAAAATCCAGTAAGATGCCATTCTGGAACAAATACTGGTTATGGAGCTCATGGGAAAAACATTTGCGACAATTCCAGGTAGTAAAAGGACTCAAGCTTCCAAGTGAAGAAATGATTTTTTGAAGACATAATTCTAGGACATGCGTGATAGTTGTACATATGGACAGGGCCTAGTGTGCTGCAAGTCAGAAGAAAGGACAAGAATCTTCAAAGAAGCTTTACCCCACCCTGTAACCTGTCCTTACACTTACTTGAGTGTGTGCATAGTGTGGAGGCCAGAGACTGAGGTCACTGTCTTCCATTTTGCGCGGTATCTTATCTTTTGAGACAGAGCCTCTCGTGGAGCCACCAAGTTCCGGTGACACTTGTCTCCCTGCCTCCCCCTAAGGCCAGGCTTACGCATATGTCTGACCATGTCTGATCTTTATACGGTGACAGAGTCCCAAACTCAGATTCCCATGCCTGGCAGGCACTTCAATGACTGAGCCATCTCCCCCAGTCTCCTGTGCTTTACCAAGACACAGGTTCACTGTATATTCCAGGCTGCCTCAAATGCCTCACCTTCTTGTCTCAACCTCCAGAGTGCTGGACCACAGGCATCACCACATGTCCAGTTCTTCTTGTCTCTTTCCCTGTCATCTAAAGACACCTTGGGAGAATTGACTATGAAAGCCACTTCAAAGACAACACTTTCTAGAACATTTACCTGTGAACTACTTGTAGCAACAGGTTCTAGTCTATTTCTCTCAATACGCTTTCAATGATTTCTTCCTAAATAGTTGACATGCTTTCCCAAACTGAAAAAAAAAATGTCCTCAGGATTCTCAAAAATCAGTGACTTACTTTGAACATTTTTTTCTCTTGTAGAATACAAAAAAAAGTAAAAAAAAAAAAAAAGCAGTGACAAGATAGTTCATTGAAAAAATTCTTTGAACTAAAAAGTGAGACTTTGTGATAATAAATGCTGGTGAGGATAGCCAAGTACCAGAAGACTTGAGTATAAAGTGCAAAGGTATGCTCACTCTGGAAAACCTTCTGTCCAGTGTACTATTACCCTGAGTCCCAGCATTTGTGGAAAATGGAAAACCTGTATTTTGCACAACTTCCTGCATGCTACAGTTTATAGTGGCTTTGTTTGTAGAGCTGATATTACATATTTTAGAATAAAATATGCTAATAAGTGTACTTATAAATATGTAGTATTTGTAAATAATATATTACTAAATGTTAAGTTAATAATAAACATGTTATTTTACACTATTTTATTTATAGACATACTGAAACGACTCAAATAGCTATCAATTGGTGAAAATGCTACAAATATACAGGCTACACACTGATAACTCTGCTTATAGGTCATTCTATGAAAGGCGAGAGAGCAGGTAGAGAGGACAGGCCAGTTGTCACCCTGGCAGGGGATGGTATAGGCAGCTCAGGGGGCATGAGGGCTTCTGGAGTGGTGGATTGTTCACATACTGATTGTGCTTGTAGACCAACTACATACACTTACTGAAAAGAAATGAAATTTATGACGGAAAGGTTGAATCTTAGGTGTTCATGTATCTTAATAAACCAGACTCAAAAAGCAAAATAAAATGGGATTGTTCTCATGCTTACTAACTGACCTTTGGCAAACCATTTAAAACTTTTTCTTTTATAAAGTGAGGACCACATTTCCTCCAAAAGATTATTGGTGAAAAAGAAATCTACTGAGGAACTGAATCAGTGGTCATGGTGGGATGCCTTTTCTCAGCATTAGTGGCAGAGGCAGGAGGATCAGAAGCAGGGAATCATTCTTGGTTAAAATAGTGAGTTTGAGGCCACAGCCAGCTGCATGACCCCCTCTCAAAACAGCAATGAAGAGCAATATATGAAATAAGCTCAACACAGGAATTATGTGGTTGGCACAAAGCATACATTTAGATACAAAATAGAGGTACACTAAAGCAGCTTACTGTGTTTTGTGGCAGAGAGAGATAAACAAAACTGGTACGATTAAGTAAGCTAGAAATTCAGTGTCAGAGATACAATCAGATCAATATTGGTCAACGAAAGGGACATTCTAGAAATCAGTGCTGATGCTTAAGAAACAAACCACAGTGGTCGGGAGCACGAGAGCTCATCATGACCAGTCAGCCAGGATCTCACCCCAATATAGGATGCGAAAATGCTTAAAAGGCTAGAAACTTTGCGAGATGGATAAAGTAGTACCTCACGGTGATTTAGAAGCTGTTCCAAATCTGACGCCATCTGGTTCTTCAACTGCAGTAGAGCTGACTTTTCTTTATTTAAATCGCTGTCGAAAAACCCATGTTTTAAAAGTGACCATTTTAATGTAAATTTAGTTGATAAACAGTAAACAACAAAAGAATAAACATAAATCTGGCATTTTAAATGAAAGACAAATCAACTCAGTAGTCAATAAAGAAACCAGAGCAGACATTTTAATGCTTACTTTAGTAAGTGGCTGAGTTATTTGGTCAAAAGACTTTGACAATGCCAGTATCTTGCCTGCTAAAGGCACAGAACCTGTGTTCTAAAGTTAATTACATAGTATAAATGCAAACAGGACATTTGTAAAAGTAAAAACAAAGTATATGCAGGCAAATATTAAAACACAAGATATGAGATGTTGAATTAAAGCATTTACCACATAACTACAAGTAGTATTTTAGAATTTGCCATATACTAAATTACGAGTCACATATTTGAATTAGGTAAATAAATCAGTCCACCAAAAACTTGGAAAAATAATTTTTGCCTCTGAATTCTTAGCTCAAATTCTAAATCTGCAATGTGAATATTTTGAAAATATCTAAGAGGAAGTTAGGGTATTAGCCTTTTTATAGATTATATATATTTTTTAAAAAAATTTTTTATTATTATTTATTAAATTGTGGGTGTGTGCGTATGTATGTGTACGCGTGCGCGTGTGTGTATGTCTGTGTGTGTGTAGAACCACGGACGAATTCGCGAACCACCATGGACGCCTCCACCTCCTTCTGCCCTGGGATTCACAGGCTCCGCCCTACCAGGACCAGAAACGCAGGCCGCCCCCCGCTTCCGCCTGGCGTCTATACGTGGGATCTGGGATCCGAACTCAGGACCTTCTGCCTGCAAGGCAGAGGCTTAACCCCTGAGCCACCTCTCCAGCCCTAGATTATATTTTTATATATAAATATATAATATATTTATAAGATTACATGAATTCTTTCTCTGGTACTTTGTACAGTAAGAGAAATGTCTCAGTAAAGAACTACAGAAACGACTCCTGAAAGTTCAGTCTTGCATGTTAATCTTCTAAAGAAAAGTATTTGGTAATGTGCTATGTTGTCTGTGATTTTAGTTTTCAATGTATATACTTGGATGTAAGGAGGAGACCTAGAAGGCCCGCATGGCACCCCTTCTTCCCAGGAAGCAATTCTGACTTCTACTTCTTATGGTGTGTGCAAAGCGCTCTGCTGAAACTGTGTTCATGTCTGTAAAAGTGTAAACTACTCATGTGTGTCAAAGGGATATGTGAATTATCTAGTAAATGATTACACAAAGTGCTGAACACATAAAACTCTACATAAATGCTATACACTAACTTAGATGAAAAACAGGCACCAGAGGAAAACAGTAATTAAATGCCCATAAAGGTAAGCAGCTGGGCAGAAAAACAAACTGACTTGCAGAGGTAGGCGCCAGAGAGCCTCCTGTGCCAGGAGCTGGAGGGAACAAAATGGCGTGGAGGCAGCAGGGTGCCCTGCTCTGCCAGCCTCTAAGGTTTGGTAAGGATCAGATGCGTCTGAGATGCTCAAATTCTAATCCATCTATAATTTATAGGAAGGTAAAACAGTCTTCGAAGATAAAACAAAATCTGGTAAATAGACCAGGAATTTTCAATGAGTTGGGAAGCATTTTAAAGTTCATATAAGCGCGCGCACGCATATACACACATACACACACACCCACCACATAAACATTTGTTCACATGCAGCACACACACACACACATACTCTCCCTGTCTCAAATACCTGCAGACTATTAAATAAAATGCAGTGTAATGGGAATGGAATGCTGAAGTCATTAAAGGATTTTGACTGGATATTCTTTAGAGATGCTTTGTAATTGCATTTTTTTCAAGAATAAAGCAAATGTTTCTCAATTAAATAACAAAACAGGTCACACAACAGATAAATTGGTTTACAGAATAAGTGTGTTATATCTGAAAAATTCTGGCTTATCCTACAAAATATGGACTCTTCAGGTTACATTTGGAGACTAGAACATTAGGATTTAAATTTTCAGTCTCAGTCTTTGGTATGACATATTAAATCACCGGGAAGACCATCTTCAACATATGGTTCTCTACAGTTTAAAACGATAATTGTCACAGTCCCTGTTCAGATGCATATACGTAATTGCTCAACATAAATTAGCCTTCCTAGGACATATTTCATAACACTGGAAAGTTACCTTTAAAAATATAAAGCTTCCATGTATGACTCATAAAGCAACTACAAAACAAATCTCCTTATAAGCACATCTATCTTGAATGGTATATTACACCCATAATTGTTCAATTCACTGTGAATTATTACTTAGAAATTCATGTTTATGGCTCTGTTTCACCTGCTATATGAAACATACTCCAGATATATTGTTCCTCACTTCCTGGATCAATATACTCGGGCTTAGCTAAAAGTTGACCATGTGGTCTTTTCTCTAACTGCTAGTTAGGAGAAGCAGAACTGACAACAGGGAAAGAACACTGATGCTAATTATTTTCCTCTCATGCTTCCTTCGGTTTCAAAGCAGAGCTCACGCGATGTTTTGTAGGTTGGCTGTCTTGTGGCTGGCAGAGTCAAGGAACTGCTTTAGGACAGGTTATGACTTTAATGCACTTTAATGTAGGAATTTAAAGCAGTTACTAGTAACAGCTAAAATGTGAGCTTCACAACATGTTTGTAATGATTTTATTTCAGTGTGTATTTACTCTAACCTTTCTGGATACTGAATGTACCTTACGAATAGGGCTGGAGGTGTGGCTTAGTATGGAAAGCTTATTTGAGTATATTCTACAAGCAGTTAAACCTGCAAAGGGTAAGTGCATGTACTGTCATTGTTTAATTTTTTAAAAAAATCATATAAAATTATTGAGTTTTTATTTTGTTTTAAGACAGGGTCTTATGTATCCCAGCTCGTAAGTGGACCAGGGTGATGACGAACTGAAACTTCGGCTCCTCCATCTCTACCTCCCAAGTGTAGGATTACAGACATATACCCTACGACACTGGCTTCATGCATGCTAGGCAAGCACCGAACTACATCCACAGCCCCAATTCCGTTCTGCGAAGAACTTATAATTGTAAAGCTCACAAACTATTTTTCACGATTGGTAAATATGAATACTCTTTCAAAGTAAACTCAACACCCACCAAAGACGACTTGGAATTTTCAAGTAACAACTTAGCTCTGTAACCTTTTTTTAATGAGTCACCTCATGTTTAAATTGCAAGCAATTAAGACAAGGGGCGGGAATCATACTCCAGTGCCAGAAGCTTCAGGCTTGTTTTGTCATTTAGTTTTCACAAGTATTGTTGGAGGCTCACAGTATGTTTCATAGACATATTTATAATGAGAAAAGTAACCAAGATAAAAAAAAAAAAAAACTGGGTTGAAGAAAACTTAAGACCCAGGCTATTTCCCCTCTAGCATTTGAAATACTGTTGGCTCAGCCTAGCTAGATTCTCAATGGCATATTGTGTTGTAATTCATACATGTAAACAGGGTACATGAATGGCAGAACCTGAATCTACAATGACACCATCAGAAGCACTTTAATTTTTCATAACAGAAGGCAGTTACTTATTAAGAGCAAGATTTCAAATCCTGTGAAATATTTGTTCAGAAGCTACTAAAATACACAACAAATTTATGAAGTACAGTGTTAAAAATGCAGCTATTTCACAAAAAGTATTTCGGTGGTCAATTCCATGATTGACAGAGTTTTTAAGATTACCGTTGCTATGATTGGGAGTCTTAATTTTTGTCCAAATTCAACATATTAGAAAAATATTATTCTTAATTTTAAGATCATTATTAACATAAAATTTGTTAAGGGTAAGAAAAATACAGCAAAGATTTGAATTTATGATGTGTATGATTGTGTTATGTTCATTATAAGAATATCATTTAATGTTTAGAATAATCATACGAATGGTTAAAAGCACATGTTAAAACCACTCTCGCGTCTGTATTGGCTGTATTATTGTTCAATACTATGACGATAAATCAGTGTGGCCATTACAATGAAAATTAATTAAATATGCATCTGCCTCATGTGGAAAGTGACCACTACATTGGATGGTACTGATGTAGGAAATTTTTACCTTTATATGAAGTCTGATGTGATAACAGAAATATCGAAGTGTTTTTACAGATCTTCCCCAATTCAAAATTAATGTTGGACTGGATTAGAACCCATGTAATTAAAATGCCCTTTCGAAATGTTTCTTTTAAAAAAACAAAAGGTAGATTACAGTGTATTCTAAAAGAGAGAAAAATATAACCTCTACATATCTGTCACCTAACTTAAAACCCTACTTTTAACCAATATTTTACATTATTTTTGCTTTTCTTTCTTTATTGTATTGCTTAAAGAAAAATTATACAATATTCATAGTAGAACATAGGGAGGCAGTATAACATAAGGGTTAAGGTCAGAGAGTTATAAAGCAGATATTGCTTCAAGTTCTGGCTCTATTACTGAATGTATTCTTAGGATTAGTTTTCTAATTTCTCAGGGTATAATTATTTATTATCTGTATTTTTTATAGGCAGCTATTTTAAACATATTCAGTCATCTTAATCTTCAAGAGAATAAGTATTTAAGTAAATTTAGTTGAAGGTAATGCAAAATAGGTATTTTTTTGGAAGAGGCAGAGTTTATATGTTGTCTTCAAGATAATAAAGGTAAAAAAGAGTATCATGAAAATATCAAATATAATTATTATATATATCATATGAAGAAATTTCCCCTCAAGTTTCTGGTTAACTAAAATAGATATTGCTTAGATGATGAAATATGTAATTTTTGTTGTTTGCAACATATACTAATTGTGTAATCAAATCACTAATTGGATCAATTATTAATGCTAATTTCATATATAATGAACTTACTTTTAACTTTACAACAAATTTAGAAATAAGTTATTGCTATTTTATCATAATGTTATAACTCTAAGCATGAGTAAAGCTCTATACCAGTTATTCTAGAGAGGCGAAAGCAACAGAAGATGAAAACCACTTCGATTCGTCAAAGAACACTCACAGCTAGAGTTAATCATTTACTGGTTTTACTTGTGTATTAGGAGATCTAACTTTAATAGCTACTATCTCCTTATTGCTTTTTAGCTTAATTTCTCCTTTCACATAGTACTGATCCTGTTTATGATGTTTAATAACTTATCCACAAAATTTAAATTATTATACTAATATTAAGATAAAATGACTAAATAACCAGCCATTCGTGAGCTAAAGTCTTTATATATATCACTATTCTTATTTCTATTTCTACTTAAAAACTAAAATGGTCACATAGGTGAATAGGTAAAAATTTTCAATGACTAATAAATGAAGCAAGTCTTTGGGATGAAGTAGTCTCAATAAAAAGAGAACAGTTTAAAACAAAATAAGTGAAAAGAATTTATTTATTGACATTGAAATACTTCATGAGTTATTTCATGCAAAGGGTTAGAAACAGATAAGCCTAAAAATTCCTTAGCAAAGTCAACATGAATTTAAGTAAATGTGTAAACTTTACCTGTTTAAAAAGTCATTTTAACTCTATAAATGCATCTGATTATAGTCTTTCTTTTCTCTTGGCCAACTCACATCCAGCTAAAGAATTTAGGAATGCAAGGACAAGTTGGCTGTCATGTGTCCTAGGGTGATGCAGTGCTGTGCTAATAAGGATGGAATTGTTTCCATGCCAGGACTTCTTCAGTCTAAGGCTCTCAGAGCTGAGCTATTTCAGTGGCCCATGCTAAGACTTCTCTGATCACAAGGTGAAATATAAACTAATGTGATTAAGACCCTGCTCTTTCTAAAAGAGAGGTTGAATCCTTATTTCATTTATGATTATGTTCATAATTTAAATCTTTCCTCACAATCCAGATAAACCTACAACAGCATGTTTACAACATCTGTTATTCAAACAGAGGATCTGTGGATAGCTTACCTGACATCTTTCTCCAGCTGGGCTGTGCACTTCATCAGGGAGTCAATCTTAGAATCTCTCTGTTGCACTGATTCAATGAGGTATCTGTAGGTTGCTGAGTCTGGTTTAGCAGTGAATTGGCTCTGTCAAGCTACAGAAACATTTCATTACATTTTAGAAAATTTGACAACAAACTAAAACCATTCAAAATGTGGTAGCTTACAAACTAAAATGATGCAAAATGTAGTAGCCTATCTTGTAGGTATCAAATCCTTAACAAAATTGTTTTGTGTTGAATTTGAATCCAGAGCCTACTGCATGCACTGAGTTACACTTTCAGCCCACAGTATATCACTCTTCTATATGAACTATTTTGAAAAGTTAAATAAATCTATATAACTTTGTAGGTTTGAAAATGATTAATATAGCTATTGTAAAGTATGGAAACAATTATTATACATGAAAGAGTAAAGTTTAAAAGAGTTAATAGGTACCAGTCTTGGGGACTGGTTGCTTTCATTTTCTACTGGCTGTTTTGAGCAATTATGTGATCTAAATTATATATGAATTTATCTTCATTTGTGTGTAAATGTATACACATTCATATATGGTGGTCAGAGATTGACATAAGGTGTCTTCGATTTCTCTTCTTATTGGATGTGCTTTGAGATGGGTTCTCTCACATCTGAGTTCACTGATTTGTTAGACTGGCTGGCTAGCACGCCCCAGGGAATCTTGTCCCCAGCACTGGAATTCAGTTGAGCACAACCATGCCCAGATTATTTCTGTGGAGACTGGGGATCTGAGTTCAGGCTCTACTACTTGTGCAGAAAGCATTTTACTGATAAACTATCTTCTTAATCTCCTATATTTTATTTTAATGAAGTCATTAACTGAAAATTAAAATCTTTCATTTAAAATATTTTACTTATTGTGTGTGTGTGTGTCAGAGGGCACTGTATGTCCCTGTGGAGGACCAAGGATGACTTTGGGAATCATCCTGGATTGCTTCTACTTCCTTCTTACTTTTCCCTGAAATTTCCCAGGCTCTGCCCACTAGGGCCAGAAGTGTAGGTTGTGCCATTTCCCTCTGGCATGTTTATATAGGATCCGAACTCAGGAACTTCTGCTTGTGAGACACAGTCTCAATCCCTGAGCCATCTCTCCAGTTCCATTTATACTTTCTATTAAAATATATAACCATATGTTAATTTGGTAGTTTTTCAATTCTTCATATTCCATTGTAGTCTTAAAAATGACATTATGCCCACAAGTTATATAACCATTATGAATGTTCTTTTTTTGCATGCTGGGGATTGAACCCAGAAACATACATATATATACTAACTAGACATGCTCTCAATTAAACTATAATCATAGCATAAAAAATTGGCTGGATTTTTAATTTTAAATAGTCTGGCCTGAAAACATGGCAATCCTGAGATCTCAGCCTCTGAAGTGCTGGGATTACAGCTAACAAAATTAGTACTAACAAAGTACTTTTTCCTCCTTCCCTATGTCCATGTCAGGGAATGAACCCAAGTTACGTCTTAGCCCTATACTATGTACTTTCAGAATATTTCCATCAAACCAAACAAAATCTTTTTGCCTATTAAACTGAAAGTTTTAATTTTCCTTTTGCCATTACTTCTGGCAATGTACCCTCTGGCTCAAAGAATTTGCCTTTTTTGATAACTAAAATAAGTGAGTCTTGAAGTACTTGCTTACTTCACCCAGCATAGTGTTTTTGAGGAACACCAAAGTGGTACCATGTATCAGAACTTTATTTCTTTTCATGGCTGAATAATATCACATTGCACATTGTGCTCACAGCATGTTTCGGACATTTGGGTGTTTCCATTTTTGAACCACCATGACTAATACTGCTCCAACACTGGTACGTACACAAGTACCCGGCTGAGACCCAGTTTCACTTCTTTTAAGTATCTGTCTAGGAGTGGAGCGGAATTGCTGGATCACACGGCAATCACAAAGTTCCACCACAGCTGCATCATTTTATTTCTCTATCAGTAATACCCTTGTCTCTGATTTCTGTGTCATGATCTACCATTGCTATTTCATGCACATATAGGTTATTGCATATATATTAATAATGATAAGAACTGTATACTTAAGTCTTTCTCTTACATTTAAGTTCTTCTGTTGCTAAGGAGTTATAGAAGCTCTTTATATGTTTTGAGTAATAAGCTTTTATTAGATGTATAATTTGTAAGCTTCATGCATAGGGCTCTGTGTCCTTCTACTCTCTCAGACAGGGTCTTGCTAGGTAGCTCATGCTGGGCTACACTCACGGGCCTCCTGCACCAGTCTCATGTGTGCTGGGCTACAAGTGTTGACTCTCCCACTGGCTTGTATTTTCTTCCCCAAGTGAATTATGAACCCTACAAACTTATAAAAATTAAACCTGAACATAACTTCCATTGGCATTTCAATTTTTTCTAGTTTCCATGCATTTTTCAGAAATCAGTTAACTAAATGGCAGAGTAGGAGCTGAAAGAGCAAAGGACAGAGAGAGACATCAAGGCAGAGTGGAAGAAGGAGCCCAGGGGTGAGCGAATCATGAAGTCCGGGTGGGTAGAAAGGGAATGACTGATCATTATTGAAGTCAGTGTGCAGCTAAGAACTTTTTCATAGAAATATTTTAATATTTCATAAATTATATTACAAAGATGTAAGTTCTACTGGGAAATTTTGTTTGATTGCATTAATTGTATAATCCTGGACATTTTCCTTAAAAGAGATGAGTCTTATTTTCAGGATGACACAGTTCATTGCAGAGAGAAAAGAGACAGGAAATTTTTTTTTTTTTCTAATTTGTGTTTCAGTGAAATTTTCTTTCTGCTCTGGTACTCATTTTTTAAAATCTACTGTGATGTCACCAGGATTTTATTGTTCTTACAGGTTACTTCATGAACACTGAAATATGTAGCCAGATGAGTTCTATTAACCTGCATAACCAGTTTCTCTAGTCAATTAAATCAAACAATTGCTTTGACTTGGTTTTCACAGAACTGACCAACGCTGAATAAACTGAACTGACAGGCTGCTTTGTGTTTCAAAGTGCAGAACAGAGCATGTTCCTGTGAGGGGACATTTAGGAATGGGAGGAAGGAAGGACTTCCAGAATTTTCAAACTGTAGATAACTTTGGTCTAGAATGAGCAGTTTAAAACTACCCAAAATAATTTTACTTGCATATGTAATACTTAACAACAGCTGGCAGTCTTATGTATTTTGGTTCAAATTTTTTTTATTATATATGTTTGGTTTTAGTAATAACAAAGAACTAAAGACCTTATTATCAAGATATCAAATACACGTTGGCTGGGACTTCCTCATGGTTTGGATAATTACGAAGGTTACAACAGTACTGTCAGATCTAAGGATAAATTTTGTCATAAATTTGTCCATAGGATTTAAGTCCCTCAGATCCCTTCTCGTCCTTCTTCCCTCCCTTACTTTCCCCTTCCAATTCCTGCTCTCATGAGGATGTAATCTAGGGCTTCATGCATACTAGGCAAATGTTCTGTTACTAAGGTACAACCCAAACCTCCCTACATCAATCTATTTTCATTCTTCAGGAGAAAAGATCACATCCATCAATAAAAGGTGGCACTATCTACTATTTTTGAAAAAGTTAATTGAACAGAGTTTAATTCAATTCTTCTGTTTTTTTTTTTTTTTAAATTTTGTTGTGAAAGTCCTTCTATAGAATTCAGAAAATTTCACAATTGCTCACTTTGCCTATTGTTAGTAATCTTTTCCTTATAAGAAGGCATTAGTAATTATGACTCAGGAATCATATACGCAATAGGATTAAATTTATGACACAACATTTTATAGAATTGTGATTCCTCTTTTGTTTCAATAGTTTGTAGATATGATTCAGAGGAAAGTAGTATCTGACTAAAATATAATTATATATTTTGATTCAAGCACTATTTAGATTATACTCAGATGATAATCTAAAATTATATTTTCTTTTAACATTTACAAAATATAAGGGTGACATTTTGTTGTATGAGTTTTCTTAAATGTAGAATTTTTTTCTTGTCAAGGACAAATTACACTGCTGAATGGAATTTTCCAGTGAGTTAATTTCTAGGTAGAAAACGTTTACAAGTGATGTTTTAGCAGTAGAGGTGGGATACTCTGATCACCCGCACATCCTTGCTTAATCTTTCTGATTATACTATGGGTATAAAATGCCTACTTGAAATGTTTAACCAGAGGCAAGACTTTGGTACTCTTTAGTGTTATGGATCTCTTTAAGGAAGTATTTTTAAAAAAACGATGATGGGCTGCAGAAATGGCTCAGGGGTTACAAGTAGAAGGTCCTGCCTTACAAGTAGAAGGTCCTGAGTTCGGATCCCAGGTCCCACATAAAAACATCAGGTGGAAATGGTGGCTGAACATCTGAAAGCCCTGATGGGTGGAGCCAGAGAAATCCCAGAGGAAGTAAAAAGGAGTTAGAACCAATCCAGGATTCCTAAAGTCTTGGCCTTCCATAGAGACCCACAGTGACCTCTGATACATACACACACAGAGCAATGATTTCTGAGTCTTACTGCAGCTCTAACTCAATTAGAACTTGACAGGGTTCTGATTCTAATATCAGACAGATCTGGAGAATCACAGCTATGGTGATTTTGGATGTGCTTGAGGCCACTCCCACCATTTTTGTGAATAAACTATCTTACTTATGAACTTACCATCATCTCCATTAAAACCAGTTCTGTTTTGCATGCTCCTATTTGGTTAGTGACCTCATTTATCATCTTTAACAAGAGTAAAATGTAGCTGATTCAGTTGAAGCAATTAGGATCCTGGAAAAACTGTTGAACTCAGTGTGCCCTCATGGAGTGTAGACACGTACAAAGGGGCTCAGGAGGGGGCAGTAGACAGGCTTGTGGCAGTGCAATAACAATTAGGGAACAGGGTGGCATCTGCTCACCAATATTTCTGTAAGTCATTAGTCTAATAACCAAAAGCAAATGCAAGCTACTTAATTATCAGCCCTACTTCTGGTCCTGAGATTATTTTTTTATTTGTTTTACTATTTTCTGAGACAGAGTCTTAATGACAGCCCAGGTCTTGGTTTTTCTATTTTTCTAGTCTCTGCCCTTTACATGTTGGAATTACAGGCCTGCCCTACCATGTGTAGGCCGAGTAGGGAGAAATTCATGACAAAGGATGGTAGAGTACCTGAATAATCAGTATGGAAGAGATGATTTGTATTATTTGAGTAGATAAGGCTGTAAAATACTATTCTTTCAAAGTGCACCCTACATGCCTTTCATTAGGACCTGTTAAAGAAGCCAATTCTGGCTTCATTTTTTTACATACCTGATCACAATCTCTCAGGGCAGGATTTAGAAATCTGTATTTTAAAAATATTTTATCTATTTTATATGTGTGTATGTATGTGTACGTGTGTGTATATGTGTGTGTGTGTGTGTGTGTGTGTGTGTGTATCAGAGGGCACTGTGGGTCCCTGTGGAGGACCAAGGGAGACTTTGGGAATCACCCTGGATCGCTTCTATCTCCTTGCTTTGCTCTGGGATTTCGCAGGCTCCATCCACCAGGGCCGGGAAGTGCAGGCTGCTGCCATTTCCACCTGGCATTTTTATGTAAGACCTGGGATCAAAACTAGAACCTTCTGCTTGCAAGACAGAGTAACCCTTGAGCCATCTCTGCAGCCCAGAAACCTGTATTTTAAATAAGAACCTTAGATGATTTTTATCATTAATGTTTGTTTTCTTTTGCTTGTATATATCGTTTTCCAGACAGGGTCTCGTTCTGTACACTAGGCTGACCCAGAACTCATGGTAATCCTCCTGCCTCAGTCTCCTGAGTCATGAGATTAAAGGTGTGAGCAAAGGGCACTTGCATTTACTTGGTAAAAAAGACAGAGACACTAGTCAGGCACACTAGGAGCCAGCTGAATCCCAGAGTCAGCTAGAATATCTTCGTAGTCAAGCAGGAAGATAAGGTCACGTCACAGGTGGGTCAAACTGAACAAGAGCTGGGAACACTGGCAATCTGGAGCGACTGTATAGTTATTACATCTGCGGAAAGGGCGTGACTGCTGGAGGAAGACACTATAATATAATGTACATGATATGACATGATACATTTAAGGGGGGGCGAAAAGATACCGCAAAATCCTTTGGTAATGGGACTGATTGCAAATCAGCTTGAATATCCAAAGTACAGTGCAGAAAAGAGGCAGAGCTGGTGTCTGAGTGCAGCTGGCAGACATGGGATACGAGCACGGTAACCGTAGCGAGTCCTGGACAAGGCTCCACAGCATGATGTCCAGCTCCAGAATGGCGAGACTGCGCGAGACTGACAGGTTTCCTCAAGAAACCTTCAACACATTTCCTCAAAACAAAAATACCCCCTCCTTCTTCCTATTAAATATTTAGAGAGTAACGACTAGACTGTAAAATGTTATAGTAAGGGTAGGAATTGTTAGCAAGCACCAGCTAGATGCATTCAGCAGCAAAACCATCTATGGTGGCAGTGAATAGCAAGTGGCTGGGTGAACAGGAAGCGGACAGCCAGGAAAGACACAGTATTTAGGATGCTGCGCCTCACAACGGTCCAAGTGAGTGTGAATGCCATGGACAGAAAGGCCTGGGAGCGTGGAAAGGACAGGAGATTGGAGCAACAAAGGCGTCTCAAGTTCAAGGCTGGAATTTCCTTTTCTTTCAAAGTCACTCCTAAGAAGTTCATTTAAAATGGCTCAACAGGGCTGGAGAGATGGCTAAGGGGTTAAGACTCTGCCTCGCAAGCAGAGGTCCTGTGTTCAGATCCCAGACAGCAATGGTGGCAGCCTGTCCTTCCAGTCCTGGTGGGCAGACACTGGGAAATCCCAGAGGGAAGCAAATAGGAGGAAGCAATCCACAATACATACACACACGCACGCACACACACACACACCACACACTCTCACATGTGTGCCTAATAAGTAAATAAAGTTTAAAATGACTTAACAGTAGCAACCTGATTGGTGGTATATATGAAGGATTTGCATTTAATTTGCATATAAGTCCTTAATTTTTAACTTGGTTTTTCAGTGCTGGGGACGGAAAAATGCAAAGCCTTACACCTAACAGGCAAGTGTGCGACCGCGGAGCCACATCTCCAGCCCTAGAAACAGCTCCAAGTGGAGAAAATTAAGAGTTACTCATGAAACACCAAGGTACAAGTAGTTCTTTAAAAAGACTAAACAATTACTTTATCTGGCCAGTGGGTAAAGAGAGTGAAACATATAGAAATGAATGCTTTCCTCCCTTCCGTGGTGGTACACATTAGACGAATCAGAATGAACACATATGTGTAGCTGCACACTCCCTGAAAAGAACAGCTTTAAGAAAAACTCTAAGCGAGGTGTGGTGGTGGTGGAAGCAGGAGGATCGAAAGCTAAAAGTCAGCCTAGGGGCCCCAAGGAGGCCGCCAACAAAACAACATCCTCAACTTTTAGCATATCGTTCTACATTCATGCCAGCTGATATTGGTTCAGAATGAACCAAGACAAGGATTCTTTTTGTTGTTTGTTTCTTTTTGAGACAGGGTCTTGCTATGCAGGGCAGGCTGTTTTAAACTCATGACTAGCCTGCCGCAGCCTGCTGGGAGTTTGGACATGTGCCGCCATGTCTGTTGAAGATCTCTTGGTCCGAATCTAGGACAGGTTAGATAGTAACGTTGAATGCTGACTACGCAGCACATTACTCATTCCTATGTAAGATGTATAAATTCACCTTTATTTAATTACTGATTTTTTCAGACAGAGCCTCATATCTCAGGCTGGTTTCAAATGTGAGATACAGCTGAGGATGGTGAGCTCAGGATCCTCCAGTCTCTATCTCCTGAGTGCTAGGCTCACAGGCATATGCCACCATCCTCAATTTACAGGGTGCTGGGGACAGAACTAATATAGTTTAAAAAAGAACTCAGGGCTTCATGCATGGGAGACAAGCACTCTACCAACTAAGCTATCTGTACCTTCAACCATGACCAACATTATTAAGACAATTTTTACTTTTTATGAAGTTCCACATAGGAACAGACTCAAAAAATCAAGAGAGAGAGTGACAAGTAATAGAAAATTCTATGTTGTGTTTTGATCTTGGAACATGATCCCTATTAATCTGTTTATGACAATGACCTCCTCGAAGCTTCTTGAAGTCTTTATCATACATCGCTAAATCTAATCAACCATTCATATGTAGCTGTGTAATATCAACTGTCAATAAAATATCCAAGAATGCCACTTTAAAGAAGGATGTATTATATAAAATACATTCACAAATCTCTCAAATCCCTCAATAGCATAGAAACTTAACTAAGTTCTGTTAATCTTGTAAAGATGTTAGTATTTCTCTGAAAAAGTTGCTTTGCAGAGAACACTGGGAGAAACTGGTCTCAGGAATTAGCAAACTATGGAGCAGCCTTGAAGTGAACATGACTGTCCACACGGAAAATGAGTCACCGACCCCACCCAACCCACCTCTTCACTTTCTCCTCTTCTTTCCTTCTCTTTCTTCCTCCCCCTCCTTCCCTCTACCCACCTCTCTCTTGTTTTCTAAGGTAGGGTCTCACCTAGACTGCCTTTGGACCTGTTTCAATCTTCCTGGTACTGAGGACCACCATGCCCAGCTTCAGTCTCCTCCCACCCTGTCTTGGGGCTCTGATTCTGCACGCTGTATCTACTGCCAACCCTATCACCTCTCCAAAGACAACTTCAGCTGTGTGTTCCTTATCTGAGGCAAGGTGTCATGGTGCCCATGTTGGTTTCAAAATTGCTGTATCGTGTAGCACAGGCCTCCTGTCTCTACTTCCAAGCGCTAGGATTATAAGTATGAGCTAACGTGATGCTACTTACTGATAAGTGACAGGATCTGACTATGTTGTTCTAGATTGCCCTAAGTTTGTGGGCTCACATGATCCTACTGCTTCAGCCTCTTGAGTTGTATGTCATTGTATCCAGCCAGATCATACTTTTAAAGTTCAATTTAGGGCCACAGCAAAACTGAGCAGAATGTAAGCCTCTCTATACTCATAGCTCAACGTAGTGAGCAGGTTAAGTTGCACTATCTGGACTTAGGCAAATGTGTAATCCACAATTACTATGATATACAGAGTCCCTTCCCTGTCTAATAAAAGTCCTCTCAGTGTTTCTGTTCATTATTCCCTTCCCCTAGGTCCTGACAACCACTGATGTCTCTTCCTGCCTTCAGTTTGTCCTTTTCTGAAATGGAGCATGGTTGAAATCACAGTCAGGAGCATTTCCAAAGGACTCTACAACTCGCCATAGAGAAACGTGTACACCTACATTCACTGTGGCTCCATTCACAATAACAAGAAAATGGAAACTAAGCTAGAGGTCCATCAACTGATGGATAATGAAAATGTATTACATATGCACAATGGGATTATTCAGCTATGAAATTTACAAATAAATGGATGGAGCTAGAAAAATGAAATTGAGTAAGGTACCTCAGACCCAAAAAGACCAATGTCCTATGTTCTCTCTTATATATAGATTCTAGTATTAAACCTTCAGCATTAAATTAGCATTAAGTCAGAAAGTGCCTAGAATTCAGGAAACTATAAAAGGGCCAATAAGGAAAGTGGAAAGAGAGGGGAGATAGGGTAATACAAATCACATGAGGAATGGAAAGAGGAATCATGCAAGTAAAGTTTTAAGAGAGGATAGGATGAAAAAAGGTAAGAGAGGGATAAATAACACATAGAAATCAACCAGTTTATTACAAGGGACTTACATGATCACCAGTGGGACTCTATAAAGCCCTGATTAACAATGGGAAACCCACAGACAGAGAGGGAGACGAAAATGCCTAGTAGTGTGCACAGGAGGCTACAAGAGAAGATCACCCCAGCATCACAAGGGGCTCAACGAGCCCACTGAACACAAAACACAACAAAAAGACTTAAACATGGAAGGAGGATTGTAATGGAAAGGGGAAGCAGGGAAAGAGAGGAAAATGGGGGAAACAAAGGGGACAATAAATGGAAGGCCTTGTGTATGTGTATTAAAATAATTGCACAAAAGTGTCATCTAAGCAAAATAAGTAAATAGATAAATAAGTTGATAATGGCAAAACAAAGAAAATGTGGTACTGCTGTGAGGAGGAAAACAAACAAACAAACAAACAAACAAGAGTGGGGATGTGTTTCAGTGTAGAGTGCTTGCTTACTTCATGCAAGAACCTGTCTTTGGTCAGTAAAAAACAAGCAAACAATCTCCAACTCTCCCTCCCCCAAATAACAAGGAATATTTGGTGTTGTAGTTAGTTTGCATGCTGCTGATAAATTCATGATCAATGACTAAAAGAAGAACAAGGAAGTTTTATTTTGGCTTCTGATTGTCTGGCTGTAAAAACTGTTACAGTTTTTACTCCAACTTGGCAAGAGTCCACGCCAACACCAGAGTGGAAGGGAACTGGCCACATTATAGCCACAGGACTGCTGAGAGACAGCAGGTTGAGGAATACCAACTTACCAGCTCGCTCCATGTTATTCATCTGCCCATGGAGTGATCCCAGCCACCCTGGGCGGGGTCTTCCTCCACCAATTAGACAATCTCTTGCAGGCTTGCTCAGGGCTTAACTACTAATTCTTTACAAATGTGACTTCAATTGACAATTTGACAGCAATAGCTAGCTACCACACCCACACTCAGTAAATCTTAATAACAGTATATTAAAAAAAAATCTCCTTATTATAAGATACTTTAAAAACATTTGAGTTTTTTTTTAATATGGAAAAACTTATGCTGAAGCTTATAAAAGAAAACATCAGAGAGCTGCCAGTTTTGGTTGTAGAATTTCTTTGTTTCTTTTCTTTTTTTTTCCCTCCACTGGATTGTTGGAAACTGAATCTAGGACCTTGCACGTGCTAGGTAGGCCTTTTGCTCCTGAGTTACATCCCAAGTAGTTTTATGATTTCAATTAAAAAAGTACAAAAAACATAGTTAGACATAGACTTTAACTAAGTACAGTAAAATATTATATAATAGTATATATAGTCTTTAAGTAACAACAGAAGGTAAAGAAAATAGCAATTACAAACCTGATTTTCTAAGGGCAACTAAAGTAGTTTAATAGATAACTGATTTTTCATCAAACAAAAAAAAAGCAAATCAAATGTTTTAAAAAATGAGGTGCTGGTTGAAATGGGTACCAAATGTACCCACATAGTTGATATTCCAGAGACCAAAGTTTTTATAGGAGTCAGAGAATTAAAATGAACACTTTTCATGTTTTTTTTGTTATTTACCTCTTGTGAAAGTTGTGTTACTTGGTTCTTTTGATGGTCCAGATCTTTTAAAATCAATGAATTTTGTTTTTCTAACTGAAGTACTCTTCTTGCCAAGTGGACACTAGATGAATAAAATGAAAAGAATTAATGCTTATAAAAGCGAATGGTATCTAAAATACTCAGTGTATTTATTTGCGTGCTAGAATATTGACTTATTGTTTCCCAATAAACAATAACAGAAAAAACACATAAAGTAACAAATATTGAAAAACCAATACCTCAACCAATCAAAATTCTGAAAGTAACAACCGTTAAGAATTTGGGGGCCAGAGAGAGATGTAAAAACGCTAGGCGGAAATGGTAGTGGCCTGAACATCTGGTTCTGGAAGCTGGACTCTGAGAAATTCCAGAGCAAAGCAACAGAAGGTAGAGTAATTCAGAATAGTTCCTAAAATTTTCCTTGGGTCTCCACAGACCCATACATGTGCTTATGTGTGTGCATGCATGCACAAATATGCGCACAGATACATACACACACATGAAGCTTTTTCCATAACATGGCTATAGTATGTTACTACCCTAATGGTTTCTTTTTTCCCCATTTTAATGCATATTTGTATATGAGGTGTATGTGTACATGCACGTGTGTGTAAATACTTGTGTATGCAAGTGTCCGTGAATATGGAGATCCGAGAGTGAAATTGTGTGGGAGAGGGATTGCTTTTTGTCCAAATTTTTGTATTTGGGAGTTGAAGATTGAAACCATAACATGTGTTGAGGAGGATTAAGACAGCTTTTATTAGAGGAGAGAAAGGATGCAATTTAATAGAACTCACAAGTGTGTAGAGTCCACCAGGGGCAAGAGAGCAGAAAGAATTCAGACTCCAGACATGGAGTTCATGAAGGGCATGTAAGTCCTCTGATGACTGGCAGGCTCAGGGGTATTTGTAAACTTGCCTGAGCCCTGGAAAAGTGACTTTTCCTTATTGGTTAGCTCCAGATTCTGAAACCGTGATTGGAGCTTTTGGTTCTCTATCTCATTGGTCTATTCATGTTGGGGCCCAACCCAGTCGACCTTGTGACTGAGCGCATGATCAAGTTGTTTCTTTAGAGGAATTTAGTTCATTTGCCTCTGAGGAGCGCTCTCCACCTGCGACTGTGTGGCGCTCATATCCACATTCCCTCATGAACAAAGGGTCGGGGGAAGTTGGGATCTTATCTCAGTGGGGGGCTGGCTCCAACACCTGTATAGTGAGACCTTCAAGACTTTCCCAGCAGCCTTTCTACCCTGTCCTATTCTAAGCTACCTAACAAAATTTTCTCTCTCTCAATATCAGGATTTTGCAACTTACTGGTTTGAGGCTGGGCTTCAAAACCCCAAATGGCTAGCCATTTTGTTCTGGGAATTCCCAGACTCTGCCTTCCAGTGCTGTAATTATAAGCAAGCTAGCTCATCTACTTGGCATTTTACATGGGATCTAAAGACCCAAACTCAAGTCCTTTTGATTATACTACAAGCACTTTAACTACAAAGTTATCTCTACAACCACTATAATCATGGATTTTATCCCTTCCTATTAGTTTTATTATAATAGCTTGAGAAGATGATATGATGGCAATTCAGTTTTTAAACAAATTTCTCAATCGCATGTATTCTTGAATATACTGCATACACATATTTAATATGCTTATGTGTATTATATATATAAGCAGGATGTGATAGCAGAACTCTAATCCTAGTGCTCCCACAAGATGAAAGGTGGAGACTGAAAAATCCCTGCAATTCTGCAAGCTAACTAGCCTGGCTTATGCAATGGCAAAGCAAAGGAACCTGTCTCAAACACAAGGTGGAATGCAAACACTGACACCCAAATATAACCTTTGACCTCCGCGTGCATGGCATCTCATGCATGTTCCTTCACACATACATTTGCATATACACACAGAGATAAAAATAATCTATGCTGTGCATAGGCACTGGGAATAAACAACTTCTACCTGGGAATAAACATTCTATCTACTAAGGGGGGCAGGTGGATAAAAATTTACTGTAGCATGTTAAATTGTAAGAAAGGGCACAGGGGTAATGAATACTAATACTGACAAATTTGGGAAAGAAGCAGAAAATCAGCATCCTAAGTAAAAGAAAAATATAAGCACACAATGATCTGTTGGGGGAACATTCTACAAAGGTAAGTTGGTATAGCATGATAAAATATGGAATGTGGGTAAGAGCTGAAATCAGGTGGCTGATGAATGATCTTATGTGACAACGTAAGTTTAGACTTCCTTCTGAATCCCCTTGTCACGACATGACCAGATTTATGCTTGACAAAGCTGTGGGGGATGATTTGCAGAAGGAAGAGACTAGAGCTACTCAAAAGTTTCTAGTCGTAACACAGTGTTCTTTAAAAGACTGATGTGCGAAGTAACATGCCTAAACATGGGAACTTGTATTTAAATTATGTCATGTATCTTTATATTTTCCTTTTATGTATGAGTTTATTTATATATTATTTATATAATAGTACATGTATAAAATATGTAAATGAATATAAACATATATACACACTGGTTGAGATCACGTTCAGATCTTTTTGAACATGGATTCCTATTGAAAGCTGTGACAATCACTGGTCTAGTTTAGCTTTGTCCAATAGAAATATAATGCAAAGTACACATGTAATTAAAACCTTCCTATTTCACAGTCTCAAAAAAGTAGTTCAAAATGTGAAAGACAAAAATATAAAAGCAAAAATTAGAAACTATTAGAATAAAATATAAGCAAAATTTGCATGTACTTAAATTTGGTGAAGGAGTCTCAGAAATGGCACTGAATCGCAAGTAACAAAAGAAAAAGAAATCGAGTAAAGTGTACTTTACCAATCCTATCCCCTCCCTGTCCACTAGGTTGCAAGCCATCAAGTCCCAGATACCCTCCTGTCTCTGCTCACCTCCCTTTATGGAGTTACAGGTTAGTGTGATATGCCTGGTTTGTTATATGGGTTCTAGGATCCAAATTCTGGTCATATGCTTGTGTAGCAAGTGCTTTTAGCTATGACCCATTTTTCTAGTCCTGTGCGACAAAACGTAAAACCGTGTCTCAAAGATGCCACGAAAACCAGCAAGAGGACTCAGTTGCCACCACCTAATGAGCTAAATTCAATTCCTAGAGCCCACATGGTGCAAGAAGAACAGACTCCCATAAATTGTCTCTGACCTTTACATTCATGTCACGACATGCACCCCTACCCACTCACATTATACACGTGAAGAGGAAATTAAAAAGATACCATTATGAAAGTGACGAGGTTGGGTTCAGTGGCATAGGCCTGCAATCCCACACTCAAGAGCCAGAAGTAGTATAGTTTGTGAACCCAAGAATAGTTAGGGCTTTCAAAAAAAAAAAAAAGGACTTGGGAGATGGCTCAGAAAGTAAAGTACTTGCATCAAGACTTGCATTTTGACAACAAACAAAATATTCACCTGGAACCAGGCCAGCCAAATTTCCTCCCATGCAAAGGCTCACCGCTAGACAAGATGCTCCACTCAGGACAGGGCTGTTTCAGCCAGGAACTCATCAGGGCAGTGACACTTGACCTCATCAGACCTGCACAATGGCTGACATATCAGCATGTCCCCATAGACTAGCATGGGTCTCAGAAGCAATAATTTCAAGCAATAGGATCCTTAGGGGTTAAGGGTCAGACAGAAGTAAGGGAGTACCCTTATCAGTGGTCCAGCCTAGGAAGGGCCTTTTGTCTACTACATAGGCCTGAACCCCCATTAAAGCCGATGATCCAGAAGAAACCTCGAGACCCATATAAACCAATGCACAGGAGAGTAAGGAGAGCAGGCTGGACCCACAATGGGAGGGGAAAAAGGATGGGAAGAGATGAGAGAGGGAGGGAAGAGAGGAAGGAAGAAGAGGGTGAAAGAGAGGGGGGAGCAAGGTAGCAAGGAACATAACAAGGAAAAAAAAGAGAGACTTGAGTTTGGATTCCCAACAGCTATGTAAAAATCCAGGCGGGATGGTTATGCCATTGATTCCAGAGCTGGGAGGCAGAAATAGGAGGGTCCTCGAAGTTTGCCCGCCAGTCAGTCTAGATGAATGGGGGAGCTATAGGCTCAGGGAGAAAGTGCTGCCTTAACACAAGATGGAGCAGTCAAATCCCCCTGATATCACCTTTGGTCTCTGCACTCAGGAACACACATGCACACAAGCACACACACAATTAAAAAAAAAGCATTCGTGGGGCTGGAGAGGTGGCTCAGGGGTTAAGCCTCTGCCTTGCAGGTGGAAGGTCCTGAGTTCGGATCCTAGACCCCACGTATAGATGCCTGGGGAAAACGGGGGCAGCCTGCGTTTCTGGTCCTGGTAGGGCGGAGCCTGTGAATCCCGGGGCAGAGTAAACAAGGAGGAGGTGGAAGCGTCCATGGTGGTTCTGGAATTCATCCGTGGTTCTATACACACACACACACACACACACACACACACACACACTTGAATAAATAAAAAAAAAGTTTGAAAAAAAAGCATTCATAATCTTAAAGAAAAACAGAATCTCATTTTAAGTTAAACTGTAACGTGGTTAAAAAAACCTCTTCATGTTTGTCAAATATTTGTTTAATCTGATATTGATGTCCTTTCCTACTCACTTTAACTTTTAACTACATTTTTAATTCTCCACATTGAAACTATTTACAAATATCAGGGCTATCCATACTCTCACCATAATCAACTTATTTCCATTAGGTCTATTTTCCTTATGCCTCACAAACACACTTCCCATGCCCATAACCACAAATACAGCTAGTGAAAAAACCTCTTGTTCAATGTTATTTTTTGGTATAAAATGTATGAACTAAGTATTTCCTATTGTACCTATCTCAGTGTTTCAACAGGTATATAATAAAAACATTCCTTTCTTGAATAGTTTTTACATCAAGATTAAGTTGGACACCAAATAGAAACACTCCAAGGTTATAGTTGCATGTCTAAATATTAAGCGAAAAATTTGCCTATTACCTGGTGAAATATATCTCTCAAAGGTTATCTCATAAGTCTTCTCAGCACTTCTCAAGTTCCAAATAAAATTTCTTTCTCTCACATTTGTCACACTCATCACTATTCCTATTATGATACAGTTTTCTGGTCCTGGTGGAGCAGCCTGGACCTGGCAGAGCTCCACGTGTAGCTGGGACTCTTGAGTGCAGTGCTGGAGAATGCTCCAGTACTGTATGGTTCTCTTAGTAGTAACAGAAACCCAAATAAAGAAAATGTGAGGTATCCTGGTGAGCTACTTGGTTCAAAACACAGTCTCTTGATCTTTTACAATTTAAGCAGACAGAAGACTTTTCTCAACAAAGCAAAACATTTTTGGTCTTCTTTAAGGTGCAAGTTAGTAGTTTTAGAAAACTTCATTGGAAAGCACGTCACAGTGATCTCATGTTGACTTCCATAGTCATGAGACTCACTTTATTTTTATAGCTCTATATACTTACAAATTGATCATAATTTTTTCAAGAATGATTTCTAAAATCAATCTGAATTAAGTAAGCATAATTTTCCCAAGGGGGAAAAAAAAAAGAACCCATATACATGAGAATTATGAAGAGGAGCAGATTTTGGCATAAAAGTATGCCAACTTACATGCCTTCCTTATTGGAGAGCTCAGTTCACTGTGAAACTTTCAACTTAAAGTTCTTCATAAAACTAGGCAGAAACTGGTACAAAAGGCCTGCGGTAAGCAGCAAGTCTTAGGCAGTGAGAGGTTTAAGAATTTTCAGTGTTCACACATTCACTTCAACTAAAACAGAGGTGCAGAAGACCTGTGATGCCTAGGTGTCCCCACTTGTTTGTGGTGGTGCTAAGGTGTTCCCCACTTTGTGTGGTTAGTGCTAGGGTGTCCCCCACTTTGTGTGGTTGGTGCCTGCATGTCCCCACTTTGTGTGGTTGGCGCCTGGTGTCCCCACTTAGGGTGGTTGGTGCCAGGGTGTCGCCCTCTTAACCTGGCCGCATGCACAGCAACATAAGAGTCCATTTCATTTTAATCTAACTTAACTGCACAAGCCCTTTTGCCATTCCACAACTGTGTCTCAAAAAGAATTTCTGCAACAAAAACAAAATATATATAATTTTCACCCGAATACAATTTTTAATATTTGTCTAGGTCTCTGTGACACGTCAAAGTGTAAATTACCTTATTTTATGCTGAATATATGTTCAGAAGATTTTTTATTCTTCAAACTAGAAGCGTTTACTCTGCTACCACTTCATAGAAAATTGGTATTACAGTGTCTTTGGAGACTGATTCTTACCAAAGAAAGGAAATCTCAAAACTAATTTCATTCCCTTGTTCTGTGTATTTCAAGGGGCCTCATTAAAATTCTAAACAAAGTTGCTTTAAATGAACTGTTGTGAATGTGCCTAGCTATTCTAATTCTGCAGTGTATGTCAAGAACACATTACCTGATATAACTAATTAGCATTTATTGAACATTTTCTCTTTGAAAAACACTATGTTGTGAATTTCACACTTATTTTCTTGATTTAATTTTATAATATTCCTTTGGTAGCAGCAGCAACTTGTCACTCAACAGAAATCCTAAAAAGTAATGTTTTGGATAGTTACTATAAGTTATTTTAAAACTATTTTTAAAATTAATTTTAATGTTAGCTTAAAGTAATGGAGTTTCTCAAGGCTGGAATCCTTCATGCAAATGTGTAACAGTACTTTTTTCTAGTTGTCCCCCTCTACTGCTCTCCCTGTTGCTTCTTCCTATCCCAGCTAGTACCCTTTTACCTCAGTTACACCTTTTTGATACTTTTTGAAGAACACTCATTAATAAAAGAAATGTGTAAGATGGAATGGTAAGATAAAAACAAGGCTACTAAAACGTAATATCCTAAATATGAAAGAAAATATGTGTGTGTGCATAAATTCTTGGTTATTTTAGATTATGGGATTACAAGCAATTCCCCCTTTATGTGAAAAAAAGCATACGCTTATAATCAGAAACCTCTGTCCAATTAAGTGTTACTCTAAAATAGCTAATTACAATTGTTGAATAGATGAGATTTTAGTCAAATTTAGAGTATAGGTAATATGTATCAGCTGAGGAATAAGTTCCATTGAAATTTTCATGTACTTTCATGGAATAAAAACTTTACTATCAAACCCTTTATTCGCTGAAGTCATTTTATAACTTGCCTTAATTTCTCTTGATTTAACATCAAATACAAAGTACAAATCTCCCCAATTCTACATTGTTTTTGTCTTAAGTTAATTATATTTGAAGAGGACAAGCAAATGGATCTCTTTAAGAACAACTCTTAAGAAACCAAACGTGAATTGCAAACTTCAGAAATGCATCAGATCTTAGACTTGGACTTTATATGCCAGTGTTCCCACTGTGCACATGGTAGACACCCCTAAGTTGCTGAATGAATGGGCATAGAGATTCATACACGTCATTTCTGGATATCCAGACTCACATTCTCTCCCTTGGTTGGGGTGACCTGAGAAGCACTTCCTTAAAATAACCCCCTGGCTCACCATGGGAAGAATGCCTGGCAGTGCCTGGCAGAATATTAATAACACACCCATTAGGCATTGGCTCAAGGCACACAGCTCTGTGGTAGAATCTTCAGAAATATTTGTACAGTTAAGATCAATTTGGGATCTTTAGTTATCAAGAAACCAACTTCTGTTGTTTGGAAATTCTTTAAAAAATTAGATGTGACAGTAACATTTTTCAATTTCAGAGTTACTCAACAGTAAGACCTATAGAAAGCAAACTTGCAATAACTATTTTTTTCAGTTTTTCTTTCCTTCTAACACATATTCTTCTAAAGGATTCAGGTGTGTACATAAAAGAATAGAATTTTCCCATTAGGCTTGAGTATTTTTACCAGTCATTTTATGTTGACAGAGAAGATTCTTCCCCATGAAATTACATTTTTTCTATTCTTCTCTAGGCAACATTGGACTCATAAATAGAGATATGTTCTATTCTAGTCACAGTTTAGTCAGTCATAGTAGTTTCTGGAAGGACCAGGAAGGGATAAGACTGCAACCAATTTTTTGGATGATATACATTTTAGACAGAAATACCTAAATCTCTACCAAACAGAATAAACCATTGGCATAAATTGATACTTTGTATTTTTCTACTCTTGATATAGACTTGCTAAGAGTATAGTTTAACCAGTAAACAAAGTAAGTTTTTAAATGCTCTTTATCACTTCCTATAAAGTGCCCTATATCCTGTAACATGCTAAATAGCCATATATTTATTCACTGAGTCAGGTAAAAATGGATTTTTTACATGAAGACAAAAATGCTTTTGACTCCTTAAATATTCAGATAAACAAAACAATTTTACTAGGCATTGTGCACTGAGCTAGGTACAGATGGAGCAGGAATAAAAGGCAGCTGCTGACCTTGAAGAACTTTCCATCTAGCTGGGAAAATTACAAAGTGATGACAATGAGTTAAGTGAAATGCTTTACTGTGATATAGAGAAAACAGATGCTTGTAAGTACAGAAACAGTCGTGCTGTTATTTTGGATAGAAAAGCAAGGAAGGATGGTGACTTGGGGCCATACTACAGAGGAGCCTGCAAGTCTGACAGATGCGTTCAGGTCTGATGTGGTAGCAAATGCAGCATTTTTGCAAATCAGGATGAATTTAAGGAGAAAGGACTTAACGACAACAAGAAAAATCAGGTCAGTCAACTAGAAAACATATTAACATGCGTTCAATTTTCTGCTAGCATACTCTTTAGCAGTACTTTGCCAGATACTAGTAAAGCTTCCACACAGAATTCCTGGTCTTTGCAGAGCCTTAACCTTGAGAAATTTCCCTTTTCTTTTCCCTTCCCTCTCCTTTCTCCTCCCCTCTTTAGCCTCCTCTCCTTTGTACCGTCTCTTTTCTTCTTCTTCCTTTTTTCTTTCTCTTCTTCCTATGTAGACCATGCTGTTGTACAATTCACTGTGTAGCAGGCACTGAACTTGACCCCTCATGATGAGCGGTGTGGGCCATCATACCTGCTTAACCTTGCATGGCTTTGCCTGTAATATGCACATTAGCGTTACCTTGCTTTCTCCAAAGTATGCCATCAAGGAATATAGGCAGGTGAATAAAAAAGCAAGACGTGAAGAAACGAGAGGAAGCATAATAAATTAATATTAACCTGAAAAATCACTACCATGACCATTTGTATTTATCTGAGATTAATATGAAAATAAAATGTTTTTTTAAACCATTGGACCTATTTCATGAAAATTCCGGCATACACTTCTATTAACAATTAAATTCACTTAAATATAAAGAAAAGCATAATTATTCATGTCTTATTTTATGAGTTATTAATATTTATAAATAGTAAGAAGAAAGTAACTTTAACATTCAACTCAGCAGAGTATCAAAATGCGTGACGTACTTAGCCTGAGTAGATAAGATGAACAAACAGACCCGCCTTTACCTCTGCTTTAGTCGTCTTTTAGCTGTTGTAGGAACATTGGCGCCATAACCATAGGAATACAGAATTCTCTCAGCTTCATCTTCATTTTCAACTGAAAAATATCAAGATGTATGATGTCAAATAACTTTTTCCCCTTATAAAGCATGGCAGAAGTGAGAAATAAAGGAGGATATAATAATTAATCAAGAATCACAAGGAAAACTGAAAAGGCTGATGTATATTTCCAAACAGACAAAGCATATTCTTAAAATAAAATCCTTGCTTAGATTTGTTTGATTTCCCCTTATGTTAAGCTTTTTTATTATAGAGCACAGTAACATATGAAATGTATTACAAAATATGACAAATGAAAAATATCAATTCATAAATTCTCATTTTGTTAAGTCAAGTGAATTTTGCTTTCTTTAGCTTTAGGAGACAGGACGTCCTGCAGCCCACACTTGCCTCAAACTCATTATGTAGCCAAGGATGACCTGTGTTCCTGATCCTCCTGCCCAGAGAGGGCCCAAGGCCTCCTGAATGCTAGACTAGCACTCTATCAAATGAACTACAGCAGCAGATCTTAAAAAATATTATTTTTATCAGAACTTATCTTTTTAATAGAAATAAAGCAATTAAACACTTAAGTAGGGTTCTCTGATGAAAAGGCATAATTTTATTCATGTATTTTTTTTCTTTTTTTTTATTAAAAATTTAATTATACATTTTAAAATTTTTTACCAGTTCTCTCCCTCCCCCCTCCCCCCTATCCATGTATTTTTTGGCTTTAATCTGGCAACAACAACAAAACAGGGAAAGTAATTTATTTTTAATCTCTGCTATTGTCACACCACTGCCTAAGAATTATCACTAACAGGCTAGCATCGTATTTGGCAAAAAATGTAAATGCAATTGACATTTTACTACAAATTGGGATAAAAATATTTCTACCAAAACTGTAAAAATTGGATTGCCCAGCTTGAATTAAGGCAGGTAAAGATATAAAAAAGTTTAGAGCATTATCTATCAGCAATCATTATTTTAATGTTAAAAATTCAAGAATACTTCAGATCTGAAACACTTTTTCTTATATACAATTTTTTAAATTTTTTTCCCTAGTTTTACAAGCATATTGAGTACTTATCCATGTCTCCCTCTTTCTCCCTTCTTTCCCATTCCCCTCTCCTCCCTTCATCAATCCATCTCACTCCCTCCCTCCCTCCCACTTTCCTGCTTGTCCTCTTTTATCTCTCCTGAGATCCTCTCTAGTATACGGGTATATGTTGGTATGTCAGTCATTACGCAGGTCTGGTAAGGACAAATCTCTCTGTGGTGAGTTTCTGGATGCAGCAGCCCTATCTTGAATGGAATGTCTTATCCAATGGTAGACTTTTCTACCTTTAGGCGCTCTTACAATCTTAATGCCTCCTCTTCTTGGGAAGGGATTAGGTTGGCCTGATTCTGGGTGAGCATTGCATGGTTGCTGGTACTCTGCATTCTAGGTGGCCATTGTTGTCCACTGGTCTTCTATTGCCCAGTCTAACACTTCAAATGTAAGTGAGGCATACTTGATCATCAATATATTATGCACATAACTGTTGACAAGTTCTTTTTTATTATTATTAATACATTTTTTATTATTATTTCAGCTCATACAAACTTAATAGGTACACCAGTTCCCTCCCTCCCTCCTCCTCCCCCGTACTCCCTGCTCCCCCTCCCCACCTCCCTCCTTCCCCATCCCCCAGTGCCTCCCGCCCCAATTCCCAGAGAGTCCTTTCTTGTGCATGACTGATTTTCCTCTGGGCCCTCCTCTCCGATGACGTACAAGGACCCAGTGGCCTTTCCCTGAACCCTTTCCCGTGTTCCCCTTAGGTATAGGAACACTGCTGTGGCTGCCAATCCTTTGCCTCCAAGGATCTTGGTGCCTTTAGCAGATGCTAGACTTTGTGAGGTCAACAGTGTGTTGGACAATGCGCAGGGCATGCAAAGTCCAATTATGATTGCTTCAGCCCTAACTAGTATGGAGTATCTTACATATCATTGCTCCTCCCATCCTTTTGCTCTTACACTCTTACCGCCCCCTCTTCCGCAAATTTCCCTGAGCTTCAAGATGGGGAGAGATTAAGCTGGCCTAGTTCTAGGTGGTTGATATAGAGTCTCTGAAGTTCTGGATTGTGGTTTGTTGATTTTCTTTTGCATTTTTGCTGCTCCTGCAATGCCCTTCACTCCATCCTGGTGGGCATTGTATGTTACCCCCTGGCCAGAGACAAAAAGCTGTTAAACTAGAGTGACAAGTTCTTTTGTAGTACAGATTTTAAGAAATATTCACAGCTGTTTTCTCTACTTTTGTTTCTGCTTTTCATGGTGAACCAGGGAAATCTTTTAGAAATAGAATTATTAGTTGAGAGGATCACATGACAGAGATGATTATGTCACTGTGAATATATTCAATACCTCCAGATTCAAGATGATCTTTAGCTCAACATTATCAGAACTAGGGTAATCCTTAAATATATATCTGATTTCTGTTTCCTTTAAGTAGGTCTAGTTCAGAGAGAAGAGAGGTAAATTTAGTTAACATCAGCTACATATTGATGGATGTGTTAGATCTTAGTTTAATACTTGATAGATTAATAACAATTATTCTAGAGACAGATTAATAACTCAATTATTCTAGAGACTTAATTATAAAAACAGTATACTATATAACAGTGCTACAAAAAGATCTACTAGCAAGTTTTAGAAAAGCTCAGAAAAGGTACATCTAGTGTCACTATTGCCCTCTAGAAATCATTAGGATGCAAGGGAGATTGACATCTGAAAAAAACACTGGAAGGAATTCTGTTAGCAAAGTATGTGAAGCTTTGGTTAATTGTGAGAAACATGGGTGGATTTAGTCTGGAGCATATTGGAAGTAGGAAAGGCTTAGTTCCAACAGTGAATGCAATTAATGTTTTCCTTACTGCTCTAAGGAACTTGATTTTATTTTACAGTAAGCAAGAAAACCATAGAGATTAATATAAGAAGGTGATAAGGCTTTTTGTTATAGACAGTGGTACTATAGGGAAAAAATAACAAGAAGGGGTAGCTTAGTTTTGTGATGCAGTCCACACAGTGAAGACCTTCAATTCTATCGTAGACAACTGTGGGTGTGACAGTGAAGAGTGCTGGGTGAAGAGGGAGGAATCCAGCTGAACTGCATTTACTCAAGTAAAACTTTAACCGTCATAAAGGTCAAGAGCACAGGTGGACATGTAAAAATTTAGGGAGGGAAAAGAAAGGTGAATAGTGGTAATTTTAAGGATGTAGGAGCTGGGCAGACCTATGGGAGTCACTGGCTGATGTGGGTCAATGAGGTTGTGGAAAGGGACAAGAAAGCTGGCAAAAAAGAACTAAAGATGAAAATGAAAAAGCGCTGGGAACGTTACATAGTGCTCAGTGCAGTGAGGAGATGACAGACAGCAGAGGTAAAGGGAAGGAATCAAAGCAGGATTGGAAAAGAAAAAAAACTAAACAAGAAAACCAACCGGAAAGAACTCGGAGAATGTGGTCTGTATCTAGCCAGGCCACAAGAGGCGCGGGGGTAGCAATAGGCCTCTAAGCTTCTAACTGAAATTAGAAATCCATTACTAAAAATGAAACAAACTCAATCGCTTTGGCTTTCAGGCACTTTGTGTATTGTTTTTGTTCTTGCTGTTTTTTTTTTGGAAGCCCAGGGTGGACTTTTATTAGTTTGATTGGCTTTTTGAAAACTAGACTCTTCAAACATCCAAATGATAAACTACATAAAGTAACAGAAATGTATACTGGATACTGCAATTTTCATGGTTAGCTCCTGCTGTGGTTTCTCTCTCTTTCTGTGAGACAGTTCTTTGATAAAACCAGCTGAAGAGAGAAAAGGTTATTTACTTGGCTTGCTGTTCCAAAGGACTCTCTATCCATTTGTGGACAAAATAGCACAGCAGAAGGAAGGCTGATGGCAGAGGCAGGAGGTCAGTTCAGGTCACCGCAGCCATCAGCAGGCAGAGGCAGTGAGAGAGGGAGCAGGATCAGGCTCAAATCTCGAGCCCCTGCCTTCCCCCTCCCTCCCTGCCCTCCTTCAGCAAGGTTCTACCTTTTTTAAAAAAATATATCTTATTTATTTATTTTATATGTGTGTATGTGTGTGTGCTTGAGTGTGTGCTTGCGTGTGTATGCATCAGAGGCACTGGGTGTCTCTGTGGAGGACCAGGGGTGATTTCGGGAATCATCCTGGATTGCGTCTATCTCCTTTTTGCTTCATTCTGGGATTTCCCAGGCTCCACCGACCAGGGCCAGAAATGCAGACTGCAGCCATTTCTGCTTGGTGTTTCTTTTTTCTTTTTTAAACGTGGTACCTGGGCTCAGAACTCAGGACCTTCAGCTTCGGAGGCAGTCTTAATCCCCGAGCCATCTCTCCAGCCCAAGGTTCTACCTTTTAAAAGTGCTCCAACCTTCCCAGACATTACACCAGCTCTGGATGTAGACGCATGGGCTTGTGGGCAGCACACATGCAGGCCATGACATTTTCTAACACATGAAGCCTTTCCATCATCTATGTTCACTGCCAAGTTAGAATTAGATAGTAGTCACACGTTTTAGTACTAAGAAGATCATGTTTGCATTTATGCTTAAAAGATTATGCTTATGTTTGAAATTTTGGTTAATCAAAATATTAATTTGGTTAATCAAAATATTTAGACATAAGATATTCTAATTTCTAATGTGAATTGACAAGAATACAACCTAATTACCGACTTAGTAAAAGTGAAAATATTTTATGTTATGGTTATTTAGTGCTAATTTAAGCAACATTTTAGCAAAACAAAATTGCTTTAAAATGGACTTTTTTTTTCTTATAGTTGCATGAGTTCTTTGTATATTTAATATATTAAATTATTTTTGCTATTACAGATTGCCAGATTTAACTTTTAGTATATACTAACTCTACACGATAATGTGCTTCATTATATTTTCATATACATATCACACATATTTAAATACATAAAATATATAATTTATTTTGATCACATTTAATTACTATCTTCTTTGCCCATCCCATTTCTGCTAATTCCTTTTTTCCACTTGCCCCCCTTTCACTTGCATGTATTCTTTTTGTGACTCGCTGAGTGCTATTACTGTTCCTTACAGAAACAAGGGCATCTTAGCAGTAGCTGAAGAAAACATCTCTTCCTCCCGCCCCATCAACCATAACTGCATAGAAATCCTTGGTGAGAGGTGGGGTCCCCTGAGTTCATCCTCCATTGAGAGGATGTTTACGACCTTGTCTCACACAGTCCTCGCGTGGGAAATCACAGCTGCTGAGAGTGAGGAGTGCACAGCCAGGCCAGGCTTGTCAGTCAGTGGTCTGCACCCTCCCCATTCCCTTCCTCTGCCTCTTACATTTTTTCCACCCCTTTTCCAGCAGCATTTCAGAGGCCATGGAGACTGCCAGTTTTGTATTCCATTGCTGTAGTAAAGATTATGATCCAAAAAATTTAGGGGGTTGTCATGGTTTGTCATGTGTTTGGCAAGGTCATGGCATCTTGAGAGGTGGAGCCTTGCTGGAGGAAGGCAGTCACAAGGGGTGGGCCTTGAGGTGGATGAGTCCCACCCTACCTCTAGGAGAAGTCTGCCTTTGCAGCAAGCATTCTTGCAGTGCTCAGCCTCCAAGATGTCTGCGGTGACTAGTCTCCTCCAGCTTTGGCCAGCCAGGCATGCCACCTTCACTATGAGAAAGTGTACCCCCTCCCCTCTGGAGCCATAAGCTGAACACACCTCCCTTAAGTTGCTCGACTTTGGGTGCTCTCCCACAGCAACAGTAACCGTTACAGGGGCCAAGGGATCTCTTCACACTCACCATTTCGGATTATAGTGCGTTGTGGCAGGAGAGTTAAACCAGTATCAGGTGCTGAGGGAACTTGTCACATCAAGTCCACAGCCAGAGTAGAGCGGTGAGGATGAGAGCGGTTTCTAGCTTGTCAGCTGCTGCACTAGATTTCTCCACCTTATCCGTCCGCGCAGGGATAGTCCCACCCACTACGGCCGGGTCTTTCTTCATCTGTCTTGCCATCTCCCACAAGCCTGCTAGAAGCCTGCCTTATTAAGGCCCACTTCTGAAATGTCGCGTTGAGAGCTGAAGCTAACTGCACAAAGGGGGTGATGCGAAGCCCCCCTTGTGGCTGTGGACTCTTTGTTCACTTGTCTCAGCACTCCCAATAGTTATGAGTCTTTGTAGTTACTGCAAACCAATGCAAGAAGCTTCTCTGACCAAAGCCATTGGCAGCATTAATCTGTCAAACTGACAGATTTGTAAATTAAATCAACACAAGTTTATTGTTTCACAGTTTTACAATAGGTCAAAAGCCTAATTTCACTGTTTTTTCTTTCTTTCTTTCTTTCTTTTCTTTTTTTTTTTTGCTTGGGCCTGGAAGACAAGCACTGCATCAACCGAGCTGCATCTCTTGTAACTGGGACTAAAATCGAATTAATAGAATTCATATATATATTTGTTTTTACATTGGTGAGCTTTAAAAATTTCTCTTAGGACTGGAGAGATGGCTCAGGGGTTAAGACTCTGTCTTACAAGCATAAGGACTTGAGTTCGGATCCCAGGTTCCATGTAAAAACACCAGGTGGGAATGGAGGAGGCCTGCACTTGTGGCCACAGTGGGCAAAGTCTGGGAAATCCCAGAATAAAGCCAAAAAGAGGTAAAGGCAATCCAGGATGACTTCCAAAATCACCCGTGACCCTCTATATGGACACACAGTGCCCTCTAACACACACACACACACACACACACACACACACACACACACACACGCAAAATAAATAAAAATCTTTAAAAATAAAAATTTCTCTTAGCAGTATTTTACAATTTCTGTGTTGACTATTGAAACTATTGAAATGACACTATTGAAATAAAATTGTTTTTATATTTACTTTGTTGGTTGAGGACTTCTAATTTTGGGGGAAGGACCTTATAGTCTGCTAAATTTATTTATCAGTTTTAGTGACAACACAATCTATCCCTTTTTTGTTCTTACTGTTTTCAGCCTTGCAATCCTCCTGTTTTTCTAATGACTGGGGGTTGAAGCAGTTAGCACTTGAAAGGACCACATTCCAGCTCTGAGCCTCATACAATTTCTTCCTTCTTTCTTAGTGTCATTGATTAGTGGCTCAAACACAGTTTAAGATGTCACAAAAATAGAAATCCTTGCATTGTTCTTCTCTTCTTTAAGAGAGAAAATATTCAAGGTCTCAACATTATCTGTGGGTTTTTTTAGTTACCCTTCTATCAAATTGAGGAGCTCCTTTTATTACTATTTTGCTTAGATAAAAGGACATATGCAAAGTGATTACAAAAGTATCGACCTTTCAAATAATAATATGACATAAAAGGGAAGAGTGAAACATGAAAGCTACAAAGATAAACAAGTGTCTAATCATAAAATGTCATATAAACCAACTGGACTTTAGGATTTGTGTTTCTTTGTTTTTTTGAACAGAGGTCTCACAGTGCAGTCCAGAATGGCTTTGAACTTGTAAACCTCTCCTTCAAAGTACAGAGTACTGGGATTGCAGGTATTTATGCCATGTCTACTTTTAATGTTATTTTACCAAAACAACAGAGAGGCATTAAAGCAGGTATATGATCCAATCTAACTCTTATAAAGAGTACTTCGATTCAGTGAAAAAATTGAAAATCAAATTTAGAATGTGCTGTAGTTACCAGACATTGACCATGGAATAGGAAACAGAACAATGACAAAAAAGAAACGAAACTCTTCCTAAAATAAAATCCTTATGTGAAAGTGTATCACAAACAATTAGACTTTACCTGTGCTCCAACTCTAAACCCACTTTCATAAGAATCCCATTATTTCTGAATTCCGAACACAAGGTACTGTAATAATGTCAGACTAAATAGTTAAATGTTAATCTAAGCAATCATTAAAAGTAGAGACAACAGTGCTGAACACGGTTTTCTTAGCTCTTAGGAGGAGGCCAAGTTTCAACAAGACCAGCCTGAGTTATACAGCAGGTTCCAGATCAGTACGCATTATACAAACTGTCTCAAATTAAAATACAAAACAAGGGACAAGGCTGTGGCTAGAACAAGGCAGAGTACTTATCTTATAGGCATGAAGATCTGGGTTCAATCCCCAGCACTGGGGAGGTGAGGAGGAGGATCAGAGTTCAAGGCCATCCTTGGCTACACAGTAAGAAAGAAGTCAGTCTGGCTACACCCGACCCCATATTCCTGTCTCAAATAAAAAAAAAAAAATCTGAAGAGAAAGACAAGCGTGAAGACAGCATGATTGGGAGCAATAAACAAACACTAATGAAAGGTCAAGGATTACAATACAGTACACCCAATTAATTTTGAAGCTCATTCAAGTATATATTTTTAAAAAATATTTATTTATTTAGTGTGTGTATCAAAGTGTAGTGTGTGTCCCTGTGCAGATATTTCTAAGACTAGATATTATCAATCTCCAAGATTCATTCATGATCTTTTCTATATTTTCTGAAGTTCTGTGTATCCTCTGCTTCCAGTATCTATTTTATTAAAATTTGCTAGCATGCAAGTCTCTCTTAGGAGACCAGACTAAGAAGTGTTATGATGAAAGAATTTTTGTGATTTTTGCTTAGAGAGAGCGTCACCTTATGTTACCCAAGCTGGCCTGAAACTGCTCAGATTACAGGAATGCGCTGCAATGTACAACATTAGGAATGTGTCACCATGCAGAGCATCAACTTTTCATGGATGTTGTTTGTGCTGTTCTGCTAGAGCCTGATCCAAGACCCTGCACAAGCATTCCACCACTGAGCTACATGCTCACCTTGGGGAGGGGGAGAAGAAAGGGAGATTTAGTCAGTTTACAGTTCCAGAGGGGAGATAGAGTCTATTATGGCAGGAAAGACATGAACGGCTGGCAGAAGCCAGAGGGGCCTGGGTCACTGCAGATACCTTGGAGCACAAAGCAGACCACTACTAACTGCAGCAGGACGGGACCAACTAACCTCAAGGCCCACCCCTTCTGACTTGCGGCGAAAATTTTGCATGAACTGCATATCCACAGCTTCTAAAAAACAGAATGCTTAATAATTACTGAATAAGTTAAATAAGCATATATTATTATATTTATCCCATTTCTTTTTTGAGTCTATTACTGAAAATTTTTTACCAATAATTGAAAATACAAAATATTCTTCAAAAACAGCTATCAATTTTATTTTAAATGATGCTAAGTGTCCTCTGTGCCAAAAGAAAGAAAGAAAGAAAGAAAGAGAGAGAGAAAGAAAGAAAGAGAAAGAAAGGCAAGAAAAAGAAAGAAGGAAAGAAAGGAGGAAGGAAGGAAGGAAGGAAGGAAGGAAGGAAGGAAGGAAGGAAAAGAAGACAGGGCAGGATGAGGGGTGACTTACTTTCTGCTGTTTGGATGATTATTTCATCAAGCTCTTTTTCCAGTTTCTCATAAATGCCTAGCTTTGATTGGTGCTCTGAGTTCTGTGCTTCAAGTTCAGTAATGCGTTTTTCAGAAGAGGTTTGGAGACTATAAAATTCTTTAGTTAAAACCTAAGTGGAAGAGAAGAATTGCAAAAGTTCAAAGAATTAAGAATGAAATAGTTTCTCCAATAAGATAAACTCATGATACAGAGATACATACTTAGGCTTTTTGCTTTTTAATTATTGAAATATTAAGGGGTAGCTCCAGTGAGAAGACTAGTGATGAAATGACTTTTTATCTCTAAAGTAAATAGTTGTTTTTTAACTGAAATTATAAAGTATCAATACATCATCAGTTGTTGCATAAACCAGATAAAAATTAATTTAAAATGGACAGATAAATATAAGAGTAAGATTAGCATTTGCTTGTTAGAATTAAAAAAAATGTTGAGCTTAACTAAAGTGATTTATTTGGTAAATACCAGCTAGTGAGAAATACTTATGAAATCGTGCATGAAACATGATAACGAGTACTTTGTTTTTCATTGGAATTTCTTCAATCTACCCTTCCCAAGGTTTTAACATTTTTAGTCTCTTAACAGTCCTAAACCCAAACTAAATTCGAGGTATTGCTTAGGGGAGTATCAGAAAATGCCTTTGTGAGGGAAGAGGATGAAAAAGTACACAAAAGAGTGTGGAAATAGCAATCTTTCTGTGTGACAGTAAAAACACCTCCCACTTGCTAGTGGTATCCACAGGAGGAATCACTGTGATTTAGCAATTAACTGGCTAAGAAAAGAAGATACTTCCATAAAAAGGACTGTGTTAATGCTCGAACTCCAGTTATCTAGAGAGTTCATGAGCACAGGGCTGTCACAATCATGGAGTGTTACCACACACACTCATCTTAATCCACTATGAGAAATATGTCATGTCCTGAGAAGCAACAGAATATTATGGTTCAGAATATATTCTGGGCCAGGGTCTGGATTTTAGCATAGTTTTGATACTCATTAGTTATGATCCTAAGTGATTCTTACTCCTTCTGGTCTATCTTAAGACTGTGTTGGAAGAATTAGGTGAGATGGTAAATTTCCCATGCTTAGCACAATGTCTAAATTCTTTATGAAACTCTTCTGAGGGCAATTCCTTTTCTCTAATGACAAATTTCGCTTAACAGCAGCACATGATTGGATGCTTTCTGAAACACAGAAGACACAGAAGAGAAAGGATGTGTAGCTCTGAAAAAGTATAATTAATTTTCCCTAATCGTTCCATGTCATTGTCTTCATCCTTCATTAAAACTTACTACCAAAGGCAACAAACTCCATCCCCCATCTTCCAAAAAGTGAGGAGGAATACTACAGGACTATTTCTTGGGGTGATTTCTTGGGTCTCTGCTGGGTTAGAAAACAAAATTAATTGTTTTAGCATTATATCTTCTTTATTCCTACTGGCTGGGAGTGTGAATTCTAAACTGCAAGTCGTAAGAAAAGTCGCTGTTCAGTGATACAAGCTGGGGTTTCCTTGAGTTCATTATCTAGAATATATAGAGTTTAGAGTGAATCTAGTGGCTAACAACGCCTTAAACTACTGTCAAAAGGGGATCAAATGACTATTTTGATTCTTAGTGCTCAACCGAGACCTTTTTCATATCTACTTCATTTGCCCCAACTAAAACACCAAAAATACCCACATATATGTAAGCAGAAATTACAAAAATAGATACTGAAAAGATAAAGAAGAAAAATGTTGAAGATGACATCTTTCATAAGGTATATGAAGTATGAATTGAAGAGACAAAACAAAGTCTTCCTTTTATAAAATGGTGAGGTCCCCTAGACACGTCTGATTTCGGTGTATCTCCCAGTGTTTCAAGGTAAAGATTTCCTTTTTTCTATAGACTTATCTGAGTGATAGCTCTGGTTAAACTTACTACTACTTCTGAAAAGCCTAAGTCCTTGATTATCAGACCTATGGAAGAATATTAAAGATACTTAAGGAAAAGCCAACATATGAGTTTCAACATGAAGGCATTAAAATAGGAGTTGCATTTAGGCATCTATTCAATATTAAGCCCTTACAGTAAATGCTTCTTTTCTTTAAATACTAGATGTATTAATTGAATAATGATATAAAATTATAGGTCAATAACTGCTTTAAAAAGAGGCAAATATATAAGGATGACATTTTTGTAGTCTTTGCCAATTAATAATTAAGGAAAAATAAGTCATATCTGAGTTACAAATTAATGAAACTTTTTGGGCAAAAGATTCATAAGTCCTCATAAATTTTATATCTTGTAAAGTTATGTCTACATTCATTTTAAATAAGCTTCACCTTGGCACTTTCCTAGAACGAAAAAAAAAAGATTTAAAAATTGCTATTCTGTTATCCTTATATTAGATGATTCGCCCATCTGCTCATGCAGTCATTCGTTCATGACATACTTTCGAATGCATACCATGACAACCACAGTGTTAGCTATTGGTATCGCAATGATAAATGAGCAGTCTCTGTCACTTCAAAGCACTAAAAAGGACCAGAACATCCAGAGGAATTTCTTCAAAGTTTTATTTTATGAACCAAAGCTGTAAGAGTCAGAGTCAGAACATCTTCTCTGTGTAAAGACTTTAAACACGAGTACATGACTGCTGGAGCAGGGCTTCACAGACCAAGCGCATCGCTCTGTGAGAGAGCGTCTCCGAATTGCAAACTCTAGCAGGTCTGCTTTGCAGCCAAATAAACACAAGACAGAGAACATTTTGCTGGAAGCATTGCTTGTATTCTAAAGTATTGTTTCATGAAATATTGTTTCAGATTTCATGAGAAATGCTTTTCTACTTTTCGAGACAGACTCTTCCATCTCTATACTTCATACCACCTATAAGTTATCTTTAAGCAGTCAATCCATGGGAAAGGAAAAGGCTTTGTATACGGAATTATAGAAATTAAACTGTGGAGAATGCTATTTCCCAGTCAGATCTAAACTGAGAAAGCCTAGACGACAATATGTAGAAGTATCAACAGCAATGACCCTGCAGCCGTTTGCTGAAGAAGGGACAGGAGCAAGTGCTAAGCGCTGATAGTGACAGGCTGGAGAATTAAAGGAATAGTCATACTTATACCACTTTGTTTTTCTCTAAGACTTTATTTTCTGGTTTCCTTATGCTTTTAAACTGTTTCACGATCACAGTACTTTTTAGTAGTTCATTCATTCACTGATTACTGTAATAAATACTGTATTATTACTTTGTTATTATAGTGCTTAACATGATAAGGCTTAAAAAGCTAGCCGGTTCATTTATTTACTACTTGATACTAAGTAACACACAAGTAGTAGAAATAAAATACAAAAACTCACCCATTTGCCTACTTGTTAATCACAACTATTGTTAACTTTGATTTTTAAAATTTAATCTATGTAGTTGAGTTGAGAACTGTTTTCACTTAATTTTAAAAAATATCAACTGGATACTATCACACAAAATCACTTCTACTGTAACCATAATGAGATTATGTTTTCAGTTCCTTACTGTTTTGTGTGTGTATGTGTGACTGTGTGTGTGTGTAACTGTGTGTGCATCAGAGGGTGCTGTGTGTGCCTGTGTAGATCCCAGGGTGACTTCTGGAATCATCCTGGATTTCTTCTGACTCGCCTTTGCTCTGCTCTAGGATTTAACAGGCTCCGCCTTCCAGAGTCAGAAGCACAAGCCACCCCTGTTTCAGCCTGGTGCTTTTCAC